>CM071569.1:282138999-282532037 GCA_036426205.1 Ascaphus truei
TGTTATCTGCGCGGTGATGTTATCTGCGTGATGCTGTTATCTGCGTGATGCTGTTATCTGCGCGGGGCTGTTATCTGCGCAGTGCTGTTATCTGCGCGGTGCTGTTATCTGCGCGGGGCTGTTATCTGCGTGGTGCTGTTATCTGCGCGGTGCTGTTATCTGCCCGGTGATGTTATCTGCGCGGGGCTGTTATCTTTGCGGGGCTGTTATCTGCGCGGTGCTGTTATCTGCCCGGTGATGTTATCTGCGCGGTGCTGTTATCTTTGCGGGGCTGTTATCTGCGTGGTGCTGTTATCTGCGTGGTGCTGTTGTCTGCGCGGTGCTGTTATCTGCCCGGTGATGTTATCTGCGCGGGGCTGTTATCTTTGCGGGGCTGTTATCTGCGCGGTGCTGTTATCTGCCCGGTGATGTTATCTGCGCGGTGCTGTTATCTTTGCGGGGCTGTTATCTGCGCGGTGCTGTTATCTGCGTGGTGCTGTTGTCTGCGTGGTGCTGTTATCTGCGCGGTGCTGTTATCTGCGCGGTGCTGTTATCTGCATGGTGCTATTATCTGCAGGATACTGTGCAATGGTTTTAATGTACTTCCAATTAATTAGTTTGTTCGCTTTGTTTCTCTAATGAGATGATTCATGGCAGAGAGGTGAACAGATCATCTAATATTCTCCTACACTTATAGCTAATTATGAGAAGAAAATCAACATCTTTTCAAGCATCCTCAGCTGAGATAATGTGACAGTTACTGCACGTCTTATTATAGACTTGTTTGTGATATATACAGTACGTATATATATATATATATATATATATATATATATATATATATATATATATATATACCTGGCTTCTAGGGATATTATATTGGTGTATCGTGCATTGCTACTCAGTACGGGTTACCTTGACTCAGGTTGCTGGATACAGGCGGCTGGGAGATGAGGTTGTAAGGGTGGAAAATAATAGGCACCAGGAACTTTTGTAGTACAACATACGTCTTTATTCATATCCCCAGTCACGGGGACACATCACTCACATTTAATAACATTGTGCCACATTACAGCCTCTATTCATGAACCTTGTACTTCTGTAAGTGCTCACGTTTAACACTCAGAGGGAGTTTTGCCTACTTAGATGCCCTACTAATATGGGACCTGGCTCCCATTTTTTGTGCTTCGAAATAACCATCTGCGTTACCCTGTTTATGCTGGGCCCATTACTTGGATCCTGGATGGTGCTTTGCAAGTGACAATGATACCTTAGGCCTGTTTGGGAACTGCCACTTCCAGACAGACAGAGACGAACACTTGTGCGGATCTGCAGATAGAGCCAATCTGCCGACAGCCGCGAACCTTCTTTTCTGAGGCTCTCTGTGGCGTGCTGCTTTCCTATCTTTGGGACTCCATTAGTCATCTTCTGGGATTCTAACTTAAAGGGCGGTGTCCCTATCTATAACATAATAAATAAAGGGGGTCCTGGGGTGTTATACTATGTTATGAATACATCCCTCTATCTTCTCCCTGAGGCTCCTCTCCTCATGTCCTCCTAACCTGTCCAGAACTTTCCCCCTATAAATACTCTCTTATGACATCATGATTCCCATGGTGGGGGCCAATATACACCACCCAGCTAGAAACCCTTCAAGGAGGGTGGTTACATATATTGATAGGTTTTTTTTCACGTCTTTTGCTTAGAAACATCTGGAGATAAGTTAGTGATATAATTAACAGCTGTACTGCTATTCACGGTCAAAATCAGAAGTGGTTATTCATTAGTCTGCGATAATGCATGTTATAAAAATGGCAGTGAATATTAAGTATTTTATTCAATCTGGTTCTTCGGGGGTTAATGTGGTTAACACAGTTTGTCTTAAAAAATACAAAAAAAATTGTGTTTATGAAAGGTCAAGATCCTTCCTGTGTCTGTGCTGATCTACAAAGAGGGCTTAATTGGAGAGGATATCACAGATGGCGACTAAAAGTGAAAAATGTGTATAGTTTAGAAGGCTTGGGACGATCGCCAGGTCCTGAGCTGCCAGTCTCAAAGAAAACTGTAACACTCTTGAATTATTCCTTGTGCCTCCCAGAGAGAGGTTACAAGCAGGTCACCACTTAGTTGGAGGTCTTTATTAAAAATGAGGATGTGTGATGACACCTACTCTGAATAATAACAGGTAAATATTTGGTATTGTTGCAATAAATGGGTGCCACCTTTGCTGCTCTAGATATTACACAGTTATAGCTGCGGTTTCACAAGCAAGCAAAAGTATTATTTGTAGAGCACCGGTGGTGATTTAGTTGTGGCCAAATGGTCGTGGCTAAACGTCCCATTCTGCCTTAGACTTGTCAACTCAACAATACTTTGTGTGCTGTGGGAAGCAAGAGGAATAATTTCCTGCAGTTTGTAGAGTTTTATTTATTTTAAAATAAGGTATTTCAATTCAGTATGTGTCTGGCACCCTGGCAGATGGCAAAGTAAATATTTTTGTCCCTGTCCTGTGTTATACCATAGCCATTTTTATGCATAGCCAGGGCCGCCGACAGAAATCTTGGGGCCCAGGACAAATGCAAGGACATTGTTTTAGGGTTCAACTTTGACCTAGATGGCAATGTTGCCCCCTCCCCATTTTACACCTCGCAAGCTCCCTCTATTTTCCTCCCTTTTCCCATGTATTTCTCTCCCTTCCCACTCTCCCCCGTCCATCAATTACCCCACTCGCCTTCAATCCCTGCCCCCTGTCTCACATGTATTTCTCTCCACTACTCCCTCCTCCCCTCACTCTCTCTCCCCCTCACTTCCTCTCCCCCTCTCCTCTCCCCTTCTGTCAATTACACCACTCTCACTCAATTCCCTCCCCCCTCACATAATTCCCCCCCTCAAAATATATACCAAAAAAAACCACCCTCAAAGCAAAAAACTTCCCACCCCCAAATACATACAAAAAAATCTGCAACCCCCAAATACTGTATATACAACTCCCCCACCTCCCCAAATATATACAAACCCTCCCAAATACATACATAAAAACCCCACCGCCCCAATACATATAAAATAGACCGCCAATACATATTACAAATAAACAATACATATAAAAAACCCAATGCATATAAAAAAAAACAATCCATAAAAAAAAAAAACAATGTATAAAAAAAAACCCTATGCATATAAAAAAAAACAATGCATATATAAAAAGCCCCAATGCATATAACACCGCCCAATGCATATGAAAAGCCTCAAGACATACAGTATAAAAAATCCCCCACTCCCCCAATACATATAAATAGACACCACAATACATATAAAAAGACCCACGCAACCCCCAACACATATAAAAAGACCCCCACTCCTCCCAATATATATTAAAAGACCCCCACTCCTCCCAATACATATAAAAATACCCCCACTCCCCAAATACATAGAAAAATACCCCACTCCCCCCAATACCTATAAAATACCCCCACTCCCCCCAAATACTTGTAAAAGACCCCCACTCCCCCAATACATACAAAAAGACCACCACTCCCTTCAATACATAAAAAAAGACCCCCCACTTCCCCAATACATATAAAAAGAGCCCCAACTCCCCCCATTACATATTAAAAGACCCCCACTCCCCCCAACACATATGAAAAGACCCCCCCCATATAGATCTAAAAAAAAGTAGACATACCTTGGGGATGGAACAAAGAAAACCCGGGCGCTCCCTCTGTAGAGAGTATAAAAATGGGATAGAATATAAAAAAAAAATTACAACCTTGAAACTGTTGAACAAGGGTCCCTCAGTGATGTCGTCTCTTCTATAACTCTGACCCCTAAAGGATCTATCCAGGATCCTTGTAAGTACAGGGAAACAGGGAAAGAAGGGGGAGCACAGATAGAGGTATAACGTTGTGTGATATAATGATATATAAAACCTCTGATGAAGCTCTAATAAAAAAGTGACGGGAGTGATAAAAATGTAAATACACTTACACAGCCTTGTGTAAATGCTGTCACATCAAAAGAAAGAAGAACCCAAAGATACCTTGATGTGACAGCATTTACACAAGGCCGTGTAAGTGTATTTACATTTTTATCACTCCCATCACTTTTTTATTAGAGCTTCATCAGAGGTTTTATATATCATTATATCACACAACGTTATACCTCTATCTGTGCTCCCCCTTCTTTCCCTGTTTCCCTATACCTTGGGGATGGTCGGGACCGGTCGTTGCGGGCGGCCGGCGCTGCAAGTTGGGGCCAACCTCTGGCCAGGCCCGGCTGCCGGTCGTGGCCGGGCCCCAGGTCTCCATCAGCTGCAGGTCTCCTCACTCTGTGTCCCACACCGAGCATCCAGTCAGCACGCACCGGAAGCTGACATCAGAGGGGCCCGACGCACTGAGTAGGAGGCTGGAAGCTCGGCGTGGGACAGGAAGGCCTGCATCTGATGGAGAGCCTGGGCCCAGCCACAACCGGCAGCCGGGCCTGACCAGAGGTTGGGGCCAATTGCAGCACCGGCCGCCGTGCCCCCCCAGCCTCCAGGCCAGGACACGTTTACCTTTTGTCCCCCCCTCTCGGTGGCCCTGTTCATATCCGTCATGTAGCACCAAAATGAGTGTATATACCTGTGGTAGCTCCCTCCCTTTGGCTTCCATTAAAATCAGGCCACTTCCTGATTGCCATTTTAATGTTCCTTGTGAGCACACCTGAGATACCTATGAGTTACGCTAATAGCTAGATTGGCTATATGTCTGTGCAGTGAGCAGCTCAAAAGTATGACAGTGGAACAGCCCATCATCTGGTTTTGTTCACACTACTAGAGCTGTAGCCTAGGAAAAGTAGTGGGTGTGGTTTTGCGACCTGGCGTTGAGAACCCCTGTCCTACAGTGTGGCTACAGTGCTGGAAGAAAGCACCTTTCGGATACTTTTTTCAATATCTTTTGCCCTTTTTGTAAAATACTTTCTCTTTTTGCTGGAGGGGAGTGAAACTCATCAAGACTCCTATAGCATCTCCTTCAATGTTTCATAATGCATTTGTTATGTACTGTACATTGAAGCCAATGTATATTTACTTAAAGAGCATAGAACACAGTTCCATATAGCGGTGCTACAAATGGCTCAGATAACCAAGTGGTCAGAGAGAAAGTCAAATTAAACTTGCTTGAAGAATCAAAATTAAATTAAACGACAGGAAATGAATAAATGCTGGTGTAGTCAGGGTAAACTCATTGAGGGGAGGTATAAATCAATGTCCTGGTAAGTGGTTCAGATGGGGAATGAATCACCGTTTGTCTGTATATCCTCCAATGTGGACAATCTCCCTAGAGTATGCATGAACCCTGTATGTACAGTCCTAGCACCATAGGCATATGAGCCCCAATGTCGAAGGTTACTCACATGCAGTCGTTGAGGTTCTTCTTTGTGGCGTGCATCCGTGGTATCATGGTAAGTTGATCCCCAGGGGTGAGGAGAAGGAACGCAGCACAACCGTGCAATGCGAAGGGCAAAAATCGGGGCTACAGCTGGGTACTAGGTAAAGAAATCCTTTAATACATCACAGACAACATGGTACAGAAAAAGAAGGCACTCTTACGCGTTTCACGCTGATCCCAGCGCTTCGTCAGAGAGTATATCATCCTACTGCTTACCTCCATTCTTGTAGCCTCATCAAGACTCCTATAGCACCTCATTCAAAGTTTCATAATGCATTTGTTATGTACTGTACATTGAAGCCAATGTATATTTACTTAAGACACAAAGTAATCTTGGTGGTCCTTTCTAGAGATTTTTTTTGGCTAATTTAGATCAGCAGCGGATCTGCCGGTTCGTTGGGTCCGCGGATTTCAGCGGATCAAGCTGAAAAAAGGGCGATTCGCTTTTTTGGCGGATTTTTATTATTATTATTCCTTATACGCTCCGCAAAAATTCAGCAATCCGTTGGCGCTGAATCCACGGAATGGATTCTACAAATCTGTCCACGGCTTGTATCCAATGGCAGATTTTGATAAATCCGTGCGTATTGAAACTGCCCAAATTCGTTGGCTGATTTTACACTGCAAAACGTATTTTGGGGGGGGGAACGTCGGCGAAAATCCGGGAAACAGATTTGGGTGGATTCGTCCCATCTCTAGTTCTGTCATCAGTAATTGTTTAGGCTGTTGAAACTCCGTCCTTTTTTTAGATTCCACAGCATACACCTTGCTTAAATATTTCTAAAATGCTGTCCAAAGACGTTTGCCCCAACATTGAATAACCGCAGATCTGTGTTATCCTGGCACATCACATTACCAGTATCTTGTTTAAGACACTTTGACCCCCTGCAGAGGCTATTTCACCAGGTAACAAGCTAGACTTGCTCCAGACTTTGTAAAGAGTAAAGAGAGAAGAGAACAGAGAAATAAAAGTGGCAGGCCTAAAAGATTGAAACAAGGACAGGATATATTATATAGAAATCCTTGTAATACAATTAATGGACAGTCATTGAGCACAAATGCTAGTGTTATTTCTGTGTGATATCAGCTTTTATCTTTACACTTGTAAGGCATGCTGCTGTTTGTTTTACTCTTTATTTCTTCCTTTGTCTTTTTACTTGGACCTTATTATACAGTTATTTTTTTGTGGGTTCACTTGTCTAGACAGCATTTTTCTTATTGCCACCTCGCTCCGGCGCAGAATAAAATGTACAGTTGCAGAGGAATTGAGTAACGAGGCGGAGCAGAGCAAGAGATCAGGGCATGCAGGGAAGCACAGTATGTCGTTAAGATGAAAGCTGAAAAGTAAAGGACATTTTTAAAAGGAAAATATTTCGGTGCCCATTTTAATGGACATGAGGTTTTACCTCGTCACTGAAAGGCAAGAGCCCGCAAATCTGCACGTTGGGGTGTGCGTTCGTATTTTTTCTTTTGCTTATTGAAAATCAATTAAAAAATAAGTGTCAAGTGTGTGTTCGTTCTTTCAGCACTACAGTTACGTATGCAAAACTTTCCCACGTGCCTTTGCAAACGTTCAGTTTTGTTTTTGTTACCCAAGTAGGTTCCTGGCGAACCAGATATTTTAAGGGCTAAAAGTTTCTTCGATATTACATATTTCCACCATCCATTTGCTGTTTTGCCTATTAATTGCTGCTTAGCCACTATTCGCAAGTGATTCGTTGCGTATTTTCTCCTCTCCAGCAAACCCCAGATTTCAAGCTCTGGATGGGAAATAGCAAAATTCATTGCTTGGCAAATGTTTACCCTTCAGGGGATCATCTCTGAGTGATTCGACACCAGATCAGGTCCGAGACCGACGGGCCAGTTCCACATGGTTGGCAAACTCGGGGACGGGGGTAATGCTTTGCACATCTCTGCTCAGCACTGGAAAACACAGAAGTTTTAGGTGTATGGAATACCATTTTGTAGTATCTTAAGTATCCCCAGTGCTATACTGCACACACCACAGGTTAGGAACCCCAGTAATGGAATGCTTATCTGAACCAACAAAGCCTTCCCAGTGCGGCTCAGAGCAGTTGTGTAGAATTGATGGACAGGTCTCTCAGTGTGGTGGCTCAGTAGAAGGTCATGAGATATAGGAAGTCAAATACCTCATGCAGCTTTTGTTTTGCCTCCTCACGTATGTTGACAGGAAACGAGCGGTGCCTGATTACTATAATCCGTGGTGTGCACTGTGACACAAAAGTATTGCGCAGATAAAACTGCATTTTCGAAACCTACAGCTCCCATCCGCCCATTTAACCTAAATGTTGTGTCTTTCAATATGCCTACTGGTATGACCCACTAGCAGAGTGTATATGTATATATGTATATATGTATACGTGTTTCCTCCCACCCCAACCCCAACCTCACTTAGGCTAAGGCCCCGCTCCCAGAGTCAGCGCACCCGCACTGCAGACAGGCGGTGCGCTGACATACACAGACCGCGATATGCAGTCTGTAGGGAGCGGGAGGTGGGCGGGAGTGGGAGGCTTGACAGGGAGGGGGGGTGTGGCTTGAGCGGAGGGACCCGCTACTTCTCCCCCCCCCCCCCCTCCCTCCCTCCACGGACTCGGGCTGGAGCTGGAGCTGCTGAGGGTAAGTTTAAACACACACGCAGCCACTCATACATACACACACACACACACAGGCAGGCACTCACGCACTCATACACACACACGTGCGCACACACAGGCAGGCACTCACGCCCTCATACACACACACACAGACAGGCACTCACCTGCTTTCACTCCACACTCCTCCCCGCTCCCCGAAGCCTCTCCTCCTCCCGAAGCCTCCCTCCCCATTGGCTCACAGCCACACCACGTGACGCGTCAACGCTAGGAAACACCATTCTCTTGTGTCTCCTAGCGGCTGACGCGCCACAGCGTGTAGTCAGCTGTGCCGCCAGGGGGGACCGGGACCGGCTCGCGAGGATTCCCCTGCTGGTGGGAAACTCGCGACATGGCCGCCCGCGCCAACGAGCGCAGCGGGACCGAGGCCTTAGGGACCAGTGTGTGGAAGTGGGCGCATTACCTCGCTGATATGGTGCTCTACCTGTCGGTTCGCAGGAGGTCTGAGTGGTCTGCTTGATGTTATGAGACATGACAGGACTGGCTCGCACAGGACTCTGGGTTCTTCACAATGGTGTCAGCGCCTCCAGCAGTGATGGATCCCACGAAGTGTAGGCGTCAGCCCCCATCACTACACATATATCTCCCTCCAGCCCAGGAACTGACACCTTAGGCAGAGGTATCTCGAAAGGGTCTTTATTACAGGCATCTTTCTTCAGCACTTTTAGCAGCTTGTCATACTCTACTCGTCCCAGGACTTCTAGACGGTGCAATTCTTTCTCTACTGCTCTGCGTGGTCATTAGGCTAGCCAGCCCAATATGAGCACGCTTACCCCACCATGGGGAAGACTCACAGCTCCCACCTTGTTCATCCTCCTTCACCCTAGCCAGGGTTCAGGAAGGGACACTCTCACCTCCTCACACCCTGAGGTGCAGAGGCAGACTCTCCTTCTCCCTCCTCACTCCCTGAGGAGCTCAGAGGAACTCCTCCATCCACCTCCTCACATCCTGAGGTGCAGAGGGGAACTGATCACTAACTTAGGCTACTCGCCATAGAAACTTCTGGAAGGGGCGGGCTCGTGGACTGTACCAACATACAAGGGGCTGTACACAGGCCATGAGGCACCACCTACCGTCCTTCACTTTCTGGGGAAGCAGGAAGGGGTGTCAAGGGCCCACAGATTAACCTGCTAATGCCTGGATCTTAACAGGGCTTACATAGCAGATACACTATGTGGGGAGAAACAGTTACAGCTGGACATACCCTGTTATATCTATATATATAGATTGTGATGCCCACATCATGTTGCAGTCTCTTTTGTCCCAATTTAAGGCCGGAAACACTGTATAAAGTTTAACTGCAGGGGTTTTACTTACATGGATTAAATCATACAACAGGCCCACTGTCCCTTTAAGGCAAAACAAATCATAAAATAAAATACCTATTCCCATTAGGGAAAATAACTCACTTTTCTTCAGCCCTTTCGGCCAACTACACTGGTTCCCAGCTAAAACATGCCCTGGCATATGTAAAAATGTATACAGGCTCTGCACACAATAATAAGGGTTTTGCTTATCTTATTCCTTTTGGAGCAGACGTCCCTGCATCAGCACGACCTTGTCGTCCTTCCTTCCTAGGGGAACTCAGCCCCACATTGAGCCCAGAGAAACTCCTCTGCCGGTCCTCTGTACCCGCTTCCATAGCTGGGGAGCACTTTCTATCCCCCCCCCCCTTTCTCTGGGGAAAAATAGTCTCTCAGCATGGCAGCTTTCAGTCTGTCTTTTCCACTGAAACACTTTTCTGTCTCTGAACACTTCCTTGTTCACTCAGACCAGGCTGATTTGCTCAATTAGATAGCAGCTGCTGGCTGGCTTCTCTTAGGGGAACTAACTCTCTGTGGACTGGAAAGCACACTTACTGCACTGTTCCAGCACCTAGAGGACATTCATGCTTTTGTATAAGGGTGACCATTGACTGCTATAGTAGCTTATCATGCCCATATTATATGGGTATGATGTACTACTATGCCACTCAATGTGTACAGGGTGGGTATAGTGGGTCCAGTGTGGGTGTTTAGGCCTCCTGGGTGGGTAGCGAGGGAGAATGGGTTAACCCCTTAATTACTATAGCAGTTATTAACCACTTATGTGATTAAGGGGTTAGGGGCCATTAGATTGTATTCTTTCTGGCAACGGAGGACATGGCCCTGCAGTATGCTGACGAGGACGCCCTTCATTATGGCAGGGGTAAGTAGAACGGTTTTAATTACTTTATCTATGCTGGCTGCCTAATGTTTTTTTTAATAATGGGCACATGTTTTATTATCCATATTTGGATAATAGTTATTTTGCACATTACTGCACTGTATGTGTTTCGTGGGGGGGAGGTGTATTCATTGATATGTAGGCCATCTTTATTTATTTTTACAATACGAATGGTACCGCAGGCCAGCGGGGACCACGAGGGACCACCCGAGGACCCCCGGACACCTGCAGGGACCCTTGTGGGGCCCCCGGACACCCACGGGTACCACCGCCAGCCTATCTTATCAATTGTGTGTTAAAATAAATAAATAAATAATGGTTTTATGAGGGGGCACAGGGGGTGGGTTGTGTATTGGTGCTTACTATATATTTTAATATAAATTTTAATACTAGTTTAGATGAGCATGGGGTCTCCGGAGCAGAACCGCATTGAATTCAGGTCCGGGGACCCCCTGCTTCCCGAGATACAGGCCCCGTTATGGGTTGTCGGTATCTCCTATGCATGTAAATGTTCCGCGTCATGTGACCGTTATTCCATTACGGGGCCTGTATCTCGGGAGGCATGGGGTCCCCGGACCTGAAATAAACGCTGTTCTGCTCCGGAGACCCCCTGCTCATCTACACTATTCTTAAAATTTTCATTAAAATATTTTTATTTCGGGGCGAGATTTGCATAGGGAGAGGCGTCTCTCTCTCTCTGCAGCTGAATCAACTCGCCAGGTGAGCCCTTTTCAGAGGGCAGTGCATCTAGTCGCCGGCTACTCGCCATTTGTTCAAATGTTGCTATCGCTGTTATTCGGAGCTTTCTGCATAGCGTAATAGCAATGCTGTAAAAAATGGTGTATTAAATTTGATGCCGATTTTTCTTATGACTGCTTAGTGCATGGGCCCCAGGATCTGCTGCTGAAAGACACCTTCCAGCCTGCTGACTTCATCAGCACAGTACGGAGGTATCTTCCAGCAGTGTACGGCGTCTTATTGCAGAAGACTGCTTAGTAAATATGGACTTTAATGTTACTAAATTACCTAGCAATGTAGATACTTCTAACAATGGTTATATGTCACTCCTAAAGAAACACAGTCTAAAATGGATGGAGTCGGTTCTACAACATCCCTTTGGTGAACAGCTGTTAACTGTGTCAAAGGCATAAAATATTTGCTGTATTCATATATAATTTATTTGGGTTTATTGAGAGGCACAGTTGCAAAAAAAATGTTTTAATAGATAGTGAGGGATTTCACTTTTAACCAAGAGTCTGTGTTATCTGTGTTATCGTATCCCCAGCAGCAATGATCTGTGATAACTACACAGTACTGAAAGCTCAGTCAAGCCGAGCTGAAAGAGAAAATTACAAAAAGACATCTTACATGAAATTAACATAATTACAAAGTGTTGTCTTTTGTAAGTATAATGTTACAAGCAGCGATGGTATTGTCACTGTGATGAGAGCTATCCATTTAAAAGAAGGGGGGAAAAAAGATCAGAAACAAGTAGCTAAATTACAGGGTTTAAATCAAATAGTTACATATTCTGATTAATTAATATGGTATGGCAAAGGCATGTAATCAGCAAAAAAATATGTATTCACAACGTACAGTATGCTGAAGCAACGGAAAGCTTCGTTTTATTTCCACTGCTCACAGCCACCGATACGGGAGAACAACTAGCCTGGTTGTCTAACTGGGATCCATTGTCTAGTGTAAAGATCACAGTTGGAAATGGTTTAATGTAGCAATCAGTGTGAACCCATGTAACCCTAAAATTCCTCGCTCTTTTGTTGACAAAATGGGGAAATTCCTTTGTACATGAGTATTTCGAAGTTTGCCTGCATGTGAATCACATGTAAAAATGCCTCTATAATGTTTTTAGCAGCATGGGCATTAAAAGACTATTAGGAAATATAATGTAATGACCGGTCTCTTACAAGTTTTATTATTCCACTCTTGGAACCTCTACATTTCTCAACTGTAACCCCACTCCAAAGTGATTTGTAGGGGACCCCTAGTTCTTACTTACAAAGCTGTCATCGATGCCGCGCCCCACCCCACACTTGCACCTCTGCCTTCAGTCCCCAAATATATTCCTAAACATCCCCTACGTTCTGCCCACGATATCCACCTTTCCTCATGCCTTACTACCTCCTGTCACTCTTACCTACAAGCAGGGCCGCCGACATGGTGGAAGAGCCGAGACAACTGTCCCATGCCCGGTGGCTGTGGGGGGGTGGCGACTGGCCGGTGTTGGAAGTTGAGCCTGGCCAGAATTCAGGCCCAAATTCTGTGTCCAGCTGCCAGGCTGCTGGTTTCCGCAAGGCCCCAGCTCTCCCCAGTTGCTGTGAGCCTCTCTCCCATGCTGGGCCTCCTGCCGGGCCTGCCTCTCTCTCACGCTATCCTCTTGCCGGGCCTGCTTCTCACCCACGTGTGGTGCCTCTCTGCTGCCGTTAAGCAACAAAAGCTGGGCCCAGCTTCTGGCATGCACCAGCGAGAGGGATAGGCCCGATGTGGGAGAGAAGCAGGCCCGAAAGGAGACCGGCATCGGAGAGAGGGCAGCAGCAGATGGAGAAAGCGTGAGACTGGAAGCCTGAGACCCCCCCCACCCCCCTGGCTCCCGAAGGTTGTGTGTGTTGTTTGTATTTGGGAGGGAGTAGGGTTGTTTGTATTTTGTGTGGGGTAGTGTTGTTTGTATTTTGTGGGGGGTATTATTATATGTATATTGGGGGTATTACTGTGTGGGAGTAGTATTGTGAGGGAGATTGTGTGGGTACTGTGTGTATATGTGTGGGGGAGGAATTGTGCGTGCGTGTTAGTAGCCAGGGGGTGAGGGAGTATGAGTAGGGGAGAATTGAGGGAGCGGGATTGAGTGGGAGGGGGGAATTAAATGATAGCAGAGGGGCGGGAGATTGAGAGGAGAGAGGGGGTGTAAGAGCGTGAGTGAGGAAGAGAGAGAGGGGTGAGGGGAGAGAGTAAGTGAGGAAGAGAGGGGGAAGAGTGAGAGACCTTGGAGGGGAGAGAAATACATTTGGGAGAAGGGAGGAATAGAAGAGGGGTACAGCAGGGTGCAAAAGTTGCAGCTCGCAAGGCTGCTGTCACGGGGGGACGAATAGCCGGTCGAAACTTTAGTCCTGGACCCCGGGAAATCTGTTGGCTGCCCTGCTTACAAGACTTCTCCCGTGCAGCCCCTTCTCTCTGGAACTCCCTACCACGCACCATCGGACTCTCCCCCATCTTTGAGACATTTAGAAACTGCCTGAAAACTCACCTTTTCAGGGAAGCCTATCTGGCATACCTCTAACATCCAAACCTCCCCTCCATCCAACCCCATTGGGATCATCTGCCCTACTGGACCAATCTCCACGCTACCTAACACCCCCTAACATCAACATCCTCAAATATTAATGGGATCAGCTGTGAGGCCGGTCCATTCTCCATCCTGAGGCACACTCTGTCCCACAATGATCTTTTGTGTCAACATTGTCCCTCGTTCCCTCCAGACTGTAAGCTCTGATGAGCTGGGCCTTCATTACCTCTTTGTGTCTGTTTATGCACATTTGTCCTTATTCGTGTAGTATTTCTATGTACCTCTGTTTACGTAATTATCAAATCTTTGTATTCCCATTGTACCGCAATGCGGAACATGCTGGCACTTTAGAAATAAACAATAAGAATAATTCCTGCTGACAAATCTTATTATAAAGTTCTGTGGCTTGTACCTTCAAATCATCCTCCCGATCACAGATGTTCTGAATTCTTTAAAAATATATCTCTGGATATTTTTCCGACAAGTACTCGACCTTGAATAAAAATGACAATGTGCTACTTGGGTATTATTACTATAAGTGAGTGGTTGTCGTTACATGGTAGGGATTAATTAAAAACAAAAGACCCCAAAACAGAATTTGTCTACGGTCCAAATGTGACGAAAAATGTACAGATGCAGCGGCCGTTATTCGAACACTTCACGCGGTGTATACCTCGGAATACCCATGTCATGGCGCGCGATTTCTTCCAACCGTACCGCCTTTAGACGCGAGTGCAGAAAATGGCATTTTAGTGTTCTGGTTCTTAAACACCTGAAATTTACACAGTAGCACAGTACTGTACACACAACAATTCATTCACTTCATTGGACACAAAGAAACAGAATCCATGAAATTAACCGCGATAAACACTGGTTCATGCTGTGTGGAGTACAGCAGCGCACACGAAAACGGCTCCATGATTTGTTCGAATAACGGCCGCTGCATCTGTAACCCTTCAAAATGCTAATGTAATTATTTATAACATTTTAACAAACATTTCTTAGTATCTTGCCAGGTGATTGCATTGTCTAGAAATCCAGACCAAGCTAAAATCGCATGTAATAATCGCATGTAATGTAATCGCAATGGATTAGTTTAATTAGAAATGTATTATATAAAAAAAATATATATATACTATGAAACTATGTAACTATATTTACTAAGCTAAGACGCCTTCCGGCAGTGGAAGACACCTCATGGCCAATCCACTTCAATGTAATTTAAGATGTCTTCTAGAGCCAGAAAGGGACTTATGGCCCAACAACACTTAGTAAATATGGCTCTGGATACCCAGTGTTCATAACAGAGCATAATCAGGTATATGTAACAGTATGTAATAATGGTGAAACATGTTGGGAAACTCTGATGTATGGGGGAGGCTGCCGACTCCCGCACTCTGCTAAATAAAACCTGGTCTACAGTATGTTGTTTGAAAAAAAAAGTTCTAATAAAGGACCACAGCCTAAAACTATAGGGGTAGACCTGTTTATATACAGTACTTTAGGCAAAGTGTGCAAAACATGAGTTCTGGGACAGAGAACAATCTAGAGTTGGGTAATAGACAGATATAATGATATTGTGATAATATAAAATGACAAGTTAATATTGATACAGCTCAACCCCGTTATAACGCGATCCGTTACAACGCGAATCCGCTTATAACGCGCTGCTAGTGTGGCTCCCAATTTTCGTATTTATGAATACTTTACAACACAATTATTGGTTTCTAAATACTTTATTGTACAACGCATACAATTGTACATTATTTCTAACGCGATCCGCGTATAACGCAATGTGATTTTTGGACCCCAAGCACAGCGTTATTAGGGGGTCTAGGTGTATTTTGTATTATCGGTCAATCGTGTCAGCCAGCAGTAACTTAGGGCAGAACGTGACATCCAGTTTAAGATGCAACCACTAAAAAAGGCATACAGTACCAATGTAAATGAGTGCAGGAGCCCTCCTTCCGGAGAGCATCACTTTGCCCTATGTTTATCCTTTCCTTCATAATCCCTTTTCCTACTGTAAATAACAGCTAAATACTATAAGGATTAAAAAAAACAAAATTAAATATTTTTTATGAAAAAAAATAAAAGTTATTGTTGTTTTTTCCTATTGAACAGCTTTCTATCGCAAGCGGCCTGGCTGAGCTGGAATGTAGAACGTCTGACCAGCAGGACCCCACGCCGGAAGCAACAAGCTTTTTAATAATAACACATTTTTAATGACACCTGCCTAAGAAGGGAATAATTTTAGGGTGTTAGGGCAGTGATCCAAGAGTGTTGACCAGGGGCTGGACAAAGCTGTTCTTCAGGGAATAATAGGGCACGGTGGTCTTCCTTACAGCTGAATCTTAGCTCCATCCAAAGACCCAATGCGCTCCGTACATCAGTACTGTTATTGCTTAAGCTAGAGTTGACTTCCGGGTATGGACAGTATATTAACTGTTGCTCTCCTAACTCCAACCCTGGGAGAACTCCACATTTCCACGTTTCGGTATCCCCAGCCAACTCCTTGATCAAGGAACACACAGCAATCAGTATAGCCCATGGGGGCTCCATCAGCTATCGTCACTCTCATGCCCTCGCTGGGCAGCAGATCTTCTGGTTCAACCATATCAGGTTAGACCTAGGTTATTGTAGTCCAGGTGTCAAATAAGCCAGCTGTCATTATAGCACCAATGGTCACTGGGTATAGGTGCATAAGCCACATAGCATTGGACTTGAGCCCAATTGCAGGAACGCGGTGCCCCTCTGTCTCGGGGACATTCACTGGGATATGGGAATCCGGAGCAGTGGGCGTCTGCTGAACTTGCTGGATCGTCTGGTGCTTCTCCAAGGTCAGAGCAAGCACCACGTAGGCAATCAGACGAGTTGCTGGGGGACATGGCCCGGATTGATGGCTACGTAAATATTTTTTTCAAAGAAATCCATCGTTCCCTTCTCCGTTCTTCTTTGTACTCAAATGTTGGTGAGCAAATGGGTCTTTCTATGATGCAAGAGATGCAGTATTAATACCTTTTATTGCCATATCTGTTTGGTGTGCTACTCTTATTTTTTTCTTCAAAATGAAAGCCAATGACATTAAAATAAAAGCTAATTAAAACAAATTTAGGCTGTGACAGTAATAATCTTCTCAGGGCATTACAGGGCCACATATGTCCCAGCCAAGGGGAACTCCTCCTGCCTGGCCATATATAGCCATGTAATGTCCTGTTGTTTTAAGGATTATTACCTAGTTCTGTGATATTTGTTCTGCTGCTTATTGCACTTATACTTTAATGTCCATTATGTATGAAAGCAGCTGAGGGATGTCACTTGATCGCAATTTAATAAAAGGTTATGTACGGTGACATATGTGTAGTAAGCCAGCTTGCAGACAAAGCACAATCCCGGAGCCAGTACGGCAATAACAGAACAAGACTCCATAAGCAACACTGTTTATGCATAAGGCAGGTGCAGGTGTACAGTCTTTGTTTGCATTGCTCGCTTGCTAACATTCTTACCAGACTTTTACATTAGAAACAGGAAAGTGAGCCCACAGCCAAAATGCAGCAGCAGCTCATTGGGAAAGTGGAAGGTCCTGGACATGGTGGGCGCGCGCGAAGCAGCGCATGGCATCGCGTGCGCCTGTCGCCCGGGCGATCTGTGGACTCAAATCGCTCGCAACTGGTAGGCATGGCTGGGGCGTGGCGTGATGTCACGAGGCTGGTTCGCCCTCATTGGCTGAAACGCTCACGTGACCCGGCTGTCGCGCAACAAAATCAAATTTTTGCCTCAAATTTCTGCCGCGCGGTCGCTCTTCATAGCTTGTGTTCACTATGGCTGGCCCTATAGAGCTGCTGCATTTTGTCATCGCTCGCACTATGGACGCAGCCTAATTCTCAGCAGAGGGAGCTGGCCACAGTGCTGATCTTTCACTCAGTACCGACAATCACTGAACTACAGTAATGCAGACTTCAAACTAAGAGGTAGAACCACTAAGTTCCAATAAGCGGTAATGAAGTCCGATTCCCCATTACCTGCCATGCAAGTCAATTGGATCAAGCTCCGTTACTTCTTATCGTATCTCAGTGAATCCTGGCTTAATAACCCAAAAGACATATCCAAAGCCTTTTAAAACTGGGATTATAGTGCCGGCGCGCACAGCCTGGCGCACTTCTGCAGCCCCAGCGATTAGTGTGTATAGCTGCAGGAGATTGGGGAAGCGATGGGGAGGCAAGGCGGTGATATCACGAAAGCGGTTCGCCCTCATTGGCTGAACCGCTTCACGTGACGCCGACATCACGCGGCCAACGCCGCCAAATTTATTTGTCTTTCCAAAATGCTGCCGCGCCGTCGCGGTCGCGCGCACTACGTCCGCCTCCGTTGGGTTTTTTATATTGTCCCGGCGCAGCGCCGGGATTAACGATAATCTCATCCTAATATGGCAGCTGCTGAGCCTGACCAGCACAGCCTGAATCTTATCCTCTTGGGATTCTTCCAAAAGTAACTAGAAAGGTTAGATGAAAATGCTACTGCATAAAGTTAACAAGGGTCTCTGTGGTGGGGCTGCATGGAATTATAATGTATTTAGGGACAACCTTTGGTAGTTAATTTGGTATCAAACTCTGGAAGACATGTCAGGGAGAAATGTTACACTAGATCAGTCAGTCAGGACCATCAAGATTTAAAAACATGTCTTTTTCTTCCTTTTTTTTGGCATAAAAAAGTAGAAGGATTTTGGTCCAGGCTGCAAAAATTGATAAAGTGTATCTTAAGTAATGGTTACTCACCCCCTCCTATCACTTCATGTAACCACTTCTTAAATTGCCTACAGGTATAATAGGAACACAATGTATTGTTACACTGAGGTTAAAAGATGCATGTGTGTTAAAAAAAAATACAGCTTCAAATTAACAATAAAAATACTGAAATGCTGTTTTTATAGAGCTTGGTATATAGCACCCCCAATCACTTCAGTACCTAGAGTTATGTATTAAGGGCTATTATCACTATACAGAGCAGAATATTTATTTTGGGGAGGGGGAAAATGTCATTTTCTCCCCCTACCCACCCAGATGGTGATATCTAATATTGATATTGTGCAATTGTGAGAACATTTGTGAAAACTTCCCTAGCAGCTGACACCATTTTAACTTCAATTAACAGAATTAATCACAAAGGTAAACTTCAAAAGTTTATTGTACTATACTTACTGGCCTGTAATATCTATAATAATACTTGCATCATTACATAGTTACATAGTAGTTGAGGTTGAAAAAAGACATTGGTCCATTGAGTTGAATCTATGTAGCGGTGTATATGTTCAGTGCTAAATCAATAACAAAGAGAGGCGTGAATAATAACATCGGGGGGAGGGGGGTACAATGAACCAAGGAGAGACAGGAGATAAGGGTCATATTGTATACAATAATACAGAGATGCGCAATACTGAGAAAGGGGAAGTAGGTTTGGAGGCCTTAAAAGGTAATAGAAATAAATAATGACAGGGTATGTTTGGGGATGAGAAGATAAGATAAGCAGGTAAAGGGTGAATAGAAAGTTTGACTTGTCATAATGGGCCAAAAATAATGGAGAACGCATAGAAAGCTACACATAGTTATAATAGTGTGTCAGAAAACGAGTGTCCTTCTAAAGTCCCCTTTTTGCTGGTGTGAAAGCACATCACCATAGTGTCTGAACATTCCATTGACAATCTGAATTCTGAAAACTCTCCCTCTCCTAGAATATGAAATTCTGCTATCATTCCGAGAGAGGAGGAAATATTCAGTGGCAACGCTGCATCTGCGCCCCCCGCCAATTTCCTGCAGATTGGCAGCAGTACTAATATAGAAACTGACAAACAAAGGAAGAGGGCAGCGTGGGAGGGAGGGCAGCGTGGGAGGGAGGGAGGGACGGAAGCAGGAGGCAGGAGACGTCGGAGAAACAGGCTGGGGGTGATTGGAGAACAGTGAGCGGAGGGGCCGAGATGAGTGGGAAGATTTTGCAACACACTGAATGCCATGTGTGCCGGGGGCTCAGTGCACGGGCACAGAGATTATCAGCAATTAGCTCAATGGAAACAAACTATATAGCAAGGGAAGCAGATTTGTTAGAGCTACAGTACAGTAAAATGCCTTCTGGTAGCTGCGAGCTGCATTGTGACTGTGGGTCATGTGAGGTTAATGTCTGCAAAATGTATCATAAATGTTATCTACATACTAATTAATAACATATATACATTCATATTATTATTAGTATTATTAGTATTATTAGTATTTTAATTCTCCTATTGCTAAAAACTATAGTATGGATCTCTCCCAAAAAATATTTAATAGATAACTGCAACATATTTAAGGTCTAAATGAGCTGACGGTATATGTGAAACCAGGTTCTCCCATGGCAACAATGAGGATTTTGTAGGGAAAAAAAAGATTCCTGGAGAGGGGTCCCCCCCAAAAAAACAAATAATTATGCAGCTTGAAATAAAGAAATGGGGCATAAAAATATATGCCTGTGTATCCCCTCCTTGCCAAGATACCAGCCCTATTCCTAACACTTTCATTACCCCTACATAACCCCTTTTTTTTTTTACCTCGAAAGGTGTCAGAACTCGTTTCCCCCACAAAAATAACCCTGGGCATTTGTATGAATACACGGAACAGTTTTATTTGATGCACTACACCGTTTGCTAATCACAAATGACACAAATCATTGAACAAGACATGTTGCATCAACTGAGTCTTGCATCAACTGAGTCTTGCATCAACTGAGTACTAGCAGAGTCTTTGTTACAGGAAAGGGAATGCACAGAGACACAGAATTTCATGCAGTGTTCCCCATGAAATCTGTCATATCAACCTAAGCTGCTGTTATCACCCCCCAAATTGCACAACTGGGGCACTGTTCCCCTATACACCGAAGGAATCAAGTGTAAAGATGTCAGTTTCTCCGGTGCACACAATCTACAGGAGATCTTAACAATATTTATTGTGCTAATGTATTGCAGAATAAAAGGATGGGGTGGCACAACGTTTCGGGGTCCCCTCTGTCAGCTGCACAATTAGCCACACAAGTGACAAAGGTGAACAATATTTCACTTTACAAATCAATGCTGCCTCCTTATTTTCACACCATGAACAAACACTTTGATGTCAACATAGATTATGTGATTAGTCTAACGTGATGTCCTTACTCATAAAATTAGAGTACAGACAGTTCTCGGTTATCCACCGGAATCCGTTCTGGAAGTAACGTTGGATAGTGAAACCGTTGTAAAGTGAGTCCCATGTTAATCAGTGGCGGTGAGCGTTGGATAACGCATTCAGGCGTCGGATATACTGCATTCCGGCGTTGAAAAACGGCCCTTTGGGTTGCATTGTAATGCATTGGATATGCCATTCGTTGTAAAGTGAAACGTTAGATAACGAGGACTACCTGTATATGCATATGTATGAAAACCCTCTCCGTGAGGGACTCCACTTACAGTGTTATGTCTGCAGATGATATAACGTAACCACAGTAATCCCACACATGGTTAGGAAGTATCTTTTTTACCAATGCGTTTCAGAAAAGTATATGATAATAATATGTATTTATAAGTTTGATTATATTTTTACAAGTAGATATATATGCTTAACTATTTCTATCCCAATATGTGCAATCGTATCACTTGGGAAATATCTCTATAGATCTCTTAATCACAGGCGCACACAGCTGTTAATATTATTATTTATAGACTGATATACAGTATTAGAGTATTAACAGACGCTCAGCTCCAACATTATACGGGTTAAAGAATTATATAAGCCTTTCGTTGAACCGACTTAAACAATAGCGTCCATAGGGTCGCATGCTATTTCTTGGAGTGCTGGGCTGCTTTGAAATATGTGCTCGAAAAATGTACATTTACATGTATTTTTTACACTTAAATTTTACACTCTACAATTTTACCATTTACACTTTTTTAAATGGAACGGTAGCAAACAAATATTTAACCCCTCTGGCAAACGGAAGGGTTTTGGTTAACACATGTTAATTAAAAATTCGTTTCAATTGGAGTCATTAGTAATATACAGTAATAGGATCATCTTTGATAGTGATAGCACTGCCTTTATACATCCCACTAGTGAGGTTGTTTGACGTACAGTATATCACCCAGGAAAAGCAATGTGAAGCTCTCTGAGCTATTTCATGCTGATCATAGTCGAAAATGAGCTTTTCTGAACAGGAAATGTATGTGC
Organism: Ascaphus truei; assembly: GCA_036426205.1. NCBI lineage: Eukaryota > Metazoa > Chordata > Amphibia > Anura > Ascaphidae > Ascaphus > Ascaphus truei. The sequence goes on from CM071569.1 coordinate 282,160,802, forward strand.
ATTACTTTGAGATGCAAAGGTTATTCGTGGGATGTGAACCATTTATTTAATAAAACATCTTCCCTTCTGCTCCTGTTTCAATAAAGGCAATCTGATGTATTCTCACTTTCTTTTGGGGCAGCATGGAAAACAAGAAAAGGAAATGTGTACTAAGCTCAGAAAATCTTGTAGCAGACTGAAAATAAATGAACTACTCAAATGTCTGTGGAACACGAGAGCAGAGGATTGAGGGAGCTGTTTATCAAAGTGTCCAGGCTGCTGAACGGATGCAGAAAAATACAGATGTGCGGTAGCCAGCATTACTGTTTGTGCTGCCGCGGCCTCTCACAATCCCGCGCCCGTGACCATCGTGTTCGCTTGTAGGCCACGGCGCTCAGGACACTAAAGCCGCGCTTATAGTGCTGGCGACGGCGACGCGGACGATGACGTAGCCGTCGCCACTGGCGAGAGTTGTCATTTTACTTTTAGCGACATCGCTGGCGACAAGGCCAGTGACATCACTAAAAGGGGCGGCCGCGCAATTTGATTGGTTTAGAGACAGTCACATGTGGTGACTGTCTATAAAAAAAATCAAATTTACCCGGCTTCCAAATTTTTAGATGCTCCGTCGCTCCGTCACGTCGCACTTACTATAAGCGCTTGCGACGAAGTCAATGAATTTGTTTTGGAGCGACGACGCGCACCGTCGCAGGGCACTATGAGCACAGCAGAAAAAAGTCCCTGTAATTAAAAACAATGGGATTTTTTTACAGAAGCAATCCATGCAATAACCTAGGTGTTTTTATTTATTTTTTTTAAATCAGCTTTGTAGTTCTTTTTAACTTAACTCTTAATGCCATTTTAAATTAGTTTGAATATACTGAACATCCTTTGATTTCTATAGCAGGTTTTAGCCGAACTCCAAGCAGTGCAAGAAATTTGAAACACTTTCCTGTTTGTGATCACTTGTTGTCAATATTCCCAGCAGTTCTGCAAACTGTAACTATAGATAATGTTACCTTAGTAATATAAAGATACATTGTAGCTGCTGAGTTACACTGACTGAAGGATTGATTGAAACTGAAAGGCGGCCATTCAGTGAACCCTGAAAGAAGGATCTTTGCTGGTCAATCACAGCAGAATGAATTAACCAGCAGCTTAGGTAATTAGTTTTCAATAAGGGTAATCAAAGGTTGAATATATTAATACAAAAAAAGTGCCGCTTGATTGCCTCTTTAAGCTCAAGCCCACAATCTAATATATAATGAGTGAAAGACATTTAGATGACAAAATATTTCTACACTATCTAGTTTTGCAGCCAGGACTCGTGGTGAAAATGATTGCATAGGTGTGTGCAATGTTTGTTTCCCACTTCAGAGGACAGTAATTGCCACTTCAGAGGACAGTAATTCCCACCGAGCACGCAGCAGTCTTATCCTTATCGGGATACAATTAACCCTTGAAGCACCAGCTGCACACATCTCTGTATTTAGCATTTACAGTGCCTCCTAAAACCGCCTCCGCCAGCCGTTGCAGAATGGTGCAGTGCAGAGGATAGAGGCCTGTGATGAGCACCATTATATGTGTGACTCACGTGCTGTGGTGACAAGCGTCAATGTATAATGATTCAGTGACAGGCCATGTAATTGAAATAAGCTAAGAGCTTCATCAATTTTCCTAGTAACAGATAATATAGGCGGCCTCAAACACAACATGACTGTGGCTCCATTAAATGGTTGATTTAGCAGACGACTGGCCTTGAGATTGAAGATATTCCCAATATAGCCGGGAGCGGAAACGCACACTGTCTATGTTGTGTTGTTTTACAATCCATGAATTAAAGGGGCAGATCCTACCAGAACCAAAGTAATCTACTGCCAGTGACATGTTTAATGTTGATGTTTAAATGCAGGCAATTGATTAAACCAATTACAAAATAATAATTGCACATATTTGTTAATATATTTTTTTTTTTAACCTTTTTATTGTTTCCATGGTCCAAAAATGCTTCGGAGGAATTTAAAATCTTTATTCTGTATTCTTTTTTTTTAAAAGACCAGTTATGTTACTGTTTCCGTAGGGAAAAAGATGGTTGAACAGAATCAACAACAAATGTATATATATTTAAGTTATGGGAATTTATATTAAGCTATGGGAATCCATGGCGCCCCACCAAGCCTTTTGTGGGTGCCCACGACTGACTGGCCAACCAGTTGATAATACGGCATAGATCAGGGGCCTCCAACACGTCGATAGTCTGCCGGTAGCTTGCCGGCTACCAGTGAGTAGCTCGCCACAGGGCCGCCAACAGCTGCTGCGTGCCTCTGCCTCGTGCCTCTGCCTCGTGCCGGTCCACGCCAGAAGTCGGGTCCAACTTCCACATTCTCGAACACTTGATGCCTCCCCCTAATGTAAGTGTAGTGTGTGTGTGTATGTGTGTATGTGTGTGTGTGTGTATGTGTATATGTATGTGTGTGTGTGTATGTGTGTGTATGCATGCATGCATGCATTAATTGGTTGGTGCTGAACTCTGAAGTGTGCTCTTGGGCACAAAAAGTTTGGGGACCCTGCCGTAGAGCTTTTCTCCCTCCTCGTCAGTATTCCAGCCCTACGTCTAACCATTTCATAATCGCTGTGGCAGAACTCCCAGTAAAGGTGCCTTGAACGCTCAACAAAAATATATACGTGAATTATAAAGTGGTGCAAACTTTTTGCACGCTTAGTTGACAAATTTCCCTAATTTCGATTCGGCAAAGAAGACTACTTCAATACAAGCATTTCCACTTTGATTAAGATACATTTTACATTTTTAATAGTTAAAAAAAATTGCTTGTGAGATACTTGCACGTGCATTTCGGGAGGGTGGAGGGATACAGACATGTTTGTATATTGAGAGTCCTACAGTACCCTATACACATACTGTATAGATCATGCAATAAAGGTATGTCTTGTTATATTGGTGTATCCACCTTGCAAGTGCATGCTGCTGTCACACATACACTGCCCCCTGGCTGCCTTAGGACAACTACAACTTCCAGCATGCTGTGCTGCATCAGGCAGCCCCTTCTGGGGCCAGGGGATGTGAAGGATAAAGAGGAAGCCAATATAAAAGGCTGTGGAAAAGGTGGGACTAAGGAGAGAGAAACCCATAAAAGGGTCTGGGAACGCACGTGGAGTGAGTTCGCCACGGAGTCTGAGTGACCTCAGGACTCAGAGTCAGTCCATCCCACAATAACGCCCAGCGGTACATGCAGAGAAAGAGAAGAAGCAGTCTCAGATAAAAAGAGAGCCGAGACGGTCTGGTGGAGGTTCAGATGATCAACAACCCAGGCGGGTTACCGGTGTCGTGAGTAATAAACAAGAGGATCCTTAGTGACAGACAAGGGTACTAAAGGCTTTGCAAAGAACAGCTTTCAGATGTTACATCGGGTGGAGATTGGTCCAGCCACATGGATGGGGAGTTGGATGTTAGAGGTAGGGCGAGTAGGCTTCCTCGAAAGGTGAGTTTTTCGGTTAGTTTTTAAACCTCTGAAAGCTGGGGGAGATTCTGTGCATGGTAGGGATTGCCAGAGAGATGGGGCAGCACAGGAAAAGTATTGCAGGAGGGTGTGAGAGGAGGTAATAAGGTGGGAGGAACGGCGGATGTCGTGGACAGAATGTAGGAGGCATGTAGGTATGAATTTGTGGATGAGTCCTGAGATGCAAGGGGGGAGGCGGTATCATTGAGATCTTTGTAAATCCTTACAAAGGTTTTTAATTTAATTCTAGAGGCTCTGGGAAGCCAGTGTATATGCGTAGTGGAGCAGTAGAAGTGGAGTGGTGAGTGAGGTAGGTGAGTCTAGCAGCAGCATTTTGGATGGATTGGAGTTGAGAGGCGGACAATGGAAATGCCAACGAAGAGAAGGTTGCAGTAGTCGAGGCGGGACATGATGAGTGAGTGGATTAGGATTTTAGTTGCATCATGAGTAAGAAAAGGGGGTATCTTGTCGATATTTTGTAAGTTGAGACGGCAGGACTTCGTGAGGGACTGAATGTGAGGAATAAATAGTAAGTTTGATTGGCCAGAGAGAGGGCAGTGTTGTAGGAGGAGAGCATACATTTTTACCTCGCAGCGGACATGTGGACATGTGTCATGGCGCACATGGTGGAGACGACTCTTACCACCCATTGGGCGTGCTTTCCTCTCTCTTGGCAATGGGGACAGTGTGTTGGAAGGGGTGATGGCACTATTGATGCCATAAGAGTAAGGGATGCCAACAGCAGGGCTGTGATCAGAAAGCCCACAAAGCAACTGATATGGTGGTTATTAGCAGCATTTTTTAGTGCATGCCTTTGTGCAGTGCAGCCCCCAAATGTTTGAATACCCCATGGCTACATCTTGAGACCTTTCTGGCCATTAACCTGCAAAACAAATATATAAAACGTTGAAAGACATACATATCCAACAAAAAGCATACAGCAGGAGAGACTTGCTCCTTACATTTATTGAATACAAAAGCAGAGAAATAACTGATTTTCTTTGCCCTGCAAGTCGTCTCTGACACGGAATGGATTAGTGACATTTTATTCTATGCTTCTCTTTACTTTATTCTAGTACGTCTCAAGGTTTTTCAGGCTTTCATAAACATACTGTACCTTTGCCTCAGGACAAGTGTCTAGTGAGGCGACGTTCGCCATAACCCGCTGTAACGTGAGAGAATGTGATCTGCCGATGTGTATGTGACATGAGGTTCCTCTTATCCTGAGTGAATACAAACTGTACTTGTTATATATACTGATTTGCCTTCCTTATTAAAAGCACCATTCATACATTGCGACCCACTGCTAGTGATCACAAGAATACTGCATCTTACAATCGCGTATTTTTCTTTTGTGCAATGTACAGCACTTGGTATAATGCCATCGCCGTTCTTTCTGTTTGGGGAACATGGAAATAATGAAACTTGCCAGAGGTCCCACTTCAAAGGCTCACACCTCAAGGTCACTCATTTTCCAGTCGTTTTAAAAGTAAACGTTTTATTTTGCCCTGAACACCTTTTGTACTGTAGGTATAGTTCCAAAAACAGCACAGGAAGTGTATGTCAGAGGACTATGCAGCCATGTGCACGTTCCCCAGCAAATACGTAATAAAATACCGTATAAGACGATACCTGTGGTGTGCAGGAGGCATAAAGCAGAAGGATAAGGCAGAAAAAAGGCTTGTTACAGGATTACATGAAATGTACTTTAAAATGTAAGATAGAATAATACAGCAGCAGGGATTGCTTTGCACTGCGTTCCTGCAGCACTGAGACACAGGATAGGAAGATTAGACTGTATTTCACCATCTGGGGGAATACCAGCGGGGCAGTCAAATTAGGTCTCACAGCTATTTACGTTTTTACAATCCAATATCTACCTTCAGACTGACAGGCACTAGATCCCGGGCAGCCGGCTGGCTACTTGCTGTTCTTAGCTAGATCACGGTTATTTTGTCTCTGTTTGGCCCACAGGATTTCCCTTGGGCCTGTTATTATATCTGACGGATGGATTAGCTGCTGGACTCCAGCATATCGCTGCTCTTTGTGTGTCGTGATGGATGCTAAGGTCTGTTGGATAAACCTATGGAGCAGTTAAACAGTTTTATATGTGGGTCTTATGTGGCTACTGGGATCAAGAGGTCCGGATGGAATTAGAGCCCAGTAGTTTAATGCACAGGATGTGCTATACAGGGCCACAGCAGAGGACTAGACTGAATTGTTTTTATCCCAGGCAGAACTGACCAACTTTACTTCTTTCTTTACTGTCTGTTTCTTTCTTACAATCTTTCTTTCCTTTTTCCCATTCATTTCAATTTCCTTTTTCCTTCTTTACATTCTTGCTCAGTTCCTTCTCTCCTTATTTCCTTCCTCCCTTCTTCCTTCTCTCCTTCCTTTCTTCCTTCCTTCTTCCTTCCTCCCTTCTTCCCTTCCTCCCTTCTTTCTTCCCTTCCTCCCTTCTTCCCCCCTTCTTCCCTCCTTCCCTTCTTCCCTTCCTTCCCTTCTTCGGCCGTGCTTATAGTGCTGGCGACGGCGACACGCCGTTGCCCGAAAACAAATGCATTGCCGCCGTCGCTTTGCGATTATAGTGCACGCGATGGCAACAAAGCGACAGAGTGGCGTCGCCGTCGCGAAAACTGGTAGCCGGCAAAATTTGATTTTTCAAGGGCTGTCGCCTCATGTGACGGCCCTTGAACCAATCAAATTCCTGGAAACACGCGACGCCAACGTCCGGCGAAATATAACTTTCGCCGGTGGCGACGGGTGACGTCACCCGTCGTGTCGCCGTCGACGGCACTATAGGCACGGTCTTACCTTCTTCCTTCCTTCCTCCCTTCCTCCTTCCTTCCTCCCTCCCTCCCTTCTTCCTCCCTTCCTTCCTCCCTCCCTCATCATTGTGGTTGAGTAGTAATGCATTCCTAATCTGTAACCCTTTGACTGCCATAGGAGCAGTGTCAGGCTGGGGTAATAAGGACCACAGGGGAAAACAGATTGTAGCAGCATAAATGCTTGCGTTTATGGACACACACTTATGAATAAAAATGTACATACATGCACACATACTGTATACAGTATACTATTAGATGCAGGACACATTGACTCATTACTGAATGGATAATGCCTGAAATTTTGACCAATCAGTGAGCTGGGATTTCAATAATGACTGGAATGTTACACAGTTTAGCCCATAATACTGTAGCTGTTAATGTACATAGAACCTTTGTTCTTTATATTGGTGTATATATACCTGCAATCCTCTTTACCTTCAGCTTCAGATTTAGGGTTGCCAGGTGGCTTCTCCAAAAATACTGAACACCACACACACACACACACACACACACACACACACACACACACACACACAACTCCCACCTTTCCATACTGTTTCCTCTTCTCCTTAGCCCCACCCCCAGGCTTCTAACACCTCCTCCGGTTTGGCTGTATTACCCAACAGCAGCCAATCAGGATGGAGGAAGCTACCCAGCCCCCTAGCAACAGCCCTGCTCTCGCCCTGCTCGGGGAAATCCCTCTGCCCCCACCCAAGCCGGTCAGGTCACTGTGCCCAGAGAGGTAATACTGCGGTATACACATAATCGCCCATATTACCTCTATTTTTTTACTGGACAGTGTCCAAATACAGGACAATCTGGGTCAATACTGGACACCTGGCAACCCTACTCAGTGTATTCCTGATGCTGATGATATTACTAATATAAGAATTGCCAAGCTTTCCTCCTTTAAAAATTCACCACCATCATAACCTGAACAGCAGAGTCTTATTTTTGGAGTTAGTATAATTCAGCATAAATACATATAATTTACACATAAATAAGATATCATGTCGTTATTTGCCCTCACACATTCGGATCCTTCGACCAGTTCAGTACTAAGTGATACAATATTCTGTAATGCTGGTCATCCCTTGTTTGACCAGGGTTTAGCCCCATTCATTTCCCTAGCAAGGAGAAAATGGCTCAACAGCATATTGAGTATAGCACTACATGGGGCCTACTCTATAAGCTTCGATAACCCACTTATCGAGGCCTTTTCGGCCAAAATGCCTACTGCTATTCTGTAAGCCTCGATAAGTGGGCGATAATGGCATAAACCGCCCATTTTTGCAGCCGTCCACAACACATCGCCGGGTGAGCGGCGAGAAGCCACTTATCGGCAGCTTCTGAAACTTGTGTAGCCATGCTGTAAAATGGTCTGCAGTTTCTTCTCCTGCTGGCAGTAAACCTGGTAAGTTACAGGGATGCCAGCAGTAATCATGGAGGTTTGCCCTCACACCCTGGTGAGGTGCCCTATGTATGGATGGGAGTGGCTACATACTCTGAGTCCACCGTTAGTGACATCAGAGATGTGCCTGCCTCCTGAGGTATATAAGGCACAGCACTGCCCAAAGTTAGTGTTGTGTGAAGAACGTTGTGAAGGTTGCGGTGGAGTTAAGGGGCCCACTAGTGCAGTAACTAGTGGCCCGTTTCTACATCAAGTAGTATCAAGCCGGATAAGGCCACACTGTGTCCAGGGACCTGGCACAGGGGTGATCTCCATACGGGGAGAAGGGATCCCACTCCATTGGGAGGGTGTACCTTTTCAAGGGACAGGACGGCAAGATGTGCGGCTGAGCAAACCGCTGCGAGGGGCAGTCTGTCCATACCAACGTCTACAATAAAGATGCCCTGTTCAAAGATACCCCCACTGTGTGAGTGTGAAGTTACTCTCCAGTGGAAGGCACCACCAAGAAGGAGTTCCTCATCAGGATTATCTCCCTGCAGACGCAGAGACCATGATGAGGTGGAGGCGCTGCACATGATATAGGTAGGACTCGCACATACTACCTCAGCTGCCTGTCTGGGTTGGCAATCCCCTAACACCATCATGCGGGAGACTCAGGAGTACTGTTGCCAACAGGTGCACCACCAGACACGACCATGTAATGGGGGCTGGTTAGACCACACGGGCCAATATGAGATTGGGTGGGTCGGATTAGAGGGAATACCCGTTACACTTGTCCAATTCTAGTAGCCTCGATTAGCTTATCAAGGCTTATTGCGGCTCTAGAATGGCGAGTTACTCCCAAAATCGTCACGCCAGGAAAAGTTGGCATGAGGCTGGGGAGAAGCGGTTTACGGTGGGTGGGAGACGGTTTGACGGTTTGGGAGACGGTGGGTTGGGAGACGGTTTGGGAGACGGTGGGTGGGTGGTAAACGGTTTGGGAGATGGTGGGTGGGTGGGTGGGTGGTAGACGGTTTGGGAGACGGTGGGTGGGTGGGAGACAGTGACTTAGACAGTGACTTTGACAGTGACGACAGTGACTGGGTGGGTGACAGTGACTGGGTTGGTGGGTGACAGTGACTGGGTGGGTGACAGTGACTTGGTGGGTGACAGTGACTAGGTGGGTGACAGTGACTGGGTGGGTGACAGTGACTGGGTGGGTGGGAGATAGTGACTGGGTGGGAGACAGTGACTGGGTGAGTGGGTGGGTGACAGTGACTGGGTGGGAGACAGTGACAGTGGGTGACAGTGACTGGGTGGGGTAACTTACCTTGACCAGGTGGGTGCAGCTTTCTGCCGGATGCTTTCCTCTCCTGCCCCTGATATCCCCGCGGCAGCTGCCCGGGACGGGAGGTGGGCTTCGGGGCGCGGGCTTGGGGGGGCGCGGGAGGTGGGCTCGGGGGAGCATGGGAAGTGGGCTCAGGGGGTGCGATGGGAGGGGGTGGGGCCACGAGAGGTGGGCTCGGAGGGAGCACAGGAAGCTGGCCACGGGGGGAAGCAGGCTGCAGGAGGAGCTGGTACTTCCCACTCCGTCCCACGTTGGGAGCAGGGTGGGGGGGGGAGATGCGGGCCGCAAGATGAGCTGGTGCTTCCCCCTCCATCCCACTTTGGGAGCAGGGGGGGGGAGATGCGGGCTTCAAGATGAGCTGGTCCTTCCCGAGACGGGAGAGAATGAGGGCCTGAGTCAGAGTTTTAGCAGTCAAGCAACAGAGGAAAGGGCGTATCTTTGTTATTTTGCAGAGGAAAAAGCATCAGGTTTTAGAGACATTTGAATGTGAGAGGAGAATGTGAGAGAGGAGTCAAGTGTGACCCCTTGGCAGCGTGCTTGGGCTACTGGGTGAATGATGGCACTTCCAACAGTAATGTGGAAAGTCGTAGTAAGTCATATGTAGAAGCACATGCACACCGCTGGTAGGTGCTGGAGGGGGGTACTTATCTGCCGGTGCGCTGTATCCAGGGAGGTCCAGACATCCCAGAGGTACTTGAGCAAAGGAATGGAAGCAGGCACAAACTGCACCTTTAGAAAGTGGTAGTAAGGCCAGGTTTGGGAGGAAGTATGGGGAGCTCTGTTTTTGTCATGTTAAGTTTAAGTCGGCGGAGGGCCATCCAGGATGATATCGCAGAGAGATATTCAGAAACGTTGGTTTGTACAGCAGGTGTAAGGTCAGGGGTTGAAAAGTAAATTTGTGTGTCGTCAGCATAAAGGTGATAATTAAACCCAAGGGATGTGATTAGGTCACCCAGGGAAAGTATGTACAGAGAAAAGAGAAGAGGTCCCAGGACAGAACCCTGCGGCACCCCCACAGCGAGATCTATGGAGGAGGAGGTGTTAGCAGAAGGGGCACTTTGTGGCCCTTTGTGGGTGTTTAGGCCTTACGGGTGGGTTACATAGTTACATAGTTACATAGTAGATGAGGTTGAAAAAAGACGTACCTCCATCAAGTTCAACCTATGCTAAATTCAGACAACAGATACTTTATTCTATATCTATACTTACTTATTGATCCAGAGGAAGGCAAACAAAAAACCCCATTAAGGGGAAAAATTAATTCCTTCCTGACTCCAAGAATTGGCAATCGGATTAATCCCTGGATCAACATCCTTCCCATGTATACTTATTTGGTATATCCCTGTATACCTTTCCCATCTAAAAAGATGTCCAACCTTTTTTTGAACAAATCTATTGTATCTGCCATCACAGTCTCCATGGGTAATGAATTCCACATTTTAACTGCCCTTACTGTAAAGAACCCTTTCCTTTGTTGCTGGTGAAATTTCCTTTCCTCCAACCTTAAGGGATGGCCCCGAGTCCTTTGTACTGCCCGTGGGATGAATAGTTCTTTTGAAAGCTCCTTGTATTGTCCCTAAATATATTTGTATATAGTTATCATATCCCCTCTTAGATGCCTCTTTTCTAATGTAAATAAATCCAATATAGCTAGCCTCTCCTCATAAGTTAGAATGTCCATCCCCTTTATTAATTTGGTGGCTCTTCTCTGCACTCTCTCTAGTTCCATAATGTCTTTTCTAAGGATTGGTGCCCAAAATTGTACTCCATATTCAAGGTGTGGTCTTACTAATGCTTTGTAAAGGGGCATAATTATGTCTACTTCCCTTCCATCCATTGCCCGTTTGATGCAAGATAAGATCTTGTTTGCCTTTGCAGCTACTGCATGACATTGGGCACTATTGCTAAGCCTGCTGTCTACAAGCACTCCTAAATCCTTCTCCATCAAGGATTCCCCCAATATATCTCCATTTAATTTGTAAGTCGCCTTTCTATTCTTGCATCCCAAATGCATAACCTTACATTTATCTGTATTAAACCTCATTTGCCATTTACCTGCCCACGTTTCCAGTCTCTCCAAGTCCTTCTGAAGAGAAATTTCATCCTGCTCTGATTCTATTACCTTACACAATTTAGTATCATCAGCAAAGATGGAGACTTTGCTCTCGATCCCAACCTCAAGGTCATTAATAAACAAGTTAAAAAGCAGGGGTCCCAGTACCGATCCTTGAGGTACTCCACTCACGACTTTAGCCCAACCTGAAAAAGTTCCATTTATGACAACCCTCTGTTGTCTGTCCTTTAACCAGTTTTCAATCCAGGTGCATATATTATTACTGAGTCCAATTTTCTTTATTTTGTACACCAACCTCTTGTGTGAAACCGTATCAAAAGCCTTTGCAAAATCTAAGTAGACCACATCAACTGCATTACCCCGGTCTAAATTCCTCCTCAAAGAAACAAATAAGGTTAGTTTGTCAAGATCTATCCTTCATAAATCCATGCTGACTATTACTAATAATTTTGTTTTCCATTAGGTATTCCTGAATATTATCCCGTATTAAACCTTCAAGTAGTTTCCCTACTATTGAAGTCAGGCTTACAGGTCTGTAATTCCCTGGGTGTGATCTAGCTCCCTTTTTAAATATAGGCACCACATCTGCTTTACGCCAATCTTGTGGTACTGAGCCTGTGGAAATGGAGTCCTTGAATATTAAATATAATGGTTTTGCTATTACTGAGCTTAACTCCTTGAGAACTCTTGGATGTATGCCATCGGGGCCAGGTGCCTTATTTACTTTAATTTTTTCAAGTCGCTTATGAACTTCTTCCTCAGTTAACCAATTGGTCATTAATATGGAGGTTGTGGCTTCCTCCTGTGGCACTACTATTGAACCTGATTCTTCCCTGGTAAATACAGAGGCAAAGAATTTGTTTAATACCTCTGCTTTTTCCTTATCTCCAATAATCTGCCTACCCATCTCACACTGAAAGGGTCCTATATTTTCTTTTCTCATTTTTTTGTTATTAAGGTACTTAAAGAACTTTTTAGGGTTGACCTTACTTTCTTTTGCAATCCTTTTTTCATTATCCATTTTTGCTAATTTGATTGCCCTTTTGCAATTTTTGTTACATTCCTTATAATTCTGATACGATGTCTCTGTCCCTTCTGACTTAAAGAATCTAAACGCCTTCCTCTTCTTGTCCATTTCCTCCCCTACCTGTTTATTTAGCCACATTGGTTTTGACTTAATTCTTTTATACTTATTACCCAAGGGTATACACTGATAAGTGTGTTTTTCTAACAATGTTTTAAAGACTGCCCATTTATCTTCTACATTTTTCCCTGCAAAAACATCATCCCATTGTATTACTACTAGATTAGACCTCAGTTTATTAAAATCTGCCTTTCTAAAGTTTAAAGTCTTTGTTGAACCCAAGTAATCTGTTTTTTGATAATTTATTTCAAATGAGACCATGTTATGATCACTGTTACCCAAATGTTCCAGGACTTGAATATTTCTTATTACTTATACATTGTTTGATATGACCAAATCCAGAACTGCCCCTCTCCTGGTTGGTTCCTCAATAATTTGGGTCATATAATTATCTTTAAGCACCCCCAAAAACCTGTTTCCTTTTGTTGTAATGCTAATCTCATTGCCCCAGTCTATGTCTGGATAATTAAATCCCCCATTATGCAAACATGACCCAGTTTTGATGCCTTCTCCATTTGCAAATGTATTTTAGCTTCCTCAATCTCACAGATATTTGGTGGTTTATAGCATATTCCCACAAACATTTTCTTTATACTTTTACCTCCACTGCTAATTTCTATCCACAAGGTCTCTACATTTTCATCATTCCCTTCATAGACATCATCCCTTATAATAGGTTTTAGATCTGGTTTAACATATAGACATACTCCACCTCCCCTTCTATTTGTTCGATCCTTCCGAAAAAGAGAATACCCCTCTAAATTAACTGTCCAGTCATGAGTTTCATCCCACCATGTTTCAGTAATGCCTATGATATCATACTGCTCCCTTGTAGCTATTAATTCAAGCTCCCCCATTTTATCTGTCAGGCTTCTTGCATTAGCAAGCATGCATTTCAGGTTTTTTTCAGCCTGTACTATTATCTTATCTGCTCCTTCCTTTCTGCTCCCACTTGGTTTAGTCTTTAGAAGTTTTCTAGTATTATCTCTATTTATTATGGGTGTCTCACTGCTTGTCAAACTTGCACTTGCCCCCATTCTACCTCCATACCACCTTGTATCCTCATCTATTCCATTTAGTTCATTATCTGTTTCATTCCCCTCCCCCCTCCATCCTAGTTTAAAATCTCCTCCAACCTTTTTAGCATTCTCCCCACGTAGCACAGAAGATCCCTCTTCATTGAGGTGCAATCCGTCCCTAGAATATAGATGGCACCTCTCAGAAAAGGAGTCCCAGTGCTCTAAAAACCCAACCCCCTTCTTCCTACACCACTTTCTTAGCCATGCATTAACCTCCCTGATCTCTGACTGTCTCCCTGTGGTAGCGCATGGCACTGGTAGTATTTCAGAAAATACTACCTTGGAGGTCCTTGCCTTAAGCTTTTGGCCTAGATCCCTGTAATCATTTTTTAGGACCCTCCATCTTTCTCTAACTTTGTCCTTGGTGCCAACATGTACCAAGACCGCCGGGTCAATCCCAGCCCCCCCCAACAATCTGTCTACCCGATCCGCAATGTGCCGAACCCGAGCACCCGGGAGACAACAAACTGTTCGGTTCATGCGGTCCCGGCAACAGATTGCCTTATCTACCTTCCTAATAATATAGTCCCCTACCACCACCACAATCTTTCTTTGCATCTGAGCATCCTGAGTCCCCACTGTGCTGGAGTAACTATTCCCCTGGCTGCTAGAGGAATTAGTCTCTCCCAGCCTTGCCATTTCTGCCCCAACATTCCCAATATCTTCACTCAACATGGCAAATCTATTGGGATGTGTCAGCTCAGAAACGACCTGCCTCTCCCTATTGCCCCTGCTTCCCCTTCTAACTGTCACCCAGCTACCTACCTGCTCCTCACTAACAGCAACTAAGCTACCTACCTGCTCCTCACTAAAAGCGCCACCATCTGCACCACTAGTCGAAGCAAGGGCCTGCTCAGTGAGCTCTAATTCCCTTTCAAGATTGCCAATGTCCCTCAATATTGCAAGTTGCCTCTTCAGATCAGCAATCTCTGATTCTAAAGAGACCACCTGCTCACACCTCTCACAGCGGTATGCTCCTTGGAACAGCTGCTCCAAGTGCACATACATGTGGCAAGATGTGCATTGAGTGGCATTTTTAATCCTGCTCATTCTAGCAACTATGAAGTTTAGAAGTACTAACAGTAAACTGTACTTCAATAAACTATACCTTGTTTAACTGCTTCCTTGTTCAAACTGCTTCTGGTTCTAACTGCACACACTTTAACCAACAGCACTTCAATCAACCACACAGATCAATCAGTACACGCGGGTGGAGTTAACCCCTTCATTACCGTAGTGGTTAATACCACTAAGGTAATGAAGGGTTAACCCCTCCCACTACCACCCGGTAGGCCTAAACATCCATCCTTGGGGCTACTACCCCCTTCACCCAATCCCTCTACCCACAATAAAAAAAATACACACAACAACACTACTACCCACCTCCTCTACCCCAAACAACCCCCACAACACATACAGTACATTGATGGGCAAAATTACTATTATATAGATATGGATAATAGCTCATGTGCCCATTATAAAAATCAAACATTAGCCAGCCAGCATAAATAAAGTAAATAAAAAACATCCTATTTTGTTCTTTTATTGTTGGGGTGTTTAGGTGCTTGTGTATTTCTTTGATTATTGTGTATTTTTGGCCTTAATTATTTTTATTAGGTTGACCATTGACTGCTATAGTGGCTTATCATGCCCATATTATATGGGTATGATATACACTGGGCCAATTAATGGTTAGAGGGTGGGTATAGTGGATCCATGGTGGGGGGTTAAGCCACCCGGGTGGGTAGCGGGGGATGGGGGTTAACCCCTTAATTACTATAGCGGTTATTAATCACTACGGTGATTAAGGGGTTAGGGGCCATTAGATTTTATTTTTTTATGTACTCCTGCCGGCTACAGAGGACATGGACCGGCAGTATGCTGATGAGGACACCCTTCATAATGGCAGGGGTAAGTCGAATGTTTTTTATTTACTTTATTTATGCTGGCTGGATAATGTTTGATTTTATAATAGGCAAATGAGCTATTATCCATATTCGGTTCCCACAACTATGGTAGTGAAGGGGTTAACTCCTCCTGTAACCTTCCAAGCAGGCCTAACCACCCACTCTGGGACTACTACACCCTTCATCCACCCCCTTGGGCACCCAACCACCCTGGTGTCCACAAGCAGCAACCCACCCAACTGTGTGAGACATCGCTGCCCACAACTTCCGTGTGTAAAGTTGGTGCACTTGTTGATACTCCAGCACCCGGTAGTGCCACAACGGAAGGATAGGATCCACTGATCCAGTGATGGTTGTTGTCAACGACGACGCTGCCTCCACGTGGGCTGACCTCCCGCGTGGATGGTATCACCATTGAAGGTAGTCTCTGATCTGTAGCATGATCTGGTCCCAGACCACCGGATCGCCAGTTTGCCGCCATGTCCTGGCTGTGTCCCTCACACTGGTGCTACAGGGGCAGTGTCCCTAACTACTGGGACTGTCCCTGCAGCGACCACAAACTGAGGTGAGTCGGGGCCTAGCTGAGGCATAAGGGGGTCTTCTGGTAGTGCAGGGATCACAGACCTGCACCTACACACCCTACCCCTTCCTTGTCCCAGATCCGACTGGCGTGCTCCTAGCACATGCAATGTATCTATTTGTGGAAGCAGGGAATCCTGGTACCTTATTGGCTCTGCTGGCGCATTTGATGAAGCAGCCTTTTGGGGGCTGTAGTCCCCGTGGAACCTATGCCTGCTATGGCCGCGTCGTGCGCCTACACTGCGCACGACGTGGCATCTCACGCATGCACGATCGCAGCCAAGATGGCGGCGCCCTGCAAGGGGAGCCGCCGGTAGCCTCCGGCGACTGGGTCGCCTGCCGCAACCTCCCCACGCTCCCACCCAGCCTCCCCTGCCAGACGCAGCTGCAGCCAGAGGTAGTGGCAGACGAGGAACCAGGAGGGATCCAGACTATACTAGTACTGCGGCTTTAAAATGATTTAGCATGAAAAACTTCCTAACAGGATAATTGGGTGAATGAATTTGCATCAGGAGGCGTGTACTCGTTTATAAGCCATTTGTGAGGATAGGAGCTATTATAGCACAGAACAATATCTTCCTGTCCAGCTTCTGTTTCATTGTCAGTGTTTCATGCTACAGGCAGTAACAATGATTTAAAATGCAAATTAAATGTGATTTACACGATGGATTATCTTGTATTTTGCTCAAAGGCAGTGCTATGAATTGCTATGTTCTGGTTTGTGTATAATATTTAATAATAATATCTTATTTTATCTGCCGCCAACATTCAGCAGGTCACTTGCAATACTAGAGAGGAGGTGTACTACAGTAGTTAATGGTACTGTCCCTCTTTGGGCGTATGGGACCCAATGACAGTGACATTGATAAGGAGTTAAAACTGGGTAATTGAAACCTCTTGCTTATGAAAATCAGACACCTATACATGATTTTAAACAATATTTTAAGATTTATTTGTAAACAAAAAAAACTGATGCATGTGAGGCGTTTGACATCCTTTAGCTCCTACGTTTGGCACCCTTTGCCTTCTTCTGATTGGACTCATAACAGGGGAGGGCAGGACGACACACATGATTGGCATGCCAGATGATGTTGCAGCTCTCTATAGGCGACCATAGCAAGGCTTATCCCCACCAGTCATACATCTGTAATTGAAACTGCCCCAGCAGTAGATCTTTAATAAACTAGCTTTACCTCGAGAGTTAGCTGCTTATATGTAGTGGGCTGTGTAGCACCCTGGGAAATTCTCTTTATATCCCTGTGACTCATCTTACATGCTGTATATAATGGTATAATTACTCCTTGTTCTCTTTTGGTAGCTTCTGTGATGCCCTTTTGACAGTATTGCCAAATGTGCTTCTTGTCATCATGAGACTTTGGTCCAGTCCTTGCATTCTAACACTTCTCCCAGTGTATTCTGGTGAGTAACAGTCCTGCATGCCTATAGATGGAGACTTATGAAACCAGAACTCACGATGAGAGGGACCCAGGTTGGCAACACAGTAAAAACTGACAGTAAAATTCTTATAGTATATTTGCTAAGCCAGAATGTGGCAGTGATAGGGTTAATGAATGTGGTGCTAGGCTGGTAGCGCAGCACTCTCAGGTACGCTACAGCAAGAGCTAATCAGCCTCTCTGCCTGAGAAAGGGCTGACATGAACAGCACAGGGCGCTCAAGCCTGGAGAGAGACTGCATGCAGACACTGCAGGATTATTATTATTAGGAGTAGTGAGGGCTGATGCCTAATGAAGTAAGAGATTCCATTAAAGTACTGGGGGGTAGCTCCTCAAAGCTCTTTTATTGACTTCAGGAGACGTTTACTTCAGTTAACATCTCATTACGTGCTAACGGGGATCTTCAAAGCTCACTGACGATGCATTAAGTGCCGTTTTCATCCGTAACGAGCCCTTGCGTTACTATAACCCGTTATGTTAGCCGTTAGTGCTAATGATGTGCTAAAGAGGTGTCCCCTGTAACAGCACCGATCCCCAGAGCTGCGGTATCATTACCGCAGGGATGTCATGTTACGTTAGTTAGGTCAGAGGTAAAGGTGGCGTTACTCACATCCACACCCCGAAACTGGTCTGTTACCCAGACCCTGTAAGTGTAAAACCACAGTTAGGTCTGATTTAACTATCATATTGTTTATGGCTGTGTAACATCTTAAGTGTCACATATAACGTGTCTGCAGAGTTACAGTAAACTTAGAGTTGAATTGAAGGTGAAGTATACAAGAATCCCCGGACTCGGCCCTTCATCAGCAAGCCAGCAATTGTGAGAACTTGACTTTCTGAATGCTCGGACATTTTTTATAAATCTATAGACTCACTTTCTAAGCTGCTTTTAATCCACTGCGCCACACTGCCCTCCCAGGCCGGATTTATACACCTGCTTTTTCAACTCCTATTCCTCATCGCCTCCAATACCTGGGAACTCTCTCCTCCTACCTTTTTCTCCCTGCATCTGACGATGCCCTCCCTATTGCTTTTTCTGTTTGCTGTTTCCTCGCTCCTTTGTAAACGTTTCTGTTCTCCCCACCCTCCTGCTATCCACATTTCTTCATCTCTTCTTACCTCCACCTACTGTATGCTTGTGCCCATACACTGCACCACTATGTACACTTTCCCAACAACTTCTACCACCTTCAATAAAAAGCACCCCCAACAAATCCTCTATTTACTTCTCTCTCCTCCTGGCTGCTGGGGATATCTCTCCTAATCTTGTACCCAACCATATACACACCTGCTCTTATCCACACCTCCCTGCCACTGCTTCACCTGGTAATGGAGTTAGCCCCTCTAATTTAATACTGACCAACCTTAAAACTCACATCTCACAAGAAGCATCCCTGTAGCCTGCACTCATGGTTACTGTCCCACACCCACAGTCGCTTCTACCAACCACTGTGGCCAAGCACTGCCACCTACTGCACTTATTCACTCACCTGCTGTCTCTGTAAGTCTCCCAGCATACCACTTAGATTGTAAGCTCTCCGGGACAGGGATTTCCTTTCCTATTGTCTACTTTGCTGCGCTTATTGTATTATAATTCCCTGCACTGTATTGTGTTTGTACAGCGCTGAGTGCACTGTTGGCGCTATATAAATAAAGATATTTATACATATTTACCAGGTTCTTTTCCTCTCCGACTTCTCCTTTTTTACTTTAATCACACCTATTCAGGGTCTGCATGGATGTAAGGCCGCCTTTGGGGAACACAGGCCATGTTATTTGAAGCTAACGCAAGGCAGTGCTAATTTCACATGGCGTTAAGTCTCTGCTAATGAGCTCAGCAATGGCCATTCGTTTTGCATATATTTAGCTTTTTGGATTTCCGTTAAAGTCAGGCTAGCTTACGGCCGTTACCTATCTACGGTAGGTGGCATCACGTTAGGAGCCCAGATTTAACTGACCTCTGTGGATCTTCCCCTGGGACAGATGTAGCTAGACTTAAAGTTCGTACTGTCGGGGGAAGCCGCAGAATTCTGACCGCGGCATCATCCAGCAGTGGGAAATCTCTCTGTGGGGGTCCATTTGGAAGAACAGATCTCTCACTATGCACCATCCCGACTCTTGAATTCTACTCAAGGATGTCTTCTCTCTACCCCTTTTGTATCTAAAGCCCTCTCCCACCTTAAGCCTTTCTCACTGACTGCCCCACACCTCTGGAATGCCCTTCCCCTCAATATCTGACTCGCACCCTCTCTATCCACCTTTTAGACCCACCTCAATACACATCTTCTTAAGGAAGCATATGAGTAGCTCCGTGGCTAATACTATACACCTCATACATAAACCTTGGCCCTTTGCAGACGCACTTACCAGAACGCCCTCCTACTGTCTCTGTGCGTTCTTCCTACCTACCAATTAGATTGTAAGCTCTTCGGAGCAGGAACCCTTTTCCTTAATGTTATGTTTATGTCTGAAGCACTTCTCCCCATTATGTGTTATTTTTATTATTTGTTATTTATATGGTTATCACGTGTATTACCGCTGTGAAACGCTATGTACATTAATGGCGCTATATAAATAAAGACAGACAGACATACTTACTCCCCGCAGGCAGCTGCGGCTTTCACTGTCCCCGAGCATCAGCGTTTTGCTTCTCTTCCTGTGGCTCCGGAGACAGTAAATCTGGCATGTGTCTCATGCAATAAAGACTGCTCTTAACACCTGCTGAATTTAAGCCTCTGTCTGCTTTAGTGTCTGCATCTACAGCACAGCCCTGAATGCGCCCCTGTTACAATTGGTGAATGAGGTGGGATCAGAACCCCTAGAGTGCCACAAATGGTGTTGTATTTAATGGCAAATCGAAAAGCAATTAGTCAGGGTCAGACCCATTAATTAAGGCACTAATTAAATCCACTGTAGTGCAACAGAGAGCCACAGAACTGGAGCTAACCACAAACAGACTGCCATTGTACATGAACAAATCCAGTAGGTAGCTCAGCAGTTGAAGTCTCATGTTAAAGAGATGGTACACCCTACTGCCGTGTCACAGAGGGAGAAGAAAGAGGATTATATGGAACGTTCCCTACTGATACTGTATATGAATGAACTGCTGAGTGGAAGCAATGCCCTCAGGAACTATGAACTCCATAACTCCATTTCCAGCAGGCTACGCACATAACATGCATCACGGCAACTTCTAATGAATAAGGTTATTTTCCCACCACTTTCATGCATCTACCCCTTACTGACATGGGTTATCCGCTCCAAGGGACGTCTACCATAATGGACAAGAAGATACGGTGTCCGATTTCCATGCGTGTCTCAGAGCTAAACTAGGACTATCCACTTTTTATGGAGCAAACATTGATACTTGGCCGGAAAATTATATTTTGTAAATAATTAAACAATCTAATTGTCTTCCTTAAACAAATGTAACCATGATTCAAGCAGATTTTGCTACTTTAGTTTGTTTGGAGATTATGTTAATTCCATCCTGTCCTAACTGAGGGATGTAAAAGAAGTCGGGGGGGGAGGGGAGAAGAGGTGTGCGCAACTTCTGGTTAAACACACAGTGACATTAAATGAGAGGTAGCAGACAGATTAAATCAAATCCCTCCCAAGTCTCAGAACAATGCGTTTAAAAACTAACTTAAAAACTTTATTTAAATGCTTCTAGATGCCAGATTAAACCATTTAAAAATGCAGTTCAGGCAATATCCTGCATGTGTATTTTTTTAAATAAATCAGTTCTGTAGTAAGAAAAAATACTTTTAGCATTTTCTGTTTTAAAAAAAAACAACTTTGAAAGACCAATTTTCTTGTATTCTAGTTTAACAAGCATGCTTGTTCCTATAGCAACGATTTACATTCCCCATATTTAAAGATGTCGCCAAACTTTGCCGATCAATAGACGGAGAACGAATAGACCGGCAGCTATGCAATTCTTTAGGTAATTAGAGATTGCCCACATGAAACTATTGAAGTAAAAAAAAAAAAAAAAAAAGACTGAACTGCAGCTTTAAGCGTGTCACTGCTATTAGTACACTTTGTGGCTTATATAACTAAGGGCCTCGTGCAGTAATGTCCGATAGAAAAAATCACCAGGGTTTTTAAATCGCCGTTTTTGGCAGCGTTGCTATCACGGTATGCAGAAAGGCCCGAATACCAGTGATAGCAACATTAGCAAACATGGCGAGTTGCTGGTGGCGAGATGGTCGGCCACTCGGAAAGGGCTCACCCAGCGAGTTCTATCTGCTGCAGAGAGAGACACCTCTCGCCAGCTTATCTGGGTTTACTGAATCGCTATAGGCTTTTTTGGCGATAAGCTGGCGATAAAGGACTTATCGCTGCATATAGCATGAGGCCCGAAGTCTGGAAAACTGCCCCAGATTTATCAAAGCTGAAAATCCCACTGATTTCAACGTGACTGTATTTATTTTAAGGGTTGGCACTTTCACTGTTTGTTTTCATTCTAAGAATAGTGTTCTATATTATCCGAAGAGGCAACACCGGCAGCGTTATCGCAAAAAACAAAACTGCTGAAGCCCTCTTCTCTTAAAGAGACTGCACGTCTGAGTTCAAATTGTAATGTTACTATGAATTGTTTATTTTCCAACATTTTGTGGTCCTATCACTGTTTAACCACACCAATTTTAACACACTGGAATGTTGCTTATTGTAGTCATAATCAGATGTGTGCCCCCTAAAAAGGATGTCATATTTGTCAC
The DNA here is from genome assembly GCA_036426205.1 of Ascaphus truei. NCBI lineage: Eukaryota > Metazoa > Chordata > Amphibia > Anura > Ascaphidae > Ascaphus > Ascaphus truei. The sequence continues at coordinate 282,182,827 of CM071569.1, forward strand.
ATATGTATATACAATGTATAATATCATAAAGAATCTTACTGTCACGGCCAGCTTTATTCTAAAGCTTGCCGGGTTAAATGCGGGGCTTTTCTCTGATTTGAACGGAGTTTCCCACGCTAATGGCGCTTATCATTGAAAGCGCCCGCGGCGCGGGAAAACTAAAAAAAAAAGCCGCGCGCCGCCGCGTTTTAAAATAACCCGCGGAGAAAGCCGCACTAGGTTAGAGGCGGCTGTAAGTAGATAATTCTATAGCTGTACAGTTCTTGTTTTATTTGTGTTTGATTAGATTTGGTTAAAGCTGCAGACCAAGCAATATCCTACATGTGTCTTTTTCTTTTTAATAAATCAGTTCTGTACTATGAGAAAATACTTTTAGCATTTTTCAAACAACTCTGAATGACTGTATTATAATGTTATAATGTAACAAGCATTTTTTGTTTCTATAGCAACCATTTACAAAGTCACATCCCCTTCCTCTTCTGAAACAGGCTCTGGCACACTCCTTTTTGAGCCCTGCCCTCTCTCTAGCAGTGCACCAATTGTATCTAATGACTGCCTGGACACATGATCTTCCACACAGAACTTTGCATCGTTGGTCCTCTTCTGTTGCACTGACACCCATTTAGTGAGCCCCTGAGCCGAATCTTCGCTGATCGATCACAGGAGAACGGATCGATCGGCAATTTAGCTAATTACTTATCATTGTGTGGATTGTATTGAGGCACATATTAAAGGGATTTGTATTTTATTTTTAACAAACTGCTGCTTTAATATTTATCCATTACTGTGTGAATTCTCAGGGATAACTGCAAAGAAAACTTGCAGCATGATGTGTTTTACTTAAGGCAACTCAGGACAGAAGCGCCCGCGTAACTAAACTTTGCCCTATAGAAAATGGAAATGGCAAAGTATGTAATTTGTTCAACCAGTGGCGTTTTGTTCTTCTCCCAGGTTAATGGGACACTCGGAGTGTTAATAGGCTGTGTCTGATGTCTGGATAAGTATTGTGCTATGCTACATTAATCAGCTGTGAAATTGTTAGCATTTATTGTGGCTTGCTGCATAGATCCGGAGCTGGCACAACACGGTGAACCTCTGCGCGCTGGAACCCAGGAGCACTGTCAAGGTGGAAGGAAGGCCGGACAAAAGTCCAATTTACATTATATACTAATATTCTCTCTCTCTTGAAAAATGTGAATATTATTTTTGAATCCCCGTCCTAATAAATTCTCCAAGTCATAAAGAAACTCTTTTTGTTGGATCTCTATGCAATCTTATATACGTTGTTGTATCATCCAATAGTCTGAATGCTTCCTTAATATACACGATTCTTTATCTAAAATTACGACCTCCCCTTGTCTTTTTCAAGTATTTTTTTTAATCTATTTTGTCTAAACGTTCTATATGGACATGTATATTTTGATTTGGATTGAGATAACTATTTAGTTTGCATTTTATTGTGCACTCTTTCTTTTTGTCACTTTTATCCATTTCCACATATAAGATAGCAGCACAATTAATTTGCACATGTACCAAATCTGAGTATGGAAAGTATAACCCGTGTAGGATATTTAATATGAGATCACATGGAGGGTTAACTATTACACAAATATTTGATGAAGATAGGATTAACAAAGATGAAGAAGAATGTCAAGGGTTGATCTACGATGGAGTGAATCCAAGTGGCAGGAACAGCAGGGAGCATGGTCGGGGTCACAAGCAGAGGTGAGAGGCGGGTGGCAGATAGCGTGGTCGGGGTTACAAGCAGAGGTCAGAGGTGTAACGCTTGCGCTCACCACGAACAAGGTGGTACCCCAGTACTGAGGTGGGAAAGTATTAAACTGTGCACCCACAGTAGCGGAGGCGCGCCTGCAGGGTGGATAGTCAAGATCGCCGAGTCTGGATTGGAGAGAGTGGGTTAGTCTGGATACTTGCCGAGGTCGTAGGTAGGTGCCAGGAGAGTAGTCAGTGTCCGGAGTGCCGAGGTCAGGGGTTGGAGCCAGTAGGAAGGTTGTTAGTCCGATAGCCGTGGTCTGGGATTGAGAAGTGCGGATGGTCTGAGGCAAGCCGGGGTCGGTAATCCAGAGAGAGGTCCTAAAGTCAAGCCGGGTCGGTACACAGGAGAAATAAGCAGCAACAAGGTTAAAGCATAAGACACAAGGCAGGGCAGGGACATGGAAACGCAAGGTTACCATGAACTATGCTCAGCAAGGAATGAGTGAGACAGCTGAGATTAAGTAGCAGTGAAGCACGAATGGGAGTGGGGAGGAGCAGAGGCGTGGCCTCTGCGGAAGCAGTGATTGGCTGTAAGGTGCAGGAGACAGGTGGGAGAGATTTAGCATACTTGCCTCGCAGCTGGGAAGCGGTGCACGACATCCAATGTGCGCACCGCGCGTGCGGACGTGTGTCGCATGTGGGGGGCGGAGCCAAGCTCCGTGGTGGAGCAGAAAGTCCGCCGTGTGCGCGCGCATTCTGCATGCAGCGCAGGGGTGTGTGGAGCAGCAGGTAAGGAGGGAACACGTCGCAGGGGACGTGTTCCCTGATTCCTTACAGGAGACAGGCGGCAGATAGCGTGGTCGGAGTCACAAGCAAAGGTTGGAGGCAGGCAGCAGATAACGTGGTCGGGGTCACAAACAGTGGTCGGCAACGAGGAGACAGGAACAGGACTGGAACTCGGGAACAGGACTGGGACTGAGAAACAGGGCAACAGCAAATAGCAACTGCAGCAGCAGCAGCAGCAGTGAATACAGGAATGCAGGTGATGGAGGAACCAGTATAAACAGGCAGGGAAGGAACAGGAAAGGGAGGTTTATATAGGTCTTGCTGAAGGCATGGGACAAATGCAAAGGTGTCAGGTTTCAGAGTCTGGAAGCAAGAGCAGCAGCAGTCCCGGTGGATGTTCATGGGTACTGTAGGCTAACCTGACAAAGAATAATAATAAGAAGTTGTAAACCAGTTTATATCTTCAGAAAAATTGTTAACTAAAGAGCTAAAAGAATGGTATGACATCGCTACATTAGAGCAATATTTATCAGTGAAGAGAATACAGAGAGGGCTAAGTTTATTTAAAGAACCAACAATGTATGTATGTATGTATACCTTTATACAGTATAGCATCATCCATGTACATACTGGAGCGCTTCTCTGCAGTAATACACGTGACATAATAATATAATAACATAATGGGAATAATATAATAACATATAATAACATAATGGGAATAAGCGCTTGAGACATAAAAGTAACATTAGGAAAAAGGAGTCCCTGCCCCGAAGAGCTTACGATCTAAGTATTCTGTAGATTTAAACAATACTACCTGTCCCAATGAATGGAACAGATTAATAGACAACTGTTCTTTCGAATTGATGCTACTATTAATAACACATAGAAAATAATCATTAAATAAATCAGAACATGACATTTCCAAACGTCAGGAGAAAATCGAACCATTTCAAGATTTAGAAGAGAACGATTAGGAAGGGACAATATATAAGCAAAACTGAACAGTATAGAAAAATAAGTCATTTTAGTTAAACAGAAGAAATGTAAAAGAGATAAAGAAAATGATCAAAATAAATGTTATAGAAATTGGAAAGAATATACATTTCAGCCAAATAAGGTTTTTAAAAATACAGTATGAATAGACAGGAATCCAGCTACACATCAGATAATTTTAAGAGAGAGAAATATAGATCACATACTGTACGTATCAGCCCCAGGGAGCAAAATATATAAAATAAGGGCTATAATAGAAGATTTGAGAATGAGACTTTCGAAAATACTAATTTAAGGAGAAGTATGAATCTAACATAGACACGAATGAGAACAGATCTAGAGAGAAGGAAAGACGATACACAACAAGATTTATGGACCATTACGGAAAAGGCACAACACATGCATCATCATCATTTGACAGCCATTCGTCTTTTTTAGGAGTCAGAAAACAGAAACTGAACTCGGATATAATTCCAATAACAGAAACACAAAGGATAGCATCGCCTCTGAGACAAACGAGAGACGTTTCACCAAGAGAGGAAGGAGAGGAGATAGTCAGACCAGCAACACGTTAAAAAGTATGATACAAACAGATACGGATGGAACTTAAGCAAGAAAGAATTAACCAGGGAACAAAGACAGGTCTCAAGTAAACACACGTCATTTGGTCCCACAAATAAAATCAATTCCTGTAACTCATATAAAGATGTGAGTAAATTTGGGAGAAACCTATTCCTCAAAAATATTTGATAAAATAAAATGGATCATGGAAGAAAGACGCAGAAGAGAGAAAGGGTACAAGGGAAAGGGGAATATGTTTAGATAAAGGAATCGTACATAAAGGAAACATTTAGATTACTGGATGATACTGCAATTTATAGAAGATTGGAAAGAGATTCAACAAAAGAGTGTCTTTATGAATGGAGAATTCATTAGGACAGGGGTTTAAAAATAATATTCTAATAGGGAAGAAATAGATTTTATTCTAATTAAAAATACAATATTACCAATCTTCTATTATCTCGCTAAATTACTTAAAGACCCAATACACCCCGCGGGCTGACCCATAGTCTCAGGCATGGAAATGTCATATTCTGATTCATTTAATTAGTGTTTGCTACAGTATGTGTTATCAATAGTCGCATCAATTCGAAAGAACAGTTGTCTAATAATCATTCATTGAGAAAGGTAGTATTATTTAAATCTGTTGTTGGTGCTTTAAATAATCTTAGCCCTCTTTGGGTTTTCTCTTTACTGATAAATATTGCTATATTGCTCTAATGCAGAGGTGCGCAAACTTTTCAGTCTGCGCTCCCACCATCCTGCTCTGCCCCCTGGCTTACGCCCCCCCCCCCCCCTTACCTAGTCTCCGGCGTCAAATGACAACACCGGATCATGTGAAATTGTGTTGCCATGGCAATACGATGTCACGTGACCCCGCAGCGTCAAATAACACCACCGGGTCATGTGACGTGGTGTTGCCATGGCAATGGATGTCATGTGACCCTATGGCATCATTTGGTGTTGCGTTGCCATGGTGACGTGTCGTCCGAAGATGTAGGAGACAAGGTAAGAGAGTTACAGAGGCCTGTATGGATAAAAGTGACAAAAAGAAAGAGAGTGCACAATAAAATGCAAACTAAATAATTATCTCAATCAAAATCAAAATATACATGTGCATATAGAACGTTTAGACAAACTAGATAAAAAAAAGAGTGCAAATAAATGCACCAAGCAGCGCACCGCCCAGGGACACAAGTGTATAAAAATATTTATTCTCTATCAAACATGACAAACAAGGAGGTGTGAACCCTCCTACGCATTGATACTCCTTGATAAAGCACCGTGTTGTGTGAAAAGCGTAGGAGGATTCACACCTCCTTGTTTGTCATGTTTGATAGACAATAAATATTTTTCTATTTTTATACACCTGTGTCCCTGGGCAGTGCGCTGCTTGGTGCATTTATTTGCATGTTTTTTACTCTCGTTTGGAATTGAATCAGCGGCTGGACACGCCAACAAAGAATCCAGTGGGCTCTAGGAGTGGGAAAGACTCTTGCAAGTTTTCTTTATGGATCGTCATCATTACTACATCGTCTGGTGAGTTTTGGACATTATTATACAGTTATCTCCAATGAGGTGCAGTGAAGTGAGTACAATATATTTTTTTCTGTTTCCTTCAGAAGATTTATGTTTCATTGTATTGGTCCATTCACCTAGTAGTATACCCACTCCACACTTGAGCCACGTCTGTGATCATCATTTATGAAAAGATTATATTCCAGGACTATTGGAGCACCCATTATCTTTGTATATTAGATAAAAAAAAATACTGGAAAAACAATTAAAAACAACAACAAATAAAGAGGATGAAAGAATTAAGAATATGTAAAGATGAAAAATTAGTGATAAAACCAGAGGTCATTTCAGATACAGAATTGTATATAAAGGAAGCATTCAGACTGCGGGATGATACAACTATTTATTTAAGATTGGAAAGAGATCCAACAAAATAGTTTCTTTATGACTTGGAGAATTTAGTAGCACAAGGATTTAAAAATAAAATTCTGTGAAGGAAGAATTTGATTTTATTCTCATTACCAATCTTCTATTATCTCGCTAAATTATCCAAAAAGACCCAATAAACCCCCCAGGCTGACCCATAGTGTCAGGTATATAGTAATTAACATCAAACTTGTCAGGCTATAAACATTTTTTTCTGAAAAAACAGTGTCCAATCTCAAATCCTATGTAAAGGGCACGATTTGATACTGAATATTTTAGGCAATGTACAGTGGAAGGAAGATCTCACATTGATCCTGTGTGATGTAACATCACTATACACAGTAATAGACCATCAGAAAGCCTGTGAGGCAGTATAATATTTTTTAGAGCAAGTTGATGCTCTGGACGCTATTCAAGTTGATTTCATAATTCAAATTATTATGTTTATACTAACATACTTTTTGGGGGGGGGGGTGTTTGACGAAAGCTTTTTTTTTACACATACTAGAGGCATCACCATGGGCACCAGGTTTACGCCAAGCTATGCCAATCTTTTGATAGGTATATGGGTAGACAAATTAATTTGGGCTGATCACGAGTATGGTGCAAACCTGTTGCTCTGGCATCAATATATAGATAATATACTAATGATACGGCAAGGGGATGATGAATCACTAGATGGATTTATGAATGACCTAAACTCTAACAATTTTTATTACAATTTCACATATAAATTTAGTAAGACAAATTTGGACATTTTAGATTTACAATTGTACATTGAAGAAGGTGTCATTCACACGAAAACATTCAACAAACTAGTTAGTTGTAGTAATTAGATAGAGCAGGGGTGGCAAACCCTTGGGCCGCATGTAGCCCTTCAGTGCTCCCTGTGCAGCCCCTGAACATAGCAGACCATAGAGACATGGGAAATGAGAAGTTAGAGTGCTCCCTAACCAGCTCCTATCCTGAGCTCCTAAAAACCAGCAACCCCTGGTGGGCTCCCAAACAGCACAGGGTACAGTGAGTATACACTATGACTGCTGGGAGCCCCATATGGTGCTGGCTGGGGAGACAGGAGAGCAAGGGAGGGACAATCACACCACTTCCCCCTTTTCCCCCACTGCCTTCCATTACCTGCCTGTCACCCGCTTGTCCCCTGTGACCCAAACTTCCCCTAATACCATCTTATCCACCACTGATATCCCCTTACTCCTCTGTTACACTCTTGTACCGACTGCCCCCCTGTCACGCCAACTTCTTCCTGTCACTCCAACTGCCCCCCTGTCACTCCAACTGCATCCCCGTCACTCCAACTGCCACCCCTCTGTCACTCCAACTGCCCCTGGTCTCTCCCTTTGTCCCCCACTGCTCCCCCTCCCAATGTGTCACCCCTTCCTATGTGTCACCCCTCTTCCCCCCTCCCCAGGTGTCACCCTCTCTTCTACCCCTCCCCATGTTGGTAGTGACCTGTAGAGTAAATAAGTGATAGTGGAGGTGGGGGAGAGTGAGAGAAATGGCCACCGACACATGGGGGGGCCCCAGTCAAACCAATTCCCCAAATGGGGAACACACAAAAAACAATGACCCTTATTCTCCAGGGGTTGGATTGTCTCTGGGCTTGACAGCATTCGGGAAGAAGGCATGAAGGCAGAGGGTGCGACGAATCCACAGAGGTAAAAAAACAGCTGTCATTCAAAACTAAATCTGTCTACCTACAACTGCTGACTCTCTCCAGTGAAGCAGGACTGAAAAATTAACATGTGAAAGGACCGGCACACAGGGACTGCGTCATTCTGTACAGGTCCTCGGTAGATAGAAATACTGACGACACCACCTGACATCCTACTGCTTATGGAAAGCCACCTGTCCTGTCCTCCAGTGTTTCCCACCATGCTTGATACCCTGGAGACATGCTCTCTGTTTCACTTCTGCTTGTAAGCTCCCAGACATGCTGCTCTCCCTTGCACAAAACTGGGGTTGACTCCGGCTTGTCCTACTAATCTGCTGCTTGTTCCCTGCTCTGATGTTTGACTTGATAGACTACTCCTCTGGTTACCACCTGCCCTGACCTTGGATCGTCAGACTACCCCTTCTACCTGCTCCTTCCTGAACTCTCTGCCTAAATCACACTGCGGATCTGGCCTCCTGGTTCCAGCAACTAACATGCATCCCTATTGATCTGGTTTTAGAGACCCTCGCTGTGGATTTTCCTTCGAACCTTGACAACGTGAAAATATTAAACAGCATATTGTTGGCCTTAGTAAAGTAAGAAGAAAAGATGAATGCCTCATTGAGCTCAAAAGCTCACACCTATTACTGTATATTGCAGAGGTATATTTCTGTACAGAATATTGAAGAATCAATTGAGTAGGCTTCAGTAAAAGCTCATTGGATAAAGAAGCCAGAATAATAATTTTGTTGCAAAAGAGATATAGGCTTCAAATAATCCAAGTGTATGCCCCAATATCAAGTCACAGAGACAATGAACTGGAAGACTTCTACCATGAAATTAACCAACTAAACCGCAAAGGAAATTCTAATCTTAATATCGTTATGGGAGATCTCAGTGCGAAGATTGGCGCGCAGCAGAAAGAGGAAGCATCAGTTACCAAGTATGGTTACGGAAACAGGAATGAACGTGGGGGGCAGATTGGTAAAATTTGTAGAATGTGAAAAGTTCTACATCAGGATTTCATTTTTCAAGAAGAATTCAAATCTGAAATGGACCCCGCTGGAATGAGGAATACAATTGACTATATCCTAACTTACTAGAACCCCGTGATTGAAGACTGCACAGTTCTTAACTTTTTTAAACCTATTGGTTCACTGATGACTGATGTGCGAAGAGGGAAAGAAGAAAATTACAAAAAAAGAAAAAACAGAATCAACATCATTAACCTCAATAATGACAATGGAGAATCTCAACTAAAACGGGAAAATCGCTTCAGCTTTTCTTATCAACGGAAGGGCACCAACCTGTTTTGCAAGAGCAGCCCCTGTTAGTTTGGAGTATATATAATAGGTTAAATATTGTCATAATTATTGTTTTTATTTTTTCAGTTTGATCACCTACTGTAGGTAAAATAAGCAAAATGAAGTTAAAAGAGCAACAAGAACGCAAAGCAGCTAATATAGCTGATCCAGTGCCATGTGGTCTGATAAGCTCACCCAATATAAAACGTACTTACATTTTTGTTATAATTTTAAAGCTTGCCCATCTTAAATTATTTCTAATAGTTCCTTCTACACATTATATTTGGTAGGTTAAAAAGGGACAAAAAACCCATAGTGTCCAACAAATAAAAATATCACGTGAGTAAATTCACATGTCTCAGGCAGTTCTGCAACCCTGAATTTCACCATTATCCCTTAGCATACAGTGCTTCCACTGCAGCAAGGGATTCTGGGAAAGGGTTTGCAAATGAGCACTCTCAGTGTGTCACGTTTTGCTTCATGTCCATTTTAACATGGGACCCCTATAAGCATATGCCCGCCATATTACACAGCTTTTCAGCACAGCCTGGGTTAAATAGTTAATAGTTGGGTTAATAGTTCCTTAAAATCGTGTCTTTAGTTACATATTTTGGTCCCAATACAATATGATCAACTTGCCCAATACACCAAAGTGATCCCAGTTCAGCATGTCCCAGGTCTTCTCCTGCAAACCGAAATCCTCTTGCGCCTCTCTTTCATGGAGGAAGACTCCATTCTGTACGCTGCGATAATACCGATCTGTCGCGATCACACGAAGAGCCTCTTTGAAGTCAATGGAGCTTTTCGCGCGAGAGCGCCAGATCGGCGCTATCCTTACTGGACATAATAAGAGCCTCTGACTTTCCAACTTAAATCTCTTTTACACTGTACCTTGCCATTAGCAGATCACCAGGGAGCAGAGACGGGCTAATCCGGCCCAGATCTGCTTCCCGGATTTTCTCGCATTTTAACCCCCAAAATCCGTTTTGCGGTAAAAAAAAACCACAGATGGATTTGGTCGGTTTTAATCCACGCAGATTCATCAAAATCCACCATTGGATACAACACATTCTTAAAAATCCGCCAACGGTTTGTGTATTGGTAATAATAAAAAAAATCGGCAAAACTCGAAATCGTCCTTTTTGAGATTGATCCGCAGAAATCCGCGGACCGAAGGAACCGGCCGATCCGCTGTGGATCCAAATCCGCCCCCCCCAAATTCCTCCATCTCTATCTGGGAGTAGTTGGGTGGGGAGCCCAATCCATTAAAAGGTGGTCACCATCCTTCCAAAAATACTAATCCACATTTTTTGAGGAGGACATTTTTTTACGGCTTTATGACTCTTTTTCCCGGGAGATGCATTGGTTTCTTTTTGGCCTATTTGTTTTGCATTTGTATGTGGTTTTCCGGCCACTTATTTTTCTGAAAATATTTGTATAGAACTAGCAGAAATTTTTAAACAATTTTCGGGGACAACATATTTTTTTAACGAAACTGAAGCAGTGGCTTCCAGCTATGAAGATAATGTGATTTTTTTATGTTTGTTGCTTTTGCTGAAACTTGGTTTTGGGTTTTGATTTTTTTTTTAATTATAGGGAAATTATGGGTGTCTTTTTTAATTTGTTTTTTTTTTTTTCCTTAATTTTTTAACTTTGAAATTCATAAACTAAAGTGTTCCCAGTTTCTTTAACAAAACAAAAGAGAAATCAGAAGATGAGCCATTCTCAGGTTTCGCTAGAATTTCGTTCGGATTTTAAAAATTGTTCCGAAGTTTGGCTTGAATTTCCGTACAGTATGTATTTCCTCATTTATTTGGTAAATCTGGTGCTTTTGTTGTCCAGGTTTTGCAGCAGGGAGACCCCATAAAACATAGCCCCCTTTGGCCTTAGGAGGTTTGCCCTTTATGAAAATGGCCATCTGTTGAACTCATTCCTCTCTGACCACACCACCACCCTCTCCACCACCCTCTCCACCACCCTCTCCACCACCACGACCATCCCACCCGACTCCAGGAAAGAATACAGCAGACCACTTCGTTTTGTGGCTCACACACAGCTGAGGGTAGAATGCGGCAGTGAGTCCCTGTGATTAGGGCACGAAGGTTATGTCTCATGAATAATACTTTCATTTCTGTAATGAAAAAAAAGTGAGACTTTATCAAATCAAAAGATAAAGCCTTTAGATCCTTTTTTATTTCGTTTTTTTTTTTTAAGGAGAGAATGGAAAAAGGCCAGCGCTTAGAGAAACAAATGTGCACTGCTTTTTAACCCCTTTGCTGATATTGCAGAGCTCTGCATGCAGTGATAGGGTTAAAAGCCCCTGTAGAAATATTTTAGCATCAATATTTCTTCTTCAAAATAAGAAAGACTAAAGCAGCAGCTCCAAAGACCTGGTGACCATGTTAGCAAATGTCAATTTCCAATCCCCCCCAACCCCCCGAAAATGGCATACATGAAGTACAGTACCACAAAGGCTGTGAAGGTGCCTTCCTTGTGCTGAATTTTAATCTGATTCCTATTAATAAGGCTACCGTACATTACAATTTTAGCTGGACTTTAAAGGGTTTGGAAAATCGCCCAATCCTCATTAGAGTATTGAAATCAGCACCTTTAAGCTGCCCTTATAGGCACTGTGTGGAGTAACCAAATTGTATGGGGTGGGTCTTCTGACACTTGGGACACCCTTTATGCCAGGGGTCTCAAACTCTGTCCTCAAGGGCCACCAACAGGCCAGGTTTTATGGATGTCCCTGCTTCAGCACAGGTGGCTCAATCAGTGGCATAAAGTCCTCGGGCATAAAGAGTGTCCCAAGATACGATTTGGGAGCTGTGAAAGAAGTATGGGGGTTCAGATTGGTGGCAATATGACCATAAATGTGGGCAGAAGACGGCGGCAAGCAGTTGCGCTGGGAAGTGCCAGACATGAACTTGTAGTTGTCCCTTATGATGCCACAGAGGCTGGTGGGAGTGGCAGCTTGCAGCAATTGGGGCCGTCTGCCATGGGGGGAAAGGACTGTGCTTGCAGTACTACGAGACACAATGTAGGTGGGGGGGAAATAATTGTTCCTTTATTTGTAATCGTGTGTTTCTGCTTATCCAATATCAAATTAAATATCCGAAAACAGATGTCTTGACAGTTCAGTTCTTTATCGTAAGGCAAATAACAATAAAGCTTTATCTACAGTTGTCTTTACTCACTGAGCCACTCCTTCAGTGGTTAGTAATGGTGGGAGGCAGCATCATACTCGGCTTGAGCAGCCGGTATGACAGTGTCCTTCCAGTTTGAGTGTGTGTGCTATTGGCAAATAAAGGCACAAGCCAGAGGTATCTTCCCGGCTTTATGGTATTTGTCAACAGAGAAACCTTGCTGGATATCCTAGCATTTGGTTATATTTTTTATTATATAAATAAAGCTGCAACCAGTTTTCTTCCAAGTCGTTGTACAGTACAATATGTGTTTTATTTAGGTTACAGGGGGATCGAGCAAATAGAAGAGGTGGTGGAGTACAGACAGAAACAACAATGCTCCTGTGCGCTCAAATCAACAGTGGTAGCACCTACTGTATAAGAATAATGTAACACAAGTGTTAATTGACACAAGACATGGGTGTTAAAAATGATGACAAACTATTGTAATTCTCACGATATAATCACACAGCATTGGAGTAAAACAGGAGTGGTGACAATCATGTGTAAATTACACTGTACATACAAATAAAGTCCTTAAAGCTGAAGTTCATATACTGTAGAGTTGGGTGGTAGTAATGGTAAGGTGGACGGAGTGGGGGATCTTCCGTGGAACGGAAGTGTTCTGAAGGTGGTGAGGTGACTTGTGCTGCTCTTGTGGGAGGTGATCCTGGCGCCACCAATAGGAGAGATAGAGTGTGTACAAGAACGCAGACACGGGAACCTCCAATGGTCTAGTATGAAAAAACAATTTATTAGACAAATTATATCAATTGCAATGCACTCACGAATTTAAGCTTTAAAAAAACAATTAGCAAGGCTGTCTGAAAGTTTCTGCAGTCCTGGTGCTTTCCCTTGGAGTCTCCGATTGTGCTCCAGTGCTGTTGCCGCTGGCGCTGTTCCTTCTGGTGTTCCAGGAGATTCCAGTGCAGAGTTGCGGTGCAGTGATTCGGAGCAGCATTACGGCAACAACGAGAAGACACAGCTGATACGGAATCCAAAAGGCCTTCAACGTGTTTTGCAAGTTATGGCTTGCTTCCTCAGGGATAGTGGGCTGTCTCCAGAGGTGTGGAGGGGGCTGAATGAAATACCAGCTACTGCCACCATGGGACGGCTGAATCTCCAATGGGTAAGTCCGATCGAGGCTTCTGTTACTGGAGCCTGAACTCAGCGAGAGCCTTTGTATATGTGAATCAGCTGATGAGATTTAAAGAAGAAGTGAAACTTTTCTGGTGGTGGGAGAGTATGCTTATATGTTAAACCGGTTTTAAAACCTATTAATCTTTATAAAGGAATTGAGGAGCATGTACAGACTTTGTGGATACAAATTTGCAGTGGAGGTTAAAGTACAAATCAAATGTTTATTGTTACTGTCACAGGGCCTTAATCCCTGTTTAAAAGCCTGTATTTGTCTGAGGAATCCAGCAGGGAGCTGGTTAAGTGCAGCTAGAGACCATTAATACGTCTCCACCTGACTCCTTAAAATTATTGCTTAAACTATGGGCTGGATAAATGAATAAAAGCCATGGCATATTTTTTCACAACTATGTCTCCCTGGTCATATCTCTGCACATGTCTGTTACAGTTACATAGTTACATTGTACTGTAGATGAGGTTGAAAAAAGCCATAAGTCTCTTAAGTTCAACGTATGCCTTTCAGAGGCAACCAAAAAGGCACTGGCATGGACGAAAAAGCAAACAAGCCAGACACCATGCTAGCACACTTTATACCAGCAGTTTCCGCTGCTCTTTGCCTTTTGGACTGACGGCATTAGCACCATATTGTGATGCACATACCACGTTGCAGTCTCTTTTGTCCCAATGTAATGCCGGAAACACTGTATAAAGTTTAACTGCAGGGGTTTTATTAGCCACAAACAAATAAACTCTGGGTGCACAGTCCCTTTAAGAAAACCAAATCATAGAAAATAAAAACCTATTCCCTTTAGGGAATGCCAACTACACCATAGCTCTCGCCCTCACTAACTGCATGGCCAGCTAAGCTGGTTCCCAAGCCAAAACATGCCCTGGTATATGCAACCACCTGACGAAGCCACGCATCTGATTGGCGAAACGCGAGTGGTAGCCGCCCACTGGAGGAGAGAAGCAGGGAAGGAGCTCGTAGACCCAGAAACACCAACCGGAAGTGACGTGTCGCAACTAACCAGAAGTGACGTGCCGTGGCCAACCAGAGGTGACGTGACGGCACGGCACACCTCAGAGGGAGCCCCGGAGTGGGAGAGCCCAACCTAGCGGTGTCTTACACAGTGATTGCAGACCGGAGGCGGGGGGTGAGCCAGATGTCCACAGCATTCTCTCTTCCATCACAATTGTCGTGATATATGCATTATTTGAATGGTCATATTGTAAGTGTTCATTTTTTAATCCTATAAAAGCCACGTGTTTTATGATTGGTCTGCACTATGTATATCTTTCCTTCCTTATATACACCGCTGTTTTGCTGAGATTGGAGGTCTTCATCACAATCGAAATAGAGGTCTTCCTGCAAAGAAATAGTGTTCCTTATTGCCCGTATTTTATCTACATCTTGTGAGTAGGCTGGACGAAAGAGCCAAGACTTAATATATTTTTTCACCAATTGTCATATTGTCTGCACTTAGACTGTATTCTTGTTTTATTTCCCTTATGTGCTCCCCCTGGATTGTGAACGGATATGCAACCACCTAACACAGTCTCTGCATACAACAATAAAGTGTTTTTGCTTATCTGTCAGTCCTTTGAAGCAGATGTCCCTGCTTCAGCACGACCTCTCCTCCTTCCCACTTGAGCCCAGAGAAACTCCTCTGTCGGTCCTCTGAAACCAGTTTCCACAGCTGGGGAGTACTTCTATCTCTCCCCCTCCCTTCTCTGGGGAAATCAGTCTCTCTCTCTCTCTCTCTCTCTCTCTCTCTCTGTGACTCTTTCAGAAGTCTTAAACCACTTCCTTGTGCACTCAAGGAGTCTGATTAACTCCATTAGTTAGCAGCTGCTGCTGGCTTCTCTTTGAGGAATTAACTTTCTGTGGACTGGAAAGCACACTTACTGCACTGTTCCAGCCCCTAGAGGACAGTGATGGTATCACACAAGCTACTAACATTAAATAGACCAAATTAGACGAATCCTTGATAGAGAAGGATTTAGGAGTGCTTGTAGACAGCAGGCTTAGTAATATTGCCCAAAGTCATGCAGTAGCAGCAAAGGCAAATAAGATCTTATAAAACAAGGTATGGATGAAAAAGAAGAAAGCATAATTTTGTCACATATGTATTAATCCTTAGTAAAACCACAGCTTGAATATGGAGTACAGTTTTGGGCACCACTCCCTTAAAAAAAAGACATTATAGAACTGTAAAGAGCGCAGAGAAGAGCTACCAAATGACAGTAATAAAGGGGTTGGAAAATCTGACACGCAGAAAGATAATATGATAACTATATACAAATATATTCAAAGTCAATACAAGGAATTCTAAAAAGAAGTATTCATCCCAAGGACAGTACAAACGACCCAGGATCATCCCTTAATGTTGGAGGAAAGGAGATTTCACCAGCAACAAAGGAAAGGGTTCATTACAGTAAGGGCAGTTAGAATAAGGAATTCATTACCCATAGAGACTGTGATGGCAGATACAATAGATATCTTTAATTAAGGTTAGACATCTATTTAGAAAGGAAACGTACATAGGAATATACCAAAAACATAAATACAGGATATTAATCAATGAGAAATCAGATTGCCGTTGCTGGAGTCAGGAAGAAATCATTTCCCCCCTAATGACACATAATTGAGTAATGTTTCCCTGCTGGGGTTTTTGTTTTGCTTTCCTCTGGATCAAAATAGTGTAAATACAAATATACAATAAGTATCTGTCGTCTAAATATAGCATCGATTGAACTCGATGGACATGTGTCTTTTTTCACTCCCATCTACTATGTAACTATATGACTATGTAACTATGTAACTGTAACTATATGACTATGTAACTATGTAACTATATGACTATGTAACTATTTGACTATGTGACTATATGACTATGTAACTATGTAACTATGTAACTATAGGACTATGTAACTATGTAACTATATGACTATGTAACTATATGACTATGTAACTATTTAACTATATGACTATGTAACTATATGACTATGTAACTATGTAACTACAGGACTATGTAACTATATGACTATGTAACTATATGACTATGTAACTATATGACTATGTAACTATGTAACTATATGACTATGTAACTATGTAACTATGCATATAATGATGATAAGAAGATAAAGGCACTTTGTCCTATAAGGAGGGTCAGCACAATAACAGCTTCCCGCGCTAACATCTGGCACTGAAGGGTTTTTTTTAGACACATTAGCAACACTTGGGCTGGCTCTGTTTCCCCTGTTTGAATCTCCAGCACCATTCACGTATTGTTGCCATGATCAACGCTGCCGGTATCCATGGAAACCTCTCAACAGAAATCTGCGCCCAATAACAAGCCAATCCAAAAGTGCTTTTCTGAAACTGTTTGCTGATTAAACTCCTACCCCGCACCCCCAACCTCTCCAGGCCTTTTCATTGTGGGCCATCGACAAGCCTGTGTTGCATGCTAATTACGCCTCTCTCTCTCTCCTCTTTAATTCTCTAATGAAACTGTTAGGCTTCATCACATCTAAACTTAAAGCCATGGAATGCTTTCTTTTCCCCTATTTTGTTATTCATTGATAGCGGCCAAATAAGAGAGGATTTAGGAGACATATGTGACGTGTTCAATAAAAGAACGGTCTAGAATTAAGAACAAATGTTTGTTTTTTCAAACGATATGTAAATCTGCTTAGAATGTAAGCTTTAGGGGACAGTGGTACTTGTGCTTTTATTCTTGCACTGTTTGTGTAGTTGGGTTGCATATACTGTACATTATAGTAAGTTGCCTGTATACTTTTACTGTAAAGTGTTTGCTATGGATGTATAAATCTGTCCCGATTTCCCTCAAAAAACGGCCCTCCTTTCGAAAGAAATTTGGTAAGTCGCAAAGATTCAAGCAAAAGCTATTTGTCAATCCGCAGGGCCCGAAAATGGGTATAACTTGATTATTTTATTTAATGTGAATATATTTTAAACCCAACAAAAAATCATCTGCAGACATGTATGTATGTATGTCTTTATTTATATAGCGCCATTAATGTACATTGCGCTTCACGGCAGTAATACACGTGACAATCATAAAAATAACAAATAACTAATCATGGGAATAAGTGCTTCAGACATAAAAGTAACATTTACGAAGAGGAGTCCCTCCTACGAGGAGCTTACAATCTAATTGGATTTGTTGTCCAGTCTGGTGTGCTATAGTGGAATATGTTGTACTAAGCATCATGAGTAGAAAGAAAATACATTAATTCTGTCTACATTTGCAAACAAAACAGACCTTCCTGGCTCTTAGGACTGAAAACACCATAAGTGTTCTTGCGTGGAATATAAATGAAGATTAATTCGAATCCTCAGAAGAACATGCACCTCAAGAGATTGGAGACAAAAACACAATGTACACTACCATAATGGAGAAGGAGTGGCTCAGTGAGTAAAGACAATGAGTTTGAGGTAGGGGAGCCTGGTTCAATTCCCGGTGTCGGCTCCTTGTGACCTTGGGCAAGTCACTTTATCTCCCTGTGCCTCAGGCACCAAAAGCATAGATTGTAAGCTCCACGGGGCAGGGACCTGTGCCTGCAAAATGTCTCTGTAAAGCGCTACGTAAAAATAGCAGCACTATACAAGAACATGTTATTATTATTATTATTATTATTAATATTATTATTATAGTTCATTACCCAGGGACAAATCACTGATTGAAACCAGGTATACTGGCAAAGGTATAAAATGTAATATTCCATATGGAAGATAATTGTAGATAACAATCTACATAAAATTGTACATACAAATATAGGTGCATCAAGGGGTGACACAACATAAAATTGAAAATGACTGCGGTTAGCTCCGTCATTAACTCCGCCGCCATTGGTAAAAAATTGAAAAAATTTGAAAACCTACTCACAAGTGGCTAGGTCATGTGCCTTAATGTGGAAAATATCACTGGCACTTTGGATCTCCGTTGTTCATGGATGCTGGGTCCCAGTCACATACTGTAGGTCTGCCACGTAATGCTGACTCCTTCGAATCACCACCGCTCGGCAATTCCCAATGACGTCACCAAACTCTTACTCCACTACGGTGTCCGTGCTGTGGCACACTTCCTACGCGTTTCGAGACTCTAAGTCGTGGGTCTCTTCATCGGGGGTTTGCATTAGGGCAGGCATGAATGGCTATATAAAGCCCTATGCATCACTAGATATTTAATTAATTAGAAATGTAAAAACAGTCCAAACATTGGTAATGGATCCTGCATAAACTCGTGTTAGCTATACACATGTCAATAATACACTGGTTCAATTCTTGGGGACACAAATAACCAATTGACACAAACTCATAAAACTATCATAAAAATAATAACAGCAATAATGTCTACATTTGTATACATGTCCAACTCTTCCACGGATGTGGGAGACTCCATTATAATTTGCTGGAAACATCATTTTTTTTGTTACTTTCTCCTTCAACAAAATTCCCTTCACCCAAAGCAAATCAATGGCAGATAAAGAGATTTCCTTTGTCTTTTCTACCAAATATCTCCGAAAAGATTTTTTCACACCGGTATGGTATTATATATATACACTCGTTTTTAATGCAGTCACAGGAAAATATTGACCGGGTCATTTAAAATTGCAGGAGATACCGGAGGCAGTGAGACGTTGCACGCTGCCCACAGCAACGCAGACACTGAAACTGCATTCCGGGAGTACCAGGGCGAGTGACGGACAGACCAACCGAGGGAGCCCAAAGACATTTCTACATTATTCGTATTTTATGTCTGTTTGTGAGTGCAATACCTATTTTTGCTCATAATGTTTTACCAAACAGAATTACACCATTGGTTTCCCATCTTTTATCTCTTCCCCCTTTTTAATTTTTTTGCCTTTTGTGTTGTATGTTGTTTGTCTTGTCTGGTCACCACGGAGCAGAACGCTCTTCTTTGGACTTCTTAGAGGTATACTTAAAACCTGCACTGTTAGTGGTCCTTGAGGACTGGAGTCGGGAACCGCTGGAATAAATTGTAGGGGAGACAGGTAGGAGGCAGGAAGGTCGAACAGTACAAGGTTTCAATAGTCAAGACGAGAGAGAAAGAGAGCCTGTGTTAGAGTTTTAGCAGTAGAATGACAGCGCTTTTGCTTGTGATACTGGGTGTATGATAGAGCTGCCAACTGTAATGTAGAAGGGGGCAGTAGGGCCAGGCTTGGGAGAAAGTATGTGGAGCTCCATATTTGACATGTTAAGTTTGAGTTGGTGGAGGGCCATCCAGGATGATATAGCAGAGAGACATTCAGAGACTTTGGTCTGTACAGCAGGTCTGTCAGGGATTGCAAATTAAATTTCTGTGTCGTCAGCATAGAGGTGAAATTTAAACCCAAGAGATGTGATAAGGTCACCTAGAGAGAGTGTGTAAAGAGAAAAGAGAAGAGGTCCCACGCCAGACCCCTGGGTACCCCCACAAAGAGATCAATAGAGAAGGTGTTGGCAAACAAAAGTAAAAAGAATATCTCTGTCTGTAACAGTTTTTAGGACAGTAATACATACAACTGCCTCCCTTACAAAAATGGCTCAAAATAAAATTGTTTTTTTTTCCACACAATGATTTTTAAAGAGAAAATTTAAAAATTATTTAAAAGCACTGAATTTGTCAAAGAATAATTAATTTATCTCGAGTTTATCCCAGCAACATGTTTTTTTTAATTAGCCTTTTACAATGACGCCAGGAAAAATTTCAGTTTCAACAGCAGCATACTGTATATGTAACCATAAAAATACGGCGTGGTGTTTGTCGAGAGAAGACCCCTGTATCTGACAAGATCTGGGACCCAGCAGCAGAAAGAGGCCCCGGAGTACCGACATGGAAATTGGGCTCGACCTTTGGGCGAGCCGAACTTCCAGCATCAGCCAGCCAGACTCTCCACTGTGGGCAACCCTGCTTTTGCATATATGTACAAGGCCATACATGCATTCACTGGTGTAGATACATGCATACACTCATACTGTATATGCAAGCACTAATAGATACAAACACACTTAAAGATGCCGTACCTAAACTCATAAATGTATACTGTACACACAAACATAGCAGACTTACTCTTCCTGCAGCCGCACTCTCACACAGAGTGCATAGGACATTCAACCAATCTCCCAAATCTGCCCAGGATTTTAGGAGTCTCAACTCTCAAGGGCTAGATTGGAACATAAATGCCCACTGGATGCTGGAACCCACCTGGGATTTGATCAACGACCAAGTAGTCCAGTCCAAGCTTATAGCTGTAGAGCACATCAAGTGATTCCTTTTTTTGTACATTTTATTATTGATCACATTGTTTCCGTGAGTGGTCAGAAATTATTTGGCACCACCTTTTCTCTGTTTCTTCTCCATACAGTATGTTCTTATTTCATGTGCAGATGTTCCTTCCGTACGTTTCTAAAAGAAACAGATCTCCCAAAAAACAAGAAACTATACGTCTTGTGCGATTTCAGTTTTGCATCGTATTCTCCTGGCAGATGTCAAATATTTCTGGCTCGTTTCCTTTGCAGTGCCTGTCACAGCATCATCCCAGGAGTGTGCAACATGTGTCATTATATCCTCCAGGTAAAGCATTTCCTCTCCCCTGCGATGTCTAGTAAGTTTTATCTCTGGATCATAACTGCAGCGATTTCTCCCCCTTTGAGCAGGTTGGCTTGTCATGCCATTAAATCTACAGGTACATTGAATCAGCTTCAATTAAATGAGCAACCAGCTGTTGTGTATGAAGATGTTTAATTTATATTTTCTCATCTATGCTGAACATCTCTTCGTATCAGTGGTGGATGAGTAATTGTACTAAGTGCTATGGGTTGACTGCAGTGCGGTTTTTTTTCTTAAATTCTTTAAATATTCGTTTCATTTTGGCATTTTTTGTTATTATATTCTATGTAAAAAAATTAGCTGTGATTATTTTCAAAATCCGGATATTTGGTAAAATATGAAAAAATGTGATAGTGCAGCGTTTTCGATTCCAATTTGAACTTGAACTACAAATGTGTCCGGTGTCTAGCAAATGGGTACAACTAGTTACAGATGTGGCAAGACTTACTGGCTACGGTGCCGGTCACGTGCAATCACGCAACCATAGCGGTCGCGGAACTGGAGGATTAACACTGCAGGGGTCCCATTTATGGACACCCTGCCAAGCCATCGCAGCACACACTGTCCTGGAGCTGCAGACTTCTGAAAGTAAGTCTTGTTACATCTGTATGCGGCCTTATTGTATAATCACTGTACCTTAAATTTAGAATGCAATGCTCTCTTATAAGGTCAGGAAAAAAACTAAAATATTTACTTTGTTTTTATGATTTTAAGAAAAGCAACGAAAAAAAGAAGTGGAATTTAATAAAAAAGCTTCACGAAAATATTTTGGGGCCTTCCTGATCGTGACAATGTTTAGAAATTCGAATATAATGTTCTCTGACCCATAGTCCACCCTCCTTTCCTTGAGGTTAATCATAAAATCAGAAATCGTATCACAGATATACCGTATGGGTTTCACCAAGTAGGATGTTATATTTCTGCACTTTAAACTATGACAATTATGGATATCCTATTTGGGGATTTGAGAATTGGGGAGACACTAATATTTACAATTTAATGATAAGCTCAAGAGTGTGTAGGATTATGGACCAGAAATACAGAATTCCAAATTGGGCACATGGTCGTGACTTAGACAAGCCCACATTCTGCAGACATAGGATCACATGAGCGAAGCATCACAAAGCATCACAAAGCATCACAAAGCCTTCTGGCAGAAATGTGGAGTGTTGAATGTCATCGTCCACCTCCTATCACATGAGATATGTGTGACATCACATTTGACAGTCACATGGTACATCCACCAGTGAATGTACCATGCGAACATCCATCAAATTTGGCTGAGAATGACCTCTCAACCAAACTTGATGGAATCACATGATACTCCAAGCAACCTGATTGGTTGATGTACAGTACAATGTGATTCCTTCCCTTTTTTGGTGATGTGAGGTCACCATTAAGGGAAGGAATCCCATGGTACAAACCAACCAATCATTTAACATTTGATTCCTTCCCTTTAAGGTGAGCTCACAGCACCCCGAAAAGTGAAGGAAACACATGGTGCATCAACCAATCAGGTCTCTTGGTGTACCATGGGATTCCATAAAGGTTTTTAAGAGTTAATTCTCAGACAAATTTGATGGTTGTTCACAGGGTACATTCACCAATTGGATTGGTGGACATACCATGTGAGTGTCAAATGTGACATCACAAGCCTTATATAAGACCTGTCACGTCTCATTTGAAAGGAAGTGGATGACGAGTCAACATCTGCAAGAAGAAAAGAAAGAATAAATCAAGAAAGGAAGAAGAAAGAAGAACTACTCACCAGAGATGGCTCTTTAATCAACAGATGATCCATTGCTTTGGTCAAGTTGAAGGGGAGGGGTAGAATTGTGCTATTAGGAGGTATTATTTTTAATGTTTTTTTTAAAAAAAAATGTATCGGCCAATGGGCTAGGATTGTTTTTTGGTGTTTTTTATGGTTGGAACTCGGCCACTTATTGAATTGATCTGTGGGTGCCCCTGAGGATGAGGGAATGGCCTTCATCCCGGCAAGGATAAGTAATACTTGTATTTATTTAGGGTGTTCATTGATTGCAAGGTGGGTATCTAGGCCCCCGTTGAGGACTTAGGTAGGTACAGTGCCAATCAATGGATTTAATGGTGTAGTATTTATTACGTTATTATTTTATTATAATATCTATTTTGTTAAAGGTATTTTGTTTAAGGTTATGAAGGGGGTTAGTAATTTATTTTAATATTGTACATGTATTATTTTTTGTATTATAGCACAGTATATTGTTTACATTTATTTTAAATGCTTGTTTAATGTTCTGATTGTTTTGTTTTTAAACATGTTTTTATTAATTTTTTTTGTTAATTCCCCAAATCACTATCTAACAAAGAGAGTTTTATTTGGGGTGTTGGGGTGGGTGATGCAGGTACGTGTATTCAATATGGTCTGTCCTGCCCCTTGATGACGTAGATAACCGAATATCGGTATCTACTTCACGAGGGGGAATACTAGAGGACCATATTCGGTCATCTACATCTTCAAGGATTTAAATGGCCTGTCCAACCCCCTTGATGACGTATATGACCGAATTTTGACCTCTTATATTCCTGAAGGAGTGGCTCAGTGAGTAAAGACACTGACTGGCACTGAGTTTGAAGCAGGGGAGCCTGGTTCAATTCCTGGTTCAATTCCTGGTTCAATTCCTGGTGTCGGCTCCTTGTGACCTTGGGCAAGTCACTTTATCTCCCTGTGCCCCAGGCACCAAAAACATAGATTGTAAGCTCCACGGGGCAGGGACTGTGTCTGCAAAATGTCTTTGTAAAGCGCTACGTTAAACTAGCAGCGCTATACAAGAACATGCTATTATTATTATTATTATGTAAAAACATTTCTAGACCATCAATATCTCAATTTGGGATGAGGATACTGAGAGTCTAGAAATGATTTTACACAGACTCAATATAAAGAGCAGTAATTTACCATTTACATGTAAATATATATATATATATGTATATATATATATATATATATATACGAGTGGTCGACAAATCACCAAAAATACTACTCGCCGAAACAAAAATCAAATCGCTCACCCTTAGTACCACACGTGTGCTGCTTGGGCAATAGGAGCTCGCCCTATGTTAAATCCCTCGCCCGTGGCGTGCAAATGTATAGGTTTGTCGAACACTGTATAATATATATATATATATATATATATATACAGTGTTCGACAAACCATACATTTGCTCGCCCCGGGCGGAGTGGATTTAACTCCCGGGCGAGTAAATATTGGCCAAGCACACACTTTGGTACTAGGTGGCGAGTAGATTTTTTTGTGTGTCGAGTAGATTTTTTGGTGATTTGTCAACCACTGTTATATATATATATAGATATATATATATATATATATATATAAAATTATCTAAATATATATACAATTAGTAAAAACAAAAACATACTACAGAAAAGTTGATAGCAATGGCTATATTTTCTCTGCCAGCAATCATCACCCAAGATGGGCATCAAATATTCCACTTGGGGAATTCAAACGTCTGAGATGAAATTGTACAGATAAAGACATTTTCTTTGAGCAATCTCAGATTCTCACTGAAAAGTTTATAGAAAGAAATAATGATAGGAAACTCATATCTGGGGCACCAGCACAAACACTACAAATGAATAGGGAAAATGTATTAAAAAAAGTAAGAGAAAAGAAAACACAGAAATGCATGAATATATTCTATTTAAATGGAGCTTCAAAAACAATTGAAACAATTTTTAATATACATTACCATATACTGTATTGAAACAAGACACACACTTGAATCAAATACTTACAGAAAGACCAAATATAATCTATGAAAAAGCCAATAACATTCAAAATAAAATAGCTCATAGTAGCCCTAGATTGGAACAAAAAGCACATAATTGGTTATCCAATTCCAAACCAACAAAGTACTTTTATTTGTCAAAGATGTAAATTTAGCAAAGTTGAAAATAAATTCATTCATTTTAAATCAAATAGTACAGTAGGGAAATTTTAAGTAACAAAATTCATCAATTGTTGTAGTAAAAAGGTTATCTATCTAATAGAATATCCTACAATACGTAGGCCGGATAAAAATAAATCTGAAAACAAGAATAACCGAACATATCAGAAACGTTAAAATTGGATTAGAAGCACACAATTTATCTAATCATGTCAAGAGGCATCATCAAAGCAATCCACGGGATCTCACATTTATGGGAATAGATATGGCGGACCTCCCTATTAGCCGAGGTGAGATACAGTAATACAAAAAATCTCCCCAAAAAGAAATTCTGTGCGTATACAAACTAAAAACATTGGCTCCCCCTGGGTCTAAATGTCAGCATACACTTGGGTTGTTTTCCGACATCATTTTGACATATTCCTAGTTCATATCCCTTCAAAGGAATTTGTGTTTCCTTGTGAGAACTTTGTGGTGTAGTTTAGCTGCCGGAGATATTGAACATGATTTCATTAGATTTGGAGTGTCGATGTCTCCCTGCAGCGGGAAACAGACAAACTAGTGGTGTTTTTCTAGTGGTGGAGAACCTCAAACTCACGAGAATTGTATTGATTATTTAGGATAGAGTGTATCAATGTTGTTGGAGACGTGTGTTTGATACTGTACAAATATGCCATCAAGTTAACATAATATGTGTCTAATATGAGAGATGAAGTGCATCAATGTTGTATAAAATGTCTCTAGTATATGGTGTAGGAAGTCTTGTTATATTATAATTAGAGTAAATATGTGAGTAAATGTCACTTTGTAAGAGTGACCATCATTACAGATCTAACTTGACGAAGGGGGGAAAAGTTGGCGCCCAAAGAATTACAGAATTTGGTTGAATTGGTTTTTAGACAGGCGGATAAGGAGGTCCTTGGTCATTCAAGATACTGTGGATGCATACTGTATACTGTATACTGTATGTCAGAGAATCCCATAGACTACTTGTAGATCAGATATCATACATCACGTTCAATGGTCATCCATTATAAATACACCATCACTTCTGTTGAGTCAATGCACATTGAATATAAATCGAATACACATCGAATATACATTCCTCTGTGTTTGATTTCTTATCTAAAGCAGCGATGCAGAGGAAAGTTATTTCATAGGATCTCAGCATGAGAATACAGGATATGTACAATAGAGGACACGTAATTGTACAGATCAAATGCTGGTTACTTACTTCGGGCATCAAGTTATCACATAGCAATGTCTGCCATCATGCCCATGGTCAGACAACAAGTGTAAAGCGGAGTCCCCCAGTCACAACAGAGTAAGGTGTTTTTTTTCTTGCTGTGATTACTGTATTACTGTAAAAGCTTCACGCATTGCAAAATATAGTTTTTTCCCCTTTTTCTCTTTGAAATTCGTTTTGGGCCTAAAAATGACAAATGTTAGAAGAAGAAAAAAAGATAGCCAGGAGCGGAGGACATCTCAGCGCGGACCTGCAGCAGATGGACGGCCGGAGCAAACATCTCACCCCGGTCACAGTCGGTGACCGGCAAGCAGTCGGCTTGATGGATTCAGGAGCTGCAGTGACCCTGGGCTGCAATCACATGGCGCAATGCAACAAATCGCGTGTCCGGTTTCCCTGATCTTAGTATTGCTACATCTGGCGCGTCTGCACCACGCCAGTCGGAGCTGGGACAAGGAAGGGGTAAGAGGTATGTGCAGATGTCGTGGTACCTGCACTAGGCCAGATGCCCCCTGCTAAGCCCCAGCAGACTTAATTGCGCCTACAATATAATAAAGTGCACATACAATACCAAGTGAACGTGATGACTAAAAAACAAACAAATAACGCAGCCTAAGTTGTCCCACAGTGCAGGTTATCTCCTCAACCTACACACAAAACTCATACAAAAACCATATGGGATACCTGGCGCTTAATACAGTAGAAAGTGTCCATACAGTGCTGTCCTTTAAATGTCCAAATGATGTTCCCAACCAAAATGACGATTGCAGTTGGATTCGTTAGTCCCCCTAATAAAGGGTTAAAGAAAAAACACAAATTGCGCAGTATATCTGGACGGTGCTCAGACGGGGGAGGAGTTCTAGAGGCACCGTCTGCAGCGGAGGTTCCCAGTTGTCTGAACGGCGCTCAGGCAGTGACGTCAGCGGGACCAGCGCCGGAACACACGAGGGAGGGCGAAGAGAGTCCTGGGCACTGAGTTGCTGCTGAGAGGAGCCATACAGCTGTACTTGATTTGTAACAAGCAAAAGGGACACCTTAGCAAGCTGCGGACGGCATCCTAGTATTGCACGTGTTACTGCATCCATATGTGGCTGTTTTTATATATTTTAATAAATTGTGTTGTACTTTCCACACTATCTTGCTGTATTCTCTCCTTATCATGCCTTCCGAATATCTACTTGGGAGAGGCTAAAGAAGAGGAGGATTGAGAAGATTCGCGTGGGATTCGTGATCACAGCAAGGAAGAGGTTAAAGCACAGATCCTCTCAACTGAAAGTTGCAAGATTTATCTTGTAAGAAACTCACTGTGGTCGTACTGTCCTGTATGCACCTGTCCAGATATACGGCGCAATTTGTGTTTTTTCTTCAACCCTTTATTAGGGGGACTAACGAATCCAACTGCAATCGTCATTTTTGGTTGGGAACATCATTTGGACATTTAAAGGACAGCACTGTATGGACACTTTCTACTGTATTAAGCGCCAGGTATCCCATATGGTTTTTGTGTGATACAGAGACTATTAAAGGTGGTACACACGCCTGGTTGGTGGGACTATCTATATCTATGTGTTATCTTTTGGTTGCTTGCAGTAAAACTGTTCCGTTATACCATGTGTGTATTTCTTATGTGTCCTGTAATGGGGTTATTCTACATATAGAATCCCATGCAGGTGGAGGCGCTATCGAGCATCGATCCAGGTACACCCCAGGTTCCCAGCAGCGGAGGCTCAGGCCTCCTGTGAGCCACAGGTATTGCACCCCACACATACCATAACCCCACATCTTCCAGGGGGTGGGGGAAAGTGCGCTACACGTGTATTACTGCTGTAAAGCGCTTCGCCTATGGCCTCCTGGGGGCTGTCGTCCCTCACAAAGCTTCCCTGTTTTTGGCCACCTCGTCTGCACTCTCTATGCATACGCAAGTCTCACTGCACATGTGTGTGCTTCCAAACATGGTGGCCCCCACTGTCGGGTACGCCGTGGACCTCAGGCGACCCGCTCGCCATCCTGACCGCCCGCCACGCTCCCTACCACTGTGCCGTGTCTGCCTGCCACTCCGGCGGCATCGGCATCTCCCTTCACGCGCGCGCCTGTGCCTGCCTGACGCCCCCGCATCACTTCGCAACTCCATCGAGGTAAGAGGAGGGGAATACAGGGAACTGGGGGGCCAGAGGGGGCAGGGTTACACATGTGACATAATATTATAACACATAATGGGAATAAGCGCTTCAGACACATGACTAACAATAGGAAAGGGAGTACCTGCCCCGGAGAGCTTACAATCAAAAGTGGGCAAACAATGTGACAAAGCGCTGGGGATATTTAATAGAATGTACATGGACAGGCATTAGAAGCATTGAGGTAGTAATAATGTATAATTATCTATATATTATATTATATATAGATAATTATATATAGATAATATATATATATATATATATATATATATACAGTGGTCGACAAATCACCAAAAAATCTACTCGCCGAACAAAAAAATCTACTCGCCACCTAGTACCAAACGTGTGCTGCTTGGGCCAATATTTACTCGCCCGGGGGTTAAATCCACTCGTCCGGGGTGAGCAAATGTATAGGTTTGTCGAACACTGTATATATATATATATATATATATATATATATATATATTTATATATATATATATATTATAGAATAATATCTATAAGAAAGTTTAATATCTATGTTATATTAAAGGGCACAGGGCTGTATTGCAAAAGATAAAGAAAGCGTAAAGAAAAAGTTTTAATGCACACACAATTTTCTACTTACATCGGTGTCATATTTAAGAGATTCCAGACATTCGCCACCATTTGGGAGCCAGAGAAGTTTCGGCCACAGACGATATTTATTGACACATAGAGGAAATGAAACACGCCAAACACAGGACTCGGCCCATTATTTGGCTTTGGGAAAGGTCCTGTGTTGCAGGACCCTCAGGCAGTGAAGTGATTAAGCCAGGGGTGTCCAACTCCAGTCATCCAGGGCCACGGACAGGTCAGGCTTCAGCCCCGGTGGTGCTGTCAAAGATGGAGCCACTGATTCAGCCACCTGTGCTGAAACAGCGATATCCTGAAAACCAGACCTGGCAGTGGCCCATGAGGACTGGAGCTGCCCATCACTCTGTTTAGCATCAGCGTAGCCCTGACTCGTTTACAGAAAACAAAGCACCGTCTCCTCCTTGTTTATATCACATGACGGCATTAACATGACATCACAGCACTGCAAGGAAATGTCACTTTCACTGAGCAGAATAGAAACCTTCAACCTTGCATGAATTATCCACTAAGTAGAAACCATTGATTCAAATTAGTTTAATTGTGTTTGGCTGTCAGGAGACTCAATATCATTTCCTACTTTCCACTAGGAGCAGGGTTCTTGACATGCTGCGGTGAATAGGGAAGCGGCTTTTTAACAGCGCGTGGATGGAATGGGGTATTTTCCCTTTCCTACAGCCATGTGCTATCTGTTATACTGTAGCGTTAGGCCCCTCATGCATTCAGGGCCAATGGCAATATTAGGAGCCATTGGTAAACCTCTCCACTCTTTGGGTTGTTGTGAGGGAGTCACATACTCCAGGGGTGCACAACTCCAGTCCTCAAACCCCCCCCCCCCCCCCCCCCAACAGGTCAGGTTTTCAGGATATCACAGCTTCAGCACAGTTGGGTCAATCAGTCCTTGCTTCAGCACAGGTAGCTCAATCAGAGGCCCAGTCTGGGCCTCTGATTGAGCCATCTGTACTGAAGCTGGGATAACTTGCAAACCTGATCTGTTGGGGAGGCTCGAGGATTGGCGTTGAGCCCCCCCCCTGTCCGACTCAAAAGTTAGGAGCACGTTTCTTAAACAACTCACTAGGCCCTATTGAGGTTTATGTATCAAGGCAACTGTGGAGCAGTGATAGAATTATTTATGTGTCAGGAAGTATTATATAGAGAGTTGGGCAAAACTGTCAAAACTCCGTTCCCTAAATTCCGTGGATTATTTTTCCGAAATCCGTTGCGCACACCAAAATCCGCATGCGGATCTCATGCTTGATGATCCAGGTGGATTCATTCGAATTCGCCACTGACCGACACCCGGGCAGATTTTTGACAATCCGCAGACTGATTCTAAATCCGTCTGCAGATTGTTAAAAAGGAACACCCGCATACACACACTGAAATCCGTGGACCAAAGGAACCGGCCGATCCGCTCCGGATCCAAATTCGACACAAAAATCTGCCTATCTCTAGGCAGTACAAGAGCTTGCACAGGCAAAGCCCGCTCTTTCCCACCTAACCTTAATTTCATCACAACTCCAATATAAAATGTTACTCAGTGTACATGTACCTTTAACTGAGTGAAACCCCGAATGGCGCTATCCTCTCAAAATCCTCCTGGAAGTTGGCGTGAAGGTGGTGAGAACCTGCCGATAAGGCAGCGATAGAGGACTTCGGAAAAAAATGCATTTTCCCTGCATCAGATTCATGCCGGGGGTCTCCGAAGATGATACCCATTAATATCAGCACCGGAGACCCCCGGCATGAATCAAATGCAATAAAAATGCATTTACAGGCAACTTCATTACCTTGGCGGTTAACCGTGTTTGGGGGGGGGGGGGGGGGTTGTTGGGGGGTAGAGGGATTGGGTGAAGGGTTTAGTAGCCCCAAGGATAGATGTTTAGGCCTTCCGGGGGGTAGCGGGACTGGTTAACCCCATCATTACCATAGTGGTTCCCACCGCTATGGTAGTGAAAGGGTTAACTCCCCCCGCAACCTTCCAGGCAGGCCTAAGCACTCACCCTGGGGCTAGTACCCTCTTCATCCACCCCCCTCTGCCCCAAGAATTAGGCTATTGCGTTTTAACCCTTCATTGCCTTAGCGGCTGAGCGCTAAGGAAATGAAGCTGTTTTAATATACATTTTAATACTAGTGTAGATGAGCATGGGGTCTCCGGAGCAGAACAGCGTTGATTTGAGGTCTGGGGACCCCCTGCTTCCCGAGATACAGGCCTTGTTATGGGGTGCCGGTCTCTCCTATGCATTTAAATATCTCGCGTCACGTGGCTGTGGGAATAAAATGCATAGGTGATACGGGCACCCCATAACGGGGCCTGTACCTCGGGAAGCAGGGTGTCCCCGGACCTCAAATCAACGCGGTTCTTCTCCGGAGATCCCCTGCTCATCTACATAAGTATTAAAATTTATATTAAAAACTTTTGATCGCTGGCGAGATATGCGCAGGGAGAGGCGGCTCTCTCTCTGTGCAGCTCTCTCTGCCATCCAAAACAAATGGCCGGGTGAGACCTTTTGAGAGAGGCAATCATCACGTCGCCGGCTACTCGCCCTTTTTGGGAATTTTGTTATCACAGGTAATCGAGGCTTTCTGAATACCGTGATAACAACGCTCAAAAAACAGGCGGCGAAAACGGCCCAGTGATTTTTTTTTATGAAGGGTACTATCATAGTCCCCATAGTCGTGCGAAAACGCACTGATTTTATCACTGTTTAGTGCATAGGCCTCATAGACCCAACATCCTTAGTTCAAAGTTGATTTTGTTACACATTAACCAGCAAAATCAATTGACATAACTGTCCATGTTGTACATCTGGAAGTGTTCTCCAATGAAGTTTGCAAGAAAGTATTCTGAGCCCAATTTTTTGATACATATGTAGAATCACTATTATGTGTTCCTGTAAATACAACAGTCAACAAAGTTTTGCGCTTGCTAAGATTGTGTGTGCCTTTCTGTAAATACACTTAAGCATCTTTATCCTCCCTTCCCTTGGGATTGATTAATTTACATACATGCAATGTAACGAGTCTACATTATTTATCAGGGGGAAAGAGGCAATGCGCTATACGGCAAATCATTTCCTGGACTTTCAGGCCACTGACCCTGGATGAGAGTCCATGGGGAGACGTTGGAATCAGCTGGTTCTTAGCCCGTCGGGAAAATCAAGTAAACTGAGTTAATTGGTTTTCCCCAGAAGCATTTAACTCCTTCACTGTTAGAGAATCCATCAACATATTGCTCTTTTTCACTGAATTAACAGAAAATGTTTCACCGCCGTAAAAACCTACTGTATTTTGAAATTGTTTTGTATAGACTAGCTTCTTCGGTGTGCAGGAGTATCTCCTGTAGGACTTACCCAAGTCCACATCTAAGGTCAGCATCGACAGAAAAGGAGGCTCTGAACTCTTTTTGTGATCTGAATCATATCATTATATAATCTCCATTGACACAAAATAATAATAAAATAACAGCAAATAAAAGTTGTTTGTGATCTTAAAGAGAGAACACATTTTTAGGTTATAGTCCCAAGTGCTATATATACAGTACCCTCTCAAACCCACCTCCAAACAACACATGGACAGATACCTGTGTACAAAAATATGGGAACAGCTGAGATATCTGCTAATCAAACACCTTAGATACCTGCTCATTACACACCTGAGATACATGCTCATCACACACCTGAGATACATGCTCATCACACACCTGAGATACATGCTACTCACACACCTGAGATACATGCTCATCACACACCTGAGATACATGCTATTCACACACCTGAGATACATGCTCATCACACACCTGAGATATCAAACACCTTAGATACCTGCTCATTACACACCTGATATACATGCTCATCACACACCTGAGATACATGCTCATCACACACCTGAGATACATGCTACTCACACACCTGAGATACATGCTCATCACACACCTGAGATACATGCTATTCACACACCTGAGATACATGCTCATCACACACCTGAGATATCTGGGAATATGCTGTTATTAGCATTTTCCCCAGATATCTCAACTGTACATATTTTTTGTGCACAGGCATCTCTCCACATGTTGTTTGAATGTGTATTTGAGGGGACTTATCGAGCTCTTGGAACTGTTATTAACCCAACACGTTGGATACAGCTCAGGCCTTTGTCAGCAACAATTTTAAAAAGTGTAAATAATCAAAGATAATATACACTACTACCAAAATAGTGAGCACATCCAAAAGATTTTCAAACTAATAAGGGGGGGGGGGGGAATGTGTTCCCGGGAAGACATAAACATTCTGGTGACTTTTTGTGACTTCCCCTCTGGATAGAGTTAGCTCCTCTCTGTCTTTTTCTCAATTTAAAAAAGTAGCAAAAAAATAAAAACATTTTGGGTCAAGCAACACAGATTAAGGCATTAGGCAGTATGGGTTTATTGTACAGCACTGTATATAGGATGGGTTCTGCATAAAAACAGAATTATGTTGATAATACTGTACCAAAAGCTGGGTTGGGGGGAGTTGTGTCATTTTTATAGGAATATGTTTAGTTCCAGATACAGCTAAACCCCGCTATAGCGCGATCCGCTACAACGCGAATCCGCTTATAACGCGATGCAAGCGTGGCTCCCAATTTTCATATTTATGAATACTTTACAGCACGATTATTGGTACCTTAAATACTTTATTGTAAAAATGCATACAATTGTACATTATTTCTAACGCGATCCATTTATAGCGCAATGTGATTCTTTGGACCCCAAGAACAGCGTTATAAGGGGGTTGAGCTGTACTTTCTCAAAGTATTATTTATTGAGCTGGTGGGTTACATTTGGAAGACACACAAGGTTTAGGAGTCTACAAATCCAGAAATAAGTAACAGGTGCAGGAAAGCCATTAGAAGCAGGGAATGCAATTGCATAGTTGATAATAGTCAGAGTTCTTGCCAAACATTTACATCAACCCAGTTGCGAGGTTTCCGTTCTATTCCTGGACCTGAAAGAGAAATGTGCGCTCTGTTGAACAATCCCACAGGTAATAATGGAAAGCACAGATGTGGAGAGTTGATGAATGTATCAAAGGAAAAACTGGAACAAATATGATGAATCTCACCATGGTGGTGTGTGGGTATATTAATTGATTAGGTAATGTGATACATCTCACCAGGGTGGTGTGTGTGGGTATATTAATTGTGTAGGTAATGTAAAGAAGAAAAAACACTGATAGAAATGTGTACCTAGGTGTAAGCATAATCAATAGAATATAATTACAACATTGATGTTGATTGTCACGGTAGACATGGTCTTTTTACACCATTTATATTTAAGGGATCAGTCAATCGGCAAAACAAGGCAGTGAAATAAAATGAGGTTTATTCGGAGAAGACGTCGGAAACACACAGAAATACAAAATATAAAAATATACACACTTAATGGGATCTGGGGAATGAGATCCACCTTTCCTAGGTGCCGGGCGCCCGCTTGCATGGGCTTACCCCGAACAGAACCTTGCTCCGTACGTCCTGGATCAAAATCCAGCAGAAAATTCTGACCGGGACCTAGTCCTGAATCCCCTGGAACGGATTCCCGCAGAAAATCCTGACCGCGACCGCTAGTTCGATTTTGAGAACTTGGACGCAAAAGACGGTTCTTAGTCCCTGCGAGGCAAACTTTTCAGGCTTCAAAGCGAAGCCGGTCGCTCTGTTATCTTAATATATAAAATCAAAGGTTGGTACTAGCTGCGGTGAATGTTTTGGCTGTTGCCTGAAAAATCCAGCGCCTCAGCACGCCTGCGGACGCTCGTGTGAGTCCCCTCTAAAGACATCCTCATGGGGGATGCAGGGGCTCAGCGCGGAGCGTCCGCACGGCTCAGCGCGGCCTGTCCTTCTATGGACTCAGCCTTACTGTCTTCTGCGCTGTGGACAAACAAGCAAAAGTCGGCGGCGCCGGAGCTGCGGGGACCCATGTGTCTGAAACGTAGACCGCACAGTGTTAATCCTCCGGTGCGGTTACCGCACACGGCGGCGGCGGCGGCGGCGCAGAGGACAGTAAGTCTTGCTACATCTATACATTCTCCTATCACGTTCACTACAGTGAGTAATACACGTGATTTCGCTGCCCTAGATCAGGGGTGCGCAAGTAGGGGTGCCAGGTGGCTTGTCCAAAAATACTGGACACAATGGTAAAAGATGAGACCCCCCCCTCCAAAACATATAAAAATATACCCCCACGCCCCCCAATACATATAAAAATATACCACAAGGGCCCCACCCATATTTACATGATAAAAAATAGTACCCACCGCCCCCCCAAGTACGAGAGGAAAAATAGTAACCCCACACCCACCCCGAATACAGAGAAAAAGAGACCCCACGCCCGCCAAGACAGAGAATAAAGTAGATCCCCACGCCCCCACAAGGACAGAGAAGTAGGTTTTGCAGCTTCACTTCTTTAGAAAAATTCCCCCACACCCCCCGAACAATTACAATAAAAAGGGATACACCCACGCACCTTCCCCAATACAGAGTAAAAATATACCCCCACACGCCCCCAATACATATAAAAATAGACCCCCCATAGACACCACGTCCAATACATATAACAATAACCCCCCACGCCCCCAAACATATAAAAATTATACACCAACGCCCCCCAAACATATAAAAAATATACCCCCACGTCCCCCAATACATATAAAAATATACCCCCGCCCCCCAATACATATAAAAATTATACCCCCACGCCCCCCAATACATAAAAAATAACCCCACGCCACCCCCAATACATATAAAAATATACCCCCTACGCCCCCAATACATATAAAAAATATACCCCACCCCCCCCATACCAAAAAAATATACCCCCACGCCCCCAATACATATAAAATATACCCCCACGCCCCCAATACCTTACGAAAAATATAACCCCCACACACCCGAAGACAGAAAAAATATACCCCCACCACACCACCCATAGACATAAAAAATAACCCCCACGCCCCAAATACATATAAAATATACCCCACGCCCCCCAAGAAGAGAAAAAGATACACCCACGCCCCACCAACACACGAGAAAAATATATACCCCACGACCCCCCAATAATATAAAAAATATACCCCACCCCCCCCCCAATACCAAGAAAAATATACCCCCACCACCCCCAAACATATAAAAAATACCCCAACCCCCCAATACATATAAAAATAACCCCACGGCCCCCCAAATACATATAAAATATACCCCACGCCCCCAATACTATAAAAATATAACCCCCAGCCCCCAATACGATTAAAAATATACCCCACACCCCCCGAATACAATAAAAATATACCCACACGCCCCCCAAATACATATAAAAAATACCCCACACCCCCCCTAAAATACAATAAAAGAACCCCGACACACCCCCCGTAATACATATAAAAATATACCCCACGCCCCCCAATACATATAAAATATACCCCCCACCCCCAGAACAAGAAAATAGACCCCCACGCCCCCAATACAAAAAAATATACCCCCAACCCCAACAAAGGACCACCACACCCCAAGACAGTAACCCTAACCCATTAATACATAAAAATATACCCCCACGCCCCCCAAACATATAAAATGATACCCCACGCCCCCAATAACATATAAAAATATACCCCCCACACCCCCAATACATATAAAAATATACCCCCACCCCCCCCAATAATAAAAATATACCCCCCACCCCCGAATACATATAAAAATTATACCCCACGCCCCCCAATACATATAAAAATATACCCCCACACCCCCCGAATACATATAAAAATATACCCCCACGCCCCCCAATACATATAAAATATACCCCCACGCCCCCCAATACATATAAAAATATACCCCCACGCCCCCAATACATATAAAAATATACCCCCACCCCCAATACATATAAAATATACCCCCAACCCCCCAATTACATATAAAATATACCCCCACCCCCCCGAATACATATAAAAATATACCCCACACCCCCCATAATACATATTAAAATTATTACCCCCACGCCCCCCAATACATATAAAAATATACCCCACACCCCCCAATACATATAAAAATATACCCCACGACCCCCCAATATATGATAAAAATACACCCCCACACCCCACCAATACTATAAAAATATACCCCCACA
Organism: Ascaphus truei; assembly: GCA_036426205.1. NCBI lineage: Eukaryota > Metazoa > Chordata > Amphibia > Anura > Ascaphidae > Ascaphus > Ascaphus truei. Next base: position 282,219,894 of record CM071569.1, read on the forward strand.
CCCCCAAGCAATACATATAAAAATATAACCCCACGCCCCCCGAATACATATAAAACATACCCCCACCCACCCCCCAATACATATAAAAATATACCCCACGCCCCCCAATACATATAAATATACCCCCACGCCCCCCAATACATATAAAAATATACCCCCACGCCCCCAATACATATAAAAAATATACCCCCACGCCCCCCAATACATATAAAAATACCCCCACCCCCAAACATATAAAAAAGATACCCCCACGCCCCCAAACATAGAAAAAAATTACCCACCCCCAAATACATAGAAAATTACCCCAACCCCCCCAATACATATAAATAATATACCCCACGCCCACCAAATACATATAAAATATACCCCCCACGCCCCCGAATAAAACTTATAAAAAATACCCCCACGCCCCAAAACATATAAAAATACCCCAACCCCCCCAATACATATAAAATATACCCCCACCTCTCCAATACATATACAAAATACCCCCACCTATCCAATAAAATTCAGACTTACCTTGGGGATGGTGTCATGTCGGGCCCGGTGGCTGCGGAAGGGTGGAGGAGGGGGGATGGTGGCTGCGGAGGGGGCGTTTCAAGTTTCCATCAATATTTACCTCACCACTCTTCCCTTTTTATGACGCCACAACCCTTCCCTTGCTCACGCTTTGAAATCTCTTTTTTTCTCTATTCTGTCCCTTTAGTCTTTTTACGGGTTTCGTTCTTCTTCCCTTCTCCCTTACTTACTCCATCTTTGCGTGTTTCGCACTTCGTCCCCCTTTGGATATTCCGCCGCAACCCTCACTATGTCATTCACTTACTTTCTACTCGATGCCATCTGTCGCTTATATCTCTCCGTATTATCCCCTCTCATGGTTTTGTCGTTTTACTAATCCCTGTTTTGATTCGGGTGGTAGGAATGCGGGAGCGCGGGCAGGGGCTGTAGAGGGGGGGCAGGGGCTGTGGAGGGGGGCAGGGGCTGCGGAGGGGGGGTAGGGACTGCGGAGCGCGGGCAGGGGCTGTAGAGGGGGCAGGGGCTGTGAAGGGGGGCAGGGGCTGCGGAGGACAGTTGCCGCCGTGCCCGGCTCTCCGCTGTAGGCTTCTCTCTCCCTGTCTGTCCCACGCCATGCTGTCTGATGCTGACGCGCACCGGGCCTCCCTCTCACGCAGGCGCTCACCGGAAGCTTAGCCCAGCTGACTTCCGGCGCTGACGTCAGAGGATCCGGCGCGCGTCAGCAACAGACACCTCAGCGTGGGACAGACGTCGAGACAGAAGCCTGCAGCTGGGGGAGAGCCGGGCATGGCGGCAACTGCTCTGACCGGCTGCCGACCCCCCCACATCCACCCTTCCTTCAGAGAGAGAGAATACCGGACATATGTGGCTCAGTGAGTAAAGACACTGACTGGCACTGAGAGTTTGAAGCAGGGGAGCCTGGTTCCATTCCCGGTGTCGGCTCCTTGTGACCTTGGGCAAGTCACCTTATCTCCCTGTGCCTCAGGCACCAAAAACATAGATTGTAAGCTCTACGGGGCAGGGACCTGTGCCTGCAAAAATGTCTCTGTAAAGCGCTGCGTACAATTAGCAGCGCTATACAAGAACATGCTATTATTATTATATACATGTCCATTACTACCTTTCATTTTATACCGGACGCAGGGGCAAAATACCTGGCTGTCCGGTTCAGAACCGGACACCTGGCAACCCTATGCGCAAACTGGGGGGCGTGACATTTTCTGGGCATTTACATGTCTAAGTCAATGGGAATTTTCACCTAAAAATGTCCAGAATGGCTGCTTTGGACACCACAGAATGACCCCCTAAGTGGTGCACAAAGTAATAATGTAACGGGTGGTGAATTTTTTACTCATCCACAGATCAAGAAACATTTTACGTGCAACTCCTCCTCTTTTGTTGTGTATTTGATTAAGTGCCCTTGGGGTTTGTGCTATATTGGGGCGTCTTCAAAATCCATTAGGGATCATATTAGCAAAGACAAATTGACTGACTGTACAAGCAGGATGGATCGCCCAGTTTCTAGACATACCAGGTGGGCACACTGGGAGTCAATTGAGGTTTCACCTACAGTACAGCAATAAACAGGATAGAGCCAGCATGTAGGGAGGAGATAGTGCCTGTTACTGGGTAAATAGGTTCATTGGACAAATAAAAACTAGAACACCCATTGATCTGAATGGAGACGATGACGTCTGTGTAGTGACTGAGGTCTAATACTATCTGTAATCGCTAAAATCTTCCTATTTAAGATTCCACATTGGAGAGAAAAACGTAGGCACTCCATGAACCATAAATCATACGTATTAAACGGAGGTACTCACTTTAATACACTTTCCGTTACTTTTGCAATTCCCACCACATGGCTCATGGCGTTTTTCCTGCTTCAGGTGCTGGTGCTGGGATCTGAGATTCCCATGGCTCATGTAATTGTTGGTCTCAGACTGAGATATTAACAAACTCATAAAAGTGTACATGGATCCAACGCACACAGGAAGTAGCCTAACGCGTTCCACGTTGCCCACAGCACTTCATCAGAGGATCTACTGTTTGTCAATAAAGCTTGCACATTTGATATTCACTCAGTCTGGGAACACATCTGTGACGATTTGAATTTATGGTACATCATCACGTTTCCTTTAAGATTCCACCCACATGTGGTGGCCTTCCATATCGTCTTTCGAGAGTAGTATGGGAGATCTTAAGTTGCCTTCATCAGAAGTTCTAAAAGCCTCTGTATTGTTTTCATTTACCCCCTTTTTTCTTCTTCTCGGCCTCCGCGCAGGATTTTTAAAAAAAATATTACTTTATTGGTACATGCATCACACCTAGTTCTGGGAGAGATGGATGTACTAATACAGTAATATTTTTTTTTCTGTGCCGGTAATCATTTCATTTTTGGAAAGTTTACCTTGTTTATATACTTCTTTAACATGCACAGACTGACCCTCTGGGCCCTCAATATTCGGTGAGTGCAGCCATCTTGTTTGAATATAAATATATATATGAGAATACATGGAATTTTAATCCAAAGCAGATAGAAAGTGAACATTGGGACTTGGGAGCAAGAGATGGGCAGAGAAGGTGGGCCAAGGCGTTCTTATCTGCCATCAAATTCTCTGGGGGTTATTCATTAAACTGCGATTTTGCCAGTCTAGGTTGGAATGCATGTTCCAGGGAGCTAACAATCCACTGGAATTTTGGGAGACCCACAGATCTCTGCTGTAGTATGTCGCGATATTATATACAGTACACCCATATGAGGGTTTATTTTTCTATTTGGTGTGATACGGTGAGATATATTGACTTATTGTGGTTACTCTGAGTTATTCTGGGATCTGTTGTGTTATCTGATGGACAAATGTCATGCACTACACATCATTAGTTCCTGAAATATTTAGATTTGTAGATGCCTAAAAAAAATTAAAGCTGAGTTCTTCGGATCCATTTGTTTCCGAGGACATCCCTGCTTTCTGTAGCAAGGTGACCATATTCTTCTACAAATGGCCCCCCAAACCCCGATACAAGGTTATCTTTTCCTCTGGAGGGATGTTGGGATCATGTGTAGTTTGAGGTTCTGCATAGGTTTCTTGGGTTGAAATGTAACTAATGGATAACAAACCCTGGATTGCTCGTGCATGGTCTTATTATTCGTTTTCTCCGATCTCAAGGTCCTACATTTACCAGAAACGATGGGTGAAGTTGGATCCGGACTACCTCCGATACTCTGACAATGACAAGGTGCGTTTGTTTATGATCGTGAAGCACATATTTTAAAAACGTTAAGGATTTTGAAAGACAAAGGCACAGTTAACCTTTCAGCTGCATTTTGCTTGGTACAGTAGGGCAGTATCTGAAATGAAAGGATCTAAAGTCAGGACAGTCTTAGTTTCGGATCACTTATTTTAAGCAGCTTATCAGTGTAACTGGCTTCCAGAGAAAGGTCCCTTTTAAAGTAGCAGCCCCCAAATTTTGGGATTTTACTTTTACATGAGAACAGGGGTTTCCCCCAGAGTTGAACCTCACTATTCTTTTCTCCAGAGACCTTCAGTTACTGAGATACAGAAGTAGTCAACCTCACCTGTGGCGCGCTGCAGCAGGACATACACCGCGCACTACAGGAGTAGCTGCCTTTGTTCTGAACCAGACGCGTGTGAGAAGGGGGCGGGGCAAACACGTGAAAATAAACGTTTATTCCATGTGTGAAAACACAGATTTTTTTTGTTCCGATAATTATGGTTCGACACCGGTTTCTTGCAGTTCCAAATATAATTTATTCTTGAGGCAGTTTACAATACCCCGCATCAGTTAGTATAGGCAAGGGCACGTTAGCAATGGAGAATTGACGTTGCTATATATTTTTCTGTTCTGTTCTCCATTGCTAACCTGTTCTTGCCTATACTAACTGATGCTGGGTATTGTAAAATGCCTCAAGAATAAATAATGTTTGGAACTGCAAAGAAGCCTGTGTCGAACCATAATTATTGGAACAAAGAATCTGTATTCTCACACACTCATTTATTTTCAACACGCCATTTCACCAACTGGAGCTTGCCAGGGGTTTCAATGACGCTGGCTACATTTGCATTTATATTTTTCTGTGCTGGCCAAAAAAAACGTGTCAAATTAAAGATGGCTCTGGGGTTGTCCAATAGGAATTTGTGATGTCATGCTCTGACCCCTGAGGCTTGGATGGTGCCCATATTGATTTCTCCAAAGGCACCAGAAACATTGACAGATAAAGAAGTAATTATCTTGTCGACTCGGAGCTAAGAATAGCGTGGTTCCGATCCGGAGGACCCGTGGTTTTGATTCTGTAAAAAAAAACAAGAAAAAAAAGATTGAAATACATTTGAGTAAGGGGGAATGGCTCCTTTAAATCGACAGTTTTACTTATTTGTATCCTGTAAAAAAAAAAACGATGGCGTCTTTTTCTGAGGATCGGACAAATTCATGCTTATCAGCTATTATGTTTATCTGTTTGACTAGAATAGCTTTATACAATAATTACTTTACAAACCAAGAACCAATACAAAACAACGTGCCTGTAGACTGATAAGTAGCTGCGTAACCAGAATACAGGCAGTCCTCGTTTTACAACGCTTCGCTTTACAACGAAAGGCTTATCCAACGCTATGTAATGCTTACCTATGTTCATTTTTACAACGCCAAAGCGGCTTATCCAACGCTCTTACGACGCTTTACAACGTTGTGTATGTGTGTATATATATACACATTCACATAAACAACGTTGCAAAGCGTCGTAAGAGCGTATATATATAATATTATACTTTATAATATAGACGTGTGGTAACCAGGGGATCCGGATGACCAAAGAAGACAGCACACTGCAAGGGTGATAAGCAAAAAAGTGTATTTGGAAAACAAGGCGCCAACGTTTCGGTCCTAACAAGGGACCTTCCCAGGGCAGTGGGGGAAGGTCCCGTTGTGAGGACACCGAAACGTTGGCGGCCTTGTGTTCCAAAATACATTTTTTGCTATCAACCTTGCAGTGTGCTGTCTTCTTGGTCATCGGGATCCCCTGGTTACCACACGTCTATATGCTACGTATGGGACAAGCATCTGCCTTCTGAAATAAACCGTGAGTGCAAAATCTCCATACCATGACCATACTTTATAATATTTATTATACTATATAATATATATTATTATGTTATATTATATATATAATACAGTATATACACTATTAATTTATGTGTGTGCTGCATATCTTGTTGCTGCATAAAATATTGGGTGTATTTAGTTGGTAAAAAATGCCTTCAGGAACGGAACCTTTCATTTAAACAGTGTTCCTATGGGAAAACGTGTTTCGCTTTACAACGCCATTTTGAATAACGCATTGTGTCGGATAACCGAGGACTGCCTGTACACTTGATAAACATTGTACACCCACCACAAAACGTTTCTTCACCGTGGAATTGTTAAACCTAAATATAAATACTTTAAATGAGTCAAACCGCTGTAGGTAACCTGTTAAACATGTCACTCTCCTTAGACTTTGGCGCTTGGAGAGAGTTGGGTGGAGGGATTGATTTGACTGTCTCATTTGACTCACAAAAGGGGCAAACGAGAGGTTGTGGCGAGTAAAAAAGCAAGAGACTCTTCTCCGTACAGGGTGCAGTAAAGACCAAACAGTTAGGAGCCCATCTACACACCTCAAACAGGTTCCTAAAGATGCAGTGTTCGAAGCATCAAACAACGTTGAAACTATATGTGGACATGCAAATGTGTATGTAAAATATTTCATTGTAGCTTCCTCCCTTTCCAGGTAGAGCCTAAAGCTGCGTGAAGCAGTATTACCTTTACCACATGCAATAACAAGTGATTGCATGACACATTGAGCAATTTCTCTTCATGTGAGAACATATCAGGATATTTAAGTTACCAAATCCAAGCATCTCTTTAAACTCAGGATGGTATCTGGAGAAATATTGACCAGGACTGTGACAAATCTTCATTCCCGAAGGGCTACCTCACATTTTATATATCCCCCCCCTTTTTTTTTGTCTCAGGACATGTACTCTAAACGGTTCATCAAGACCAGATCAATATCTCGAGTCACCTCCAGTGGAGACCAGAAATTCGAGGTCATTACCTCCAACAGGAACTTTGTCTTCCGGTCAGAAAGTGACGGTGAGTGTGGCATATCTTTGAACCTATGAAGTGGCATCATAGGAATCACACTTACATACCAGTGGCCAATTGGGAGTTTACTGGTAAAAGTATATAAAATAATAGCAGGTAAGGATGGCTTTTTCCACCTCGGCTGCCTATTTTACTTAAGGGATCTAAACCCTTGCATTTGATCACAGTCTTCTCCCTATTTTTAGGCTACTCTTCTGTGTACCCCGAGCATTTTGAATTCCCTTACTATATTAGTCTCCACTAGATCTGCTAGTATCTTCATGTATCTTCTCCCCTTTCCATCAAGAAGTATTTCCCCTGATCTCCAGACCATTACTGTACCTTCCATGAAATGCACCTTCTCGATACCATTGATGTATCAGAAAGGTTGTTTAATACCTCCCAGCTCTCTCGTGCTTTCGCCCACAAGTCGCCGTCCTCCCTGGTCTTTCCTGATGTTCGGTTTTAAAGTGAGTGGAGTGTCAAACTTCAAGTTGTAGGCCTTCAACAATGTCGTTGTTTCAAATATCTGTTATTAAAGGGGGGAAAATAAGCATTTCCCAGGGAGTCATTTGCACACACATGGACCTGATTGTGTCCTATTTACATCTCTAGAGGGAGTAACCGATGCGTTGTTCTCTCCATTGGCAGCGGATCGTAATGAGTGGGTGAGAGCCCTCCAGCAGGTCCTGGAGGAAAGGAGAACCCGACTCTCTCTCACCCAGCCGGCAGCCTGCACCCCGGAGACGGTGGACAAGTTTGGCCTCCTGGAGATGAAGGGGTGTAAACCCAAACTGTTTGTGGTGGTGGCTGCAGACAAGGTTTACCTCTACAAAAACACTGAGGTTTGTGTGAGCCGGACTGCGCGTCAGACTTCTACTTAAATTCTATCGTGCTGGAGGGGCCTGCAGTTCTATAAATGCATCACAGTCTCCTCTTGGACTCTAGGTCTCTAAAATAGGAGATCTTGTTTTGAGACATGATTGTGGCAATCACTGTATTTCTACGATGCCGGCACTACAAATGATCCAGACCCGGAAATTCTGACATTGTCATGAAAGGAGCTTATAGTATCTTTGAAAAATGATTCTCGGCAGAGCCAGATAAACAAAGTTAAACACTTTAGAGTTGTCAATATTATTCTAGACTAGGGGTGGACAACTCCAGTCCTCAAGGGCCATCAATAGGCCAGGTATTAGTGATATCCCTGCTTCAGCGCAGGTGACTCAATCAGATCAACCTGCGCAGAAGCAGGGATATCCTTAAAACCTGACCTGTTGGTGGCCCTTGAGGACTGGAGTTGGCTACCCCTGTTCTATACAACACACAGAACCCCATCAAGCTCATTTTAGGAACCCCCGAGCCCCCACAAAATATATATGTATATAAGTGTCAAAAAGGAGAGCTATTGAGCGTGGCATATGTATACAACAAGCGACAGAGAAGCCCAATGCTACATCCAATATGACATACTGTAAATACACAGTACAATACTTATATATTCTCTTGAAATAGGGTTATTTAGTTTAACCCTTTGGCCAAAGCGTTGTAAGCTTGCGAGCCACGACAAGGTCAGCAGGTCTTTTTCATTCTACTGGATAAAGATCCAATGTTGGTCTTTCTCCCTCCTAATAGAGGTAAATGAGAATTTTAATCCTAATAGAGATATATTAGTATTTTATCTGGTAGTGTTAGGACCTGTGAACTGGGTCTGTCTTGTCGTGGCTCACAGGCTTACAGTGCTTTGGCCAAAGGGTTAAACTAAATGACCCCTTTTCAAGAGAATATATAAGTATTTTACTGTGTATTTTTGTCATATTGGATGTAGCATTGGGCTTCTCTGTCGCTTACCCCTGTTCTATACCAATTGGGCTGTCATGCACAGTATGCTGTCCCTAGCAGTGGTGGCGCTGGAAGCTGCTGAAGAGAGTAGATAACTGGCATCAATGGAGCAAGGTTCTCCTATCACAGAGCTTGGATTTTCATCCATTTTATTAGTAGCCATGTGTGGACTTGCCCCACATAAATATGCCTGGTCCTCTTTTAAATCCCTTGCTAGTCTTTTGTAGCCGGAACATTCAGTGGTATTAATACACCGGCTGAGTAAAGCGTTCTATGTGTTATTTGTTCCATGTTATTACTATTGCTGCCGATATAAGGCATGTCTGTTTACGGATGATTGCACACAATGAAAGTGTACGTGAGTCTTGCCTGTTCCTCTGAGAATTGCTCTATAAACACGGCTGGAGATGTACAAAGACGGGGCAATTTGCAGTGTACAACAGAGCAAACAATTTATTTTGCACCACTTAGCAAATGTGGCATATACGTGCAGCTGTTTCTCTTTGACACTGACCTCTGGCAGATTTAATTGACGCACGCCTGCGCCATTTATTGCGAAGGTGTTTGATCCGCCTCATTATAGTACTGCTGCAAGCAACTTATAGTTACATAGGAGAGGAGGCTGAAAAAATACATATGTCCATCGATTTTGATCTAATTTAGCATTTAATCAGCTAAAATACTCATCCTATAGTTATACTTTTATTAATCTAGAGGAAGGCAAACAAAAAAAAACACCTATGAAACATTTACCAATTACCGTATGTCTCATAAGTGGGAAAGGTAATTCCTTCACGACTCCGGTAATGTCAATCAGATTTCTCCCCGGATCCTTCCTATATTGACTTATTTGGCATATTCCTGTATACCATTCCTTGTTAAAAAGTTATCTAACCTTTTCCTAAAGAGTCCTATTGCATCTGCCATAACAAATCGCTGTGAATCGTTCATTCTACATTTAAACCGACCTTACTGGAGAGGACCTTTTGCTTATGAAATCTCCTTTCCGCCAATCTCCAGGGAAGGCCCTGAGTCATATGTACTGTCCTTCGGATGAAAAGTTCCTATGAAACTTCCTTGTACAGTATTGACTTTGTATATACTTGTGAATAGTCATCACATCCCCTCTTACACGCCTCTTTTCTAATGTACCGGTAGACACAAATAATTTGGATAGCCTTTCCTAAGTCGGACCTTCCATCCCCTTTATTAGTTTTGTGGCTTTTCTCTACACTTTTCCCAGTTCCATAAGGGCCTTTTTATGGAACGGTCCACAAAACTGTATATTTGAGATGTGGTCTTACTAATGCTTTATACAGTGGCAAAATGATGCTATCTTTCCTTACATCTGTTCCCGGTTTTATGCATGATATTATCCTATCAGCCTTTGCAGCTACTGCCTGACATTGAGCACACAATCACTTTTTGATATATTGCACATCTCCGAGGACTGTAGGGTTTTTCCCTTTGAGTGTTACTGCACATTAATGGGACTCCACAAATGCTGTGGATTTAGAGCTCAGCAATGCTGAGATCACACTGTTGCTTGAAGAATATTACATTTGAATGAATTATTAATACAGTTTCTTTACTTTTGGTGACAGATGTCTCTGTGCTTATGTTCCCTCCTTTCGGTGGAGTTGTGATGTTGCTTTTCAAACACGGGTGGTACCTTTTGAAGTGACTTTCCTCAGTATTTCTGAGATATGGTATATACTTATATATGGAAATGTTTGACAACCCCTGCCATAGAAAAAATAGAAAATGTTTAGAAGTGGGGATCGCCGCTTTAAACTTGTTGTCTTCCCCCACATGACAGGATTACTCTCACGGGGTCGGGATAACGTCCATTGATATGAACGTCGGAAACGTGAAGGATACGGATAGGAAAAGCTTCGACCTGACCACACCGTACAAGACTTTCAGGTGAGACCTTTATCTGGGAAGTCCGAGTTGCATGATCAGTTCCACAATTTAGCACAGTGGTTCCCAACCTTTTTTTTTTTGGTTAAAAAACCCCAAGGGAAATTCTGAGGATCCCCCAACCATCTCAAATAGCAACTCTGTGATCAGATGCATTGTAAGGAACCCCAACCATCTCAAATAGCAACTCTGTGATCAGATGCATTGTACATTCTTCTATATTTGATACAATTTTCAAAGGACCAGAAAATTGCAGGGAACCCATTAGGGATGCCCGGGGAACCCAAAGGTTCTTAGGAACCCCGGTTGAAAAACACTGATTTAGCATGTAACTGTCTTTTTAGGTTCAGTCACAAAGCGAGAACGGTACTGTTCCATTTTTTGATTGGTCCTTTGAAATTCGTATCTCAGCAGGTAATCATCGTGCTTCACCTTTAGGTGCTGTGCTAACAGTAGCAGGAAGGATTGGTTCAGTAGTAATGTCACTGCCTTTGAAGTTAATGAACCTGGGACTCGTGCCTACAACATTTCTCTGGTCAGCGCTCTGTATACAGTCAGTGCTACACAAAATAAAATAATCAAGTTAAGAAAGATTGAGACTGACAATTGCGCTGCAGATATAAATTACCTCAAGCAATCTGGTAAGGATTGCAAAACAAAATCTTCCAAGGATTTATACGAACGTTACAAAAACCTATGTTTTTCTGATGCCAATCATTTTACATGTAACCAATCACATTTGATGTTGTGTCGCTCACATTGGTTCATTACGGGCGTAGATGGGACTGGCCCTTCTGATAACCTGTTCCTTTCCAGCTTCTCAGCGGAGAGCGAGGCGGAGAAGGGGGAGTGGATAGAGGCCATGGAGCAGTCTGTTGCCGAAGCTCTTTCCAACCTGGAAGTAGCCAGGAAGATCTGGTTGGTGGAAGCGAACCAGCACTGTGCCGAATGTGACTCGCCCAGCCCGGACTGGGCATCTATCAACCTGAGTGTGGTCATCTGCAAAAAATGTGCCGGTGAGGGCTGACACTTCATGTTGTTCCAGGGTTTTCCAGTCATCACATGACTAGAGCAGCATAGGTGCTGAAAGTACAACCACTTCCAACCACTTAGTTGTAGTTAGTTGTAACCACATAGTTGTAGATAGTTGTAGCAGCCATATTGGCCCTGGAGAAGTATCATTGTGTTGTATGTTGTGATAATTTTCAGTGGAGCAACATCAGATTTCATCATAGATAAATATTATAATGTGCCAAGCTAGTAAAACATTACAGGTCTCTTATTTATGTGAGATACCTACTGGGGCGGTGAATAGTGTTGCAGAGTGTGCCTCTGAATCACAGATTTGAGGTGCTGACTCCCTCTTCTGCTCTCTGCTTTTGGTGATAGTGGTCAGTTGATTCCCAGTGACTGCGGCTGCTATTTTCCACTAAAGTAGCAGTTACAGCACAATAATCGCTGAATGGCCAAATCTGCCTAATTTATTCCATAGTCACATGCGGCGGTTATGCTGCAGGCAAAGATTGGGATAACAAAATACGATTGAACGAGCTGAATGTGTCACCTTTTTAGTTTCCTTCCCATGTCACACGTGGGTGTTTCCCCAGAGCATTATGTTTTCTGTGTTACACAGCTTGTGCAGCAAAGTCTGTGGCAATCGGGGAATGGGGTAATTCATACACAGGGTTTCTAAGAAAGGATTCTTGTTGTGTAAATCCTCAGGAGAGCACCGAAGCCTCGGTCCCAGCATCAGCAAAGTGCGGAGTCTCAAAATGGACAAAAAGGTCTGGACGGAGGAGCTAATACAGGTACTGTGCTGTGTTGTATATTGGCCAATGTGTTTGAAGAAGTGTGAAGCCTCTCAGTGTACGAGATCTCCAGCAAAGGAAGGAAGCGCTGTGTTTTGTACCGTTCCTGTCCTACTAGTATGGAGCCCACGGATATGGGCCAAGCCAATGAAGGAGGGTTTGTTCAACCAATCAAAGCGCAAGAATAGCACAGGAGTCAGATGGAATGTGTAGCTCCACCAATCATCTTAGAGAGAATTCAGCCACTCAGAGCACAGAATGTTAATTTCAGTCTTAGGCTGCGCTTATAGTCTTGGCTACGGCGACCGCGTGACGTCATTCGTCGCCGTTGTAATAGAGATTCCTGCTTATAGTGCAGGAGACGAGAGAGCGACCGGGGGGGCATGGCGGAGGCGTGGCCGTGAGTGGTTCGCCCTGATTGGCTGAAACGCTCACGTGCCGCTGATGTCATGTGGCGATCGCCGAAAAAAATCTAATTCTATTGACTTCAGCGATTTTGGTCACTGTGTCACGCCCACTATAGGCGCATGCGACGGATTACATCAACTTGTTTTGACGCAGTGCGCCATTGCCGTAGGCGGGACTGTAAGCGCAGCCTTATAGGTGCGGGGACTTTGCAAGGTGTGGTGTTGTCATAGGAAATCAATGGTTTGGCTGCATACTTTCCCCCCTATCTCTCTCCCTTTAGCTTCATATTGGGCTCATCTACACCAGGAGAGACGCCCTGCTCTCTCTGAGGCTGCTCTGTCCTGCAGCAGTCACTGCTCCCGTTCAGAACATTCCTGGCTGCAGCTGGAGTCTGTGGCTTTGTCCTGTCCAGATGTTCTGTTACAGAGCGTGGGCGAGGGAGGGGCTGCAGCACAGACTCTAATGGGAGGGAGGAGAAACAGATGGGAAGAAAATTAACTCAACCCCCAATAAATCCACTTACGCAGCCTTTTATTTCAAAACAGCACCAGATCTGTCTAAGAAAACAATCCAGTTTAAAGCAATGTCTTTTATTTTCCTTGTATAAATACGGTGCATGTTTTTTTGCACCTGTTTTTCAGCTGGAGGGCTTTGATAAAGTGTTGATAGTGTTGTCTGGCAATGTATGCAGATGCAACACATCAAAATAGCAGTGAGACAGCCATTGAAATACGCAGTAAAGGGGGAATCCCTTTCAGTTCAAACACAATTAAAGGAAATATATAGATGTTTGGTATTCTTGGAAAATTAGTATTTCTTCCACGTCCTCCAGCAGAACACACGTGTGGGATTCAGCTCCTCCAGGGGTGGGCAACTCCAGTCCTCAAGGGCCATCAAGAGGTCACTCTTTCGAGATATCCCTGCTTCAGCACAAGTGGCTCATTATTTGACTGCACCCCCCTGTGCTGAAGCAGGGATATCCTGAGAACTTGACCTCTTGATGGCCCTTGAGGACTGGAGTTGCCCACCCCTGGAGGAGCTGCATCCCACACGTGTGTACTGCAGGAGGACGCAGAAGAAATACTACGAATGGTGGCCCGTCAGGACTGGAGTTGCACACCCCAGAGCTACTCCCTGTAGGCAAGACCCAATGCTTTGAAGGTGGCATATAAAGCTGTCCTCCCCTTCTCCTGGTCAATGTTTTTCTGGCCTACCTGGGGGCAGGATGGAAGGCCGTGTTTCTTTTCTCTATGGTATAGTTAAAAAGGTGGAGGTGTGCGTTCCTGACCATTGCTAGCAGGTAGAGGGCTACCTATGCTAGTTGCATTTGCCGTTGGTATAGTTGATATATATTCACTTGTCCAGCGATATAATCAAAACAGAGAGGTTCTGAATATTAAGTGCTAGTTTTAGCTATTAGAAGATCAGTTTCTTATTTTAGCTAGATTTTAAACTAGATATTCCTCTCAATCATGAAAGTATTGAACCCCAGACCCAGATCGCAGACTTGTATATCTCTCTGCCTCCAGGTAGCTCGTGGTGGCGTGGGACGTCACACGTCACATATTAGACCCGATGTACGTTTCACTGAATTCATTCAGCTTCCTAAGGGGTGGCATCGGTCCTCTCCAGCTTCTCGTGTAGGTTGTGGTTACCATGTTTAACCGTTTGTTACATATGGAGTTTTTAGTTATAATTATAGTTATAATTTAGATATAATTATAACGAAAAATGTATGCAAATGGTATGCTGATTTGAGATAGGAAATCAAAGTCCCTTGGTCTATTTGCTCAAAAATATATGTACATACAAATAATGAATGCAAATAAATATATAAGATAAACAGTTGCTAAATACATTTTTGTATTATTTTGGTTAATAAAGTCCATTTTAGTGTAGCAGTTTTCTAATTCCATTTAGATTTATTTTATTTTATATTCTTTTGTTGATTTATTTTTAACTCGCTTTTGTGCCCGGCTTTGCCCGGGGAATGTAATATTGAATACATGTCCCCGCCCCCCTCCCCCTGCTGCTGGCACATCTCCCCGGGGCCCCCCTCCTCTCCTCCCCCCCGCTGCTGGATGTAGATTTGTCTCTGTCTGTGTGTGTGTGTCACGGGGTGAGATTTGTCTCTGTCTGTGTGTGCGTGTTTGTCTGTGTGTGTCTCCCCCGCTAGCGGCACATGTCCCCGCGCTGCTGTGGAATGTCCCCTCGCTTCTGGCACATCTCCCCTCGCTGGCGTCACATTTTCCCGCCCCCCCTCCCCGTGGGTACATCTCCCCCCGCTGCCGGTACATGTCCTCCCCCCTCCCCCGCTGGCACATCTCCCCCCGCTAGCTGGCACATCTCCCCACACTAGCTGGCAAACCTCCCCCGCACATCTCACATGACACACACACAAAGCCCCGATCCAGGCAAGGACGTGCCCCCTCCCTTAGTAGCCACGCCCCTCGCTCCTGCTCTAACAGATTTGCTGGACAGCCGGGGGAAACTTAGAATGTCCATAATTTGGGAGGTGAGTCACATTGGAAGCTCAAAATAGTTGCGTTTACCTACAAATCCGCAGCAGAATGTCCAGTGGAAGTTTTGTTGTGTTACGTGGTGCCGTTTCTGATATTTCCATGCTTCGGACATACAAACAGACGGAATCCAACTTAGAATTATAGTATAGATTAAGTAATTAAGTAATGTAAAGTAATAAACGGTGTATACACACAACCCCCATTGAGGCCATGAGGGGAAACAGTACCCAGCGTGTATATCCAGTTATCTTCTCATTTTCATCGGAACGTTGTCCCAATTGCCTTTTCTGGTGTCTTGGGAGATATTATATATCCCCTGAAATTTGAGGGCTTTTGTGTTACCCCCACGCATCACTCTCACATGATGTGAAACAGGTGTATCAGACAATTACGAGTGCAGGCCACATGTTCCAGAATGCGTCTTCTGAATTGTTTTCTTGTCTTAACCACATATTTGATGCTACATTCACGTGGCCAGATATGTGACACCTTCTGTTTTACAATGAATCAGATGTTTCATGTTGAATTATTTTAGTTCATTTGCGTTGGTCAATTTGTTTTACTTGTTTTAACAAATTCACACGCCTTGCAGTTTCTGGATTTGAGGCATCCTAGAGCACGTTGGTGGAGCCATGTTCGAGAAGATGGCCTTGAAAAGTGACTATGTGCAGTACAATAATGTCCTTTAAGAGTTTTAGCCCATCTCCACATCACATTTGGATTAGGATTGAGGGCCCCTCTTTAGGTCCTTATCATTTAGCAGGCTATGCCAATGTTTATTTATTTATTTTTAATCGCTTGCATATCTTTCCATTGTCTGTTAAATGAGTTGATGCATCTCATTGTTTTATGAGGTACGGTTTCTAGCGTATCTTTTAATTTATCCTCTCTTTGTGTATTTAGTGCTAGGCGATCAGCCTTTTTCTAAATGTTAAGAAATATATCCTCTTTGGAGGAAACTCCTTTTCATGTCTTGTGCTCGTCTTTTAAAGCCTGACAGTTGATAACAGTGCCTACGAATTCTTGGAATCTGTCCTGTCGGAATACCTCTAATCAGTGGAAAGGGGTGCTGGTTTTCGGCTCTAAAATAGCTTTTTGTTGCCGTTGATTTCTTGACTGTGGTTGTTTTGAATTGGCCATCTTTTGTCTTGAATTGTGAGATCTAGAAAGTCAATTAAACAGAAACTGCAGTAATATAAACTGCGTGTTATCAAAAAATGTGGAACTGCCACAATGTCTACTTTATGTTGAATGCTTGTATGGAGTGACTCTACATCCAGACTGATTCAAAGTGAATCTTTATTCTGACTCATGCACCCTGTGGCAAGTGGTAGAGGCAGGCAGTTAACGCACTCCCCGTGGATGCACCCAGGGGCCTTCTTCGCTTTTGTGCTTTTATTGTAAAAAGGAACAATAACAAAAGGAGGGGAACTAGGTGTAGGTGACAAAGGCGAGGGAAAGGTACATTATGAAAATGTCTACCAGGAGATGGGATAACAGACTGCTCCTGAGGGCTGACGGTTCCAAAAGAAAGGCATGCTTTCCTGTCCAAGCAGGAACAAGTAATGGACTAAACCAATTAACAGGAGGTAGCAGGGTAGGATAACCAAACCATATCAGGTTTGAGCAGAGGGGGGTTGCCAAGGCAACAGGCTGGGAAGCCACAAGGGAAAGCAACAATGTTACAATTTACACTGAGGAGTAATGGCTGCCTCAGAACAGGGAAACCAAACATACAGAGCGGTTCCAGGACAACCTTCGTGCACAGTGATACCGTCAATGTGTTTTAGGACATCTTCAGTGTCTTTAACATACCTGTATGAGGGTAATGCTGTTACAAAGCCCCCAAGTATTCCCTCAGTATACTTGCTGATTTTTCCTTTTAGGTTATCAATAGCTGACACTATGGCATGTGCTGGTGCTGTGGTTGCATCCTTGGTATAAAAGGTTGCAATTTGGGGATTTGGGGCTGTGAGGTATTAGCATTCATCTTTATTGTTGTTATTGAGACCTTGTTTTAGAATGATACTGCGATCTCTTGTAAATTCCTTTGTTGGATCTGTTTGTGATTCTTTGTAGCATTCTTTTGTCTTTCTGTAATCTGAGATTTTCTGTAACGTAATTATCAGAACTGAGAAGTACCACATGGCCTCCCTTGTTTTAGGGCTTGATGTTACTTAACTTCTTTAGAGCATCATTTTCTCCTTTAGTAATGTTATTTATTTCTCTTGATTTTAGTGGGGAGTTTTTCCAGGTCTGCAGTAACCAATTTGACAAACGTTTCTACATCGGCACTCATTTTCAGAGCTGGGGGTTAATAAAATCTGTGCTTCGAGGGTGGTGAAGAGTCCCTTTCCTGGTGTATGTTCACTGTCTAGGACCTTTGGCCAATAGGCCGCAACCAAAGTGCCGCCAGCGGTCCGCCACCACTACAACTCACAGCAAGGCAGGTCACCGCTGTACAATTCACTGCACTTCGGCCGCCCACGCTTCTAGTCCCATGGCCGCTGCTCTGACGGCGCGCACTTTGGTATTGGCCAATTGGTCGTGGCCAAAGGTTCCATTCGGTATGTTCACTCTCTTCTAGACGTGCTATAAAAGATTGTAGGTGTGCCATATCTTTTAGATCCAACTATTTGCCATATTTCTTAGCTATTTTTTTTATCTTTCTTGGCAAAGAATTTGTGCAGCAACATCTCGCAAGCAAATAGGTTTAGATCTTTGATGTTCTCAAAAAGATCAAAGTTGGAGACAGGTGAGAAAGAAAGTCCTTTGGCGAAGATATTGTCATCTTTTAGTATAACCCCCAGTAAGGATAATTACTCTCATTTTCTCTTCTATTAGGTCGTCTTCTAATGTCTCCTTCCCTTCCTGTCCCTGTGTGGACGGATCCCCCAGATTTTCCTGTATCTCAGGTCTCCTCTTACCCCTCCTTGTCTTTCGTCTTCTATATACAGTAATCTGGATTTCTCTGATGTCGTTCCTCTAAATAAGAGGACGGTGATATTGTTTGTGAGACTGAGAGATTGATATGTGTGGTTACTGTTAGGATATGTTTGTCTCTCTGTGTTTTGTTCGCTGTCTGAGTTCTCCCATTCTGTTGATGATTCACTCCTGGTTTGTGTCCTAACTTTGTATTTAGTTAAATGATGTCTGTATATTTTAATCCTTTAGATCTCTTTTTTTTGTTTTTGTTCTTTTAGTTCCTCAGTAACTGTTTCTATGGTTTTCTGTAATCTTTGTTCTAGATCACTAATTTCTGATTTGGGACTCCATTTAGTAATCTACTCTGTGTTTTTCTAGATCTATATTCACTTCTTTCCGTTGTCTAAGCTAGTGTTCCACCAGAAGCTACAGAAGATCTTTCGAGCATTTGGGTAGACTTACTTCCCATGCCTTAATGAATCATCTTCCTCCACATGATAAGGAGGGGCCACATTTATTCTGAGTCCCCTTGGTATTAGATTAGATCTTAAATAGTTATGTAAACTAGCAGTCTCCCACCACAGTTTTGACTGCGTCTATACAGCTTGTCCAGTTCTTGAAAATACTGTTTGATATCTATGGAATTCGTTTTACTCGTTGAACTGATTCTGACTCTGATTCCCATATACTAAAATTGATTTCTTTAGATATAAAAAAGTTGGTCTTTGGGAAGTAAGTTGCGGTGAGTCAAAAAATGACATAAACCATTCACCTATCACATGCACTTAGTTATGTCCTCCAATCAGGATATTATGGAAAGCAGCCAGGAAACAAAACCTTTTGAAGCGCCTTCCGATGTTAAATCTAAAAAGGCTGCATCCAAGTCTAAACATGTGACTTGTGTTGCAGGTAAGGTCCCCTCACCTGATGGATGTACAAAGAAGCTTCCTTAAGCTCAGGATGTATTCGTGTGGTTTAAAACTGCTATGCAAGAAACATTTGATTCTTTTTTAAGCAGCCTTCTCAGCCACTAGACAGGAAAGCGCCGTCTACTTCAGTGGCGTCCTGCCCATCCTCGACAGATTTTAGAAACGGTGAACCAGACAAAATGTATATCATCTTTGGATAAAGAAAGCAAATATATGGAAAATGTGAATATAAAGAGGGCTTATTCTTATTTGCTCCTACGGCAATGATAAAGGACAATTATGAGCACATTCACCTGTCTCAGGCATGCCCTCTAAATTTGCCTCACGCCAGAGTCACACAGCATTCAGCGCTTCCACTGCAGCCAGGACTTCTGGGTAATGATATGCAAATGAGCACTCACAGAGGGTCACTTTTTGCTTTTTATCCACTTTAACCTGGATCCCTTAAAGTTTATGCCTGCTGTATAACATTAGCATTTAAAGGAAATCCTGGGTCAATGAAGACATTTGCTCATAAAGGTATCGATAAATTAATCAAAGCTACGCGTGATATGATGGTGATTGAGGACGCTAAATATAAATATGAACGTTTCACTCCAGTTAATCCAGCCATTAAAAAAAGAAGTAGGAAGGAATGGGATAAACCAGACTGGATGATATTATCTGCCAGGCGGTTTAGGCAAATGTACTAATTTGAAACCTCAAGTTTCGAAAAATTGGGCTAAAAAAATAAACAAGACAAAAAAAATATTGTGGAAAAGCTTTTTTGGCTTCAGGAGCAGCTTGTAACGCAGCTGTGGCTTCGGCGTGCATCTCGAGAGCCTTGTGAGCCCAAGAAGGTAGAATTCGAGCTGCTTGGGTGTACTGTCACGCATAACGTTCACTATTATGAAGTAGAATTTCTTTACAATGCTTTTAGCATATTTATCAGTAACAGTCCACAGAGCTCTTTGGCTACAACTGTGAACGGCACATTCAGCCTCAAAGTCTACATTGTGTTCTATTCCCTTTGAAGGTTCAGCTTTATTTGGACCCACGGTGGAGATTAATATTGGAAAGATTTCAGGTGGGAGAAGTCATTTCCTCTGACAAGATCGAAGACAAAGGAGATTTGGACAACCTACTTTTAATGGACACAGAGCTTCAGATTCGAGAATCCAGAACAATTAGTGGCCAAACGCACAGGGGGATTTCGGGCAGTTCTCGATTTAAAAGAGGTAAATGTCAAAGATGTCTACCTACATATCCCAATATGTCCCACCAGAAGTTTCTAGGATTTTCTATTCTAGAAGACGGATTTACCATTTTCATTTCATGGCTCTGCCATTTGGACTGTCTTCAGCCCCAAGAGCAACTCCGTTCCTGTCACAGCATGGATGGGATCATAAACTGGGGGGAAATCAAATTGGTACCAAGTCAAAAATGGCAGTTTCTCTGTGTCTGATTTTCAATACCCTACAAGGGAGAATTCAACGTCCCATGTCCAAATGCATGAACGTAGCAAAGGAATTGTTTCAATAGATGGGGTTCATTGGGCCAGGTATCATTTGAGGATTCTTCAGAGATCTAAGAAAATATAACAAGGATGTTGTAATCTGTAGGGAGTTTCATCACTAAAATGGTGGGGAAAGATTCCCTTTCCTTTATTTACTACACAATGGCAGAGTCAAATCACAGATACC
This sequence comes from Ascaphus truei, assembly GCA_036426205.1. Lineage (NCBI taxonomy): Eukaryota > Metazoa > Chordata > Amphibia > Anura > Ascaphidae > Ascaphus > Ascaphus truei. The sequence goes on from CM071569.1 coordinate 282,240,593, forward strand.
AGTACCCAAGAATGGGGACCCCACCTATGGCAATAGAATGCATAGGGGAAATGGCAAAGGGGAGAGAAACATCTTTCCTCTAAACTTTTGGAAATGAGGGCACTGCTATAAGCCATTCATTATTGTTATTAAGTGGCAAGAATCTTCCACTAAAGATACAGAGTGACAATTCTACTACAGTAAAATGCCGAACAAACTAGGGCGGACCACAGATATAAGAATGATGAAGGAAGCAGACAAGCTCAAGTCTTGAGCAGAGCGAAAGGTTCCTCATAATGTCGGCAGTTCATATTCAAGGAATCTGGAAAATCGAGGCAGATTTTCTCATTTGCGATCTAGTATGACCAGAAGAATGGTTTCCCCATCAAGACGTTCTTCTCTAAATTATTCAATGTTGGGATCTGCAGCACATACATGTGATGATCAGCCGGCAGAAAGCAAAGAATCCTCTATTTTGTTTCCTGGTGCGTCGGGACAACCCAGCTCATCTAGATGCCATGACTCTTCAATGGTATTTCCATCTCAAATGCATTTGTTTCACCATTTCCAATGATTTCATGGGTATTCAAAACGATCAAGCAGGACCAACCAAGAGAAGTGGTCATTATTCCATTTTGGCCCAGAAGAGACTGGTTCGCAGATTTGTTAAAACTAGCAGAAAAATCTCCTTGGGATCTAATGATTAGGAGGGATCTCCTATCCCAGGGTCCGATTATACAGTATATTCAGAGCTACTACTGAGGCTAATCCTAAAATTATTGCTATTGAAAGGAGAAGGTTTGAGAGAGACGGGTTTTCTCAGCAAGTGATCCAGACTTAACTAAAAAGTTCATAAACCAGCAACATCCAAGGCTTATCATCGAACTTGGGAAGAAAAAAGAAAAAAGCGCAAGGCCCATAGGGTAGTATTGTTGGATTTATAATTGTTGGCCACATTCGCATTCCAATAAATATACTACAAATGTAGTTTTTTATTTTCCTAGATGAGAGACTCCTAAGACGTGGTGATATTAAAGAAATCTTTCCATGTAATAATAATACCACTTCAGGGTTGATTTCTACATTAGATATTAAGAGTGAATTCAGACACTTGGAAAATTGCTGAAAGATGAAACTTTTTCATTCTGGGATAAAACCAGTCTAAACGAGTATCTAATTAATAATAGAATTCCCCGAGGGCTTCGAATTAATAAAAGCCCTACATTTGAGGATAAAGATTTTACAGAGACGTGGAATGAAATTTTAGATAAAAGTTCCATGGCCCTCATGAAATTGTTAATATCATATCGAGATAAACAATGTAAGAACCTAGAAATTGAAATACAGAAATCTTTTAAAAATATGGCCAAATTTGAATCAGATAAAAATTATATCAATTTTAGTGACATATTGAATCACCGTATCAAACAATTTGAGGTTGACACAAAAATCAATAAATGTGACAAATTCCTAAGGGATAAGCAAGATTATCTAGATAATAAACAACGCAATTGGTCAAAAAACAAAATTATTAAAAAAGGGTCATGATGAACATAATGTACACCGGGCCTATCAGAGAGCTTTAAACATGGACAGATCACTCACACTAAAACAGAATGGTAGCAATAAAACTAGACAGGATACCCAGGATGCATTATTTATTACACAATATAATGGAGCAGCTACTAAAATTAAAAATATTATGACGCGTCATTGGGATATATTGAAGAGTGATCCAGTGTTAGCACCAATCATCTCTGATAGACCTCGCGTAGTTTACAAAAGAGCACGGACCATTAAAAATATTCTAGCACCTTCTAAACTAAGGAAAGTTAAAACACTTGGAAACAAAACGCTAGTATCCTCCAAAACAGTAGGCAACTATTGCTGTGGAGGTAGGTGTATTACATGTAAACACATAAATAAAGGAGCTGTGTCAATTAAATCAAAACATTCATCTAAATTATATCCGATAAGAGATTTAATTAACTGCAAAACTACATTTGTAGTAAGACAGGGTGCTAAGGCTGAGACAAAGAGAGACTTTTTGGATACACCTTGTCTCCTAATGGGCTTAATGAAGAAATTGATATGACAGCTTTTTTATAATACTAAATAATTTTTAATGTTAACAATACAGATGACAAAGAGAGACTTTTTGGATACACCAGCTTAACACCTTGTCTCCTAATGGGCTTAATGAAGAAATTGATATGGCAGCTTTTTTATAATACTAAATAATTTTTAATGTTAACAATACAGATATTATAAATCCAACAATACTACCCTATGGGCCTTGCGCTTTTTTCTTCCCCTGTCTATAGCTCTTCCTGGTCCCGAGGTTGGTTCCAGATGTAAAGAGGCTGCAAACCCATTGGAGATCAAGATTGAACTCTATATTTGGGACCACAAAAAGCAAATCTCATGGACATTAAGTATCATAATTTAATTTAATTGTTTGTAATAATTGTTTTAATTTTTGCTGTGTAAAACCCTTGTTATTTATTCTTCCTTTTTATGTGTCATTGAATATATATAAAGGTTAATAGGTAAGAGCGCTGGTGAACACATTTGGAGGCAGAGGGGCTAATACCCACCTGCTTCCAACTGTGTCATACTCATTTAACAATCCCTTACTTATCATCGAACTTGTCGGATTTTTCATATATGTTATATTAATGATCAAGAACATCCAAAAATTATTTTATTACAAAAAGACCTTCGCAATAATGTTTTGATAAAAAAAACTAAAACACAGTTTAATTAAGGTTCAAGTAGCAGACATGGAGGTCTTTAGACCTCATTCCTTAATCAAGTGTTTTATTAAGGGCTTAATGAAAAGAAGACGGACGATCAAAAAAAGTCCTCTTGCTCCACGAGATCTAAATCTTGTTATTAAGATGCTCTGCCAGCCGGCCTTTAAACACCTTCACCAGGTAAGTGAGAAATGGGTGCCCCGTAAGACAGTTTTCTTGGATGCCATTACTTCAGACAAGACGTCTGAATTCCAAGCATCATCAGCCAAACCCGATAGAAAATGATATTATCAGGACAAAGTCATTTTAAGAACAATACCAGAATTCAAGAGAAAAGTTTCTTCATATTTTTATATGAATCAAGATATTATTTTATCTTCTTTTTGTCCTCAAAGAAATCCTAAAGAAAATAAGTTACGATTCTTAGATAAACATGTTCACTTCATGTTAGGTCAGAAGCCTGGAGTTCCGGGTAGATTATTCATCTTATTTTTTGGCCCAAGGATAGTGTAGACAGCAACTAAAGATTGTATAGCCATATAGCTAGGAGACACTATTGAGGAGGCACATAGCTTGGCGAGGAAGATTCTACCATCTTCAGCCATGGCTCATTCTTCTAGAGCGGTCTCTACATCATCGGCTGAGAAAGCTGAAGTTTCACCAGCGGCCATCTGTGGATCCGCTAGATGGACGAATATTCATATGTTATGTAGACATTACAAAGTAGACATTTTGCTTTCAGCAGAGGGATAATTCGGACAAAAATAGTGCTATTCTTGTCTTTTATTGCTGTGGGATATCCCACAAGTGGGGACACCTGCAGGACCCAGAAAATAAAGAAAACGTAATTACAGATCTTTCCTTTTATTGTAGTTCATTGAAAGCAGTACACACCGTGCCTGTCAACATTTGTTTTTAAAATGTATATTACTCAAGAAGGACACTGACTAGGAGGAAAGGAATATTGTTTTCATACTTGACCTTCTGAGCTCAAACACCTAGTGTCCTACCTTAAGGAAGGAGCTACATCCCACAGGGGCCGTTAATGGAATATCTGAAGCAGGGAGCCACTGATTGAGCCACTTAACTTGACCTTTTGAGGGGTCTTGAGGACTGGAGTTGAGAATCTCTGAACTAAAGTATAGTATTTAACCATTTAGAAATACTAATAGGTGTTTGATTTTGTTGTAAATATATGACTCCGATTTAACCCATTAAACATGTCACTGCCATGCCGTGCCATTGCTCACTTAGGTTTTAGGAGGGATTAAGTTTTAGGCCTCGGACATGGTCAAAAAGAAGACCGTGCTGAGCCTCGCTGAGGGGAAACATTATCCCTATCAGCGCGGCTTTAGACGGCGCTTCCGCACGCTTCCGCAGGCGTGCGGAGGCGTGTGGAACTTCAGCCGACAGCCCAATTTTAGTTTTCCCGCTGAGGGAAGCGCAGGACCGATCACGTGACTGCCAGAAGCCAATGGCAGTCCGTGACGTCGGCGCCGTGACGTGGCGCGCTAGCCCCGTCTCCCGCTCCGCCTCAAGGCCCGCCTCCCACCCGGCACACAAGCGCGCTCGCTGACGCTCATGCAGGGACACGAAAAAGCTCCTGCTTGAGCAGGAGAGCATGAGCGTCAGCGCTGCTCAGCGCTCTTCCCTTCACCATGCCCGCGGCCCTAGGGGTTTATTCATGAAACGGTGAGTTTTGCAATGCAAAATCGCCTGATATAAGGACGCAATCTACTGTGCGGAGTTTATGTATATATACAAAAAAATGCTGGGTGCACACAAACATAAAACTATAAACCAAGAAAATAAGGGTGTATACTTACAGAGATAGAGGTGCCCGCAGACGGACAGGGAAAACCAACCAGTCCAGTAAATACACAGCAAAAAAGGGGGTCCACAGCACACTCAAATGAGGAATAGTAATTTAATAAAACATCGGGCAGCCAACATGCTCCAGAGCAACGTACGTTTCGGACCAATAACTATCTCAAGCTTATATTGTCCGAAACGTACGTGCTCTGGAGCATGTTGGCTGCCCGATGTTTTATTAAATTACTATTCCTCATTTCAGTGTGCTGTGGACCCCCTATGGAGTTCTTCCTTATGTTTTGTTACAGCTTGGTCAGCGGTTGTTCATGATACAGACTGGGCCCATAAATATCAATTTGGGCATCCCGCCCGCTTACTCATGGGTGTTTGGCCCATGTTGGGCCGCTGGTGGTGGAAGCACCTCGACACGGTATGGGCCAGTCTGGGGTTAAATTATAATCTGTGTTGTGCTATTAATAAAAGCTGTGGCCTTATTCCCCCAGCACGCTGTCTCTTGTCTTTGTGTCTCAGTTGGGGCCTATCAGGCCTGCCCGTGTCATGTATTCTTGCAAATCATGGGGATGTAAAGAGGAGAAGCCTTTGTTTCTCCCTGGCTTTTAGGAGTTAAAGATCTCTGAAAACGTTTCTCGATTGGAATGTTCTTTGTTGCCTTTTCTGGCCTGCTCTTCCTCCCCTGTGCTGTGGTTTTGCCAAGTTCCTGTTATCAGCTGATGTTTGCGTTGGAGCTCGCGGGAGGTTTAATGTTAGACTTGGACAACCTGAAAAGGCGTTGAGTGTGTCGCTCTACCACGGAGACTGTTTACTCTTCCTGCCCTCTTACTTATGATTGATCTTGCTATATATATATATATATATATATATATATATATATATATATATATATAGATAGATGTACTGTATAGTGACACTCATGCACGTTGCAGGATCTTTGCTCACATTAAAGGCAGGAAGCATAAGGATCTGTTAGCAGGTTTATTCTTAAAGGTATGTAGCCCTCTTTCCTGCTTATCTAGAGCGACTACTAGTGCTGTATGTACCTGCTGGCTTCAGCGAGATCTGAGCCTCCGCTAGCTGGGAGCCTGGGGTAATATTAGAGTCTTGGCAGCGCCTCCACTTACCCAGGATCCCCAATAAGTGAGATTCCCCTAGGCAAGAATAATGGTAACACACTTTAGCTTGGTAACTGTTTACTAATACGCATTGGTAGAACCTTATCTTATACCTATAAGTAACAACACACATAGGATATGGCATTTAACTGACTGACATGCAATATAACACCTGTGGCTCGGCCACTCTCCTAAAGAGAAATATCATTTTCCCGTCACCGCGTGCACCCCACACCGTGTCCACATATGCTATATATATAGGCTTAGTCCTTTGGTCACTCAACCCAGTGTCCCCAAAGAGTTCTCCCCCAAGGGGGTTCAGCGCCTGTTGGTACCGGTGTTGGTGCACTTATTAAAATACCTTCCGGTCACTGTGGTGACCGGCAACAAACTTCAAAAAGGATCCGCCGATCCAGCGCAGTCTCTCACGAGTGGATGATGTACAGCAGCTTGGGCCCAAACAACTGTCACCACCGCAGCTCCGTGACACTGTGTCCCTATCTGTACTGTATGTAGAGTAAGTGACTAGGTGTCGCTATCTATATAGGGCGTCCCTGCAGCACCACAAGCTTATGGTGACTCAGGGTATACACTGGGGCCTGAGGGGAAATCTGGCTTACGCAGGTGGGTCACTGACCCCTGCACACACACTACCTCTCCCCTTGCTCCTCCGGTGCCCTCTGGCTAGCGTGGTCTCTCCCCCACGCTTCCCTTTCCTGCCTCTCAGCAATCCCTGCAATCCTATTCGCTCCCTGACGTCAGGTGGCTTCGCTAAGGCTCCTGGGGGTTGTAGTCTACCGCGGAGCCTCCTTGTGATTGGCCAGCTGTTTGCGCGCTTTCCACTGCGCATGTGCGACTTCCTCAGAGCCTCCCGTCGCGCATTGGTACTGCGCATGCGCGAAACACAACATGGCGGCGCCCTGTACTATCGGGCCGCTGCTGAACGCTCTCTGCTCAGCCCTCACCTTCCAACTATGCCGCGCGACCCTAACAGCGGAGGTACAGAGGGAACACCACTACAGGTATAAAACAAAACAACAAACAAAATGCCTAGCTCCTCCCTGAGAGTGCTAACTAACACCGTTGTTAGTCCCAAATAACCGATTGGAGGGCACAGCCCCTTACCAACTATAGTAAACACAGTCATATGCAGGTAATTATACCTGCTGGCAACCAGCTTTCTCCTGACAGGGATAAGGGGGAAGAGTCCAAGTCTTGTCCCAGGCACACCCTTCTGGGCAGCGTGATTCCCCGTGGCTCACCTCAATCACGGCTGCACAGTCCTGCAGCTCCTATGCACACGCTCCTGGGCAGTCCGCACTGCCTCTTGACCCGTCTCTGCAGGTTCTGGAACAGGTAGCCTCTGCGGCATCCCAGCAGTCTCTCAGGGCGTCCCCCTGAGAAGTGTGACCCTGCCTGTGCAGGGTCTATAAGAACTGCCCGTATGCAAGTTCTTGCCTTTTAAAGCTGCAGAGCAAGCAATATCCTACATGTGTTGTTTTCTAATAATCAGTTCTGTACTATGAGAAAACACTTTTTTTAAACAGCTTTAAATTATATTTTTAAACTAGCTGATATACCCGGCGTTGCCCGTGATGTTATGTTCTGGCTCCCCCATCCTCCCTCTCAACTCCCTTCCCCCACTCTTCACAGCTGTTCAGGCTTCCCCCCCTCTCTCCTGACCCCTCCCCCCCCTCTCCTGACTCCCTCCCCCCTCCTCTCCTGACTCCCTCCCCCCCTCTCTGACTCCCTCCCCCCCTCTCCTGACTCCCTCTCCCCCCCCTCTCCTGACTCACCCTCTCTCCTGACTCTCTCCCCCACCCTCTCTCCTGACTCCCCCCCTCTCTGATGACTCCCCCCCTCTCTACTGATGACTGCCCCCCCTCTCCTGACTGACTCCCCCCCCCCTCTCCTGACTGACTCCCCCCCTCTCCTGACTGACTCCCCCTCCCTCTCTCCTGTCTGAATACCACCCCCGCCTGTCCGCTGTGCCCACACGGCGCTGCGAGGCAGCTGCAGGAGGAAGGGGGTCCTTCCAGGGGCTGCCTGCCCACTGCCTGTCCCCCCGCCGGGGAGGGAGGGAAGTGAGCGGCGTGGAGGGAGGGAAGTGACCGGCGGGGAGGGAGGGAAGGGAGGAAGGACCGGCGGGAGAGGGGAAGTGAGCGGGAGTGGAGGGAGGGAAGTGAGCGGCGGGGAGGGAAGTGAGCGGCGGGGAGGGAAGTGAGCGCCGGGGAGGGAGGGAAGTGAGCGGCGGGGAGGGAGGGAAGTGAGCGGCGGGGAGGGAAGTGAGCGGCGGGGAGGGAAGTGAGCGCCGGGGAGGGAGGGAAGTGAGCGGCGGGGAGGGAGGGAAGTGAGCGGCGGGGAGGGAAGTGAGCGGCGGGGAGGGAAGTGAGCGCCGGGGAGGGAGGGAAGTGAGCGCCGGGGAGGGAGGAAGTGAGCGCCGGGGAGGGAGAGAAGTAAGCGCCTGGGAGGGAGAGAAGTGAGCGCCGGGGAGGGAGAGAAGTGAGCGCTGGCGGCTGGGGCAGGAGGGCTGCACCGCGCTTCCCCTCCGTCCGGGAGCTGGTGCAGGGCTGCGCACATGAGGGTGAGTGTGATGGGGGGGGTGATAGGGGGCGGGAGAGGACATAGAGAGAGAGAGAGTGTGTGTGTGTGTGTGTGGCCGGCCGAGGGGGAAGAGAGTGGCAGTTGGGTGACGTCATAGAGCCACCAATCTGATTGGCCAGAGGCTGAGGACCAATCAGATTCACCGCATCTAGCACTAACCTTTCGAATTTATATATTTTTAAATGTATTATAATGTAACAAGCCTTTTTTGTTTCTATAGCAACCATTTACAAAGTCACATTCCCTTCCTCCTCTGAAACACCCCTTTTTGAGCCCTGCCCTCTCTCTAGCAGTGCACAAGCTAAATTGTATCTAGTGACTGCCTGGTCACATGATCTTCCCCACAGAACTTTGTCATATGAATATGCAAATGCATTCCACTAACTGCAGAATACTCCTCTGCAGCCATTTAGTGAACCCCCGAGCCAAATCTTCATTGATCGATTTGCAACTTAGCTAATTACTAATCATTGCTTTGGCTTGTATTGATGCACATATTAAAGCTGCAGTTCAAACAATATCCTACATGTGTTTTTTTTTCATGAATCAGTTCTGTACTATAAGAAAATACTTGTAGCATTTTTTTTTAATGTATTATAATGTAACAAGCGTTTTTGTTCCTATAGAAACCATTTCCAAAGTCACACCCCCTTCCCCTTCTGAAACAGCATCACCCTTTTGAGCCCTGCCCTCTCTAGCAGTGAACCAATTGAATCTAGTGCCTGCCTGGTCACATGACCTTCCTCACAGAACATTTTCTGACAGTGCAGCAGAAGAGGGCCCAAGATGCATTTAGTGAAACCCGAGCTGAATCTTTGTCGATCTATCACATGAGAACGGATCGATCGGCAACTTAGCTAATCACTTGTCAGTGTGTACAGTAGATTGTATTGATGCACAAATTGAATTACAATTTTTTTTTTTTAAAAGAAAAGACAGCTTGAATTGCAGTTTTAAAGGGAAGAAAACTAAAATGTAAAAAAAAAAAAAAGAAGAAATCCGGCAGCTTGGACTGCTGCTTTGAAGAGCTAGGGAGCTAGTTACCTACAGCCTAACAGCAAGGCTGGGATCTGCTGCCACATAGTGAGGAAGTTAACCCTTTTCTCCCTCACAATATCTAAATATGTAGATGTACTGTATCTGTACCGTGCTAGCCGAGCTTAATAATCGCATACTGCACAGGGGGGAGGGATAGGCTTCAGTCAGATACATTCCAGGATGCGCTGTTTTTAAGTAAAAACCTTTCTTGCTTTATTCATTGTAACAACGCCGGAAGAGATCAGTGCGTCTCGAAAGCTCACACAAATAAAAGCATTTTGTTAGCCACAGAACGGTATCGTCTATTAGTTTTTGATTTTTTATATATATTTTATATATGTAGCCAGGTCCCCCCCCCGGGCTTCCCCCTTGGCCCCCCCATGGCTTCTCCTTACCTCCGCTGCAGCGGGAGAACGGCGAGGCATGCAGGCGCCGCCGGAGTTGGTGGAGGACACGCCGGATAAGCTGGGGAGAGGTTGGTTAGGCATGCGGGGGATCTTGTGGTTGCTGCAGGGACAGGCCCATAGATAGGTACTCTGCCCTGTAGTACCAGTGTGAGGGACACAGACAGGACGCAGCTGCAACATGGCATCAGGTGGTCTGGGACCAGATCACCGCTACAGATAAGAGATATTCTTCATGGTGGCACCGTCCACTTGGGACACCACCCAATGTAGAGGCGGAGGCTACGCTAACATCACTGGATCAGTGGATCCGGTTCATCTTCCGGCCATACCCGGGTGTAGAAGCACCTGGGAAGGTACTCCAAGTGCACCAAATATACACCATCAGTTCTTGTGGGCAGCGCTGTCACACACATTTGGGTGGGCTAGTTCCTGTGGACACTGTGGAGGTTAGGTGCCCCAGAGCACCTCAGTACTGTGGGGACATATCCATCAGGTGTGGACATTAGTCAGAGGACATTGTGGGGCTACAGTCTTGCGAGGCCTAGTTGGTGGGACGTGGTAGTATTGTTATCTTATGCTTACATTAAACTTTTATTATTATCAGTGTATGTGTTACTGTATTGGGTCCTGTCACAGGGTTATCCAACATAGTAGGATCCCGTGCAGGTGGAGGTGCTGTCACCAGACACACCCTGGGCTCCCAGCAGGGGAGGCTCGGCCCTCCTGTGAGCCACAGGTAACGCACCACATACACGGTAGCCACCATATCTCCCAGGGGGTGGGGAAAGTGTGTTACATATGATATATAATGCATTTGGCCCAGTAAGAAAAAGAGTCCTTATAGAAAAAAATCCTGTTACCCCTGATGGTACCCCTGATGAAGTCTAAATTAGAGCGTACCTATTGTCTATATTCCTGTGCGGTTGTGTGTCCGGTTGCTGATCGGAGAGGAGCTGTGTATGGGTGAAGTCTGCGCACCTCCCTGTGCGCATTAGTCGGAGGATGACTCGGCAGAGGAAACTTGAAGTGCTGCTGGTTGGAGCAAGAGGCGCGGTGTGCAGTGGGATATCCGGGCAGACTGGGTGAGCACTCTGCTTGGCGGTCCTTTTGGGAGTATGACGGAGAGAAGCGGAGATGGGGGTGCGCTGTTGGAGGACGTCATGGCGGAAAGGCTGAAGCGCTGAAGTGCCAAGATCAATAGGCACAGCAGACGAAAGGTGGACAGTCTATAAAGCGTGATTGTCCTACCAACTGGGACACTGAGCAGTCTACAGCCCGAGGTATTGATTACATTGTCTCTAACTAAAAGACACAAACACCCACTCCACATATGTTGTTGGACTCTAATCAGAGGTCACTGACAAGTGGGACACAGAAGCAGAAAAATAACAAGACACACTCCAATGCAATTTTGTATCTACGATTTGAAAGCAACATTGTCGGTTATAACTCTCCATTGCTGCATACTATTTGTCTATGTTCTGGTTACACTGACATTTTATATTGCTCAATGCAACAAGTTCAAGACATTACCGGATCTACAATCAACTTACTTTATCAAGTCCCTCCCCTAACAGGGTTTTTTCTATAAGGACGCTTTTTCTTGCTGCGCCGAATTAATTATATATCATTGATATCGAGCTTTTGGTGTCAAAACCAGCATTGTCGCTGCACCATTAAGAATTTATTTAACCCTATTGTTTCTGCGCACCTGATATTATTGCAATATATACATATATATATGCCACGCAACTCCGTTATAGCATGATCCGCTACAACGCGGATCTGCTTATAACGTGGTCTCAGCGTGGCTCCCGTTTATTAATTTTTTTAACAAAATGGCTGCCGTGATCAGGGGTTCCGTGAGGATTTACCCGCATCTGCAGCTCTCTCCCTGCTTCATTAGTTTCGGGCGAGAGTGGTTGTGTGTGTGTGTTTTGTTTAAATAGGGCTCTTGTTGCCTGTCCTTTCCCCTATGACTTTTTACACCCAAAGACTACATCTCCCAGCATGCTCGCTGCCTGACAGAGCCTCGTGATTGTTATTAAAGTTTGCCCAAAAAATATGTTGTTTTTTTTAACGTGATCCCGGTTATAACCTGGTCTCATTATGTGGACCCCGAGTACCGCATTATAACGGAGCTCAGCTGTATATTGATCGTCTCTGCACATTTTATTGGCAAAGTGGTTATCCCTGTTATACCTTTTTGTTTCTGGGCTTTTGTAACATTTGGATGTTGTAATGGCTTGTCTACTATTATACTATTAAATAATTGAATACTTAGGAGCCTAGCGGATATGTTATATGATATTACGATACTGAGAACTGACTGGCAAAAAAAGAAAAAAGTTTGCATTGTCATGTGGCTATTACTTTGATTTTACAGAAATATATATATATATATATATATATATATATATATATATATATAAAATATATACTGTATATAATATATATATTCAAAATCACAGTAATGGGTCGAAAAAAATTATATTGCACTTTCATTATACATCAAGGCATGCTTTTATATTATGTGGGGAGGCCGATGTGGTTTAATTGTGATACTTTAAAGGTGCAATCTCACATGGCCGTTTTATTGGCTACCCTAAACAAATATAGCAATGATAATAGCAAAAGGTTTGTCTGTTTTTCATTTTTTTGGGAAATTAATTATAAATTGAATTTCTTAGGGGCCCGTGAATAGTTTGCCAGACAAGTGTTTTCTTTACCCTTATCCCACTCTGTCCTTATCAGAGAGTTAAAAAAAGATAAGGGGGTGAGCGAGGGACCCTGGCTGTACAAGCACTTGTTAAACAGCCATGAGATCACACAAAGGGGAACAGCCAGAGAAGTCACCCCCCTGCCAAGTCTGCGCTCAGCAAGTTTACAAAGTAACTTTAAACAATTGTTTAGGAATACTAACAGGTGTCAGATTTGGGGTAAAAAAATACATCAATCATCCAGATGTCAATCATGTCACCCCTTAAACATGTCACTGACATTAGTACACTTTGGGCCTAAGAGAGATTGCCCCTCTAAGACACCTCATGAGATGTTTCTAACCTGTTCCTGTGCTGGAAATGACACGATCGACCTTCTCTGATACAACATCGTGCGTCATTCTGCAATCCAGCCAGGAATGCTGTAATTGTTATTAACAGACAAACAAATGCAAAGCTCGCATGTGCTCCCACCAGGGCCGCCATGTTTGATGTGGGAAAGGCAGGAGAGCTTTTGCCCAGCAGTGAGTGTCCTAGTTTTGAAATGAGTGAAAGACTAAAAAGTAAGAGAATCTTGTTGAATGTTGACGCGGGATCATTGCAATGCATTAGGCAATGTCCCCTGCAGTAACTGTTTGTTACGGGACCCTCAGTCATTGTCATTAAGAAAGCAGTGGTACTGTGCTATAATGCAAGAGAACACAATCCAGTTTAACCACTTAAAGCCATACCAAAAAGGTATATTACATACTGTATTTATTCCATCAGAACAGAAATAGAGACGTTCGTGTTTTTAAGTACTTCTGGCAGTGAAGTGGTAAATAATTTGTACTATTAGCCCCATTTGGCCTGTCTGGTAACAGACACTAGCATGATTTAAGGTTTCAACCCTCTGTTGCTCATCTCCTTGACGTTTTTTTCTCGTCTCTTTCCATCAGCTGTTCCAGAAAATTGGCAACGAGGTCAGTAACAAGTTCTGGGCGGCCAACGTGCCCCCAAGCGAGGCCATCCATGCGAAGAGCAGCGCGGAGGACAGGAAGAGGTTTGTCCTGGCCAAATACCGAGAGGGGAAGTACCGCCGGTATCACCAGCTCTTCGGAGACCAGAACGAACTCAACAAGGTGAGGCATTCACAAGGACCACGGCTTACTCTTACCGATGCACAGTGCGGGGTCGCCGTTGGTCATTGACAATACTATGTGAAAAGTTGGTTCTCTTCCATGGAAATCATAGAGAGAAGGAGCACGTGACCCATTGGCTCTTTCCATATATTGCGTACCCTAGTGCCCATCCCAAGCAGTTAAGGTTACCTTTAATTAATAAACGCCACAACTTCTGCTGAGATCCATTTCCCGGTAGTTTCTATCACTTCGAATCAAGAATCTTCTTCAACGATTTTTTTGTAATATTGCAAATAATCATTTTTAGCAGCTTGGGATGACTGCATATACTGTGCATGTGCATGTATATGTGCGTAGAAATGTACCGGCGGGGGATCACGCCTGATATTCCACACTTAGCGGCTGGTCTAGACCCAAGTCACCGGTCGGTGGACTGTGGCGCAAACGGCGGACAGGCTGAGGGCTATTGTCAAAGGCGCATTATTAATTAATTTGCTGTACGTGCAATACTTACCTTTTTACTGCCAATATAATTCATAGATCTACTATACTATGAGTGGTTGTGCGCTCTCTTTTTCATAGATTTGTGTTGCAGAGTCAACGTTTTTTTTATTTGTAACTTATTTTTTATTAGAGTTTTAGAAAAACAAAAAGGAAGGGATACAGAAAATAGAAAAGGGGATGGGGGTGGGGGGGAAGTACTACATTTTTTAACACAGTTATTTTAAAATATATCGTCGATGAGTAACTGCAACACCGCACAGTTCACACAGTAATCTGCTCTCTGAGAGACGATACATCTCTCTACCCACACTGATTAAATTTTTTTACAGGTTCCCCTTAGAGTACCAGGGCTCCCATACCTTATGGAATGTTCTTGTATTATGTCTTACATAGGCAGTTAATCTCTCCATTGATTGGACCTCATGTGCTCTCAAAATAATCTCTCTTCTGGAGGGGGGGGGGGGGGGGGTTGGTTTTTTTTCCAGGCCCCTGCGATTGCACGCTTCGCCGCGGTCAGAATGTGGAATAATAAATTGCACGTATTTTGGTTTAAATTATCCAGGGGCTTCCCCAGGGCCATTGTAAGCGGGTCTAGAGGGATGCTTAGTTCAATTATTTCTCGTAAATGCAAATTCTGCATTATTACCCCAAATCTCTGTATTTTGGGGCAAAGCCACCAGATATGGGCCATGTCCCCCCTACATCACCACAGCACCTCCAACAAAGGAGTCAACGTTTTCGAGACACAGCAAACGAGGAGCGGACTTTCATTCACGCGCACGCATTTGCAATTCAAGCAGAATTTCACTACACTTTCTGGTTATTGACTTCCTGGTTATTAACACTTCGGATCACTATTGTGATCACTCATGACCGGCACACCTGACATTCATGTGTATTGTTCATCACGTATTTCTATTCCGTTAAGGTAGTTCACACAGTACATATGTATGTTTAGATTAGTTACACAGTCACATCCAGAGGAGACCACATTTCTTTGTTTTATACAGAATATAAATATATATTTTTAAATATAGTGGGTGCTCAATATACCGCTGCCTGTGCAGAGTGCGTGCTAGTCTCTTTTACATTGGGCAACAAGTTTCCGTAAATGAATGATCATATTTGAAAGATTGGCCTGTATTCCTGCACGTATGCGAGTGCGCATGTGGCTGACATTTGGCATCTGGTTGATGATGTAACATCTTCATGACATCATGATTCTTTGACGTCACTTGCAGCATTTCCTGTGTCATTATTTGGCCTAAAGGCTGCATACTGGAATTCTCTAATGATAGAAGTTGGGTCTTAGCGCTAAAGGCCAGGTGTTCATGTCCCCGGGTAAACTCATACGGTGTGACACTCCGACTCAACCCCGTTCTCACAGTCTCAGTACTGAGTGTTGAACTCACACTAGGGGCTGTAAGAGGAATGTGTCTAGCCGGCTTTTCACTTGAGGGGCCAAAAGATGAGTTTGCCCGCCTGGCTTGCTCCAGGTTTTTGGGGGGTAAAGTTCAGGCCCGGCAGGAGCATAATGATGCAAAATAAGTCACCTCACCGGGTGGGTGCAGCTTTGAGCCTACTCACTATGACATTGTCAATAAGTTTTCAAGGCAGGACTTCATTTTGGGAGCCTCACCTGAAACTAGTCAGGGTGCATTATATAACAATGCTGGGTATCTCAATACAATCCCTACCAATTTATGCGTTGTACTCTCCCACTTCTCGGAGTTATAATAGAGAAGGGCACGCTTCGGCACGGGCTTCTCTGCAGGTGTTTGTAAGGGGGATCACAGAATTTTAGGAGCAGTGAATAGGCCCCGTAACTGTGATATTGGTTATTATTTTTGCACGGGTTTTGCAGTTTGATAAACGACCTCCTTGAGTTGAACTTATGTTAATATTATTTAAGGTTAGCTAAAGGTTTAGCACTATTTAGTAACTTGGGCCTCATCACCAAAAATGAGATGGTACATGACGAATATGCTATGGCTTTCTTGGCAAAGGCTAGTACTTGTATGTCTAATATCTGTGGAATTGGGGAGCCCCCAGTAGACAGGAGTGAATATTTGTACGAGGTAACAAAGACTTCACTTGGATACACTGAATTTGGTGAAAACCAACACTACTGATTCATATGAACCCCCAACGTTTTCTCATACTTGGGTCTTCTAATCTGTGGTGGAGTTGCAGTCGCAGTCCTGTAGACTCACTGTGGCTGTGAGGTTTGAATTGCTGACAGTACAGTGCGTTTCAGTGAGTATTCGGCAATGTCAGCTTGTTGTGTGAATCTGCAGTGCTTGCTGTATACAGCTCCGCACGCTGACTTATTATACGTTGCGATGAGCTGGCACCTATTGTAACAGTTTGTACTATTCTGAAATACATGTATATGTTATCTGGATGCTATATAGTCTCTCATCTTCCTTGGCAGTTGTGTTATATTTAAACTAATATAATGTATCATATTATCTTTATGTGTAATACAGGAGACTGGGGAAGAGATGGGGAAAGACCGTAAGGAGGTGTATAGTCAGATACGGGAGACACTGATGTAAAAGCTATATAACCTTTCTTATGTGGGAATTGCAGACTTGCCTATTCAGTCCCACACTGTATTGCTGTCAGCCAAGCATCTAATGGGCTCTGTGGTCTCACAGCCTATAAGAACATTTTCAGACTGGGCTGGCCAAAGGAATATTATATGCTGTCCTCCGGTTCTAGGTTTCCTGCACTGCTAGGGTTAATATATCCAGATCCCATTGCTCAAGCGCACAGCTTTATCATACACTTAGTTCGGGTTCACAGCAGGTGGATGCCAAAACAGCTGGGTGGCTGCACCAACACTGCACAAACCCTTGTAGTGCGATATGTCTGTTGTACAAAGCTATCTTGGCACAGTCTTCAGCCTGTGCCTGAGATCTCTGTCCCTCCTCAATGAGCACAGGAAAGTAGAGTTGGACGGCAGGTAAGAATCACCCCTTCTGCCCAATGTCCTATCTGCTGTTAAACCCCAGCCCCTGTTTGATCCTTGGGTTCCTTTTACATTTGGAATAGCCTTATGCCTATTGCAAGCAATTCTGAATTTGCGTTAATATATTAGCCTCTGTTTTGAGGCTATTCCCCAAATCCACCCCCCCTTGCCGTGGAGAACTTCCTAACATTTCCCCTCAGCCTGCTACCCTCCAGCTTCAGAGCATGACCTCTCGTTATAACACTTCTCTTTATCTGAAACATGCGTCTCGCTTGCGCCGTGTCGAGACCCCTGATGTATATGAACGTTTCACTTACATTCCACCGTTCTCTTCTCTCCTCCAAGCTGTTGTACATTTTGAGGTCCTTTGGTCTTTCATCATCAGATTTGTGCTGTAAACCAGGGGTGCGCAAACTTTTAAGTTCGCGTGCCCCCCCCCCCCCCCCTGCCTCCGCCCCCCCTTGCCTACGCCCCCCTCTCCTTACCTGCTCTCGGGCTCCACGCATCATATGACGTCACGACGTCATGTGACGCATTGCCATTTGATCCCGCTGCGTCATTTGATGCCGCGTTGTCATGGCAACGCGACAGGGAAGAGGCGGCTGAGAGCAGGTAAGTGAAGTTGCAAAGGCCTTGCGCCTCCCCCGGCATATAATTTACATGCCTGAGGGAAAAGTGTGGGAGCTCTGCAGCCGTGCGCCCCCATTAGAAAATCCCTTGCCCCCCTGGGGGCACCCCCCCCCCCCCAGTTTGCGCACCGCTGCTGTAAACCATGAACCATTTTAGTAACCCTTTGTACAATCTCTAATTTATTGATGTTCTTCTGGACATATGGTTTCCAGAACTGAACACAGTACACTATAGGTGAGGGGTGCGCAAAGTGGGGGGACGGGAGAATTTCCAGGGGGGGATGCGGCGGCTACAGAGGTCCCGCACTCTCCCCCAAGGCATTTAAATGAAATGCCGGGGGGACCACGCGAGGCCATTGGCAGCTCTTCCTACCTGGTCTTCGGCGACGCGTCCCCATGGGAATCCGGCGTCAATTGATGCAGCGGGGGTCACGTGATGTCGCGTTGCCATGGCAATGTGATGTCACATGACCCCGTGACGTCATTTGACGCCGAGGAGGAGGGGGGGGGGGATTGCGAGTCGGGAGGTAAGCAGGTGGGGGGGAAAGGGGAGGGCGCAGGTTAAAAACTTTGCATACCCCTGCTCTAGGTCTTACCAATTACCTACAGTATAAAGTGTCATCTCTACCTCTCTCTTTCTGCTGCCAATACCTCTTCCTATACAACATCGTGCTGGCTTTCCCCATTGTTAGAAATGGACGGACAGCCCTCGCCCAACCCAAAATGGAACGATATTGTTTGTGGGTGCAGCCTGGGAGATGTTTTGGAAACATGTGGGGTGTGCGTAGTGTCACACACAGAGAGAAATCCTATATATGGGCCACACCTACTAATAATGAATAGAGTTGACGAAATGGTTATTTATAATAAAAAAAGTAACTTTTAATATATCATTCGTACACAATGTACCGTAAAATAATTAACACTGACACTAATTATAGGGATTATATCGTTACTGAGTGAATGCAAGTGTTTTTTTCCATAACGTAAAAGGATACCCCCCACGGGCGGACAGTGTGTCTCCTAACTGGGAGTATTACATATACCTCAGTATAGAGCAGCTTGATTGGAATCAAAATCTTGCTAGATAGATACCTGGACCACAACATGGCTTGTGTGTGCCCAGATAGTTGGTATAGATCCAGATACCAGGGACATACAGTAAATCTGAACCTTACAGGTGTAGCTTCAATGTGCTTGTTACCAGAGCCCCCATGGGCTGGCCAGCTCAGGTAAGTGAAGCCATTGTTAGTGTGTTAGGTCTCTGTAGTAGAGTGCACTCGTAGTGCTAATGAGCTCAATTGGCTCCAATCTGTATAGTAAATACATCCTGTATATAACTGCATGGAAAAGCAGAGCGCTCAAACTGTCTCTTTACCTAGAACTCACTGGGTGTGTACACCATCCTGAACAGCTGGTTAAATCCAGGACACTGTCCAGACTCTTAAAGTGCTCACTCCCGGAGCCACCATGAATTGGCAGGCTCAAGTGAAATGAATCTGGATAACTATGATAGAAAGCACTGTGTGCGAGTGAGCTCCTGTTTGTGGACTGGGTGCCTTGTGTGATAGAGAGCTCTAACTGGCTCAAAAGACTAAATCGCCCTGAAAAGCACTATGTACGGATGAGCTCTAACTGGCTCCTGTACATGTGTCCTCTAATGGAAGTACTAGCATATAGGGCACCAGGATCAGCTGTACCAAGCCGCTACGGAGCTACCCCGTCTCACGCCTGACCGGAGGGAGGGGACGGAAGTTCCACTGAATTGTAACCACAGTAACGAAACCAGTTTCCTGAATCTTAGTAACACTCCACTTACTGATCTGCACACACAGATACTCTCAAAGGGCCTATCCTGTGTACCCACTGCACACTTTGATCTCCTTGACATAGTCAAGGACGTCAACCGGTTTGCGCGCAAAATGCTCCTGCTTTTGATTCCAATCAAGCTGCTATATACTGAGGTATATGTAATACTCCCAGTTAGGAGACACACTGTCTGCCGGTGGGGGGGTATCCTTTTACGTTATTAAAAAAACCCACATTAATTTGGAGTAAAGATTATAAACCCTATAATTAGTGTCAGTGTTAATTATTTTATGGTACATGGTGTACAAATGTTATATTAAAAGTTATTTTTTTTATTATAAACAACCATTTTGTCAACTATACTCATTATTAGTAGGTGGGCACCATATATAGGATTTCTCTCTGTGTGTGACACTACGCACACACCCCATGTTTCCCCATTGTTACATTGCTCGCCTACTTTTAAGTCCGCTGTAATAATGAATCCCAGGTTACTTTTGTGGTAGACATTATAGTGCCATGAATCCTTTATTCTCTTTTTTTTTACTTTGTGCTTGCCACACTCTTGACAATTGATGTAATCTGCATAAATCACTAATCATTGTGCCAATCCCCTTTGAGCGTTAACCCTGTTGCACATCTTTGTCGTCTGCAAAAAGGCATACTTTCCCTTCCAGACCAAGTGTAATGTCACTAATAAAGATATTAAAGAACACTGGTGCAGACACCTGAGGTACTCTGCCGGTCCCCTTCCCATCCTCCAAAAGTTACTCTTATCTATGGTTTCATTTGTTGTGCTATATTCTATTTACCACAAGTCTCTGTCACCCACCCTTCAACCAATGACATCCAGTCCACCACCTTAGGGCTAGATCAGTCATTTTCAACCGAGGTTCCGTGAGCACCCCTCAGGGGTTCCGAGGCCGCCGGGAAGGGCGGGGGGAAGGGAGAGCTGGGACAACTCTCCCAGCTGTCCCAGGCATGGCGGCGCCCCACACAGCAGTGACCCAGCGGCTCCCAAGCTCAGCAGAAGCAGCCACCTGTTCACTGTGATCCTTCCTCTCCCTGCTCCTGTCGGCGCCGGAAGTCGCGTTCGGGACAGGAGGGAGTTGCGGACCGGCGCAGCGCCACAGGCCCAAAGAGGTGTGTGTGTGTAAGGGGGCAAGAGAGAAGGGGGGAGTGTAAGGGGGCAAGAGAGAAGGGGGGAGTGTACGGGGGCAAGAGAGAAGGGGGGAGTGTAAGGGGGAAAGAGAGAAGGGGAGATTGTGAGTGGGAAGAGAGGGCGGGGAGTGTGAGGGGGGAGTGTAAGGGGAGAAGAGTCTAAGGGGAGAAGAGAGAGTGGGAGAGTGTGAGGGGAGAAGAGGGATAGAGAACAGGGGGAAGAGAAGTAGAGAGTGAGGGAGTGAGCGTAAGGTGGGGGAGCGTAAGTAGGGAGGGAAAAAACATAAATGGGGAAGAGAGAGGGAAGAGTGTGTAAGGAGGGAAGAGAGGGACAGACGGGGAGCCTTGGCGGGGAGAGAGGCACGCGGTTCCTCAAGAATTTCACAATCTACAGTAATTCTAGGGTTTGTTAACCAAAAAAGGTTGAAAACCACTGGGCTAGATTCACTACGCGCCGTTTGCCTATTTAACGAGGTTTTATCCTAACACCACATTCATTAACACAAATAACATAATGTTAACCAGGATTTACTCCTGTAAAAAGCATGATGTTATTTGTAACAGCTGCTATTCTAAATGACATGTAAATGAGATCATTATAGCCTAAATTATATTCATCCCAGTTACACCCAGCCAGACATTGGTTACGTCCAACCAGATACTTGTTACACCCAACCAGACACTGAAAATAGAAAATTTATACCAACTTACCGTTATTTTCTTTTCCTGGAATTCTTCCATGGCAGTGCTCACCAATGGGTTAAGTTCCACCGTCCAGCTGAGATAGGACAGAAATCTACCATAAATAGCCCGTCCTTTCCTCCCCAGGTATTCTCAGTACAAAAGCTGAAATACTGTATATAACTAGAAACATTAATAGTATCTTATATCTAAACTAAGGGAGAGAATGCTGAGCACTGCCATGGAAGGACTCTCCAGGAATAGACTTTTACCTCCAGAGGCCTTCTCAATGATAGAATCAAGTTTCCTGCCGAACATATGATGACCATCGAAAGGAATTGAACACGGATGTTCTTAGATGACGAATTCGCCTGCTAAAGCCTTAGCTAAAGCGCTCCTCTAGTTGCGACAGACCGTGCCATAGACTTTGCTGCCAGCCTTACTGAATCTAGCGATGCTTCTTCTACAAAGCCCACTGCCAGTTTTAGCTCAGAGACTGCTCCAACTATCTGGGATCTTTTAACTCCCGTCTCCAGGGCCTCTTCCACATTAGCAATCCATAACTTAATTGCTCTTGTCACGGATGTTACGGCTATAGAAGTCCTGCAAGCTGCACCCACAGCAGTAAACTATTTCTTCAAGGCGTTCTCCATCTGCCTGTCCGTCTCGAAGGGAGGCAGGGTTGTTCTTCTGGCCAACCTTGATACCGCCACGTCCACCTTTGGGTGCTTCTACTTCATTTTCCTCTAAGGGGTACATTCTTGAAAATGTCCTAGTCAAAGAAGCTTTTTTGTCCGGCTGGTACCACTCTCCTTTGATCATATCCTTCACCATTTCAGGACCTGGCTGAAAGTAACACCAAGACCTAAATAAGGTCATGTTACTGTACAGTATGTCAATATTACACAGCAATACCTTAAAAAAACATTGTTACCTGGGACAGCCGGCAGCTTTACCAGTGGCCAGAACTGGGGTCTCCTCCTGGGCCCTGGGTTTAAGGGGGAATGAGGGGGGGGGGGGATGTGTTTGATCCCATCCTATCTGTGGCACTGTGAGTTCCCCCCCCTCACACACAGACTTCCCCTCTCTCACTCCCCTCTCTTTCACTTACCCCATCGCCCTAATTCCCCTCCTTTTCTCTTTCAATCCCCCCCCGCTCTCCCTCTCACCCCCCCCCCCCTCCCCCCCCCCTTTTTCCCTCCCCCCTCTCTCACTCACTCCCCCTCCTACCCCCTCTCTCACACCCCCTCGAACCTGTGAAGCGTGGTGAGCATATTCCATCTGAGGCCACCCAGGCGGCCAATAATGGAAGTTGTTACTGGCAGTAGGCAGAAGCTGGCATAAGTAGGGTTGCCAGGTGTCCAGTATTCAACCTGACGGTCCTGTATTTGGACACTCTGTCCAGTAAAAAAATGAGGTAACACTGGACATGTATGTGTATACCGGTATTACCTCTCTACATATAGTGAGTGACCTGACCGGCTTGGGGGGACCATGGGATTTCCTCCCGAGCAGGGAGAGAGCAGGGCTGTTGCCAGGGGGCTGGGCAGCTTCCTCCATCCTGACTGGTTTCTGCTGGGTAATGCAGCCAATCGGGAGCCTGGGGGTGGGGCCATGGAGAGGAGAAAACAGCATGGAGCGGAGAGAGGCGAGAAGGGAGTGTGTGTGTGTGTGTGTCTGTCTGAGCGGGTCGCACCTTTCCCCATTGTGTGCAGTATTTTTGGAGAAGTCACCTGGCAACACTTGGGTGTCGGTTTGGCATGCACAACCTTGTTGGTTCAGTTACTGCTTTTGGGTGATTTTGGGCTTAATAACTTTACAGTAGCTCCTCAAAAACAAAATATGACATGTCCAAAAATCAAAATGAAATATTTACCAATATCCTACGAAACCTGCACTGAAACAAAAGCATTAGTGAGTCAGGAGTGCAGGGAAGTAAAGGGATTATAGCAAATTCCTTATTCTTTGACCATTTATTGAGTCATTAGCTGAAAATAGCCCAGTTTCTACCCACAGTAGAGAGCATGGGGAGTGTGTGTATGGGGGGGGGGGGGGGGAGTGCCTGGCTGCAGGCAGGGTGGGGGAGGAGTCAGTGCCTGGCTGCAGGCAGGGTGGGGGAGGAGTCAGTGCCTGGCTGCAGGCAGGGTGGGGGAGGAGTCAGAGCCTGGCTGCAGGCAGGGTGGGGGAGGAGTCAGTGCCTGGCTGCAGGCAGGGTGGGGGAGGAGTCAGTGCCTGGCTGGTGCCTTCTGTCCAATCACCACCTCTGTCTAAGAGCAAATGTCACTCTTTGTGAATGATGCATACTGCTGGGATGTTTTGCTTCCATATGGGTGCTGCACCCTGTGTGTTGCTCTTTGTCACCGTTTCCAATCTTCAATCCCTCAAACTAGAAATTCAATTTTTTGTGGTTCATATTAAGGCCCGGAATATCTAAGCAGTGCTACACTGACCTCAACACGGTTTAGTAAATCTAGGTGTAGGTCCCTTTATCTCTAAATAAGAAAGTGAAACTGCAAAAAAATTAAAATCCTATTAGGAGCAAGTTCCATATATCTCTGTTAGTGGCATTATCACCGCAGACCTGCCTTTGTGTCAGAGGGTTAGGGGTTCCTATCTCTGTTAGTGGCATTATCACCGCAGACCTGCCTGTGTGTCAGAGGGTTAGAGGTTCCTATCTCTGTTAGTGGCATTATCACCGCAGACCTGCCTTTGTGTCAGAGGGTTAGAGGTTCCTATCTCTGTTAGTGGCATTATCACCGCAGACTGCCTTTGTGTCAGAGGGTTAGAGGTTCCTACCCTTGCACGGTTTACATCTATGCTGCAGCAATTTGCCCCTGAATCAGTTCTGCACATCACAGAGTACACCATCGGCACTACAGAGTATGGGGAGGACCGGAACTGCGCTGCCTTTGGAGAGAGGTTCTATTGAGAAGTCACTGTATCTCCCCTTATCTAATAGATTGTCAGCTCTTTTGACCGGATAACACTGTGTGATGTATAATGCACCCACTGTAACAGTGTGCTGGGTATGGGGCGGCATCATATCTGCACACAAGGGACTTACACAAGTGTCATTACTATTCTGGTGTAACCCTTCCCAGCCGGGGTTTTTTATATGGAATTATAGGCTAAGGCTGCGCTTATTGTGCCGTCTCCGGATGCCGTCTCCCGTCTCCGTAGCCCAAGCGAAAGTTGTAATTTGAGTTTGGGAGACGTCTCTTGCTACAAGGGGAGTGACGGAAGGCAGAGGGGCGGGGACAAGAGCGAGGGGGAGGAGGCGGGGACAGGGGCAGAGGGGCGGGGACAAGAGCGAGGGGGAGGGCAGAGGGCCGGGGACAAGAGCGAGGGGGAGGGCAGAGGGCCGGGGACAAGAGCGAGGGGGAGGGCAGAGGGCCAGGGACAAGAGCAAGGGGGAGGGCAGAGGGGTGGGGACAAGAGCAAGGGGGAGGGCAAAGAGGGGGCGAGGGACCAGATCGAGGGGGAGGGCTGAGGGGGGTCGGTACAAAGCGATGGGGGAGGCAGAGGGCGGGAGACAGGAGCAAGGGGGAGGGCAGCGGGTGCGGGACAGATGCAAGGGGGAGGGCAGAGGCGGGACAAGAGCAAGGGGGAGGCAGAGGGGCGGGGGACAGAGGGGGGGAGGGCAGAGGGGCGGGGACAAGAGGGGGAGGCAAGGGGCGGGACAAGAGCGAGGGGGAGGGCAGTAGGGGCTGGGAAAAGAGCGAGGGTTTAGGCTTCGGGGCGGGGACAGGAGCAAGGGGGAGGGCTGAAACGGAGGGGAGTTGTAATTTCTGTTTGTATGCTGAATTTACTTTACTTTAAATTACGGGAGAATTTGCTATTTTAAAGTTGTTCATATAGTGTGTTTCACTTGAGGCACACGCACACGCACACACTCCTGGGGCCCAGGACAAATGAAAGGAGCAGACCCCCCCCCCCCCCCAACCCATAGCCAGGCGGTGCTGCAGGGGGGAGGGCGGTGGCGGGGCCCAGGCAGCTGGTGGTGCGGCGGGGGGCAGGGCGATGTGCGGTGGCTGCAGGGGGGGCGGTGACTGGGGCCAGGCGGCTGGCGGTTGGCGGGGAGGGCGGTGTCCCGGCGGCTGGCAGAGCTCTGGGGGGGGGGGGGGGCACATTTGAAATAATAGAAAGGTGGGAATTTGTTAGGAAACTAGTCATTTTGCCGATGCAACGCGTCATTAACGGTTTCATTGTCTAACCAATGTTATTAGAACTTTAAGAGGTGCCTCAGAACCTGGATCCCTGGCGTTTGGTGTGAGGGGATCTGTTCACTTAGCACCTCGCAGTCCTGCTCACCCGTGATAATGGGAGAGATCTGGTTTTTAGCTGCAAACTATATTTCAAGTAGGATTATCATAGGTGCATAGAGGCACATATTCACTACCTTTGCTTTAACATGCCCTAACTCCCACTCAAATGAATCAGGGTTAAGGCGTGTAGCACTATTTAGTGGATATGGGCCACTGTGTATTATTATCCTTTATTTGTAAAGCGTCAACATATTCCGCAACGCGGTACAATAGGGGTACAGAGAGATATCAATGACATAAACAGAATGACATACAAATAAGGACAAACAAACGCAAACAGATACAGAAGGTGATGAAGGCCCTCTAGAGGGAATAAGGGGGGGGGACAAAAGGCAAAGTGTCTGCTCATTGTGGGGTTGGGTATGCCTCAGGGTGGGGGGGTGCCTCAGGGTGGGGTGTGCCTGAGGATGGAGTATGCCTCAAGATGGGGGTATGCCTTAGTATGGAGTATGTCTCAAGATGGGTGTATGCCTCAGGGTGGGGATATGCCTTAGGGTGGGGGTATGCCTCAGGATGGGGTTATTCCTTAGGGTGGGGTTATGCTTTAGGGTAGAGTATGCCTCAGGGTGGGGATATGCCTGAGGGTGGGGTATGCTTTAGGGTGGGGTATGCCTCAGGGTTGGGGTATGGTCCAACCACACAGCCGGATCTATTAAGGCAGCGGTGCGCAATCTTTTCTACCCGTGCCCCCTCCCTGCTCGCGCCCCCCCTCTTTTACCTTCTCTTCGGCTCCCATCATCAAATGACGCCACGGGGTCACGTGACGTCACGTTGCCATGCCGACGTGACATCACATGACCCCACGGCGTAATTTGACGCCGCGTCGCCGAAGAGAAGGTAAGTGAAGTTGCAGAGGCCTCACGCGATGCCCCGGCATTCATTTAAATGCCTTGGGGGAAGAGCGCGGGACCCCTGCAACCGCCCGCGCCCCCCCTGAATAATCTTGCGCCCCCCAGTTTGCGCACTGCTGCATTAAGGTTTGCGTGGGGGATGTTAGGGGGTGTTACCTTCATTACCCCCCCAAGAACAGTTCTGCTCAGTAGAGCTGTATATTACACCAGCACTTCTCCTACCCCGTGCAATCCTTTTCTGTATGATCAGATTTCAATTCTCACAATATTTACGCGGATTTAGATGCTTTAAGGAAACAGGCGAACGGAGCGTAACACGAAAAACATGTTCCACCCACGTAATCCGTGTAATTGGCTTCTTTAGACAGATGAAATTACCCTTAAAGTAAAAGTTTGATTTATTTGTAACTTGAGAAACAATGAGTCTTGTTTTTGCTATTTGTTCCGGATCTGCTGGATTCAAGTGGACAAATGAGGACTCCAGAACGAATGTCGAAACAAAGAACAAAATAGAACAATATCCTTCGGGGATGGACAAACAGTCTTATCCCCAAAGGACATTGGGCTGAGACTGCATAAACTCATCAAAGTTGTTGTTCACCTTGGAAATGTGAAATGTTTGCAACATTCATTAAAAATACCCAGACGCTGGATTGTTGAAGTGCATGGGTGGTCAACTCCAGTCCTCAAGGGCCACCAACAGGTCTGGTTTTCAGGATACAACAGAACAGCTGTCCTGCGCTTCGGTGTGCAGCAATGGCACCTATGACGTCAATGGGTCATGTAGTGCTGGGGGGGAGTGAGCTTGCTTGTGACCACTATGGTAACTGGAGTAGGTAGGAATAGAAATGCCCTTACCTATGTCGCAACTTCAGTCTGGGTCCAGCTCCTCTCTGCTCCACAGCTCCCGCGTGCAGCCTTCTGTATGTGGATAGGAAATGGAAGGATTCCGGCGCAACTGCGAATGGTGAGGTCCAACGCAACGGATGACTTCAAACAAAAACTTTATTGTACCAAACACAACCAGCCCTGGTGTGTTCGGTACAATAAAGTTTTGTTGAAGTCATCCGGGGAGTTGCTTGGACTTTGTCATGCGTCAGTTGCGCCGGAACCCTTCCTTTCCTGTTTTCAGGATATCCTGCTTCAGCACAGGTGGTTCATCAGTGGCTCAGTCTCGACTGAGCATGATGTGAACCACCTGTGTGAAGCAGGGATATCCTGAAAACTGACCTGTTGGTGGCCCTGAGGACTGAGTTGGCCTTCCTGTGGGTTTTAGCAGAAGGCTCCATGTAACCTTACACACATGTCACATCACCATCACTTGCATCCTAGGAGAGACTGTCCCTTTCTTAAACTAGTGGAGTCAAAAATACCTTTCCTACAGAACCGGCGTACCGGCTGTTTGAATGGAAACAGTTCTGCTTCCATTTTACTGAAATAATAGGGTTTTTTATACAAGGTTTTTATGCCTTATGTGTTAGATGGAATATACATATGTATCACACATTAGGAAAGTGAGCCCACGCGCGTTTCTGCCGATTTATTTTGCGTGTTGGATATCTGGAGGCGGGACACCTACTACCCTTTTTTTAGGGCACCCGTTTAATTGCCATCTTTAACCCGGTTTTTTCCCCTCGAGGCGCTGTTGTTGCCGCAGGTGACCACGAGCGTGACCTGACGGAGACGCAGGCGCTGCTTTTCTGCGGGGCGGAGGGGCTGAGATCGGGGGACCTCCCTTCTTCCGCACCCTGGAGCGGCTGAAAACAGGCGGGCAGAGACTGCAGATGATCTTGCTGCACAACAACAGGACGTCAGGTAGGGAGCTGCATAGGGTGCGCGAGTAGGCGAAGATCGGCAGTTGTAACCTCTTCGTGCCAGAGCGAGGGGTTTTTAAACCCCCCCCCCCTAAAAACAGCATTTCTGCTGCAATATTGACGCAGACAAGTGCGGGAGGCTGTGTATGCTGTGTTCCATGTACTCTTGTTAGTTTGAGTATACTTGCGTGAATACTTACTGTACTTTGAAGTGGTGACAGTCCATCATTCGTTTATAGTGATTTTGTGCCAGTCATGGTGGCAGCTAGGGGTGAGCAAATTTGGCTATAAGAGTGCAGAATAGATACCAGGGAGCAGGAGATGCATAGGCATTCCTGAAACATGGTGGGGTGAAAACTCATGACTGGGCAGTTAGTTTCGCGGGGTTTTACCCTTTTTCATCAGGATCAGTTAATAGAAGAGGAGGTGGAGTCAGTTTATATAGTTAAACGGATTTAAAACCTATTGTAAGGGAAGAGTTTGTGAAGGGATGATCAATGTGTTAGAGAGTTTGTGGATAGAAATTAGCCTATATTTAAAAAAGGGGCTAGATCCCAACGAGGAAGTTACAGACTGTAAGCTGACTTCAATAAAGGGAGGCTAATTAAAGGTTTAGTATGGGATATATCAGTTCATACCCAAGGTAAACAAATTATTAGTAATAATCTAGAATGGATTTATGAAGGATAGATTCATGCCAAACTAACCTATTAGTTTTCTTGAGGAGGTTAGTAGGATTTAACACAGGGTGATGCAGTTGATGATGTGGTTCTACTTAGATTTTGCAAAGGTTTTTGCACAGGAGGTTAGTGTCAAAATAAAGAAATTGGTCTCTGTAAAAATCTTTGCACCTGGATTGAAAAATTGTTTTATTGTTTTATTATCAAATGTGTTACCAGGAAGTAATGCATTAGAGTTGCCACCCTTTTCAAGTATGTCTGGGGTTGAAGGATAGAAACAGAGAGTTGTCTTAAATGGAACTTTTTCATGTTGGGCTAAAGTTGTGAGTGGAGTACCTCAGGGGTCAGTAAGGGATCGGGTATGCGGACCCTGCTTTTTAACTTGATTATTATTGATGATAAAGCAGCTCTGGAAAGCTCCACTGTCACAGTATATGTTTGAGCTCTATATGAATTGCTAGAGATTCTGCCCTTGTTGTAGCAGAGGTTGTGGGTTCTGATCTGGTTGGGCTGAAATCAGTAACCCAATGCCTCTGAAGGTGCCTCTGTTGGGTCTGACACAGAACCAATCCTCTCAAGGTGCCGCTGTCCATTAGGCTCTTGGAAATTATTTTAGGAAGTGTGGGGTGCCAGTGCATTTAGATACATTTCCAATATCTCATCAGCAATTCCCAGGTAACTAAGGTGTGCCATTTTGAGCAAGGTGTCTCCCCTGTTATTTGGTAGGGAGCGTGTTCAGGGGATATCTATGCGCTTGGGAAGCTACTAAAATAGGTCTCTCTGTCCCCCTAGGGACATCCCAGATTTCAGGAGTCTGGAATCCGCAAACGACTATAGGATTTTTAAAAAGCCGAATCTGTCTGCGGATGTCAGTTGTTCGAAAACAAAAACCCACACAACTCTGTGTTTTTGGAGACAAATACGAAGCGTATTGACCGAAGGAACGCTGCCAAATCGTGCGTGGTACAGGGTAGATTTTGAATCTGCGGCATTTTGCCGTCGCCAGTGACAGGCGACAAGTGAATGAGACAGTAAGCTCATTTGGGCCGAGGGGTTGATGGCTTGCATTGTATTTTAGTGTGTACTGGCCGCAAAGCAATGTTTTAGAGCCAAAACGTTGAGAGGATGCGGTGTTTGTAGTGTTAAGATGGTTTGCTTTATATCACACAAACCGTGTGTCTAACACTATTTCTGGATGCTCAACTTGGCACGCATCTTGGGTAAACCACTTTCCCCTGGTATTTGACATGGATGCAACATCTCAATGTATCTATATTACTGTTTGTTCTTCCAAAAAAACAGTGTGTCTACTGTATGTAAGGGATTTTATGGCCTGACTGACCCACCTCTCTCATATTGGCCCCTGTGGTCTAACCGCACCCCATTACACGGTCTGTTGTGGTGCACACTGTTGGGCAACAGGAACTCCGAGTCTTCCCGCATGATGGTGTTTTGGGGATTGCAACCCCAGACAGGCCACGAGGCTAGTGTGTATGAGTGCTCCTACCTATATCCTATGTGTCGATGTGCTCCACCTCACAGGATCCCGCGTCCGCATGGGGATGATTCTGTGAGGAATCTCTGTAGGTTGTGCCTCCTCTGCAGGTAATCCCCAGACTCTCAAACATGAGGGTATCTTTAATCAAGGTCATCTTTAGTGGTGGCCTGGTATGGGCCAGCTGCCCCCACAGTTGTCAGCTAAGCCGTGCATTCTTCTGGTGCTGTCCCTTTGAAAGGTACGCCCTCCCAATGGAGTGGGCACTCCCTCCCCCTTAGGGAGACACCCTGTGCCAGGTACCCTAGACACAGGTGTTGGCCTTGTCAGCCCGGGCTGCTTTTGACCTTGAACTGGGCCACTAGTTAACGCCAATAGTGGGCCCCTTACTCCAAGTCTCACTCCAGACTTGCTACTGTATAACAACCACTAACTTTGGGCAGTGCTGGCCTTATATACTTCAGGGAAACAGGCACATTCTGATGCACTAACCAGCGGACTTAGAGTATGTAGCCATCCCCTTCCATACATAGACACCTCCATCAGGGTTGGTGAGGCAAACCTCCATGATTAATGCTGACATGCCCATAACTACCCAGGCTTACCCGCATGAGAGAAAATGTAGGCCATTTGAACACATGCTCCATGTATCCTGTTATAGTCGTTTCCATCCCAGGTCTCTGGAACCAGAAACGAAGTGTTTAACATCAGACAGCTGTGTATTCCACCGGCCATAATCACTGCCGCAATCATTTGTATATGGTAAGCTGGTTGTCTCACTAAGCTCCAGTATGGGATTCGCACAGTACTTTTGGGGCTTCGGTGCTGTTTGTATGGACTATATAGATAAAAGAGACTAGGGTGATACGTGGGGAGGAATCTCATGGATACACTTTTAAGTCTTTCCTGTCTTAAGAAAAGCTGAAAACATATTGGACCGTGTTGTTGAACCAAAAAAAAAAACAGACAGGGGACAATATTACGCACTGAACTGCGACGGCATATCGGTTGGCACAGAGATCTTGACTTCAGGGGACCTCAATAAATAGATTTTGTGAAATCTGGAACTCTAATATGAAAAAAAAAAAACACGTAATTGCACAAGTGAGACCTTGGCTTAAAATCTGTGAGGCTTCCAATGATAAAAACACGCCAGACTGACTTCCAAAGCGGAGCAAAACTCCTGGGAATGGTAAGATCTAGATCCGAAGCGTTTTCAACTTATGATAAAAATGTGGGGGAGAATAGGCTTGTCATTTGGGGCCTTAATCATAGAGCAACTTTAACACTTTTGCTTGCCAAGAGTGAGACGCGCTCACATTCTCTGCCCCCCCCCCCCCCACCTGGTTAGTGTGAAAGAGTAAAATATGCTGGAAAGAAAACAATGTTCCACCTGCGGAGGGAAGCCATTCATGTGTTATCTCGACTGACTTGTTACAACGATTGGGGGAAACATCGTGCTTGTCCTTGGCAGAGGCGGCAGGAGGACTGTGCATTGTAGAGGATGCTTGAAACAACTGTAACAATCTGGTCAAAGTGTCACTTTCCGATGATCGTTTAGTCATCTTGAAGCCATTAGAAACTATGTATTGGTTTGCATTTTGATCCAATTCATATGTAGGTGCCCCAGGGGTTTTAAGTAACCAAATGAGAGTTCATAGCGCTGCACTGAGACTGCTGACGTATGGCCAGGCGGCCCGTGCCATACCTCCTAGGGCCACAAGGGAGGCCAAGGGAGTAGGCAGGTTCTATCTAGCAGACGGATTCGCGCGGGGACTCTTCGTAACACTCGCACTTACCGGATCAGGCGCTCTGTGACGTGTCGCCATGCAACGCGGCATTCAAATTTACACTGACCGGGGCACGTGATTTGTGACGTACAAGCGAGTCAGTAACGTCCTATGCTGGGACCCCAGAGGCATCCATTTGACGCAAAGTTCTAAGGGTAGGGAGGAGGGTGGCGCCATCACCGAGGGCAAGGAAGAAAGCGGGTGGCGCAGTGTAAAAGCGTTTCGCTCCCTCCAGCTCTTATTTCTCTCTTAAATTCTTTAAAAATTCGCCGACCCTTCCAGGGTCAAAGTGATTGTCATCGCAACACGCGCGTTGCGTGTCAGTGACGTCATTACGTCCGGTACAGCTTCGCCGGGTCAGGAGCGTAATGGCAGTGCTCAGGGCGGGTCATCATGGCTGGTTGCGTTCGTGTCAAAAAATTTGTCCCTTGGGCATTAATGAGTGTCAGGAGGTCACCGTGGCTCCCAATCAATGCAGTAGGAGACGCGCTGTGTCCACGTCAGGTGTGCCCACGCTGCAGTGAAATGTAAAACAACAAACTCGCATGCGAAATTACAGCATATAGATCGATTACATGAAGTTACAACCTAGGTATGGGACGCTAATGCCATAATGATAGTCAAAGTGAAGGCGCTACCTGTTTGGTTTGTTTATAAGGTGAAAGGCACCACAATTATTCATATGATAGAGCAGAATAGGAAAAATAAATGGCAGTAGTGAGACATTTCTCACTAGAAAAGCACATGTTATTAGCACCAAACAAAAACAACAATGGGCCAGCGGACTAAGGTCATTCAAGATCAAATAACATTTCTTTTCTATGACGTCTAGTGACGTCACAAGGTGGTTCGCTTCTCATTGGCTGAACCGCCCACTGACCCGGCCGTCGCGCGGCAAAAAACGGAATGTTTGGTTTGTGAAATGTTTGCCAGCGCTGTCGCGCTCATCGCCTGTGCCGGTTCGCGCGCGCTATGGCTCTGCAACGCGCGCAGTATGGCCGCGGTGATCTCGCTTGGGATGCCCGCTGGGGAATTGACTTTTCATGGCGGTGTGTGTGACAAATTCTGCCTGCGTTGGGAAAACTTCTTGGACGATTTTGACTGAAAACAGCTTCCGCTCCAAACATTCGCCAAATCGCCCTAGGAAACACAAAAACTGGAACCGAGACGGGTACAGTAATCACTGCATACGCGGAGGCTAACGGATCAGGTGCACAGTTGATTGTAGGGTCCCAAATAGCCAAATGGTAAGATTTTTTTTTTAAAAGCTAAGAAATGTCAGTGTTTTTCGAACATACAATTGCCACAAATGTGTGGGGTGTTATTAATTTCACTGTGATAGTGCCAGTCGGGGCACTAGATCCAGTATGGAAACGGCAATTGACTTCACTTTGTGGTTTCCATGCGATATTAGAGCCACGACCACACTTAGGAATCGCCCTCTGGTGCCCTTAACAATGTAGTTCAACGTTCCAGTATGGTCCTGGAGAAATGCAGGTTATAGGTTGTGAGATTTAGGGTTCACATGGGGCCTAACAATGCAGTTCTAGTGAGCAGAGCTTTGCAAATCGTACCTTCTCAATGGAAAGCATGTTCTCCAGAAGCGGGCCACTATCAGGCAAGATGCTCGTTTATTGAGCGGTTTGCTTCCTGCTTCAATACCTCTCGCGGCCCTTGGTATCCCATTCGTATTTGCTTTCTTACTTCCTTAAGTGATAAAACCCCTGTATTGCAGGGTGCGGGCAAATACCGACCTCCAGGAGCCGTCAAGGGTCAGGTTTTCGGGATATCCCTGCTTCAGCACTGGGGGCTCAGTCTTTGTAAGGGGAGAAGTGTGTATTTGTTGTGGTATGTGCTTGAGGGGTGTCTCCCCGTGTGTGTATTTGTGTGCCAAGGGAAGTGTGTGTATTTGGAACGTATTTGTATGATAAGGGAAGTGTGTGTATTTGTGAACGTATTTGTATGATAAGGGAAGTGTGTGTATTTGGGTTGGAAGGTGTGTGTGTATTTGTGTGCTAAGGGAAGTGTGTGTATTTGTGAACGTATTTGTATGATAAGGGAAGTGTGTGTATTTGGGTTGGAAGGTTGTTGTGTGTGTGTATGTTGGGTGGGGAAGAGTGTGGTGTAGTGGTGTGGTAGTGCCGTTGTGGACGTGTATTTGTGTACTAAGGGAAGTGTGTGTATTTACGTGGGAAGGTGTGTATTTGTGTGCTAAGGGAAGTGTGTGTATTTGCGTGGGAAGGTGTGTGTGTTTGTGTGCTAAGGGAAGTGTGTGTATTTGCGTGGGTTGGTGTGTATTTGTTTGATAAGGGAAGTATGTATTTATGTGGGAAGGTGTGTGTTTACGTGGGAAGTTGTGTGTATTTGTATGCGAAGGGACGTGTGTATTTACGTGGGAAGGTGTGTATTTACGTGGGAAGGTGTGTATTCCGTGGGAAGTGTATTACGTGGGAAGTGTTTGGTTTGTGGAAGTTTGTATTTACGTGGGACGAAGGTTGTATTGTATGATAAGGGAAGTCGTCTATATTTGCATGGGAAGGTATGTGTATTTTGTTGCTATGGGAAGTGTTGTATTGCGTTGGAAAAGGGGTTGTATTGTGTGCCAAGGAAGTGTTGTATTTGTGGCTAAGGGAAGTGTGGTTATTTTGCGTGGGTAGGTGTGTGTATTTGTTGCTAACTAAGGGAAGTGTGTGTATTGCGTGGGAACGGTGTGTATATGGTGTGCTAAGGTGAGGCGAGAGACAGGTCTGCCATTGGGCTACACAGGTGGCTCTATATCCCTGCAGTGAAGGCCGAGCACAGTCTGCTAGGCCTGCGGTCTGCCGTAGGCTGGTCCATAGAAGGACAAGCAGCGCTGAGCCGTTGCGGACGCTCCGCGCTGAGCCCGGCATCCTCAATGAGGATGTCTTAGAGGGGGCTCACGCGAGCGTCCGCAGGCGTGCTGAGGAGTTGGATTTTTCAGCGACAGCCCAAAGCTGTTTTTCAGCGCGCTGTCGGCTAAAAAACCTCCAATCAGCGGCGAACAGCAGGTCAACGTCACGGACGCACGCCCGCCTCCCGACTGCGGGCCGCTGACTCGCCGCATGTGCTGAAATCGCACAGGCTTCAGCAGGCGAGCCTCAGCGTCGGCGCTGTTCAGCGCTGCCTCCCCCTCTATGGACGCAGCATTATGCTAGATCTGCACACTGGCTATATGTCTTCTGCAGCGGGGTGAGGGGAACTTGGTGACGGGAACTAGGGGAGCTGAGAGAGGAGACACAACTATTTTAATAGAGTTCCCCTTATAAATATATACCCCTGAAAACCCACCTGCAAACCCCACGTGGAGGACACATGAATATGAGCTTGTTAAAACCAGAGATTACAACGCCCCAGCACATACAGCGGCACAGTTCTCTCGTTTCAGTCGTGGTGTATGTCTGCATGTGTATCAGTGTCGGTGTGTTGTTGTCTTAATGTGTATCAGGTCGTGTGTGTAGTCTGCATGTGTACATAGTGTCGAGGTTGTGTATGTCTAATGTTGTTATCCGTGTCGTGTGTTGTATGTATTAATGTGTGTCGTGTGGCTGTGTTGTAGGTCGCATGTGTATCAGGTGTCGGTGTGTTGTATGTCTGCAGTGTCAGGGTCGGTGTGTGTATGTATGCATGGTATCTGTGCGGTGTGTTGTAGTATGCTGTGTCAGTGTCGATGTGTTGTATGTCTGCATGTGTATCAGTGTCGTGTGTGTTGTATGTCTGCATGTGTATTCAGTGTCTGTGTTGTATTGTCTGAATGTGTATCAGTGTCGGTGTGTTGTATGTCTGCATGTGTATCAGGTGGTGGGTGGATGTTGCATGTGATCAGTGTGGCTTGTGTTGTGTATTGTGTTTGTTACAGTGTGTCTGTGTGTTGTATGTCTGCATGTGTTTCAGTGTCTGTGTGTTGTATGTCTGCATGTGTATCAGTGTCGGTGTGTTGTATGTCTGCATGTGTATCAGTGTCGATGTGTTGTATGTCTGCATGTGTGTCGGTGTGTTGTATGTCTGCATGTGTATCAGTGTCGTGGTGATGTTGCGTGATCAAGTGTTGGTGTGTATGTCTTGCATGTGTATCAGTGTCGGTTTCTGTGTGTTGTATGTCTGCATGTGTGTATCAGTGGTGTGTGTATTTGATGTGTATCATGGTCTGATGTTGATGTCTGCTGTTCAGTTGTTGTGTGTCGGTTATGTTGATTGGTATCAGTGATCGGTGTTGTTGTTGTTAGGTCTGGTGTATCAGTGTAGTTTGTAGTTCTTGCATGTGGGTCGGTGTGTGTTGTATGTCTGATGTATCAGGTCGGGTTGTTGTATGTCTGCATGTGTATCAGTGTTGGTGTGTTGTATGTCTGCATGTGTATTCAAGTGTGCGTGTTTGTCTTTGTGTTGTATGTGCTGTCAGGTGTGATCAGTGTCTGTGTTGATGTCTGCAATGTGTGTACAGTGTCGGTGTGTTGTATGTCTGCGTGTTTCAGGTCTGTGTGTTGTTGATGTCTGGCATTGTGCTTTCAGGTCGGTGTGTTGTATGTCTGCATGTGTATCAGTGTCGATGTGTTGTATGTCTGCATGTGTATCAGTGTCGATGGTTGTATGTCTGCAGTGTGTCGGTGGTTGTATGTCTGCATGTGGTATCAGTGTCGGTGTGTTGTATGTCTGCATGTGTATCAGTGTCGGTGTGGGTTGTTTGTTGTCATGTTGTCATGTGTATCAGTGTCGATGGTTGTATGTCTGCATGTGTGTCGGTGTGTGTGTATGTCTGCATGTGTATCAGTGTCGGTGTGTGGTATGTCTGCATGTGTATCAGTGTCTGTGTGGTGTTGTCTGAATGTGTATCAGTGTCGGGGTGTGTGTTGTATGTCTGCATGGTTTCAGTGTCTGTGTGTTGTATGTCTGCATGTGTTTCAGTGTCTGTGTGTTGTAGTCTGCCTGTATCACGTGTCGGTGTGTTGTAGGTCTGATGTGTATCAGTGTCGATGTGTTGTATGTCTGCATGTGTATCAGTGTCGATGTGTTGTATGTCTGCATGTGTGTCGGTGTGTGTTGTTAGTCTGCATGGTGTATCAGTCTGTCGGTGTGTGTTGTATGTATGCATGTGTATCAGTGTTGTGTGTTGATGTCTGCCTGTGTATCAGTGTACGGTCTTTTGTGTTGTATGTCTGCATGGTGTACAGTGTCGATGTGTTGTATGTCTGCATGTATCGTGTCGGTGTGTTGTATGTATGCAGTGTATCAGTGTCGGTGTGTTGTATGTCTGCATGTGTTCAGTGTCGGTGTGTTGTATGTCTGCATGTGTATCAGTGTCGTGTGTTGTCTGCATGTGTATCACACATGTTAGAGGGGTTTTACAGCAACTGGTTGCTGAGCCTGGCAGAGGGTATCATTAACCCATTTGCATTGTACGTGTTGCTGGCCTCTAGCGAATGAAAGGGTTAGAACCTGTGTATTTGTGCATGCGTGTCAGTAACATGATTGCAACGTAAGTCCGCCTGGAGCCTGTGTGCTTTTTATTTTTTCCCACAGAAGAAAAACAGGGTAATTTTCTGTTATTCTGGGGGGTGAAGAATGTGGCAGATAAGGTCTGTGTACGTTTCAGGTTTCGGTTAAACTTGTTCCCTACAATGCAGCCACCTCTTCTATGGTGACATTCAAGGATACCTGCTCTGCAGTGTACATGTCACAGTGGCTGGTCACTCAGGCACATCCTGCTCTGCAGTGTACATGTCACAGTGGCTGGTCATGCACATCCTGCTCTGCAGTGTACATGTCACAGTGGCTGGTTACTCAGGCACAGCTTACTCTGCAGTGTACATGTACGTGGCTGGTCAGGCACATTGCTCTGCAGTGTACATGTCACTGTGGCTGGTAGGAAGCTTGCTCGCAGTGACATGTCATGTGGATGGTCAGGCACAGCTTGATCTGCAGTGTACAGTGTAATTGTGGATGGTCACCAGGCACACCTTGCTCTGCCAGTGTACTGTACCAGTGGCTGGTCACTAGGCACGCTTGCTCTGCAGGTACATTCACTGGGTAGGCAAGCTTGCTCGGCAGTGTACATGTCACTGTGGCTGGTCAGGCACAGCGTTGCTCTGCAGGTTACATGTCACAGGGCTGGTCAGGAACAGCTTGCTCTTGCAGTGTACAGTCACAGTGGCTGGTTCAGGACATCCTGCTCTGCAGTGTACATGTCACAGTGGCTGTGTCAGGCCACTCTGTGCTGCAGTTACATGTTCATTGTGGCTGGTCACTCAGGCCACAGCTTGCTCTGCAGTACGTGTCACAGTGGCTGGTCACTCGGCACATCTTGCTCTGCAGTGTACGGGTCCACTGTGCTGGTCAGGCAACCTGCTTGCAGTGTACATGTACAGTGGCTGGTCACTCAGGCACAGCTTGCTCTGACGTGTACGTGTCACGTGGTGGTCACCAGGCATATCTTGCTCTGCAGTGACATGTCACAGTGGCCGGTCAATCTAGGCCACATCCTGCTCTGCAGTGTAATGTCACAGTGGGCTGGTCATACACATCCTGCTCTGCAGGTACATGTCACAGTGGCTGGTCAGGACACATCCTGCTCTGCAGTTGTACATGTCACAGTGGGCTGGTCACTCAGGCACATCCTGCTCTGCAGTGTACATGTCACAGTGGCTGGTCACTCAGGCACACCTTGCTCTGCAGTGTGACATGTCACATGGTCACCAGAACCTGCTCGCAGTGCATGCACAGTGGCTGGTCACTTCAGGCACATCTGCTCTGCAGTGTACATGTCACAGTGGCCGGTCATCAGGCACATACTGCTCTGCAGTGTACAGGTCACAGTGGCTGGTCATGCACATCCTGCTCTGCAGTGTACATGTGCACGTGGCTGGTCAGGCATCCTGCTCTGCAGTTACATGTCAAGTGGCTGGTCACTCAGGCACTCCTGCTCTGCAGTGTACGTGTCACAGTGGCTGGTCACTCGGCACATCTTGCTCTGCAGTGTACGTGTCACTGTGGCTGGTCAGGCACACCTTGCTCTGCAGTGTACATGTTCACAGTGGGCTGGTCACTCAGGCACACCTTGCTCTGCAGTGTACGTGTCACAGTGGCTGGTCACTCAGGCATATCTGCTCTGCAGTGTACATGTCACAGTGCCGGTCACTCAGGCGCACATCCTGCTCTGCAGTGTACATGGCACAGTGGCGTGGTCAACACCATCCTGCTCTGCAGTGTACATGTACAGTGGCTGGCAGGCACATCCGTCTGCAGTGTACATGTCACAGTGGCTGGTCACTCAGGCACATCCTGCTCTGCAGTGTACATGTCACAGTGGGCTGTCACTCAGGCACACCTTGCTCCGGCAGTGTACATGTCACAGTGGCTGGTCACACGGCACACCTTGCTCTGCAGTGCACAGTCACAGTGGCTGGGTCATCAGGCACATCTTGCTCTGCAGTGTACATGTCACAGTGGCGGTACTCAGGCACATCGCTCTGCAGTGTACATGTCACAGTGGCTGGTCATGCACATCCTGCTCCAGTGTACATGTGACAGTGGCCTGGTCAGGCACATTCTGCTCTGCAGTGTACATGTCACAGTGGCTGGTCACTCAGGCACATCCTGCTCTGCAGTGTACGTGTCACAGTGGCTGGTCACTAGGACACCTTGCTCTGCAGTGTACATGTCACAGTGGCTGGTCACTCAGGCACACCTTGCTCTGCAGTGTAATGTCACAGTGGTGGCACTCAGGCACACTGCTCGCAGTTACAGTCACAGGGCTGGTCATCAGGCAACCTTGTCCTGCAGTGTACATTCACATGTGGGCATGGTCAGCACTCTTGCTCTGCAGTGTAAGTCACATGGTGGTCCGGCACATCTTGCTCTGTTACATGTCACAGTGGCATGGTCAGGCACATCTGACTTGCAGTGTACATGTCACAGTGGCTGGTCACCAGGCACACCTGCCTGCGTCTGTCGCAGTGCTATCATGTCACATAGTGGCTGGAGTCAGGCACCCCTGCTCTGCGTGTGACTGTCCGGTGGTAGGACTCTAGCTCGCAGTGTACATGTCACAGTGGCTGGTTACTCAGGGCACATCCGTTGCAGTGTACATGTCACGTGGCTGGTCAGGCACACCTTGCTGCAGTTGTACATGTCACAGTGGCTGGTCAGGCACACCTTGCTCTGACAAGTGTACATGTCACAGTGGCTGGTACAGGCACATCCTGCTGCAGTGTACATGTCACAGTGGCTGGTCAGGGCACACCTTGCTCTGCAGTGACATGTACAGTGGCTGGTCAGGCACATCTTGCTCTGCAGTGTACGTGGTCACAGTGTGCTGGTCACTGCAGGCACACATTGCTCTGCAGTGTACGTTCACAGTGGCTGGTCACCACCAGGTCATCTTGCTCTGCCAGGTGTAACATGTCACAGTGGCTGGTCAGGCACATCTTGCTCTGCAGTGTACATGTCACAGTGGCTGGCACTCAGGCACCTTGCTCTGCAGTGTACGTGTCACAGTGGCTGGTCACTCAGGCACAACCTGCTCTGCAGTGTACGTGTCACAGTGGCTGGTCAGGCACTTGCTCTGCAGTGTACATGTCACAGGGCTGGTTCTGTGACTAGCACATCTATAGTGGGAAGCTACTTGAATGTTTATTATGGGATAATATTCAGGAATACCTAATGGATAATAGCATTATTACTAATAGCTAGATTATGAAGGATTTAGATCATGCCAAAACTAACTTATTTGGTCTTTGTCAAGAGTAAGGAATTTAGACCTGGGTTAATGCAGTTGATTGGGTCTACTTAAATTGTGCAAAGGCTTTGATAACGCGACACACAAGAGGGTGGTTGTACAAAATAAAGCAAATTGGACTAGTAATAATATATGCACCTGGAATGGAAAACTGGTAAAGGACAGCAACAGAGGGTTTGTGTAGCCAGGTCCCCCTGGAGCACTCACCCCCCCTCCTTTGTCCCGCGCGCGCGCGTTGCTGGGGTTGCCGGGGACGCGGTCGGGCCGGTTGCCGGGGACGCGAGCGGAAGCCGGTTGCCTGGGACGCGATCGGGCCGGTTGCCGAGAGCCAGTCGCGTTGACTGGGGCCACGGCGGTACGGGAAGCAGGGCGCCGCCAGGCCTAGTGCTGTTGCGCATGCGCAGATGCAGGAAACAGCGCGGGAGGCCCCCAACACAGCTCACGCAACACGCAAGCGGAAGGACAGCCCCCAGGGTGCACAGGGGCAGAGACACGTGACGCCAGGGAGCCAATCGGAAGGACGGTTCCCTGCTCCAGTTAGATACATTTCGCGGGGTTTTGGCAGCACCAGGCAGTCAGGATCCGGACCAGCTAGGGGTAAGAGGTAGATGCAGGGGTCAGTGACCCTCTGCATTAGGCCAGCAGCCCCAAGGCCCCAGTTAGGTCCTGAGCCACCTAATGCTGTGGAGTTAGGGACAGGCCCTAGATAGGGACAATGCACCCATTATTGGTAGCTTAGTCAGGGACACAGTGCCTAAGTCGTGGCGGCCCTGTGAAGTGGGTTCTGGGCTCAGAACACCACTAAAGACCCTGGGACTAAGGTGTAATTAGCCGGCTGGAAGTCACCCAACGCGGTGTGGAGGACAACGTCGGATCGGGCGGGACTTCCGTGATATCCGTCCGTCTGGTGGTACCTGGGTGGAGGCGGGCAGGTAACCTACCATTCACGTGCACCAAACAGGCCTAATCACCAGACATAGTGGCTGCGCACGCACACTATATGCAGACAATTGGTATAGACTTTGGGAGGCGAGGGACATTTGGGTGGGGTGGTTACTGGACACAGGGTGGGTCACTCTGCGGGAGGTTAGCGTCCGCCGTGACGCCTAGAGGTTGGGTAGGTCCGCCGTGACGGCTAGAGGTGGTAGCGTACGCCGTGACGCCTAGAGGTGGTAGCGTCCGCCGTGACGCCTAGAGTGGTTAGCGTCCGCCGTGGCGCATGGAGGTTGTGTTGAGATGTGATGAAGTACGTTGTTGCATGTAGTAAAGTCAATAGTTATATAGAGCTGTCTGTGTGGTCATTGTGTATTGTCCTGCGAGGAACTACTCCCCCTCTGGTGGGAGCCATCGCAGGTGGAGGCGCTGCATCATTAGTATTGTAATATATTGCCCCAGGTTCCCTATAGCGGAGGCTCAGCCTTCTGTGAGCCAACAGGTATTGCACCACGCACCCCCTTGGTAACATTGCATGTTCCCTCCACGCACGCGGTATATACGATTGGGTGGGGTGATATGACCGTTACAGTTGTCATAAATGGAACTTTTTCAGGTTGGGCTAAAGTTGTTAGTGAAGTGCCTCAGGGATCGGTACTGGGACCCCTGCTTTTTAATTTGTTTATTAATGACCTTGAGGTTGGGATCGAGAGCAAAGTCTCCATCTTTGCTGATGATACTAAATTGTGTGAGGTAGTAGAATCAGAGCAGGATGTAATTTCTCTCCAGAAGGAGAGGCTGGAGACTTGGCAGGTAAATGGCAGATGAGGTTTAATACAGATAAATGTAAGGTTACTACTGTATGTATGCATTTGTGAAAACTAGAATAAACAGGCAATTTACAAATTAAATGTTGATAAATTAGGGGAATCTTTGATGGAGAAGGATTTAGGAGTGCTTACAGACATCAAGTTTAGCAATAGTGCTCAATGTCATGCAGTAGCTGCAAAGGCAAACAAGATCTGATCTTGCATTAAACGGGCAATGGATGGAAGGGAAGTAGACATAATTATGCCCCTTTACAAAGCATTAGTAAGACCACACCTTGAATACGGAGTACAATATTGGGCACCAATCCTAAGAAAATACATTATGGAACTAGAGAGAGTGCAGAGAAGAGCCACCAAATTAATAAAGGGGATGGACAATCTAATTTATGAGGAGATTAGCTCAATTAGATTTATTTACAATAGAAAAGAGGCATCTAAGAGGGGATATGATAACTATATACAAATATATTCGGGGACAGTACAAGGAGCTTTCAAACTAACTATTCATCCCACGGGCAGAACAAAGGTCTCGGGGTCATCCCTTAAGGTTGGAGGAAAGGAGATTTCACCAGCAACAAAGGAAAGGGTTCTTTACAGTAAGGCAGTTACAATGTGGGATTCATTACCCGTGGAGACTGTGGTGGCAGATACAATAGATATCTTTAAAATAAAAGATACAATAGATATCAAAAAAAGTTGGACATCTTTTTAGAAAGGAAAGGTATACAGGGATATACCAAATAAATATACATGGGAGGAATTTATTTTGCCCTTATGAGACAGTCACTGGGGTTTTTTGTTTGCCTTCCTCTGGATCAAAATACAGCAAGTACAAATATAGGATAAAGTATCTGTCGCCTAAATTTGGCATAGGTTGTACTTGATGGAGGTATGTCTTTTTTCAACTATGTAACTATGGTTATTTCCACCACCCTGATCTGATATGTTAGTCGTCCAATCAAAGGAATCCATCCAACATGAGCTCCCTGCAGTAAATCCGCGGTGCCTGGGATCCTATCAGCGATTCAGCTAGTTTACTTTAACTCTGAGTGCCCCAGGACGTGGTCTGTACGTCATGGGGACTGGCACTCCGGGGGCCCCTAGTGGCAACGTCATGCCCGTCCTGCATTCCCGTAGGGCACAGGACGCAATCTGCCCAGTAGTGAAAGAGAACGACTCCTCTTCCTTGAAAATGCCGCCGCAGGTCACGTGAAAATGGTCATGTGACCACATTTTGCCATGTACCCCCCGACTCCTCCCGCACTCAAAGGGTTAATTTCCCCACTACTGTAGTCAGGCTCACGGGTCTGCAGTTATCAGCCTCTTCCCTACCTCTACACTACACTTCCTGTCTTCGTACGTGACCATCGTTAACAGTGGCCAGTCTTCCAGGGATGTTGCAAGCAGCACCATAATGTACTTCCGTTGTTACATCGTAGATGAGGTTGGAAAACGACATACGCCCATTAAACGTCCGGGCGCCAACCAGATGTACCACGGGCCATTACAAATGCCGGCGCGGGCCACGGGTTGGCCACCCGCGCCCTAAATGTTTTCATTTTATATTAGTTGTCAGTCCCAACATAAAATGACCACGCAGAAGAAAACCAGCTTTAAAACCCAATAGAGAGGAGCGAGTTGGGCTTTTTGGAACC
Organism: Ascaphus truei; assembly: GCA_036426205.1. Lineage (NCBI taxonomy): Eukaryota > Metazoa > Chordata > Amphibia > Anura > Ascaphidae > Ascaphus > Ascaphus truei. The sequence goes on from CM071569.1 coordinate 282,285,040, forward strand.
CAGCAGCCAATAGCACTGCTCTAAATGTGGCTCAGATTGTCAAAGTTCTGGGTGTCGGATTCCAAATAGCCCAACTCGCTCCTCTCTTATTGGGGTTTCAAGCTGTGTTTCTTCTGCGGGATCATTTTACACAGTGACGGATAACTAATATAAAATTACATCTTTAGGGCTTATTGCCACATCCCCTCTTTGCAGCTGGGGTTTGGGGATGTCAGAATGGACAAGGCAACGTTCTCATCTCTAAAACCTACTATTTCTTTAAGCTGCAAACCTGTTTCAGAGGATAAATAACCATTCTGGCCCAGAGTAGTGACAGCAAGTCTCTCCTAGAATAACATCATGTTCTTGTTTTTATATAAGTCGGCATTACCTGTAATCCTTCTTTCCCCATGGAGCGAGTTTTCTTTCTTACTAATACTTCTCCCAAACAATGAAGACCAGATTTGCCATGAACTGTTTCGGTGGGGTCATGAAGTGGACAGGAGGAGGAAATAAATCCAGGAATAAATAAACTGCTTCTGGAAAGTCTGAATCACAGATCACATTTTCTGATCAGTTGCCGAAATGCCTCAGGTTGTGAAATAATAAAATTAACCCTTTCTCCCTGATAAAGAGGCTCTCACTATGGACTTGTGCGATCACTGGTGATCACTACACATGTTGCTTGTAATTATACCCCTCTACCCATTGCAGGACTCTACAGATTGTTTATTGGTACTGTACAGTCCAAGTGAATAATACACATATGAATGGAAATTAAATGAAAGCACTCAGCCAAGTAACGGCGTCTGTTTTATGTAGTTTTTCCTTATACAGCTTTGATACTGTACAGAATATATGTGCACTGATATTTATGAACGTAGTGGTAATAATACAGGGCGCTGTTAGTACCCGCATGGGTTATGTTACTCTTGCATTTGAGTGTTATGTTATATTATTTTGTGTTATATGTGTAAGCTGCCAGTACCCCACTAGTGTGGTTATACAATGATGATAACTGCTGTTGTATGGCTCAGGCCGTGATTATACCAAAAATCGCTCACAGCAGTGAAACAAAGCAATAAAATCCAATGAAAGCGCACATACCAATCGCGACGTAAGCGCCGCCGCGAACCGCAAAGCGTCTGTCTCGGGAATAGATTTGAGATTTTGTTTTTCACAGGCGACGGCCGCATCACGTGATTTGCACAGCCAATCCCAGTGCATCACCAACCAACCAACCAATCTGGCCCTGTCTTCCTGCAGTAGCGCTACAAATCTCTTTGTCATGTTCACATGTGGCTTAAGGCCTCAATTATACCAGAAGCGGCAGAGCGATCCGGTGACGTCATCGTAGCGCGGTCAAGTGGAGCATGTGCACATGCAGAAGCGATTTGTAGCGCTACTGCAGAGTGCAGAGGAGACATGACTTGTTAGTTTGGTTTGTTTAAGATGCACTGTGATTGGCCGTGCAAATCACGTGTTACAGTTGTTAAATTACAGTTACTTTCTTGCACCTGATTTTTACCATACAAACATATTATGTGATACCCAATATGCGGGCCCCCGTAAATCTGTATTCCGATGATCCGTGTGCAGCCCGCGCCATAAACAAATTGTTTTCATATTCTTATGTAACACTTCCTGCTCGGCTTTTATGGAGATTACATCGGGGTACTGGGTTTGGCTACTCCATATGGGTTACCTTGACTCGGGGGGCTGGATTCAGGCTATGGGTTGTGGTGGAGATAGGATGGACGCCAGGAACTTTATAGTTACAAACAGAACAGGCTTTATTTACAGAGTTTTAGGCAGAACAACTTTCCCAGGTGGATTACTGCATTCCTAAAGAGGCGCATGCTTAGAACAGTTGGGGTCGTTGATAGTCATACCAGATAGCGTTGTCTTCATATGACATACTCTTCTTACACCTTCTGAGTCCCTGCTTGGGCTGCCCCTTTATATCTTTAGTACAGAGTCCTTGCGGCTCTATTTGGCTCTGACTCCTCAATGCTGGGTTGGCAGAGGTGATCCCTTTCTACTAGGCTCTTTATTACACTTCCCTGGGATGCTCACAGCGGGAGGGTGTCCAAAGCTATCAGGTGCTATGCTCCTTTGAGTCCCAGGGCTACCAATCGGGGTAACCCCTCTAGGGGTTAGCCTGTACTTCTAGAACTTTTCTAGGGAGCCTATGTTCAAGGGTACTTCCCTATCTATCACAACAACAATGGGGGTACTACCCTAGACTACATTATTATATAACTGTTCTTACATATTTACAGGGGAGACCTCTCCTCTGGCTCTCCTCCTGGGATATGAGGGTGAAGTTCTTTTTTCGACCTCTCGCACTCCCTGTCTCTAGGCAGAAAAGGGGCAGAATTTAGCCTCTGCTGAGTCACCCTAATAAACCAGGTGATCCATCCAGCATATTCCAGAAGTAGGGTGTGTCCTAGCCCCTGCCTGGTCACTTTGCAACATACTAGTTAAAAGAGCAGGTGTCCAATATCTAACTCCTTCAAACCCTTTAACCCCTTATACCATATGGTAATCCCAAGGGGGGTTACACTTGGTAGTCTTGTCATGATACTATCATGAGATATTAGGTAGTTTAATCAGTCTGGTACTTCAGAGGTTAATGTGGTTACCGCTAGTTTTATGGCCTGTTAAACCCTTGGCCAGGCCTACTTTTAGGACTGATAGAATCGTGAGATCAGAGCATCTGTTTTGGCAGAGATGGGATTAAAATATGGCTCTCTTGACATCTTTAGAAACATGATCCTTTTCTGCCTAGAGACAGGGAGTGCGAGAGGTCGAAAAAAGAACTTCACCCTTTTAAACTTACTATCAAAGGCATTCTCTGGAGGGTTCTGCAAGGTTCAGTGGGCGTGGCTAAGTAAGTATTTCACAAAAGAGTGCATTTGCTACAAATTAGGATATCCGTTGATAACCTCTATCCTAAAGTATAACTTTCAGATATCTGTAATCGTTACAAGGAGACACATGCAATGAGACCACACACTACATGGGTAAGAGGTGCCAAGGACAGATATCCATTTGTCACTCAAATTTAGGAGCAAGACAGTCAAAATTAGTCTTATTACATCCATCATAATAGCTTGAATCTATTGATATGACTCATGTGTTTCTAAGTATTAGAAAAAGGAAGTTATGAGTGTGTTTATATATTGAGGCAAGGATTTAAACGTCTTTTGTAAGGAGTTTTTGTTCCTCTGTTGTAAAACAGTCAACCTAGCAGCTTATATATGACGTGTGGGCTTATGTTGTTTCAATGGGGACAAATAGTACATAAGTCTTAGCAGGGTAGTGTGAAATCAGAATTCAACAGAGGTGTGTTTGTGCTCAAACGCGTGAATTCTCATATTTGTACGCCAGTGACCTCTCTGGGGGGTGGGGGGGGGAACCTATGACATGGTAACGTACGGTATAGGGATTTATATTTTATGTTTTATCCTGTTATTTTAAGAAACTTCTGCATTTATTGTACTGTACCTGTATATTCTTGTAATCCTTTTTCTGTAATCTAAGCACTGTATTTTTATATATATATTACATAATTCTTTAATAAGTAATGCTTTGGAACTCTGAATGAACTGTTGCACGCTTTGTAGAGAGTATTTACATTTTCTGACACATTTGGTTACAATCCATTTTGTGTGTTAAGTGCATAGTTTTTTCTATAATAAAGAGGGACCTGAGACCATGGCAGATATATATTAATGACATATTTTACATACTTCTTCAGTGGTGGCAGTGGATATATATGATTGTAATTGAGTAAGGGGTTCAATATTAACTCATTTGAAAGTACCTTGCGCAGGAGAAAGGAGAGTTGGCTAGAGTATCTGTGTGTATTAACCCTGGTTGCATATCTAAGTCACGTGCTCACTTGTGTAATGTTCGTGACAGGTGGTAGTATATGGGGACGGATTTAGGAGAGATATTGTTCATTTGGGGGACCTTTGCGAAGGAGAAAAGTTGGTCAGCTATAGAGCTATGTATTAACCCGTGTCCCGTATGCAGGTCACGTGCTCACGGGTGTGCCGTACGTGACAAGTCTCAATAAGGACATGACCCTATCCTTGCCTGTTTGATGTGCAGGTGTATGTATTTCCTAAAGTAACATGCTGCAGACAGTGTGAGCAGAATTAATGCACCTCTTAATTGGGATGTGGGTATTGTGACATAGTCCAAAGATGTTAGGCAGCTTTCTGCCCCATTTTAGGTCAGAAAGTGCAGGAATAGTTAAAAATGATCCGTTCCACAGCTTCCCATTAACTCAGGCAGCTGGATGGAAAATCCAGACCACAGATTACAATGGCTCTAGTTCTCCCTCACCTGCTCTTCTAATCACATGCACAGGTATTTAGAGCAGAGAGGTTTTGCATTTCACTCTCTCTCCTTAGAGCCTGGAGGCTGGGGGTATCGCTGCTTCCCGGTATCCAGTTTCGGGGTGGACGGCCCCTCCAAGTATCACAGTACCAGAGGATTTGCCTGGACACTTGGGACCGAGTTCCCACCACGAACAGATAAGACAAAACAAATTGCTGTTGCTAAAAGACTGCTGTATCTAGTGACCCTAAATGAGAGAGCATTGTTTTAAGCTGGGGAACCAGGTTAGTTGGCCAGCAGCTGTTAGAGAGACTGATTCTAATGTGTAGTTAGATCCCTGAAAGGGATAGGATTTTGTTTATATAATTTGGTTTCTTTTTACTTGAAATAACAGTGTGGGAAATACTATAACACTGAAATGAGAACTGCTGAATGAAAGTATCTGAGTACCTCTAATCTACACTTGTTAAAGCTGCAGTACCTTACTTGGATGAAAATAAAGCAGACAGAAGCCTGAGTTAAGCAGCATAATACTTTGCATGATCCTGTTTTTGTATAAATAACCCTAGAAGACTGTGTCGGGAAGAACCCAGACAGACGTCAGCACTACAAAAGAGGGGCGTTTGTCACAGTATATATGTTCACTATGAGTAATACTAATAATAGTCTATTTTTGTGTTGAATTGTAAATCTTTCTTTAGAGGCACAGTAACGCAGCCACCTCTGGGGTACGATCTTAGCAGCATTTTTGGGGGGTTATCCTCTCTGTTTAACAGTCTGTAAAGATGGCAAAATAACAAAAATGTAAATTGACCTTTTATCTATGTGGGCCAGTATCTGCCACTGCTTCCTATTCGTGGCTCTTTGAGATATGATTTCCATCTTGGAGAATTATTGAGCATGATTGTATCACTCAGGCTCACACTGTCCAGAATTGCGTTGTAAATAAGGCCCTAAATGTCATAACGTTCCTCAGACGCAGTCCTCCTAGCAACATATATAAGATGTGACCTCTATGTAACATATTCCCTACCATTTGTACTCAAAAGTACATAGTTGAAAAAAAGACATGCGTCCATCAGGTTCAACCTATGCGAAATTCAATACTTAAGATATGTTTAATAGATTGTATAAATGTAGGCTTGGAAACACAATTCACAGCTGCATTGAATCTGAACCACCCCAGTGTACATCTGCGTTGCCCCAAAGGCGGACAGCCTGATGGGGCTCCCCAAAAGCTGCTCCCCTCTGCACAGGACCAGCATGCTAAGGGTTATCGTTTGCTTGCACTTTGTGGAACGTCAACCCCACCCACTGGAATGTTAATGAGCCAAGAAGACAAAGAACTTTGTATTCACAGCTACATTAAATCTTAATCACCCCAGTGTATAGCTGCGTTGCCCCAAAGGCGGACAGCCTTTGGCACAGCTAAAGGTGTGAGACGTTTGCTGATGTTCATTGCTGTTTAGTGATGTTAAAGCTTCTCTTTTTCAATCTGAAACTCGCCAGCCTTTTTATCCCCTGTACCCAATTTTCCAACTCTATCTGTCCATTACATTTTTGACTGCATAACCTCTGTTCTTTTAATGTAACCATGTATTGTTATAACTCTGTGCCCAGGACATACTTGAAAACGAGAGGTAACCCTCAATGTATTACTTCCTGGTAAAATATTTTTTATAAATATAATAAAAATAACAATAACAATTAACACAAAATATACCTTACCTGGTGCTTTTGTTAACTGTTAGGTGAAATATTTCAAATATTACAATAGTGGCCACTATAAAGAGTCCCTGCATTACTCTAGTGATGGGCTGTTACAGGTTCTAACTTGGCCAATCGCCACCTAGCCAGGGAGAGTCTCTCCCCAGAATGCACTGCAGCAGCAGACCTGAGATTTGAAAGGTTCTGAAGGGGATTGTGGTAGTGCGGGTAATAACTAGATTGCAATCTAACGTATGATTCCATTACCTCCTCCCATAGCCCTTGCAACCATTCCATGAAATCACTTGTCCTTTGAATTTCTCACACTACAGAGAGCAGGGGTGGCCAACTCCAATCCTCAAGGGCCACCAACAGGTCAGGTTTTCAGAATATCTCTGCTTCAGCACAGGTGGCTCAATCGGTGGCTCAGTCGAAGATGATTGAGCCACCTCTGCTGAAGCAGGGATATCCTGATAACCTGACCTGTCGGTAGCCCCTTGAGAACTGGAGTTGGCCACCCCTGCCATAGAGGATAGATGAAACAAAACCATGATAAAGTCAATAGTGAGGGAAGCGTAACATATAGTTGAGATGAATGAACAGCAACTTTCCTGCGCTGATGCAAGTGATGTTTCCCAACAAGCTTGTAAGTACCCTGCAGGTAATCAGACGGAGTGTGGGGCTTTTCAAATTCTGTAAGTCTTCGGATTTTGGTTTAATGAATGTTACAACCTTCAAAGATCACAGAGGCCGAACGTGAGCGCATCATGCAGAGCGATGCTGGGTCTCCCAGCTGCAGCCTTGTGACTGATACACAATGATGCCTTTGTGCTATGTTTAATGGGGAATGACTACCACCTGGTGGTGAATGCTGATATTGCCACTCCTTGCACTAGATCTTTCCTTAACACCGATCCTTAAGGGCAGATCCACAGAGTTATTTTTCCTGAGTTTAACAGGTATCCACAAAGCTAATTATATGCAAAGTTATCAACTTAGAACAGGCTTCATGCCATGGGGACGGAGCGGACGGAGATGCCTGTTTATGAATGGTCAGGCATGCTATATACATCCCTTCAACCGCCCTCCAAATAACATGTGGAGAGACACCTGTGCTCGTAAGGAACCCACCTTGGATACCTGGGAGATATGCTAATGAGAAATGCAAAGTATATTTAAATGACTCGCACCCCACACCTCCTAAATAGGTTAGCGGGAGTTTGTGAACCTGCCCCTTGCTGTGTAGGGTAGATTGCTTTCGCTAACAGCTGTAGGTTGTAATATTAACCGTGTCAGACCAAAGAGACTCTTCTGAAGATGTTTTTTTTAGCATAAGGATTGAGGAGGGAGTGGGACAGGGGTCATCATATTGTGCTGAAATTGAATGCACAAGCTTGTGAATATGATTACATCACTTACCTCCAGGGGTGCTCAACTCCAGTCCTCAAGCCTCCCCCCAACAGGTCAGGTTTTCAGGACATCCCTGCTTCAGCAAAGGTGGCTCAATCACTCCCTGCTTTAGCAAAGGAGACTGAGCCATCTGTGCTGAAGCTGGTATATCCTGAAAACCTGACCTCACTGGAAGATCAAGGAATATTATTATCTGTGATACATACATATTAATGTTTATCCTTGACCCCTAGCAGTTATATACTATACAGATATAGTCTGTCAGCCTACTCGCTATTGGGGATTTTGAATCCACATTCACTGTATATATTTTCAACGTTTTTCGGCGCAGTTGTTATGAAATAAAATGTTATTATTTTTTGGCTTTTATCAATATCTATCTACCTTTGGTTATAGGAGCATATATTGCAATCACATCTGTACCATTACAAGGAGGGGATATTTGTACCTCAGGACAATCTCAGTCCAATCTCTATGCTGCAGTGAATGTGCTGCTGTCCTGCGCTCTGCGGGAGGTGTTCACACAGAGTCTTATCTGTGTTACAATGCCACGAGTGAGAGAGATAAGATGTGAAGTATAGGTAGCATGTGGAGGGGGACTCCGAGGCCAGGAAACATCACCTCTTACCTGCGTGGCCGGCCTCCCCTCTCTTGTGTTGCTGTGTCTGGCTGGTGTCCTCTGATCGCTGTCCCGGACCAGTCGGTGCTGGCAGCTGCATGCAGGCAGCCTCTGCAGCTGATAAGGGAACTCCCACACTCTCTCTCTCAGGCGCGCTTCCTGGATCTCAGCGTGAGGAATGAGGAGTGGTATTGCAAGGGCCTCCGAGTCGCAGCAAACTAGGCAAAAATAGAAAAATCCCAGGTTCAAGATATAAAGGCTTTTTAGAGCGAAAATATTTAACAGCAAGGTCCATATTCTCCCCCCCGTCGCGTTTCACGCCGCGGGGCCTTTATATCTTGAACCTGGGATTTTTCAATTTTTTGCCTAATTTGCTGCTGCTCCGGATGTCCTTGCAATACCATTGCTCATTTCTTGCTCAATCTCTATGCTCATACCATAGAGTGCAGACAATAGGGGCTCGTAGTGATTCTAGAATCACTCTCTTGGTATTTGGTTGTATGAAGCAGGGGAACCTGTTTCAATTCCCGGTGTTGGTTCCTTTTTATCTTGGGCAAGTCACTGTATGTCCCTGTGCCTCACACACCACAAACAGATTGCCAGCTCACCTGGGCAGGGACCTGTGCCTGTAACAATCTAATTGTGACGCGCTTTGTGTCCCATTGGGAGAAAAGCGCTATATGAAATAGTTATTATTATTATGGATTTAAATCATTAAGTTAATGTGTAAACAGTGGCGGATTTATAAAAATGCCTACCCTCCTCCATCTGCAGCATCTACTCCACTGTTGTTTCACCATCTCTTGTTAACGATGAAGCCTTCTCCACTGATTCTTCCATTTTTTGTACCTCTGTAATCTAGGTATCCACTTCTGAGCTCAATGAGGCTTTCATCTTCTTTCTTCACTTAGGCCAACAATATCGCATTTCATCTGTTCAAGCTTGTCTTCCAGTTCTTGCCATGCTGCTTCACTGGAGAGAGCCTGGCAGTTGTACAGTAGGTAGCTAGGTAGGTAGGTTTAGGTTTGAATGACAGCTTTTGTTTAACTGAGGATTCTTAGCACCCTCTGCCTACGTGCCCTCTTCTTAAACGCTGGCAAGTCTAGGGACAGTCTCCAGGGAATAAGGACCATTGCTTTTTGGTGTGTCCCATATTTGGGAGTTGAGGCCTTACTTGCCATGCCGACTTCACTGGCATCTTGGCAAGTACCTTTCCCACTTTAGCCGGGTGTGTTGTTCAAGCTTTCATAGTGTGATTAAACCTACCAGCACAAGTGCCATCATCTTGAACACCCGTTGCCACCTTCCCGTCACTTTGAGGCAGGGAGATAATACTTTCATTGCTTCTGAGGTCCTGAAGTGTTCGATCTAACGTGTGTTTGTGGGACATTAGACTCTGATTCCAAACAGTGGTCTCACATTCTGAAGAACTTTGACAGCTCCTGTATTTATTGCATTATAAGAGTGACCAAAATGAAGTGTTAGCTTGAGGGTTGTTCATTTATGAATTGTATCCAAACCTAGGTAAGCACCAGGTCCTTGATCTCCGGAACCATCATGCCAAATCTGGTTACGATATCTTAAGAGGTGTCCAAATGCATCGCGAAATAGCGTTTGGAACAACGTCCCAAAATATATAGTATTGTTAGGAGACAAAGCTGTCATGGCGGAGATTCGGGAAGTTTGAAGCAATAATGATTTTATTGATTGCCGAGCTCCGGGTGACATCTGTCTCTCAAAGGAGAAGTGCCACACCAGATAATCAAAACAGCATATATTTATAGGCAAAGGCAAAGCTAAGCTTGTAAGGTGACATACAAATACAATTATCACCATATACAGTCTTTGATACCCGGTTACTGTGTGGAATGTTCAACTTTAGTAATTGTAGCAAAAACATGTTATTTAGCAATTCATTTTAATAATGGCTAAGGATAGGACATCCCCGCTTCAGCACAGTCTCTCATCCTTCCTTCTTCCTGGGATTAACAACCCAGGCAGTCCCAGCAGGCTCTGCGACCACCGTCCAGCGGGCCTAGGGGGCTGTGCCAGCTTCTACAGCTGGGAGAACCCTTTTCTGCCCCTTTCTCTGGGACAGCAGTCTCTCTCTCTGTGTATAGTCACTTCCTGACTTTTAAAGCTCCATGAGCAATCATAAGTTCAGCCTGCTCAATTAGATAGCAGCTGCTGCTGGCATTTCTAGGATATTAACCAACACAAAAAAATGTCCGTTGACATACTACCAACCCTAAGCAGGGTCCATACTAATATCCCACACTAAGGACATGATGTATCCATAATATATTATATATATATAATAATATATATATATATATATAGATATATATATATATATATAACATTATATATATACATATATATATATATTATACATAATACCAGTACTAGACACCAGTTAAGTGAATACAAATATTAGATATATATTTAATACTAATACAATAAAATTAGCCAGAAATTTCGATCCAATGGGGGCACGTCGTGATGATTCAATCTATCATCCTTATCCTGAGACCTTACTATGTCTTCAAAATCTTAATACACAGTTTAGTGAAAACTATCTAAAGAGATATTAATAACGTACAAAATAGTCCATCAAATGTACAAAGATCCTAAACTGACAACGATCTAAGACAGGATTATTATTATTATATATTATTATTATATTATTATTATTATATTATTATTATTATTATTTTGTTATCATGGAAGGCAACTCAGATTTGAAATCCTCATTAAAGCTGCAGTTCAAGCTGTGTTTTATTCTTTCCCTGTATGTGCATCGATACAATCTACACACTGACAAGTGATTAGCTAAGTTGCTGATCGAACCATTTTTCTGCAATGGATCACTGAAGATTCGGCTCAGGATTCACTAAATGCATCTTGGGTCCCTTTCTGCTGCACTGACAGCCAAAGTTCTGTGAGGAAGATCATGTGACCAGGCAGGCACTAAATTTAATTGGTTCACTGCTAGAGAGGGCAGGGCTCAAAAAGGCGATGCTGTTTCAGAAGGGGAAGGGGATGTGACTTTGTAAATAGTTTCTATAGGAACAAAAATGCTCGTTACATTAGAATACATTAAAAATGTCTTACATTTTTTTTTTAAATGCTACAAATAATTTCTCATGGTACAGAACTGAGTTATTGAAAAAAGAACACGTAGGATATTGCTTGGTCTGCAACTGTAAGGCATTTTGGATTTAAAGTATCTAATTGATCAAACCAATATACCTCTAGTTTCAGAAGTACAAATTCTTTGTTACCTCCTCTTATGGGTTTAAAAGTTTGCTCTAAGACAGGGGTTCTTAACTCCAATCCTCAAGGGCCACCAACAGGTCAGGTTTTCCGGATAACCCTGCTTCAGGTGGCTCAATCCATGTCTCAGTTGTGCACCACCTGTGCTGAAGCATGGATATCCTGAAAACCTGACCTGTTGGTGGCCCTTGTGTTGGCTCTAGATAGATGAGTCACTCCACCTTCCCTAATAACATTATTGCCATTTCCACAGTTTCTCCATGGAAATGTCCCACATTGTGGACCTTCAATAAACCTGGTATGACTTGGACCTGATGAAGTATCTGCCCTGATGAGCAGATCACCCACTGTGCTGTATGTCTGAAAGAAAACAGCGGATCGCATGTAAATAACCCATTGTATATGGGATCGGTTTGCAGAATTGGCCAGCACTTTTTGACGTTCCCTCGCACGTCCCCTGAACGCACATACTGCAGACGTAGCCCGACGCACTGTCCTTGGAGAACAAAAAACGGTGTGACTCTGGGGACAGTAAACGCCAGGAATGGGACCCTCCCCACACAGATTTCCTGCTTCCGCTGGGATACGGCAGTCAGGGTCCCGCCGCACCCCCCCGGGAGCGCGTGTAGTTAGTCTAGCTACTCTGAATGTGGGCGCCAATGGTATTCTTTCCTCTTGTGTACAATGAATTTTAGGGACGCTTGTTTAATTCTCTGCATTATGTAGCATGTTTTCTGAATGCCCTCTTTGTTTTGCTGCTATTTGCTTTATTCTTCCAATAAACTTCTCCTCATCGGAAACTAGACGTCTGACTCCTCATTTGGCGGTGTGGTAAACCTGCTGTGGCACTGAATGGATGGTGACTACTGTACTTGCTAAAAGCATGTTATTTTTATCAGTTTGCTTATAGATGTCTGTGGCGATCATTTATCTTTATTTTTCTAGCCACACATCTAGAAAATGTAGTCAGTGTTTATCAAATTCAAGTTTAAAGCAGCAAAACTGAAAACAATCCGATGTTTTCCCCCAATAAATCAGTTCTGTAGTATTAGATAATATTAGATAATACTGTCTTGTCTGCATTTTTTTCCAACTCTTAATGCCATTTAAAAAAAAAAAAAAATATTTTTTAAATGTACGGATCATCCTTTGGTTGCTATAGCAATCATTTAGAAAATCACATCCACTTTCTCTCTTGAAACAGGTTCTGACACATGCCTTTTTTCGTTAGCTCTGCCCTTTGACAACAAAGTATCACAAACAGAACTGTTGCTGTGTTCCAGACAGCAGAGATGTCTATAATTCTGAAAGCTGTAACAATGAGTTACACTTATTAATATAATGTTATATAACAGCTGCAGCATTTCACAGACTGCAGCACAAAGTTAGAAGGCGGCCATTTCTTAAGACGCATAATCAGGATTTTTACAAATTTATAACAGGAGCACCAAACGTAGCTTAGGTAGGAATGTAGAATCGTACACTATCAAATGGTTTACATATAGAAATAAGAAAGGGGGAAAGAAGGGGAAAGTAGTATTGCTTCTTTAAAGGAGCAATCAATTCAATATCCTACAGGGGTACATGTGTGTTTTTTTAAATAAAATAGAAGATACTTACTACCTTTTTTTTCTAATTCAACTCTTAATGTCATTTTTAATGTACTGAGAATCCGTTGATTTCTATAGCAGGTTTTAGCCCACCTCCCCAGCAGTGCAAGATCTTTGTAACACCTTCCTGTTTGTGATTATTTGTTGCCAATGTTCCCGGCAGTTTGTGCTGCAAACTGTAACAATATATAATGTTACCTTAGTAATATAGAATACATTGTAGCTGCTGAGTTACACTGACTGAAAGGATTGATTGAAATTGAAAGGAGGCTATTTAGTGAAGCCTGGGAAGCAGGATCTTTGCTGATCGATCACGGGAAAATAAATTGATCGGCAGCTTTGGTCATTCATTCTCAATAAAGGTGATCAAAGGCTGCCTCTTTAAATGTAACCCTTTCATGCTCTTGATTAACATAATCAGGCACACAGTGTATATCATTGTTATCAAAATGCTGTAGGGAGAATATACAGTATTGTCCACAAATCTATACCAGTTTGGGATTTGACCTTTGTACTGCCCATTTTGCAGAAACAAAACATTTCAATTATATGCATAAAAGTATTAGCATATGTGGGCACCATATTTCTTATTGAAAGAAGGTCATTTTTACTAAGGACAAATATAAAAAATCAAATTTAAAAGAAACACAGGGTGTTACAATTACCTAGTTTTCGCTGGTTCCCTTGTATACAGTATACCAAGAGTGGGCAACGCCAGTCCTCAAAGGCCACCAACAGGTCAGGTTTTCAGGATATCCCTGCTTCAGCACAGGTGGCGCCTGCGCTGAAGAATAGATATCCTGAAAACCTGACCTGTTGGTGGCCCTTGACGACTGGAGTTGGCCCCCTCTGCAATATACCTTCTTGGTGAGGTACAGGAGTAGAAAAACCTTAAAAACATAAATGTAACACAGCCACGTGCCTGGTGTAACATTCCCTATTGTGTTAATTCCATTTCATAATTCTTTGGTGTCACATGAACATATAGAAATGATAACTCAATATAGGTGTCCGTTTCTTTTTTTTTTAAAGATCCAAGTAGTACCGTATTGTAAGGGGCAGTAGTGCCGGATTTTGGATAACTGGGGCAATCCTTCTTCCATATAAATGGTTTTGTCCATAACCGCTACGGTCGGCTTTTATCATTATTATTTTTCCTTAATTTACAGATTAGGTCACTTGTGTTTATTAATATCCCGTGTAAGTTTAGAAACATTAGTCACAATATTACAAAAGATTTCAAAAGAATTGTTAATGTCCGTGAGGTTAAATGTGCCTTTTCCTTAATAAGTTGACTCCTAAATCTCCCATTAGTTGGGACGCCATATTTTGTGTACCCGAAAAAAAAAAAATTAAATTTCAAAAGTAAACATTGAAATCAAATCAAATAACTCGATGGGTCGGCACAAAGCCATGTTGTGGGAGCCAATTATTGAGAAGAAATATTAGCCAGGTCCAGAGCTGCTCCTATTCCCTCGTTTGCCTTTGATCCCGAGTGGCGAGTAAGTGGAGGGTCTCTTTTTACCACATCTCGTCCTCTTTCTCCCCTGGGTCGGCCACGTTCCACCAGTCCTGGAGTCCTGTTAAAGACTTGCCACAGGGGTAGTCCTTTCTGGATCTGACCAGGCAGGTGGAAGATCTTTGCCCTGGCGCTCTAATGGCACCTTGGAGCCGTGTCCTTCTTCTTACTTCTTGGATCACGTGCCACGTACACACTGGATTTAATTCACCGTCCTTCGTGCCCCGCCTGAACTTTCTGTAATACTGTATGTCCTCGTGCAACGATGATCATTTTGCCTGCAATTCCCTTATTGAATTGAGCTTCTGAATGGCTGGTTGGAGGTTTTCTGCTGGGAGCAACATTCAACCAGAATGTATTAATGTAAAACTTGATGCCTTTTTTTTTCTCAAGGACTTGCTTGTCCAAACTGAATCGTTTGAATATCCAGACGTAACCCCCTCTCTGTATTCTTCCTACTTTCAGGTTTTGGGTCAGAATTGAACTGTGTAAAGACAGATTAAATTACTCAAGCATTGCAGCTGCTTGTATATGCCATTTTCCTGTGGTTTAGCAAACGCACACACGCAGCAGCCTTTGCCGTGTTCAAGCTATGTGTTCTGTCTGCTTCTGTGAGCGCGGAAGTCACCGCATGCTGATCTGTGGTCTGTCCAGTGTCCGTAAAGAAACAGATACAGTTTTAAGGTGCACATGTCGTTTAACAGCCGGCTTGTAAATGGCGTGGTCCTCCGCAATGCCCACTCAACTGATAGGAATGTATATGAAGATGCCACACCCGTAAATGTTCTAAAAGCAGTATATTATTGCATTTATTTTCTGATGTGTACAAACAGAGCACACACAAAGTTAACTACTGTTGCTCAGCAAATAAAAATGCCACTTATTATTATTATTATTATTGTTGTTTGTTCTTGTATAACGCTGCTAGTTTTTATGTAGCGCTTAACAGAGACATTTTGCAGGCACAGGTACCTGCACCGTAGAGCTTACAATCTATAATTTTGGTGCCTGAGGCACAGGGAGATAAAGTGACTTGCCCAAGGTCTCAAGGAGCCAACGCCAGGAATTGAACCCGGTTCCCCTGCTTCACACTCAGTGCCAGTCAGTGTCTTTACTCACTGAGCCGCTCCTTCTCCACTTGTGAGCACATGCTCATGTCTCAGACAGGTCTGCAACCCTGCCTTGCCCCATTATCTCTAAGCCTACAATGTTGCCACTGCAGCCAGGGATTCTGGGTAATGACATGCAAATAAGCATTGTTCACAATTTTGGGGATTTTCTATCGAGATTTTGAAAATAGTAGGGCCCCTATGTATTATTCAAACTGCGTTGTGTCATTGTATCAGGGCGCGGTGCCCCAGGTGTGCAAGTTACAGATTTGTGTACTGACTGTAGGATGAGTTAAAGGTGGAGAAAGTCAAGGCAATACTATATTCCAGATTGAGAGGCCTCATTAATCACTGCTCCTAAGAGATTTTTGTCAACCTTCACAAATAAGATCGGCGCCGTTTTATAATGATCCCGCAGTCACCAGTTTATCCAAATGAAAAGTTACGCTGTGTGTTATGGCGCAAACTGCATCACCTTGATGCATCTGTGTACCCCTGCAAGGCCCAAACTTACTAAACAGCGCTAAGTCCTACTCGAGGGTTGGCACTATTTGCCAAGACGTTGTAGGAAAAAATGAAAATGGCAAGACAAATAAGATGCAATCTATTTTTTTTTATGCGTGGAAAAGAAATGATGCATGATGAATGTTTCTTTTCCTTGCATGATATGTGTTTCATGTTACTTCCGTGTTGCAGTCTTCATTTTCTTCCTACATCTCTCTCTGCCCACATGCGGCATTTATCTCCTGTCTTGTTTCGTTCTGACTTGGGCACCTCCACCTTACTAAGAAGCGATCGTGACAAGTGTCTGTATTCTTGCTGCTGTATTTTTATAAAAGAAAATTAAAAAAGCGCAAGATCCGTGCACTACGGGTCTTGCGCTTTTTTTCTTTTCTTTTGTTTCTATAGTTCTTTCCGGACCTGAGGGTTAGATCCGGTTCAAAGAACCAGCACTACTCATATATGGACTGGTTTGGACTCTATGATTTGATTGATATTGGACCTATATGAACGTATATATGTATTAAAGGTTTTCATCATTTGAGGTAATAATACTTCAATTTTATTGCATATTATATATTTATTGTATGCATAGGTAAGAGCGCCAGCTGAATTGTTTTATTATTTAAATCTTAGAGGGTTTTACACCATAAGAAAGATTCTTTTATCCTTAGGAACTGTCAGCACTTATTGTGTTTTATATGCTGTATTTTTATAGCGTGGGGCGAGGCAGGACAGATCCTTTTGGGAGTAGGACTCATTCAGATTTTAAAGCAGCAGTCATTTTTAAGCCTTCCTTCACCATTTGTTGTTTACCCATGATGGGAGCCAGGGGGGGGGCCACCGTGACGTCATCCGTTGCAGCTTCCTATTGGCCCACACAATGCAGGGGGATTTAAAAACCAGGAAGTATCAGCGATACATCTACCAGTCAGCATCTTTGGAACCGGGAGTGGTCCCTGGAACTGAAAATAAGGAGGTTCAGACCCGAGGCTACCTTGGTCACCATTCTGTTGAAAAAAAGGGCAGGTGAAGAGGGGGTTACTGCTCCTTTATCAGGCCTATAATAACATGTGCACTGTGTATCCCCTCTGTGTCAGACTTGATAATATCCTACTCTGCCGTTGTATCTGTAGCTGACATCGCTCAGTGGTCAAAGGGGCAAAAAAAAGTAATGTGGCTATGTCTTTAATTAAAAGAGTTCTATGTTTATTGAACATTGGGGTAACGTTCTTTGGGTTGTGTTTGAGAATTAGATATGAAGCGGATTAGAAGTGTTTATTTTTCTGTTGAAAACACAATGAAACTGTAATTGTGTAAATAAAATAATAGTCCCGGCTAGTAATATTATACTTTGCCTAATGGTTTTGGCTATTAACTATTGGCTCATTTATATGGGAGGGATAAGATCTATAATGGCTCTGTCTCTCTCCCCCGGCAGAGATCCCCCGCCCTGACTTGGGGAACCATATGGAGAAGCAGTATTACGTTACCCGTCCCTCCATCACACACAACGGCTTCCTATACAAGACTGCATCTACGAACAAGCCCATCACCGAGAGGAAACCTAGGGAAGGTATGTCTGTGTCCAGGAATATAACTGCGCCTCCACTACATTTGATTTGATAAGAAGCTATGAGCATGAGCATGTTTTGGAAATCATTTCTACCTTACTTACTGTACTTAGTTACAACACGTACTGTATAGTGATGGAACATTGTGCTTGGAAGACATTACCCATCTTCTACGTCTGTGGGAAGACCATGGGCCTCTCAAACAGAAATTACCCTACAATCCCCTCTGTGCTGACCAGTTTGCCACATAACTTTAAATCTTTCCTCTCTAAGAATATGGCTAAGCCTTGGATAATTTACCCTTTTAGCTTAACATCTCTACATCTTTGTGCTCGCTTTGACATTTTTCTTACCCACCACAGTATACCGTATGTAGGGCAGCATACAGTATATGCAGTCCCAAAAAGTGTGTGTATAATGCAATATATATATATATATATATATATAGCTGAACCCTGTTATAATGCGGTGCTCGGGATCCACATAATGAGACCGCGTTATAACCGAGATCGCGGGGGAAAAATGGCTGCCGCAATCAGGGGTTCAATAGTTTTCAAATGTTCAAAAAGTGTGTTTAAAAATAAAAAACCAATGTTATAATATAGTCCACAAATGTTAGGACATACAAGAAGTCCAATGTTACTCACAACGTCCTTAATTAATATGAGGGGCCACCGATTAGTAAAGTTAGTTGTATGAAGGGTTGAATCCGAATGCAAGACAGCGTTTTCTTAGATGAACCAAATCCTCACTAAAAATAGAGAAGCCCACGCTCCATAGTGTAAAACAATGTAATCGCTTATACGAGAATAATATACGGGTAATAAGAGCAAAGAAGAAAAGCACTCACAAACGTGATATTACGGAGAGAGGGAAGTGCTGTCGTAGCGTCTGACCTCATCGGGTAAAACACTTTCAACCGTTTCCAACTGACTGCCCCATCTAGTTTCACAACAAGTTGGCCCCCCAGAAAAACATCCTCTCGCAGGCAAATCCCTTAAGAAGTCACATTACATGACGAAATGTGTTGGGTTGTCCCTGATAGGACATCTATTGGTGCCACCTACTCGTTGTGAAGCTGGAAGGGGCGGAGCTTACTCACGGACAGTAGCAGATTTCCCGTTAGGCCCAGGTCTAGGGCGGCAAAATTTTGGGGCTGCAAAAATGTCCGTCCCCATATTCTTTTGCCGCACTCTCAGGCCTGATGGGAAGATATTTTATCTGTTGCGGCCGGCTCCTTACCTGCTGCCCTCCTCCTCCTTCTGAACCGCAGCGTCAAATGACGGCGCGGACGTCACCAACGTGACGTCACGGCGTCTCGTTGCTATGGCAACATGACATTGCAGAGTCAAATGATGACATGACATCGCATTACCATGGCAATGCGACCCCGTGCGACGTCACGATGGTGACGTCCGTGGCGTCACTTGACACTGCAGTTCAGAATGAGGAGGAGGGCAGCAGGTAAGGAGGCGGCCGCAACAGTTGTGCCTTGGGGCGGCGGATTTTGAAATCCGGCGCTGCTCACGGGGATTGGTCTATTGGGAACAAAGGTACCTGATCAGGACGCACCTCCCACTCTAAAGCTCCACACTGAATCCTCCAATATCCTTATCCAAGATGCGTCGGCTGGTAACCCCGAGTCTAAACTCGTTCAAAGCGATTTTTTATGTTCCGCTTGTGAGTGTGTCTCTTTTTAGCTCTTATTATATGAGCGATTAAATTGTTTTCGCTATGATCTGGAATTTTTTTACGTGCAATACTGAAGTGAAAGCTGCATATGTTGTATCTTTGTGTTGTATCGTTATGGAGTGAGAACTTTCCTACAAATTGTCCAAACGCATTGTTGTCCCAGCATTGCATCCTCCTCTTCAGTTTGAACTACAGGATAGGCAACTGTAAAAGTACCAGGATGGTTTCAAGTCCGATAAAATGTCTCTGGATGGCATCAGGTTCACCTGAAATTAAGTGTGATGGCATCCCGCCCCACTTCAAGCACTGTGTGTGTGTGTAAGTGTGTATAATATATATCAAACAGTGAGCCACTGTGAGTGCTCGTTTGCGTGTCATTACCCAGAATCCCTTGCCGCAGTGGAAGCATGGTATGCTAAGAGATAATAGGGAAAGGCAGGGCTGCAGCCTGTCTGAGACATATGAAGGTGCTCACAAGTGGTATTTGTATTTGCTATAGATGTGTGCATACAAACACTATATATACATAATATTCTCTAAGTGTTGCATTTTCTTCCTCTGTCCCGCAGAGTTTAGCCGGCGCTGGTGTGTGCTGAACGATAACGTACTCGGCTACTACGAGAGCGACCGCAGTTCTGTTCCCAACAGGGAGATCAAGATGGAGGAGATTGTATGTGTTGCAGTCAGTCCTCTGGAGACCCACGGGTGAGATTCTATATAGTTTTACATTTATTTCATATATTCAATCGGCACTTCCGATAAATGTAGGGTTATGCATTTGGCAAACCAGAATAAACAGGCGATTTACAATGGAACTTTTTCAGGTTGGACTAAAGTCGTGAGTGGAGTACCTCAGGGATCGGTACTGGGACCCCTGCTTTTTAACTTGTTTATTAATGACCTTGAGGTTGGCATCGAGAGCAAAGTCTCCATCTTTGCTGATGATACTAAATTGTGTAAGGTAATAGAATCAGAGCAGGATGTAATTTCTCTCGAGAAGGACTTGGAGAGACTGGAAACTTAAGCAAGTAAACAGCAGACGAGGTTTAATACAGATAAATGTAAGGTTATGTATTTGTGAAAACTAGAGTAAACAGGCAATTTGCAAATTAAATGGGGATAAATTAGGGGAATTGTTGATGGAGAAGGATTTAGGAGTGCTTATAGACAGCAGGCTTTGCAATAGTGCCCAAAGTCATGCAGTAGCTGCAAAGGCAAACCAGATCTTATCTTGCATCAAACAGGCAATGGATGGAAGGGAAGTATACATAATGATGCCCCCTTACAAAGCATTATTAAGACCACACCTTGAATATGGAGTACAAGTGGGGACCACTCCTTAGAAAAGACATTATGGAACTAGAGAGAGTGCAGAGAAGAGCCACCAAATTAATAAAGGGGATGGATGATCTAACTTATGAGGAGAGGCTAGCTAAATTAGATTTGTTTACATTAGAAAAGAGGTGTCTAAGAGGGGATATGATAACTATATACAAATATATTCGGGGACCATACAAAGAGCTTTCAAAAGAACTAGTCATCCCACGGGCAGTACAAAGGACTCAGGGTCATCCCTTAAGGTTGGAGGAAAGGAGGTTTCACCAGCAACATAGGAAAGGGTTCTTTACAGTAAGGGCAGTATACAGGGATATACCAAATAAGTAAACATGGGAAGGATGTTGATCCAGGGAGTAATATGATTGCCAATATTTGGAGTCAGGAACAAATTTATGTTTACCCTTATGACATATAATTAGATGATATTTCACTGGGGTTTTTTGTTTGCATTTCTCTGGATCAAAATACTGTAAGTACAAATATAGGATAAAGTATCTATCATCTAAATTTAGCATACGTTTAACTTGATGGACGCATGTCTTTTTTTCAACTTCATCTACTATGTAACTATGTAACTATCCTTAAACTTAAAACAGTGTAAAAATTGTGAAAAAATAACAATGACCAAAATCTAAAAAAAATTGATGAAGTGTGCAAGTGTCAAAATTATGAACAATATGTAGATGAAAAATACACTAATGCTATACGTAGAAAAATAAAGAATACTAAAAATATAAAACACATTAATAATGTAAATTAGTGAAAAAATCAATACAAAAATATAAAGATTGAAGAGAGAGGATTACATAACAGTATATGTAATGAAACCATCAGTCCATCTAAATAAATGCCCCAAAATGAACAGACTTTTCAAACTTTACCTAAGACTAGTTAAACGTCCCAAATCAGTTCCAAGTTTCCACTTGGAATCTGTATAGGGTGCTCGGAGCTCCCCTGGGTTCTCCCCATCTCATATAGTGCCAAAAAACAAAACAAAAAACAAAGAGGAGCACCCGCTCCCATAGCACAATGAATTCCTCACAATGGCAGAGGCTTTAAAACACAATGATATAATAGGGTCCAGTATCGGAGTGTCTTTATGGGGCAGAGAAGCTGTTTGTCATTCCATTCTCCCATGTCTAGCTCTGCCCTCTTAAAGTCAGATGTTGTGCGTCACTGTAGTGACATCAGAAACCCAACGCGTTTTGTTGTCCGTAGTAACAACCCTCCCTGATGAAGTTGCTATCAGAGGCTATTGTTTATATAGTGTAGTTTGTTTTGCTGCCTTTGGCCCAGATCCATAAAGCCCTGTTATTAAATTAAAGAAGCGTTAACTTAAGTTACAACATTAAGTGCTAACTGGCATCTGCAACAATACCTATCCTCATAACTCTGTTAGTTAATGCAGGAATTTAACAATACGTTCATTAGGAGAGAGAGATCCTTTTAGCATATATCCCAGGTATCTCTCACTCTCCTCCCAAACCCATATTGCAAGGTCTGGTTGGAAATAACGCCGCCTATAGGTAAGACAGGTGTACCCCGAATCCGTGCCTATGCTAATGAGATTACCAATGGGCGTTATTTTTGCATATAATTAGCTTTGTGGATTTGCTTGAACCTCAGAGAATATAACGTCCATTCCTGATTTTGATAACATGACGTTATGAGCCCGGACTTAACGGAGCTCTGTCTTTCTCCCACTATCTTTCCATCTTTCCTTAATTCTAGTCTCTCTCTCTCTACACCTTTTGTTCTCTCCCTGCATCATCTTTACTTTCTCCAGTTTTCTCTCTCTTTCCTTCTGTCTCTCACTAAGTCTTTCTCCGGTTCTCTCCCTCTCCATCTTTTTCACCTCTCTCTTTCTCAGTCTCTCACCCTTTCCATCTCTCTCTCCCCTCTCTTTCTCAGTCTTCTCCCTCTCCATCTCTCTCTCCCTTCTCTTTCTCAGTCTCTCTCCCTCTCCATCTCTCTCTCCTCTCTCTTTCTCAGTCTCCCTCCCTCTCTCTCTCCTCTCTTTCTCAGTCTTTCTCCATCTCTCTCCCCTCTCCTTCGCTGTCTATCTCCCTCTCCCATCTCTCGCCTCTCCCCCTCTCCCCTCGTCTTTCTCATCTCTCGTCTCCATCTCTCTCTCCCCTCTTTTCTCATTCCTCTCTCGCCCGCGTGCGCTCATCTCTCTCCGCGCCATCTCTCTCGCCCCGCATCTTTTCTCAGTCGCTCTCCCACACCCCCCCCCCGACATCCCCCCCCCCTACTAAACCCGAACCTCTCCTCATCTCCCCTTCTTTCTCAGTCTCACTCTCCCTCTCCATCGCTCCAACTAACCCCTCTCTTCTCAGTCTCCCTGCCCCTCTCTCCCTCCCCCTCTCTTTCTCAGCTTTCTATTTCTCCATCTCTCTCCCATCTCCTTCTCTGTCTGTTCCCTCTCCATCTCATCACCCCCTCTCTTTCTCAGTCTCTCTCTCCATACTGTATCTACCTCCCCTCTTTCTCAGTCTCTCTCCATCTCTCTCTCCCCCTCTTTTCGATTCGTCTCTCCCACTCCATCTCTCTCTCATCCTCTCTTCCAGTCTCTCTATCCTTACACTACCTCCCCTCTCCTTCCATCTCCTATCCATATCTACCTCCCCTCTCATTATCATCCTCTCATCTTCATCTCTCTCCCCCTCTCTTTCTCAGTCTCTCTCTCCATATCACCTCCCTCTTTCTCAGTCTCTCTCTCATGTCTCTCTCCCCCTCTTTCTCATCTCTCTCCAATTGCCCTCTCTCTCCCCTCTCCTCTTCTCCAGTCTCCTCCCCCTCATCCTCCTTCATCTCCCTCCCCTCTCTTTCTCAGTCGCTCTCTCCACGTCCAGTCTCTCACTCTCCCCCCTCTCCTCCTCCTGGCAGATTTGAGAAACACATTCGAGGTGTACACGGAGTCAGTAGAGGCTGTACCTTTTGAGAGTGGACGACCCGGGAGGCCACAGGAGAATGGGTTAAATCCATCGCCAAGTGTACAGACCCAGCCATGTCACTTCTGTCACACAGGGAAGAGAGGCCCCTTGATCCTGGTATGCCCGATTCTCAATTTACATCTGTGTATCACACTCACCATCCCTACACTTAATAGGGACATTATGCTTAAAAGCCAGGGTCAACCTTTATGGCACGTTGGTCCCTCATAAGCGAGTCAGTGGCTTTAGGGCTTTTGCAATGATCTCTGGCTAAAGTACAGTACAGGTCCTGACGTGGGTGTGCTCGGTTTTGACTCATGTTCAGCCGCTGTAGTATGTATGTCATTGAGCACCATCCTTGGAAGCGTTTTTAAACTAACGTATACTATAAGCACAAGAATAAGGTTTTTAGTAAAATGTATTGTCCTTTGCTTGTTCTCTACAACAACACACCCCACCCACCAAACACACACACACACACACACACACACACACACACACACACATCACACACCGCACACCACACACACGCATATATATATATATGTCATTAGGGCTCTTATAATGGGTTAATTCCTCAGTACAAGGTGATAGGGTCTCCTCAGTAGGACCAGGCCAATCTTAGCTATGGGGCACTGGCTTCAGGGTAGTCTATAAATAGCAGTGTTTGTGTTAACTAGGAACAACTAAGGTGTATTGGGAGAGCAGAGGTGCCTGAGTTCAGTGTCCGGAGGCAGCCAGGCCGTGGGACATGTATAGTCGCTAGAGGTAGCGGGTATAGGAGTACGGGGGAGCTGATGAGCTGAATCCCTGTCTCCACCAGCACTCCCGGACCCTGGGAGGTCATCCTATACACCCTAAGAACTGTGCCCCTGGGCTGCCAAAGCTTGGTACTGACTGACCAGGTGATATCCCGTTATGGTTAACAAGTTATTCAATAAGCCCTGAAATGGAATAACTGCCCATTGGTTGTAGGAGAAACGCAGTTGAAGCATCTCATACTCACACAATTGTAGAACGAAGTACAACACAGGCCAGAGAGGCGAGGTTCAGTAGCCCAGTTGGAGGGTATGCTTTACTCCATCTCCATTCTTCCTCCCTCCCAGTGCTTTCTGCCACCCACGGCGGAGGATCTGCTGAACCACGACTTTGAGCGGATTGGCAGGCTGCAGTACAAAGGGAGACGGAGCCTTGAGCCTGTGGAAGGCTGGTTCTGCCTCTGCGACAACACCCTCTACGCTTACTTCGAGGACAGCGAGACAGAGGAGGCGATCCACCTGAAGAAGCTTTCTGAACTCTGTACGTGTGGGGGTAACAGTCGTCGCTTAACCTTCCTGCTGTCAACAACTAGAGATGTGCGAGTCTGTGTTTTTGTAACACTTTTATAATATTTTTTTATTCCCTGGGTTGTAAGCGGTGCTGGACTCTCTGGCAGCAAAAGAGTTAATCCCAAGCCCAGTTAATTTTTAGACTGGTTCCCAAACCTCTCCCCAGGTCCCTGAACCAGAGCAGGTGTGTGAGAAGAAAATCCTCTCATAGGCAAGTTAGGTGCGTTCACCTGCCTGCAGATGCACTGACTATTCCCGTCCTCAGCCTACTGTATTGAAGTGTAATTGTAAGTTTCTTACACTTCAAACAGGTATGTTTTTCAGCCCAAACTCTGAAGGGTGTAACCCACATATAATCCCAAGTTATTTAAGTTTAAATCCCCCATATAAACATTCAGCCTTTCTCTTCTTCTTAAGTACTGATGGTAGTGACATGTTTAAGGGTTACATGTAGGTGAACAGAATGTGTGTGTTAATTTAATTTCTGACTGGCAACAGTTGTATGGAGGTAGGTGGCCCCTCCTCCCAGAGCTCACCCCTCCCCACCTTTTTAACTTGGGAGGTTCTCTCATTTTTCTGTATGGTCAAAACCCACTGAGGTTGCTTCCCCTCATACAGACGTAAAAGGAAGGGTTCACAGTTTAGTGTTAGGACCTGCACATTTGGTTATACAGTACCTTGACGTTGGTATGCAGGCTTATGACGCTTTGGCCAAAGGGTTTAACTAAATAACCAAGAAAATTTTATTATTGAAGTATTTGTACTTGATACTTATTACCATATATGTTTTGTCAATTGGATGCAGCATTGGGCACCCCTGTCTTTTGTTGTTACATGTGGGGGATTTGAAACCTTTTTTAATCAAAATCTGATATTTTTTAAATCATTATGTCTGATCAGGTCACAGGCCAGATTTTCAGGATATCCCTGCTTCAGGTGGCTCTTTCAGTCCCTGCTTCAGCACAGGTGGCTCAGTCTTCAACTGAGCCACCTGTGCTGAAGCAGGGACATCCTTTAAACCGGGCCTGTTGGAGTGGGTCTTGAGGACTGGAATTGAGAACTCCTGATATAGGATATGGGACTATCTCGCCCCATTTAGACTTTGAGAATGGTTACCCTTGATTGACATAACGATGTAGCGAAGGTTGCTGGTCGCGCTGGCACGTGGCGGTGAGATAGTCTGTGTTATTCTGCGTTTTCACCGCTGTGGGGAAACTGGGGATCTGCGTTAACGCGATGGGCTGTGTTATCAGCGGGAGCAATAAAGTCTGCTACATCTGCGTTGCAAATGAATCTACAGTCCTCCTTTACTAAATAGTGAGGTGACACGGTGTGCTCATTTGCATATCATTACCCAGAATCCCTGGCTGCAGTAGAATCACTGTGCGATAACGGGGAGAGGCAGGGTTGCAGACCTGTCTGAGACATGAATACGCTCACAAGTGGTATTTTTATTTGTTGTATGCAATAAGGTGGAGGTTTTTTTTAACCCACCATAACTTATTTGATGTGTGGCTAAATAGTTGCAAAATATCTTAATACCTTGATTCCGAGAGGCTCCACCTGAACATGCTGTTTGTTCTGATACTGGCGGCCCCTTAGCAGTCATCTTTAGTTGATATTGTACGTGGCTTCTGTAGACATCCTCACGTGAGCGATGACGGTGTATACTGCATGTGACGGAGCTGGTAATAGTACGTTTCTTTCCTTCACAGCCATTCGAGGAGAAAAGGAAGCCCTTGTCCTGGTGGAGAAAGGGAGGTGAGTGAGCAGAAGGTCGTCGTGTTTTTATGATTAGCCGTTTGCCTTTCCAAGGTAGATAAAAAGGTAACTGTATGGGCTACAATGTGTACATATGGCAACATGTGGCATCCCTCCTTGTAACTGTTACAACTTAGAACTACAACAGCAATGCTGCCCTCTATAGCACAGAAGGGGTAACACAAGGTGGCTGACCTTTTAATCGTTAAACACGTGCGTTACGTGTTTTTTTTTCTTCCAATGCCCCCCCCCCAAAAAACAACAAATGCAGAGATTTAAAAAAAAAAAAAAAATACTTGCCACTTGAATCCTTATTTACAGGATGTGACAGATCTTTGGGTGCTACATAGGAAGGGGGAAGAAGCCGGCTAGTGGGGGGCCGCTGACTTCAACCAGGTTTCAATCCCGCTGACCGCTACTGGTGATTGTAACTCTCCGAGACTTCTGTGCCTATCCCACAAATGTATCGAATGTGCCTTTACCACGTTTTCAGGGACGCTGTGCCATGAATCCACTACCCCTTCTGTGAAGAGGTACCCCCTCACATTCCCCCTGAGTTACCCCCCTCTAGCTTTAGCTGTGCCGTAGACTTCCACTCAGGGTTATTTTAATGAGGTAATGGAATCCTAGCACTTCTTTTAGGCTGAGTCCCCGCTGGCGCTGAGCGCGCTCTCCAAGCATGAGTGCCGGGTATCCTCCGATTTATGCAAGCGTGCGCGGGGGGGCGGGGAGGGGGGGGCATTGTGGACCAGCTGAGCGCGTGGGGAAGTATATTTGTTTTGGTAAGCGCCGAACGCGGGTCAGCGTGTGTGACCGCGTGAACGGGAACTTACATATTTATATATATATATGTGTTAACACGGCAAGCTCAGCCCGCTCAGCGCTGGCGGGGACGCAGCCTTAGGCATCAACAAGAAACTCCATATAGTCACAGAGTGACTATGTAATGATTAAGAATGGGTCTGCAATACGGACTAGAGGTGAGTCATTGTTTTTTCACCAAGTTTCTTTATTTAAAGCTAGATATCAAATATAGGACAGAGAGACTTCCTTATGTACCGCACTGAGGAAGCACCCCAACTCGGGTTTAAAACAAACTTTATTAGAACTTAGTAAAAAAATGTTAGTGCTGGAGTTAACGCAAAGTGTGGACCAAAATATAGTAAAAACAATTAAAACAGGCTTGTCACTTACTCCCTGCTAGCACCACCCCTCAGCTACCTATGTGTTGGGGTTTCTTCATACTAAACGTCATTGACACCAAAACCCTCCTGAGCGTCCGAGCAGGGTACACACCACCCCCTAGGGGGACCCGCCCACTTTCATTTGAGTTTAGATATCAGTTGATTTTCTTTGTTTAGGGTTTTGGCACCTTTTGCCCTACGACAACGCCATAGCTGCCACTAAATATTTTCACCGATTGTGAAAATAGGAACAGTGGCAGCTATTGTAGGCCTAGGGGAAAGAATTGATAAGAGCATACTAATAGCAGAGGAGGGCTGGGATTTGCAGTGGGGCCGAGGTAGTGACCGGTCCAGCGTATCTATGACACGTGATGAATCTTGGCTTCCCATTTCTCAGAGCACTGTAAATTAGACGCCTTATTGGTTAATACATTTGGGAAGCTGTTCCCTCGGTGCATCTTATCCACATGTTTGCGATCCCCCTAGGAGAATTTACATCCTGGGGGAGAGGAAGCTGGATTTCTCGGGCTGGGTCACCGCAGTCCAGAAGGCGGGCAGCACCTCGGAGGATACGTTATCAGGGCAGCAGCTGACCGATTCAGATGTTCCAGTCCTCGTGCACAAATGCATTGGATATATAACAACGTTCGGTAAAGTATCCTGTGCCCTTCAGCAGATTGCAGCTTCCAGCAAAAAAATGAAAATATATATCAATAAGTATTAGGGGTCTTCCTGATAAGTAGGTTCATTGCCATTTTTCTGATACATGTATTGAACCAATGCAATCATTTTCTATAGATAGTTTCTAGTCCAGGGGGGCTCAACTCCAGTCCTGAATCTCCCCCTCCCCCATCTCAGGTTTCCAGGGTATCCCAGCTTCAGCACAGGTGGCTCATGAGCCTCTGATTGAGCCACCTGTGCTGAAGCAGGGACTGATTGAGCCACCTGTGCTGAAGCGGGGATTTTCGGAAACAATCTGACCTGGTGGCGGGGGGGGGGGGGGGACGGTGGGCTTGAGAACTGGAGTTGAGCCCCCCTGTTATACACCTCTCAAAAATCTTCCTCCTACTGAAAATAATAATAATAAAAAATATATATATTTACATATTCAAAATGATATGTTTTATTTATTTTTTCAACTCTTATTTACATTTTTTAATGGGTTTTAATGTACTACTGAGAATCCTTAGGTTTCTATAGCAGGCTCTGGCATACCTCTTTTGGAGCCCAGCAGTGGAATAGCATTTGCAACAAATTATCACAAACAGGAAAGTGTTGCAGTGTTCCCAACAGGAGACTGTGTCTGATGTGAATGCTGTAACAATAGACATTACCCTCAGTAATATAAGGATACAGTGTTACATACATGCTCCGGTCCCATTGCGTACGTTAATGCGGGGTAATACAGTCACATACATAGTCACATACATAGTTTAACTAGTACTTAGATGAGGTTGAAAAAAGACATACGTCCCTCAAGTTCAACCTATGCTACATTTAACGTACAGATACTATCTTTATCCTATATTTGTAAATAACACATTTTGATCCAGGAAGGCAAACAAAAACCCCATGACACATTATCCAATGCTGTCTCATAAAGGTGGGATTAAATTATTTCCTGACTCCAGTAATAATCAGATTTCTCTCTGTATCAACATCCTTCCCATGTTTACATTGTTTGGTATATCCCTGTATACCTTTCCTTTCTAAAAAGATTCCAACTTTTTTTTTAGAAGATATCTATTGTATCTGCCACGGTAACAATACTGGTCACTGTGGGGACAATAAACTGTCTAAAAATAATTTCACAATACTTACACTTTTTTGATTATGAGTGAATCACTTATATTTAACTCTTGAAACCTCTGTGTCCTTCTCTTCGACAGGTGGATGAACAGGAGCTAAAGAAGCAGCTAAACATCAACACTACCATAATGAAGATCCGCATGAGAGCAAGACGGGCACTTCTGGGGTACAGTACCTACCTAACCGACCATCCTACCGACCGCTGTTACATTGTAGCTCTTCCTCACAGCAGCTTCTATGCCTGGACCATGTGTGGCCAAGATTGGAATGTAGAGTTTTCAACCAATCACATGTGAATTGTAACTCAAACTGTGGAGCTGACCAATCGGAATACTTCTGGCCCCACGGTTGAAATGAATGAATTTGTTTACCCTAAACTACCTGCTCATTTTGTCGAAATATTCTGTTTATTCTTACAATCGTGCACAAAGTCACGAAGGAGTCCATGTAAGGCAGGTTGCTCCTTCCATGGAGGCTTCCATATTTGATTTAGGATGCTGCAAAATTCACGGGTGGCATTTTTAAAGAATCCCCATTAAAATCAGTATTTCCCTATATTCTAAGATAAACAAGGTAGCCAATTTACAATCACATGGTTATGTGATCTGGGTGAAAGTAAACGATGACAATGTCTTTCGGGAAAAAAATTGTTTTAGGACCGAGCCTTAAAACCTATTTTAAACCCCTTTAATGTAAGTGACAAACCGGACAAAATACAAAATTATTTATTAATCATCTCTCACTCCCGCAGGCCGCTCTCACTCACGCACCCCTCTCCACTCACGCACCCCATCTCTCTCACTTATGCACCCATCTCTCTCACTCACCCCTCTCTCTCTCCTCTCATGCACCCCTCTCATTCACGTACCCCTCCTCTCACGCACCCCTCTCTCACACACGCAACCCCTCTCATTCACTTACCCCTCTCACGCACACCCTCTCACTCACACGCACCTCTCTCTCTCCCCACTCCCCTCTCTCACCTCCTGTACCCATCTCTCTCACTCACTCCCCCCTCTCTCACTCACGCACCCCTCACTCACGCACCCCGCTCTCACTCATGCACGCGTCTCTCATGCACGCACGCCTCTCTCACGCACGCCTCTCACTCACGCACCCCTCTCTCTCACTGATGCACCCAACTCTCTCACTCATGCACCCATCTCTTTCACACATCACCCACCTCTCTTCACTTAACCCCTCTCTCATGCACGCCTCTCACATCACGCCCAACCTCTCACTCATGCACCCCTCTCTCTCACTCACCCACCCCTCTCTCACTCATGTATCTATCTCTCTCCACATCATGTACCCATCTCTCTCACTCACGCACCCCTCTCACTCACGCACCCCCTCTCACTCATGAACCCCTCTCTCACTCACACATCCCTCTCTCTCATGCACCCCTCTCACTTCACTCACCTCACTCATGCACCCCTATCTCTCACTCCACGCACCATCTCTCTCACTCACGCACCCCTTCCACTCACGCCCCCTCTCACTCATTCACCCTCTCTCTCTCACTCAGTCACCCCTCTCTCTCTCATTCACACACACCCTCTCTCTCTCACCCCTCTCTCACTCACTCACCCCTCTCTCACTCACTCACTAACTCACCCCTCTCTCACTCACTCACTCACCCCTCTCTCACTCACCCCTCTCTCACTCACTCACCCCTCTCTCACTCACTCACCCCTCTCTCACTCACTCACCCCTCTCTTTAACTCACCCCTCTCTTTAACTCACCCCTCTCTTTAACTCACCCCTCTCACTCACTCACCCCCCTCTCTCACTCACCCCTCTCTCACTCACCCTTCTCTCTCACTCACCCCTCTCTTTCACTCACCCCTCTCTTTCACTCACACACCCCTCTTTCTCACAGACAACCTCTCTCACGCACCCCTCTCTCTCTCATGCACCCCCCTCTTTCTGTCACACACACAGCTCCCCCCAAGACACACACACCTCTCACTAACACACACAGCTCCCGCCTTCCCCCCCCCCCCACAGACAGACACATTTTACCTTGGCGGGGGGTTAGGAAGGCCTCAGGTACCACCTTCCGAGGGTGGGCCCAATGTCCGACGCTGACAGCGGAGGAGATCGTAGCGGTGGAAGGCGGGCCGCAGCAGCGGGCGAGTAAAACATCTCATTTGTTCCGGCTTTGAAATTGCCGCTCCGAGAGGTTTGAAGCAGCAATTTCAAAACCGGTACAAGCGAGACGTTTTACTCGCTCCTTCGGGACACCGGGACAAGGCCTCAAAAACCGGGTCACACCGGTACGTATGGTCGCCTTAGCTTTAATGCCAGAGGTTTAGCGAGGCCTTGTAAAGCGTTACTGTCTCGTCTGCCTGTGAAGATGGTAAAATATATACTTGTTTACCAATTTGCTAAGTGCTTTCATTCCCCTTCCCGTAGGCTGGAGAATTCATCTGCACTGTTTATCTGGAAGAAAAGATGACCCGATTTGAACAGATTGTACAGGTGAGTTGTCAAACGATACTTCAAAGACCAGGAAAAATTCCAGTTACTATTAAGGTAACTATGAAATGATTCTTTTTTTTTATATAAAAATGTCAAAAAGTTTCTTGAAACAACCAACTTTAAAAAAAAAACCTATTCTTTAGAGGAAAGATGTCAACAAATAGTTATTCACGTTTGCAGGCGTGATATCCAGTCATGCATGTGAATGTTCTCATGTTCAATGAAATGCAAAAGAATACACAAGCGCTCAGAAACGATGAATAACAATGTGCTGGCCACGATGCATGTGCCTCTTAAACTTAATAATAATATCATTTTATTTCATTATTAATATCATATATCCACTTTTAATTAAAATACATATATCGCCTACCTTGGTCTTACCGGCCTAAAGGTGAACGACGATAAATACCGTTCCAAGACTTTAGTCTGTATTCCAGGCAAGGGTTTAATCTTAACACACCGGACTTTAACATCCGCCATAAAACTCAGCCTCCCAGCCAAGAGTTAACGTATAACCGTCAAACCGTTAAATAAAGATGTGACGACCAACAAATCATTTTA
Source organism: Ascaphus truei (assembly GCA_036426205.1). Classification (NCBI taxonomy): domain Eukaryota; kingdom Metazoa; phylum Chordata; class Amphibia; order Anura; family Ascaphidae; genus Ascaphus; species Ascaphus truei. Next base: position 282,317,790 of record CM071569.1, read on the forward strand.
ATTTTATTATATCTATCTCTCTATCTATCTATCTCTATCTATATATCTATATATAACTAAGGCTGTGACATCACCTGCGTGAAGCGGATGCGTTTTCGGGACATGGTAGTTGCACCGTGGGGGGGGGGGAGGTGTGCCTAGGGGTGTCACGGAGCGGGTTCGCCTTCATTGGGCGACCCGCTCACGTGAACTGCCTGTCGTGCCGTGAAATCAGTTTCAACTGATTTCTTGCACAACGTGCAGCCGCTCCTGCTGTCGCCCGCGCGGTCTGTGGGCACGTCAATGCCTTTAGGCAATGTGATTGCGCCCCACGCGGACGCCTCGGCGCGGTCGTCGCAAACCATGTCCAAGGCCTTAGAAAGATAAAAAGAAAGTGCACGCTCCATAGTGCAAAAAAGTGTGACCATTTAATATAAAAAGTAGGAGTACTAAATGCATTAAAACATCGAAGAATTACTGTAAGAGCATTTTGGTGTGATATAAACACCAGGCAGCATCATCCGGACATCAGGACTGCTCCAGGGGAAAACCAGGTAAGCGTCCAGATATATACACGGCTGGAGACGGGAGTCCAGAGGCACTGGCCGCAAGGATGGTGCTCGCAGGGGTAATGGAAAACCCCTAACTCCACTACGTACACCCGCAACGGAATCCAAGGTGCCAATAACTGAAGGTATCCTAGCAAGAGCAAAGGAAAATTCCCCTCTTCATTGCACCGCCGGCAGCGGGGAACTCCTGATGAAGGCACATGGGCGTGGAAACGCGTAGGGTTGTGTTCTAAGAGACACTGATTTCATCATGTTTCTGCGTTGCATCATGAGAGAGGTCGTCCCGCTGCCGGCGGTGCAGTGAATGGGGGTTTTTCCTTTGCTCTTGCTAGGATACCTTCAGTTATTGGCGCCATGGATTCCGTTGCGGGTGTATGCAGTGGAGAAAGGGGTTTTCCATTACCCCTGCGAGGACCATCTTTGCGGCCAGTGCCTCTGGACCCCTGTCATTGGTCATGTGTATATATATGATGCTGCCTGGTAATATCACATTGAAAGGTTTTTAATTCTTCAATGTTTGAGCGCATTTAGTACTCTTACCTTTTATATTAAATTGTGACACTTTTATGAGCTATAGAGCGTGCGCTTTCTTTTTTTATATTGTTGGGCTGTGGTTCTCCCTGAAAGCTCCCTAAGTCTTCTGCATTTATATCATCTGAAGATTATCCATGAGGACGCTCCCAATCCCCCTCTCTACATTTCCGGACTCTTTTTTTGGTTCATTTTGGAGTATCTTATTTTTCCCTGAGACTTATTATCTTTGTCTTATTGAGTTAGATGGGACATTTTCCACACCGTTTTCTTGCTTATGTACAGTATATACACTGTTTACTATATATATATGACACAGTTTATATTTTTAGGATATTTACTGTTACATTCATTAGATATTAATCACTTTATTGTCACATATTACTCTAATTGACACTACTTATTATATAAATTTAATATATTTTTATTTTATATATAATAAGATGCATTTTAACAAACAGAACACAAGTAAAGCCACACAAACAAATACATCTATATATATAAAAAGGAAATTTGTTTGAATGTTAGTAGATGTGGGGATTCTCATTGGCCCGTCGGTCCGCCTGCCCATTCCCCGCCTCCCCCACGGCTCTCATTGGCCAAGAGGTACGCTGACATCACGGACACACCTACTCCACTGTGACACACACAGACACACACATACTGCCACAGAGTCTCACCCCTGCAGACTCACCATACCCCCTGAGACTGTCACCCGAGACTCTGAAGCCTAATAGCCTCGGAGACTCTCTCCCTGCAGACTCACCCTACACACCTGGGATCACCCCTGCGTTGTGAGACACCCACCTTGGTAAGTTTAACCCACCTCTCTGTCCACCCCCCCCTGTTACCCGTCCACGCTCTCACAAATGACGACCTCAGCACTCCCCTTACTGTCACAAATCACTCCCTCCGCCTTCCCGCCCGCTCTGTGCTCACCAGCCCGATTACTGTCTGCACCGCTACTGCCGACATCTGGCCCCATCATCACCCTGTCGCCCACTCTACGCTCAAAATGTCCACCTTCCCGCACGCATATTAATTGTCAAGCATCAACATTTCAGCCTTCACAGACCCGGCAATTGTCCACCTTCCATGCACGTGTCCAAATTTATGCCTTCCCACCCGCTCCGCGCCCGCTTGGCGGCACCGCTAATCGGCTAAAATGGCCGCCTTCCCGCCAAAGCCACCTCAGCAGGACACTTACTTCACGGCCGATACGTACATCTGGCCTCATCAGCATCACCCTGTCGCACACTACACAAAATGGCCGCCTTCCCGCCCGATTAAATATTAATTGTCCTCCTTCCTTAATACACTCAATTAAAAATGTACACGCACGCTCACAAAATGCCACCCTTCACGCACGATAACATATTAATTGCCCACCTTCTCAGCAGCCTGGTTGCCGCCACCGCTACGCTGTATGTCCCCCTTACTTACCACCGTTACGCCACTACTTACACTCTATCACACTCAGATCACCTCCCCGCCGGCTCCCCCCCCATCACCGCCCTCACCTACAGCTCTCACCATCTGCGGGACCCGTTTTCTCTCCCCTTAGCGGGGACGCCGGGAGCACCGGGGAGGGGGGGTGGAAGGAGCGCACGCCGCTTCTCCTCACCACCCGCGGTCCCCGTTCTCTCTCCCCTCAGCGGGGACCGCTGGGAGCGCATGGGGGGAGGGGGGAAACACGCGCAGGGGACAAGGGGGGAGAGAAACACCGCCGGGGGGGGGGGGGGGAAAACAAGCACCGGGGCCAGGGGGGGACACCAATCGCCTGTGACGGGGGGACGGGACTCGCACACCCCCACCTCACCACCCCCCACCCAAGATTCACAAAACCCACCCAAGATTCACACCCACCCACCCAAGATTCACAACCCAAGATTCACCCACCAACCAACCAACCCATGATTCACCCCCCCACCCATTATTCACCCCCCACCACCCCCCCAAGATTCACCACCACACAAAACAATTATTAGGGATTCACATCCCGGGCAACGCCGGTCTCTCAGCCAGTCTTAAAATAAAACCTACAATTGAAAGCACTAAAATCAAAATAAAACAAACGGGAGGGCGATGAAGGTAAGATTAAAATAATAATGTCTAATTACCAAAGCTCCCCTCTTTATTCTCTCCCCACAACCGACTTCCCCACAAGCACAGAACCGCCTAGACCTTCGAAACTACAACTGCCTCACAAACCAACCCAACCAGCCCCCCCCCACCAACCAACCCAACCAACCCTCCCCACCAACCAACCCTCCCCACCAACCCAACCAATCCACCCCACCAGCCAACCCAACCAACCCCCCCACCAACCAACCCTCCCTCCACCAACCAACCCAACCAGCCCCCCCCACCAGCCAACCCCACTACGTTGAAATTAAAATAGGCGCCCTATAAATACTAACTGCAGAGCGTGACCCTGCAAGACCACGGGGCAGCGGCCGCGTGGAGACGCCGTCCCCTGGCGGAAACATTGTACTTGTGGGTGCTTGAGCTCGGAAGTGTGAATTACATGTCGTTGAAATTCTTAATTTGTTGAAGGATCCGCCCCCTTGGATCTGATGCCAATTAGTGATTTATTCGCGAACATTTCAGTTATGATGAGGTTTGTTAGGAGCGAAACGTAGGTGGATAAATCACTCATTTGCATCCACTCCGTGTAGTGCGGTTCAAAGCATATTAAAGAGTCATCTTCAAAACGATAAATGAACGGAATGGTTTGAAATATATAATAATAATGTAATATAACTTGGAATTATAATTCACAGGTCATGCAGGATATTAAATCCTATGTGAAAAGGCCTATGAGTAAATATCCACATATCAGCATAATATTCCAGTATCGACAGCTCACTGACCACAATGGTTAAACAAAATACAACAGCAAAACCGCAGTGATGCCAAAGGATAAATACATAGTCATTTACAATCTATAAGATAAAAGTGCCCGTAGAAGGTCCTCTTATGGTGTTGCACCTTTAATACACAATATTCTAAATAAGGGAAAATACACTCACAAAATAAGTATTAATTCAAGTACATCTGTACAAATGGTGCAGTCCGAGTGTGAAAGTATGGGTACCGGCCACGCCTGCGTTGGTGAGCTTTCCTCATTTCTCTGTTCACACCACTTCCGGCCATCGGCTTCCGAGGTTGCTCGGGTGACATTGTAGACCTGCTTCGGTCCACAAGGCTCCTACGCGTTTCGTAATGTTTAACGTCACTTTGTCAGGTAAAGACGGTGTCACTAGGGAAGCTCAGCCAGCTCAACTCAGCCTAGTGACACTGCTGAAGAAGTGAGGTCAAACCTTTATGAAACGCGTAGGAGGATGGGTGCAGCCTTGTAGACAGAATCCGGCCTGTGACGTTACCCATGCAAACCCGGAAGCCGACAGACGGAGACACGAAGGGAGCTCACCAATGCAGACATTAATTAATGCAGATATTAACTATACTATCACATGAGGACTGCATAATTTCAATAGATGTATTGTATGTCTTTATTTATATAGTACCAAAAGTGTACTCAGCGCTTCATGTTCTTAGATTAATACTGTGCAGTGTATTTTCAATAATTTTTTAAATATTGTTTATTCAAAGTGCAACACCAGGAGAGGACCTGTTGTGCGCGCTTTTATCTTCTAGATTTCCGCCTTCTTCTTCACACACGGAGTTGGGGAATCACTCCTTTTAAAAGCAGCACACACGACCTCCTCTGGATTAAGGAAACACTTTTTGATTGACGTGGTTGGACTTCATTTATTTATTTCTGCAGGAATTTATTATTCAGATGTTTGTGTCAGGACTAAGATGAACGTAGTTTTTTGATCACAGCTGGGTAGCTCTCACTCGAGCGCGTTTTGATTTATTCTTCGACATACTCCTTTGCAGTTCAGTATAACCTTACAGGGGATTGTAATGAAAAATTCACGGCCCCCTAGTTACGCCACTGATAATTCCCTTTGTGTCAAAAAATAGGTTCTCATCATTATCACAACTTCGCTGCTTTAGACCGACTGTCCCATCTGTAATGTAATAAAACAGACGGTTATCATGTGGGTGAATGCTTAATTTAAGTATTTGTCGTTGGTACAGTTAATCCAATTTGTATGTTATTTATGTTACTATTAGAGTTTTCCAACTTTTCGCTCAGTGTCCCTATTTTGTAGATATTACTATAATTGTTATAGTGGGTTGTTATTTTGTTAATTGATGTTTAATGTTGTATGACACTTTATATATAGTAATTAATAATTAATACATATGTTAAAAAAATAAAAAAACAGAAACCCAATGATGTTTCTAAGGAAACAAGTTAAAGCATTAGTCCAAGCTGCCCCCCCCCCACCCTCCACCTTTAATATGCGCTTCAATACAATCCACACAAAGATAAGTCAGTAGCTAAGTTGCCGACTGATCCTGTCATCACCTATGATCAATCAGGGGTTCACAAAATGGCTGCAGAGGAGTATTGACTCAGAATTTATGACTTTGTAAATGGTTGCTATAGAAACAAAAAAAGCTTATTACATTATAATACATAAAAAGTGTAATTCAGAGTTGTTGTTTGTTTTTTTTAAATGCTACAAGTATTTTCTTTTAGTTCAGAACGGATTTATTTAAAATAAAACAAACGCTTGTAGGATATTTCTTGGTCTTCAGCTTTAATATATTTGTCAGTTTGATACACTTTGCAATGTGAACTGTGCATCTCTCGGTTAGATTTGTACCATTTTGAGCGACCGAGTACTTTATAGATGTTATATGGTGTACAGAGCTCTTCAAACAGGACAGATGTCTCTGCACACGTGTTCTCAGAAAGAGGAGTCTGTAAAGGATTTCTCTCGCTGGCACATAGACTGAAACAGCTCACCACTTTCACAGGCCCCAAACAGCCACTAGATCTGTTTATCAGAGTCAATTATTTGGCAACAACTGCTGATTATATCATTCACAGATGTAGCAGACGATATTGAACCCGCTGACGCGCGCCAAGGGTACAATGGCACGGTAGCCCTGCCCCTTTGTGTCACGCGTCTAATGCTTTTAAACGGCGAATTGTGTGACCTCCGCCGCAACGCGCCAGCGGGAGCAAAAACAGCTGCTACATCTGTAAGAGGAAAATGTTAATAATAATAGCGCTTTTCTCCCAATGGGACTCAGCGCATCACAATGGCCGTATAGCGCGTAGTGCGCAGCACATAGAATTTTTACAGACACAGTCCCTGCCCCGGTGAGCTTACACTCACCCTGAGGCACAGGGCGATAACGCGACTTAACCAAGGTCACAAGGAGCTGACACCGGGATTTGAACCAGGTTCAGTCACTGCCGGGGTCTTTACTCACTGAGCCGCTCCTGTTGATCAGCAATACCTTATTCCCTTGTGTCTCGGGGAGCAAAAGTGACATTGTACGCTCTTTTGGACAGGTGCTAATTTGGGCCAGCAAAATTCTATGTACAGCTCTGCATACATGGTCAGCACTATATATATATATATATATATATAAAAAATGATTACCTTTCCCCGGTCAGATTCCAGTGACCATGACCGCGGAAGAGTTGACGGTGAAAGTCCTCGTCAGGAGAAAGATTCCTGTGGAAGATGGGGAATACTGGAGCTGCTTCGAGGTGGATGAGAGCGAGGAGTTGGGTGCGTACCTGCTGGTGGAAGGCACTTAGAAAGCACGAGCGTGGTTGAAATCACAAGTAACGGAGGTGCACTGATAAAAAGTAGCATTTTTTTTACCAAGGTGTAAAGAGGGGAAAAATAAAAGTTCATGAAGCTTGGGATTAAAAGCAGCCCCTTGTAATGTGATAAATAATGTCGAGCTGCTCCGGCTGCCCCGGCTACTGGATGGCCGAGGCTACCCATTTTTGGAGTCATGGAGTAGACTCCCAGTGCGGTTCAAGGACTTCTAAAGCTGCATCAAATGGACACAGGCCAGTCCTAAATGGGACAGAGTGGCAAGCATCCAATAGGGTCTGGGGTAAGGAAATAGGGATTGGGTGGGACCAGGGTTTAAGCTCACCCCACTTTTTATGGGGCAGTTTTTTCCATGTTCCTGTGCAGGACGGATCCCCTGAGACCATTCTCCCACCAGCAGAGAATAAATGAGAATGCTCACAGGTTAGTGTTAGGACCTGCATATACTGGTCATGCCGTGACGTGGCTGCATACTGGTCATGCCGTGACGTGGCTGCATACTGGTCATGCCGTGACGTGGCTGCATACTGGTCATGCCGTGACGTGGCTGCAGGCTTATAACGCTTTGGCCACAGGGTTTAACTAAATGACCCTTACTCATGAGAATACTAACATTGAAGTATTTAGCTATGTATTTTGTCACATTGGATGTGCATTGGGTATCTTTGTCTTTTGTTGTATACATTTGGCCACGCTCAGTAGCACTCCTTTTGACACAAATAGACATATGATGTGGTGGGTTCTGGGGTTACAGCTAGCTGGGATTGTGTGTTCATTAATTTTACATTTTGAACTGGGTGGGACAAGTGGCTATTATTTTCGGTTAATTTCCGAACGGCAGAACCACCATAAATCCTGTACAATGCAGCATCTTTGCCCACCAGATTTCAACAAAAAGTCAGAGAAAATATCAGTGGCACGATAGAAATGATCAGGTGTGCTCTCTGTGCTGTGCTTTGGCATATAAAGTAAATAAGAGAAAGGAGTGGTGTGGTGCGCTCAAAACCAACTGTGTTTGACTGCCGCGGCCAGGTGCTCTGAGTGATTGGATATGTTAGAAAAAAAATGTGTAACTAGGATCATGAAAAATGCAACAGGTAACGGAGATGGCTCAAAAACATCTGAAAGTCAAATTTAAAGAAAGAATACCAGCGCAAAAAACATGTTCCGATATAGAAAATGTTTTATATTAAATGTAGGATAAGAAAGCACAAATAAGTGCTGAGAAAAAACACTTGAACAAGAATAAAATTAGAACGATACAGAAGTTACCAGAGGCTCCGTGTGCGTTGTAAGTGTAGCCGTTGAAAAAGGCCACACAAGTAGCAGTCCTGTTGGGTCAAGGGTTCTATACCATTGGCCTGCTCGCGTAAGCGCTCCTGCCAAGTGTGTGTACGGCAGACGCGATAGGGAGAAGCGCCCGCTTCAGCTCGTCAGTGCAGGAGTTCAACGGCCCAGCAGTGATGATCACTCACGATCTGGCCCCACTCGTTACCGGATAGGGAAAGCACCCGCCTCCCGGTTATCGCTCTCTGCTTGTACCGGTCCAGGGAAGAACGTCCCAGTGTATCGTATATGTTTACAGCTGTGGTTCACAGTGGTTCCACAGTGAAAAGTGTATAAAAGGTGAAAAAGGAATAAAAATCACACACAATCTATTTCCTATCCTATTTGGATTGGAAATAGATGTGTTTGGTTTTTATTCATTTTTTATTCCATATTTTCATACTTGCTAGTTAGTAATATACCATTGATGTCCTTTTGGTTGCTTTTTGCACTAAGCTACTAGAAGACGAGGGCAGGAGCGGTTGCAATACTTCATGCGCACCTTAATGTGAGTCTAGTAACGTTCAATGTGAACCACCGTGACCTGTAAACATCATTTACGGAGAGCGGGTGCTTTCCCGGACCGGTTACAAGATGAGAGGCGAATAACCGGGAGCGGGTGCTTTTCCCTATTCTGGGTAACGAGTGGGGCCAGACGTGGAGTGGATCAGTGCTGGGCCGTCGTGTTGAAATGTGCGCGCTACGGACGAGCTGAGAGCGGGCGCTTTCCCTATCAGCGTGCCTGAAACCACAGGACTGGCTACTTGTGTGCCTTTTTCAACGGCCTACACTACAATACGCCACGGAGCATCTGGTAATTCTTGTATCGTTCGCTAATTTTATTCTTGTCAATTGTTTTTCACAGCACTTATTTGCGTTTCTTATTACAATTAATATAAATATTCTATATCGGAACATGCTTTTGCGCTGGTATTACTTTCTTAAATAACAAAGAAAATAGCAATACAGTTAAAAAAAAAAAAAATTTGATTTGGTAAGATGTGTTGTCAAAATGGAAAGTGTATGCCTGTAATAAACATACTTCAAAAGCCCGAGGAAGGTATATTTAGAAGAAAACGTTGACACCAGGTGCAATAAATGAGTACAGTTATATACATATTGGAGTGCTCTGTCATACATCGTTGTATTTGGAAGCAGGGCACCTCCACGTGGATCCTGGTGATTGTAGATAGAGCATAAATAAATACATGAAAAAACTAAATAGTATTTAAATTAATACTAAAAAGTTGCAAGACTTGGGTAAACAAAACCCCCCCTACTGAAATCGTGATTCTTTAGTATGAAAATCTATGTGCAGGTTATACTGTAACAGTTTTGCGCTCGGGTGTCGTTCTATGTACAGCTGCAGCAAAAAGATGCAGCACAGGCACAGAGGTATGAAGGGTAGTTGTTTACAATTTGCAGTGGGAAGAGACATTTTTTGTAAGCATGGTACGTAAGATAACCAATATTTCCCAAATAGTAGAGAACCGGTTTGGGTGCTGTGAAGATGTCTGCGAGGTCAATAAACAAAGTCCTTTTTGTTTCCTGTCGAAGTGACCTTTGGAATGCCTTATCTACTTGCTTGATGTCACTAGAGGCCTTCTCAAGATGCGAAACCCGACTTCCTTTAGACGACCGCTCATCTACAACTCTCAGAGTACCGGGGATTTTGATCAAAAGAACGACATGCGACATGGACTCAATGCTCCGAGTACATGGGAACGATATAGTAACACCCCGCTGCCTACTGCACGCTCCTGTTACCCCAACGTGTGTCGGGATCATGAGTTCAGTACTAGGAGTAGTGTTGGGATGGATATATGTACAATCACAACGATGTTCTAAAGAACACTTTTATATTAATGTAGTGACTTGTGATGACCCCACGCTTTCACCACCAGTCATCCTGTGAAACGTTGACACTAATAGTGGATGCCTTGGTTTATATAGATAGCGGAAAACAGGGCGGGGTGGCTAATTCTAATTACCAATGGACAAGAGACAGGTGACTTTGTTAGGGCGTGGGGGAGAGGTTTGGCACCTGCCGAATATTCTGCCAGGACGAGTAGAGTGTTGGCGTGACGTTGCATGCTGAGTGATACAGAGTGTGGTTCATCACAGTAACAAAAGTAGACGAGGTATGGAAATGTTAGACGTTTGGTGGGGCGTGGCCCTGACTATTCTCGCTGTACAGGGGGAAAGAGTTACTCCTCTCTGTATGTGTCCTGAACCTCTTACTAGCGAGACATGACTCCGCCCCATATTTGACTCTCCGGCACGGAAACGGTTTATTTTTGGTTTGACCTATTTAGCACCAGGTTTTTTGATTTGTAGCCGAAGAATCTTATATGCCTCTGTGAGCGCACTAGCAGGCGACATTGATAAAAAATAAGCCGTGGCGTTATTTGGCAATGATAAACCAATAGATTAGACAAAAATCCTGAGAGACGTTAGATAGCTGATAGGGAACTTAATACTAAGCGATTACTAACCAGAAACATATCAAATACCTTTTATTTTTCAAATAGCTATCAGCCTCATCTCTGTCGCTTGTCGGGTATGGCTCGTCGCCCTAAGGCTCCGTGTTAGATGCGTTTTGCGTATTAGTTCTGTGGTCGGCGCCAACCAGCTATTCCGTGCAACCGCGGGGATCCTGAGGTGTCTGGTGATTGCTGGGCGTCACTCTGCGGGATCGACACCCGGCCGGCGAGGGGAGGTACCGGTCATTGTGGCTCGGCTGATGACGGGCGCAGACCGATAAAAGCGGCGGGTACTCAGGTTGTGATGGGACAGGGTGTAGGGCGACTCGGTCAAGCGGAAGTTATCGACCTGATCCGATACACTACCAGACCCCCCGACCCGACGCTTGGCGCAACCCAACTGTCTCACCAACTTTCCCCTTCCACCCATCCCCAACCTTATTACCGCGGTCAAACATAAGCCATAGACTGAGAAAGAAACAGTTGAGTAAACCAGCCATAGTTACTATAAAGTCGCCGCTTTTAACCCAAAGGGAAGTGGACGATCTCCCCACTCGCGGCGGGGGCTGCCCCCAAAAAGGCCCCATCCACTTAGTGTCTTTCTACACGAACCGAGAGCGACGAGCATAACACAAAAGAGAGAGATCCCCAGCGGCAAAACAGGCGCGAGTTTGGAGACAGCACACAAAAAGAAGCGACAGATGAGAGGGTGAACAACGAGAGCGCGAAAGCAAGAGAGCGTCGAACACAAATAGTGGAGCGAAAACAACGGAGAGGTAAAGAAAGAGATAGGAGGGAGCAATAAAGCGGAGCTGAAGGCAATGGATAAAAGCGAAGCGATCGCAAAAGTATGACCGGAGGCGAGGGAGCAAAAGAAAGGGATCCCTATGTAGAGACCAAAGGCGAGTGTGCGGGCGGGGGATTGCGACCAAAAAATATCTTCGCTTTAAATGTCAACCATCTCTATCGAGCTCATGACTCGCTATCGCGATCGAGTCTCTCTCTATTGCACCCGCTCCCCTCTCCTACTCTCTCTATATCTCTCCCATTAGGAATCCCACTTTTAGAGTTCCTGATCAGCTTCCCATCCAGCTAGAGGAGAGACCACCTCGCTATGGGGTATCTGCCAAGGGGACTTCATGTTAGACCCAGAGTCCCTCCATATTCGTTCCCATTGCCGTCGTGTGTTACGGATTGCATACCTCCTGCTCGCTTTTCCTTAGTTCAGCCAGCCACCCGGGGGACACCAAGTCACGGGATGATGGAGAAGTTCTCGCTTAGAGGGGAAGAGTTTGAGGTCTTTGCGGGGAGGGGAAGTTTTCACGGACCTGGTACTTAGTTGAACAGCGACACGTGCGCATGTACAAGGATTAGGGTACGTTGACAAGGCACCTTGTTGGTTATGACGTCTAGACAAACCTGAGGCACTATACTGTAGGTACAGCTTTGAAGCCTGTAGTTTGTTTCCTAGGCTTTTTTTCGACCCAGACCCCCTTTTTTGGCGTTGTTAGATCTGTGAGGACTGGCGGATGGCCGCCCCTGGTTTAGAAGTCACCGTGTGCAGGGTGCTCTTGACATGGTTTAAAGTGTGTTTGAAAGGTGTACCCATTTGAAATGACAGGGCCCACAATAAAGCTTCTAAAATGCACAAACTCGTATTTGAAAAGCTTAACCACCAAACAAAGTTTTGGTCCGTGAAACAATCTTTATGACAAGGCTTCAGGGATATAAAAAACATTGCAATATAATGAGATGAAGCTTTGATTCCAATCTGGTTGATGTCACTGCCCTCAGTGGGATTCCCACTCCTTACAAAGGCGACAGCTGTACATCAAGATGAGAGTAACAGGTCATTCTGGGACAGGAAGTCAGTCACAGTCGGTCCCTGATGAAGCCACTTAGTACAGTAGGAATCGCAATGGCTTGCAATAATATGTTTTTTAAATACATTCAAGTATGGTGCAATTTAGCTGTTGTCACCAGAGCTGATATGTGAATGGGAACAGGAGCATTGTTCCAGTCATTTTAGGTGGGACACCAAATGGGTTCAGTTGTTCAAACTTCACCTGCGACTGTATCTTTCAACAACACTTGCTTTGGGGGCTCCCTGGAGTTGAACTGACTTAACTCGCAAATTCAGAGACTCCCCCTGCACTGAACATGTAACTTGAAAATCTCCGGGGCAAGATTATAAATTAGAGGCAAAACAACATGGCCACTTGTGTCCCTGTCGGAGGGGCCAATAGAAAACAGTGATGTCATTCGGTGATGATGTCGCAGTTCTATTGGTGCCCGCCCATGCGGTTATACAATAGGCTCAAATTCGCTGCTATGGGGGTTCTCCAGAGCGGGGGGTGCTGCGATTCAGACCAGGGGGGACACCAACGTTAAATAATGTCTGGCGCAACAAATTTTATATGGGAGGATTGAATCAGAGCTGGTGAGCGGACCGCTTGTGTATCCAAGTTAGAGCAGCTGCTAACCACTGCACTGTACTATTGTTAAAAGCTTTTGCTGAACCACGTTTCGTCCAAAGTTGTGTGTGTCTGAACCGGATCCTTTGTTAAATGAAGCGACCCGAGACGTCAAACTCCAGGATAGCGTAGGGGATGGTTGAGAGGATTGGGAGAGGCTCTTCTCACACTCACGTGTCCCTATTTTTGGTGCTGGGATGGTCTCGTCTAAATTTCTAATGACCTATGCAGATCAGGATTCCAAACCGGGGGGGGGGGGGAGGGTCAAGGGCCCAAGGTCCAAAGTGTCCGCAAAAATTTATTGAGTCCGAAAATAAATGTAGTTGGATGACGAGGGAAGATAAAAACCTCCAGTGAGAAAATTACAGATAATGGGAACCAAGATGGGGTTTTAACGGACAAAACCCCCCCCGAACAAATGTGATGATTAAATAGATCTGGTATATTAACAGAGAAGCACGGCTTAAAATGAGCAGGACGGGCGTCTGAGGCTTTTCAAATATTAGCTCGGGGGTCATACAAAGAGAGGTTGAGATATACCCACTGCCTGGTTGTTTTGGATATAATTGTCTCTGGGGCTACACATGGTAAGCGGCATTCCTGTGCTCCCCTCCCAGCACTGGGTGGCCAGGGGTTGTAGTTTGAAACCGGATCGCGTGATTTGGACACTCTTTCCCTAACAAATTAGAGGTTAATCGGGACATTGTTGGTGTGATACGGTATACCTATCGTGGACGTAGTGACTGAACAGCCATGGGTGGAGGGCCGCGGGATTCCGACGCAGGGAGGAGGCCAGGGCCGTTACTAGGGGGTGGGCAGTCCTCCACCGATTAGCTGCTGCTGACTAATGCAGGCCAATAGAGGAGGAGGAGTCCGAATCATGGGTGTGGGCCAAAGAGAGGTGAAAACAGATGGTGGAGAGCGAGAGGTCAGATGGGGGGTGTTTTGAGAGAGTCGGACGCCTTCACTGTGGTGTCAGATTTTGGAGAAGACAGAAGCTCTGGCACACCCAACCAGCACTGGACGTAAAAGGTTTTAAAGGTGCATCCTTCCATCTTTAAGCTAATAATAAAAGTATTTAATATTATGTCTATGAAAACAAGAACCACAACATGGATAAAAACAAGGGATGTGGTGTATGCTACACAGTTGACTACTAGAATCTATACCTAGCAGAACGTGAATAAATTGTAGTGAGTTTCAATATGACTAGCTCAGTTGTTAGAGCCAATTGTATTCATAGTCACTGTCCCAGGGGGTGGGGGGGGGGGGGGGCTAGTACCACTGTTTTTGCAGCCTTAAGACGATGGTAGAGGTTGAGGAATTGGGAATTATGTGTGGTAAAAAAGTAGTAAATAATAATAGAGGTAAATTGTGGCTATAGTTTAAAATTGCCAGCAGCAGCTGATTGGAAACGTTGGGTGATGTGAGCGGACACGGCTCTCTTGCAGATCTGGCCTGCCTCCATTCCGTGCAATGCACAGAACCTCGTGGTATGGATTTCGTGCGTGACGTGTCACGTATGAACACCCGACGCGCAGTTTGCGGCAAGCATCTTCAGGAAAAAAGACTTTGTATAGGGATTTGCCTTAATCAGAGGTTAACCCAAAATTAATGTCAGGTCAAACATAACGGACCGTGAGTGATAATGCCATCGCAAGGACCCTCCTGCAGCAGGGATCTCCAGGGCTGCACCCCACTAATTTCCGGAGATACCTTACCTAGTGGTAGGTACCGGGATACCCCCTGTTTTTTAAGATCGCGTACACAGGGGCCAACAGGAAGTCGCACCGTGAGACGTCAGAACACTTCCTATTGTGATCCTTGCTAAAAGAGTAGAGCGGCACGGACACTTAACGAAGGGGAGCATTCTGGAATGCGGGGGTCACGGACGCGAAATTAACTGACGGGGTTCAGCTCCGGAAACCCCCCCTGCTTCTCCTATTGCTCCAAACTCGCCCAGCTGGATTGGCCACTTTTATTGCGTGCTTCCTGTAAAAACCCTCCCCATTGTAATTGCCGGCAAGCGGCATTTCACAACAAAATAAATGAGTCTCATATGGCGACAGAGCAATGGTCCCGGTCATGGAGCAGATTGTCCGCACGGGGGTCATGACCATGTGCGCCAACAAGGAAACGTCTTTTTAATAAAGTACCGACATAAGGACACCATAATACCGGCTACATCATACAGGGAGGGCGTGGGTGAGGCAGGTTACCGTGTGTTTATTGTTGGTAGGGCCTTTTACGTGGGTTACTGCATGCTTGGTGAGGGGTTTCCTGCGTGTTGACGAAATGTGGTTTAAAAGCTCATTGAGAAATTCTCAGAAAATCTGTCAGAGAAAGGGTTAAGTCCTCAAGCACAGTCCTGTCGAGATGAAAGTGTTGCCCTACTGTGTGCCCACCCCGGGCAGTTTTTTTAAAAAAATCCCTCTTGCACCATTTGGCACTCAAGGTGGGGTTGTGAGACTAATCAACATGTCAAATACAATGTAAACGGTTAAGGCCTCAACCTACCACTACAAAAAGCAAGATCGCAGATCCATCTGCTGGCTGTATCAGGGCGGAGAGGGGTCCATCTTTAAAACTCCCAGTCACTAAAAAACTTCAGATTTTGGTTTTCTCAAAATATGAGATAGCCACGAGACCCCGACAGGGACTTTTAAAGCAAGGGAAGGGCAAAAGCCTCTTTCACGAAATTAGTGGATGAACTGGTGCTGAAAGGGATCTGGGTGACCATCTCAACCGGCAAGGCAGGTGAGGTTGTAATTTCCACTTCTATGTGGTCGCTATATATTATATGTGTATGTATGTGTATATATATGTGTTGTAGGTTATGTATGTATGTTGTAAATGTATGTATGCACTGCCCTGAGGAAGGTCCCCTTGGAGGACCGAAACGTTGGCGGCCGTGTCACGTAATACACTTTTTTTTGACAATCAACATTGCAGTTTGTGCTGTTCTTTTGTGGCTATTCAGGATATCCTGGTCACCATATGGCGTATATAATATATAAAGTTTTGAAGCAAAAAGTGGCACTGTGTGCTCATTGCATGTCATTTCCCAGAACCCTTGCTCAGTGGAAGTGTGTGTGCGGGTGATAATGGTGAGGCGGGGGTGGCAGACCGCCTAAGACAGAGAGATGAGCATACAGTCTGTATTTACGTTTGAATAGCTCTTGTGGAGGTTTGGCACTTTTTGTAGTCCAGAACTAAAATAGATAGGAAAGAGATAGATAAAGTAATATTCGAACAATATATCTATAAAATATGAAGATATATTAGATAGTACATAGATATATTTAATATAACATATATTATCTACTTATACCATATACATCTAAATAAATATACAGTGGTCGACAAATCACCAAAAAAACTCAACTCAACCGAAACAAAAAATCTATCGCCACCTAGTGTACCACACGTGTGCTGCTTGTGGCCACAAAGGAGTTTGCCCCCATGTTAATCCACTCGCCCGGGCGAGCAAATGTATAGGTTTGTCGAACCGCGTGTATACGATATACATATATATATTACTGTACAGTGTTCGACAACACTATCCATTTTGCTCGCCCGGGCGAGTGGATTTAACCCCCCGGGTGAGTAATATTGGCCCAGCAGCACACGTTTGGTACGACGGTGGCGAGTAGATTTTTGTTTGTGTGGCGAGTAGATTTTGGTTATTTTTCAACCCACTACATTATATATAGATATATAAATATATATATAAATATATATCGATATATATATATACAGGATTACATATAATATATACGACACTCACATATTTTTATAATATAACATACATATAACATATTTTCCTTTCTCCCACCGCAGAGTCACAAACCGGGAGAAGGAGTGGCCAGTTAAAACCTAAAGCTTTATCTGGGAATTAAGAAGAAAAGCCCAGCGACACGGTGAGCGCTGTTAAGGTCGAGTGACAATTCGCTGGAGATACCCTCCTATTAAGATAACTAACGGGTTTCCATCCCCCGTAATTCTCCTGCACGTCGTCCTTTTAGCTGCCAGACCCTTATGCATACACTGGGTGCAGAGATCATAGGAAACCGCCCATTGCTTTAATAGAATACTGTTTGTGTTATGTTCATATAATATTAGGTGGCGGTTTTGCCTACGTTTTGCAGCTGGGAGGCTTTAGTGGTAGGTTGGTTTGTTACTGGAATTACTGGGCTTTGCCGCACGCTTGGGAATCTCCTCTGCCATATAACACAGGAGACGCCGAGCACATGTGATGACGGGGACGTACAGTGTATATGGTCACTCGGACCGGGAGGGCGTCATGAACAAGAGGGGCTCAGGGGGACAGTGAGGGGGCACTTGTTCACGGAAGGTGATGTGTGGATGCAGGGAATAGCCTCCCAGCAGAGGTGGGTGAGGGCTAATACAGTAAGGGAATCATGCATGAGTTATCGGAGATATAAAGGAAGCCACGGGTCACATCGGGTCGAGGTCTCACGCATGCTGGGAAATGGGCAATGAGCTGTACGTAGGTGGGCCGAACAAAAACCCTTTTACGAGGCGTGTTTACTGAGCGCCGAAGAGATCAGTGGCAATTAGGTTTGGTTTGTGGTCTGCAAGTAAATACGGGTCCCTTTTGCACATATGAAGTATACGTGCAACGGTGTTGATGCTGCCCGTGGGTGTCATTATCCCAGTTCCTCAGTAAGCACAAAAGCAATGCCAAAGATCTATCCAAGAAAGAGATTGCCATTAGGAATGGATTTGAGTTTGCTTCATATAATCTGGTTTGTGAACCTTTGGCACTGACCTTTGATGACCTTTGCACTGACCTTTGCACTGACTTGCTGAAGTTTGCTAGACTGGGAGACTGATAAATGACCCCTTACGCGGTGGGTAGTGTGCTCGGTTGTGTGGTGCGCAGCAGGGTGTCCGCGGATGGGTGAAACACCGGGGTCCAGGCGCTGAGTAACGACCAGATATTACACCCCGTTGGCTAGCGAGAGTTGAGCGCTCCTGCAGCACAAGCGATCCCTGCTCATAGTGGGGTGACGAGGATGTGGCGGACGCGTCATGAAGCCAGCGTCGCACTCATTAGCTGAACCATGTCCGTGACGCTGACGTAACGGCAGAGCCTGAGAAACACATATGTATTGTCTCCCTCACACGCCGCCGCGGTCAACGCACCTCTTGCCGGTCGCCGCGCAGGACTGGCTAACTGCTATAGCCAATGACTGAAGTGTGCTAGAAGTGCGCCGCACAAGCAGATCCGACACCTAAGCTGGCCCTAAGATTGCCAGCGTAGGACTCATGACAGAGTAAGGGAGCTGGTGGGGGTGAGGGGGGAGAGACACTGCTTGAAGGGGGGGTGACGCACTGCTTGGAAGGGGGGGGGTGTGACACTGCTCTTTGAATTGGGTGAACTCTGTTCCCAGTGTCGCTGCCTGGTACCTTGGAAAGTCACTTATCTCCCTGTGTCTAAGGAAACCAAAAAGGGCCAAAAGGAGCGGGACTCATTGGAGCTAAACAATCTATGTACTCGCTGTGTACAACTGCGAGTGCTATAAACTAAACACAATGTATTGTTGTAGGAATATTATAGGAATGGCAAGCAGGGGAGTGACATGCACGAGAGCCTAGCAATGACAGAGGGTTTGTTTAAGTGTCTGCACGGCTGGGGTGTTTGTGTCACTTGTTTTTGTGTCTGGTTATCCCAGTACACCGGCTTCACGTGGCAAAGCAGCCACAAACCTCACTTCTGACGAGAACCACTGATGATGTCGTGTAGCTGTCTGTGAGGCTGGGTTACTGGCTCTGACTCTGAATAAGGCGTGCTGAAAAGCTGTGTAATGCAGGCTTATAGGGGTCCCATGTTAAGGATGGTGAGCGTAAAGAGTGAACACTGTGGGCTCATTTGCATGTCATTACTGCAGAACGCTTGTGCTGCAGTGGAAGCGCTTGTGTGCTAAGAGATAATGGGGAAGGGCAGGATGGCTGCTGTAAATTCTTGCAAACTCTGCATCCTAAGAATGTAGAAATCGGCAAGTTAAGCAACAAAAGTGTCATTAACTCGGTGGGTGGTCTGCACGGCCTGCAGCGTTGTCATGCAGTCCATAGCGACAATTACGCCAGGGCAGCAACCTAAGGAAACCGTCACTCCCCGCTCCCCTGCCGGGTCAGACCGGTAACCGCAGCCTGCTGCGACGTCTGGTGGTGGGTTTTAATGGTGGCCTTTAAATGTCTTCCTTTTCATATTAGCTGCCACAGCCTCTGACTTTAACCAAAGCAAATATCGCTGGCACAATGATACGCACTGACATTCTCCACGAACGCTGTCTGTAGCGGTGACTTCAGTCTCCCGAAGCCGCGGAATCTCGCGACATGCGGGTGGCAAACGCGCCAGGCTTTACAAAAAAAGGCGTCCCGTTACAGACTGTGGGTTGGATCAGTGGAGTGCTGAATTTGTGCCCCGGGTTTTGCAGTCGCTGGGGCGTTTTGAGAAAAGACAACCCCGCCATGTGATTTCACAACACCCCACCCCACCCCTTTCCCTGCATCATGACATCATTTACACATCACTCGTCTGGTGTCGGCATGACCAGAATCTATTCCCACCCACAGGAGACCACAGTCCATCCATGCACATGCCACCTTGTTACAGTTGTGCAGCAGTGTCCTTTTAAATCCAACATGTGGGTGTGACGAGCCGGGTCCACGCGTGTTGTGACACGCTGGGACTGAAACCGTGGCGGGGCCCGTCGTCCTTCCCATGTGAATAGAATGCTAGGAGTCTCCTCACTGTTGGAAATCTTCCTCTCCACTAGGTTGCGGGAGAGCTGTCGCAACGCACAGAAACACCCCCCCCCCGGCTGTCGATGTGAGCCAGGCCTGAGTTACTAAGCGTGGTCAGAACACATAGATAAGCAGTATTATGAAAACATTGACTTGGAGAGCTTAAGATGCTCCAGGGCTTAGCACCATTGAACAAAACTGGCCCTAGATGATTGTAAAGAGATACAAAATGGTTGAACACTTTTTCATCCTTTTCACTGCCAGAATAGTATCACGCTGCCAGAATAAATAAATTCACGATATATATTATTGATCAAATAGTAGTACAGAAGTCTGCTCAATTACTGTCTATGTGAAGCTCGGCCTTACTGTCTTTCTTTATATTAGTGTCGTTCCCAAACAAATTCGGATTCCGCTCTACCATCGCTGCAGGGAGGCGATTGCCACACATCCCCCTCCATGAGGAAGGACTTCTCACACTTCCCCTTACCCTGCCACCATTCACGTCTCGTCTACTTCTTCCATCATGAGGAAGGACTTCTTCACACTTCCTCACTCGCCACCCTTCGGTCCTCTGCTACACCCCGTCCGAGGAAGGACTCTTTAACCACTTCCCCTCACCCTACCTTACCCTCAGTCTCTGCTAACCCACTTCACTAGGAGAAGATTCTCAATTGTCACACTTCCCCTACCACCCCTGCACGCTATCCTGTGCTCCTGTCTAAGATACCCCTCCAGAGGCAAGAGACTTCTTCACACTTCCCCATATCCGCACCCTTCGGTCTCTGCTAACCTTCACCATGAGTGAAGGACTTTTCACACTTCCCCTATCCTGCCACCCTTCGGTCTCCTGCTACCCCTTCCACGAGGAAGACTTAACAACTTCCCTTACTCCCTGCCACATGCCTTCGGTCTCTGCTACCCCTTCCCAGTGAGAAGGACTTCTTCACCTTCACCTACCTGACACCATTCTGGGTCTATGCTCACCCATTCCATGAGGAAGGACTTCTTCACACTTCCCCTTACCCTGCCACCCTTCGGTCTCTGCTACCCCTTCCACGAGGAAGGACTTCTTCACACTTCCCCTTACCCTGCCACCCTTCGGTCTCTGCTACCCCTTCCATGAGGAAGGACTTCTTCACACTTCCCCTCACCCTGCCACCCTTCGGTCTCTGCTACCCCTTCCACGAGGAAGGACTTCTTCACACTTCCCCTTATCCTGCCACCCTTCGGTCTCTTTCTCTCTCCGTCTGCACAGTGACGAAACCCTTTACATATTTGAAAGTTTTAATATTATTCCCTCTTTCCTCTCTCCCGTCCCTCCGAGCTACACATTGAGGTCCTTCTGTCCTTCTGTCCTTCTTGAGGAGTTTTATGATTTGCATAATGTATCATTTTACTAGCCCTTCTTTGCACTGGTTAATGGTTAGACTAAAAGTTTTATTAAATACATGTATACAATTTTGAGCTATAGTACATGAGTGTGCAAACTTTTTGCCTTGTGCCCCCCTGCCTGCTCGCGCCCCCCTTACCTGGTCTGAAGCGTCAAATGATGCTGCAGGGTCACGTGACCCCCGCGGCGTCATTCGATGTCGCGCTGCCATGGCGACATGTTGCAGGGGCCTTGCGCGGTCCCCCGGCATTTAATTGAAATTAACCGCCGCGTCCCCCAAAACAAATCGCACGCCCCCCAGTTTGCGCACCCCTGCCATAGTACTACAGCAGCAACAGCCTAACCAACCCACAGCTGACCCCTGCCGCTCGTGGCTGCACCCCTATTTCTATTCCTCCCCCTGTTATAATTCTGTTTTTCGGATGACTAATACGACAGGCAAAGTTTTGGGGGGAAAACCCCCCCCCCCCCCCCCCGTGGATGTGACTTTTTCAGACTGATCCGCAGAAAGCCGCAGCTCAAAGGAACTGGCTAATCCGCGGGATTAAAATAAAAAAGGAGATGTTCGGGGGGGATCTGAAAAGCAATGTGTTACAGGCCCCCTCTGGCAGCAAAATATAATATTCTGTTTCTCTAACGATGGCTGTACATACCTCTGTGATAGGCTGAACGGCCTGCCACTCACCCAGAGACAGCTCTTTCACCTCCTACTCCTCATCTCCTCCAATTCCTGGGACCTCTCTCCTGCTACCTCTCTCCCTGCAGCTCACTATGCCCGCACTATTGCTTTTTCTGTTTGCTGTTTCCTCACTTCTTTGTGAACGTTTCTGTCTTCTCCAACTTCCTCACTCCCCTCCTGCCCACATTTGGTCCTCTCTCCTCCCCTCCACCTATGCTTGTGCCCATACACTGCATCACTATTTACACACCTCTTTCCCAACAACTTCTACACCCCTCAATAAAAAGCACCCCCACAAATCATCTAGTCACCTCCTCTCTCTCTGCTCCTCCTTGCTCCTTGGGATATCTATCCTAGTCCTGAACCCAGTCATATACACACCTGCTCTCACCCACGCCTCCAGGCCACCACTTCCCCTTCTAATGGTGTTAACCCCTCTAATTTAAGACCGACTAACCTTAAAACTCAGATCGCAAAAGAAGCTTCCCACGCACTCTTACCAACCACTGTGGCCAAGCACTGCCATCTACTGCACTTATTCCCTCACCTGCTGTCTCTGTAACTCTCCCAACATACCACTTAGGCTAAGGCCCCGCTGAGAGGCACTTGGGGCTTTTTCCGGTCCAAAGGGACCATTTTTGCGAGCAAGGGGGGGGCGTGGCCAAATGGGTCTGGGGGGCGCGGCCATGACGGGGGGGGGGGAGGCGCGGCCATGACGTGAGGGGGCGGGACAGCCCCTCACACACACAGACAGGCACTCACGCACTCAGGCACACACACAGACAGGCACTCACGCACTCAGGCACACACACAGACAGGCACACACACAGACAGGCACTCAGGCACACACACACAGTCAGGCACACACATACACACACACAGACAGCTCACAAATACACACAGGGGTGGGTGGGGGGGGTGATCGGAGAGGTGGTGGGGGGGGGATCGGAGCAGAGGAGAGAGTCTGTGGGAGGGAGCAGGGGGGACTTCCTTGGTGCTGCAGTTTATTTAAAATCGCTGCTTTCCCCCCATACTCTCCTCCCCGCTCCCCGAAGCCTCCCCTCCTCCCGAAGCCTCCCCTCCTCATTGGCTCACAGCCACACCACGTGACGCGTTGCCGCTTGGGATTACAATTCTCTTGAATCCCCTAGCGGCTGACGCGTCACAGCGTGTAGTGAGCTGTGCAGCCAGGGGGGACCGGGACCGGCTCGGGAGGATTCCCCTGCTGGTGGGGAACGCCCGTGCGGCCGCCCGCGCCGCCGGGCGCAGCGGGTCCCAGGCCTTAGATTGTAAACTCTCCGGGACAGGGATTTCCTTTCCTGTTGTCTGACTTTGCTGCGCTTATTGTATTATTATTATAATTCCCTGTACTGTATTGTCTTTGTGAAGCGCTGAGTACACTGTTTGCGCTATATACAGTATATAAAGACATGCATACATCCCCCTGAGAAGTCTCTCACTCACCCAAGAAACTGGGGAGGGGATTTTAATGGCAGGGGAGAGAGCAAGGAGAGGAGGAGGCACATGAGTAGGAGAGGAGGGAGTGTAGTATGCACAGAGAGGAGTAGGCAGTATATATGTATGTACAGTATGTATGTCTTTATTTATATAGCGCCATTAATGTACACAGCGCTTCACAGCAGTAATACACGTGACAAATAATAAATAATACAAATAACACATAAAGGGGAGAAGTGCTTCAGACATAAAAGTAACATTTAGGAAAAGGAGTCCCTGCTCTGAGGAGCTTACAATCTAATTGGTAAGTAGGAAGAACGCACAGTGACCGTAGGAGGGCGTTCTGGTAAGTGTGCCTGCAGGGGGCCAAGCTTTATGTATGAGGTATATAGTATCATCCACAGAGCTACTCATATGCTTCCTTAAGCAGGTGTGTCTTAAGTTGAGTCTTAAAGGTGGATAGAGAGGGTGCTAGTTGGATATTGAGGGGAATGCAGGGAGTGCAAAGAGGGGAGGAGAGAGGGCAAACAGGAGCAGGGCATGATGGAGGAGAGCTGGAAGAGGGGACAATAGACACCAAGGCATTGCAGAGAGGGGTGAAAACAAAGAGTAATGGTTAATTAATAACCTTTCACATCTCCTAGACCTAGATGGTATAATAATAAAATGGTAAACAACGCCCACGTGCCATCCCCAGGCCCTTTTGCTGAGGTGGCAGAGTTATGCCCTACTGTGGGGTTGGCCAACTCCAGTCTACAAGGGCCACCAACAGGTAAGGTTTTTAAGTATATCCCCGCTTCAGCACAGGCGGCTCAATCAGTGGCTCAGTCAATGACTGCACCATCTGTGCTGAAGCAGGGATGTCCTTACCACCTGACCTGTTGGTGGCCCTTGAGGACTGGAGTTGGACACCCCATGCGCTACTGTGCATTACAAGCCAACTGCCCTGCGCTGAGGTGCCAGCGGGTGTCGTTCAGCGTAAACGCCACATAGGAGTGTGTCAGATGTCATGGAAACACACAGAGGCTCATCATTACTAAGACTCCACCCCAAAGGCCAGCACACCACTGTAAAGTAACCCGTCTCTTCTTAGAGAATGCATTGAGGGGATTGGAGGGGCAGCAACAATCCCTCCTGGGACCACAGTGAACGAACGTCAGTGACGGGTTTCAGGGGTTCAATGTAGTGGACTGGTACTTTTATAAAGTGTTTGTTGGGGAGACTTTTACCATCTTTACCCGCTGTGTTTTATACCATCTGCTAAGGGAAAAAATGCATTCGTTTTTTTTTGTTTCAGTCTTTTTGATTGAGTTTGCAGGGATATACACATTTTCACAGGACATTTTTCACGATGTAGTCGAAACAGAGTACAGTGGAGAGTGTTCAAATCACAGGCTAAGAAGAGACATTTCTCTTGTTTAACTTTGTGATATAATTAGTAGTTAGACATTCTGTGCTTGGGTGATTTACGTCTGACCCCTCGGAATCATGTAGCTGACCACCATTTTTAAGATTCCCTGTGGGAAGCTTAGAGTTGACAGAGATAGATAAGAAAGGGAGAAATGGGGGAAGGGGGAACAAGGGAGGTATAAAAGGTAGGGATGGTGGGGTGGCGGGAAGGGAAAATAAGGGGGGGTTGGAGGGGAGATCCGCTTAAGATGGACAAGGCAGAGTGACGAACAGGGGCGGGAAGGATGGGTACAGTAAGCCCCCCCCCCCCTCGCACACTCTTTCCCCCACCCCCTAACCCGCTCATTACCAACTATTTCTCCGAAGCCTATTGTCTTTACTTTTTGGGACAGGACTTTTACTTTACTTGTTTTTTTGTAATTTTTTCTAGGTCTGGAGCCATGGATCCCATATTCTATAGTATTGTTCTGTGGTTTGTTTCAGTTGGGCTGTTATTTTTTCCATGGTCATGACCTCGTTTATACTTTTGGTGATAGTTCTTCTGGAGGGAGCGTTGATTTTTTTCCCCCCAGGCTGTGGCTATAGAGCATCTTGCAGCTCCCCATAGGAGATGAGAGATTTTCTATTGGTTTCGCCAGCAGAAAGGTCAGCGGGTCCAACGACAGCCTCAATTCTGTTACTTCTTGAATTGAAGGTCTGGATCCGTGGGCACGTCCACCAAATGTGGGCCATATCTCCTCGCAGGCCACCCCCCCATCCAGCATATATTTGGTGTTCCTGGGAAGATCTGGCACAGCCTACTAGGAGTTGGGTACCATTGAAATATAACGTTGTATATATTTTCCTTATTTGTCGTACAAATTGAAGTTTTAGTTGCCGATTCCCAGATATCCTCCCAGTCTTCCCTATCTATTTCAACGTTGAGATCTTCCGCCCATTTTAGCATATAGTTATGTTTTTGGGTAGATACTGACGATTCGATTCACACGTATATTTCCGACATCAGGCCTCTCTGACAGGTGCCTTTTTTTCAGTACTTTTCAAATGTTGTTACGTTTGGAAACCTTGCTTTTTAAACTGATTTTTTAAAGATGTGAAAATTCTTTTTTGCCTCTGTGGGAGGGAGAATGACTGCAGTGAGTCTGTCCATACAGCAAAATGAAAAGTCCTCCCCTACTTTAAAAAGTGGGGAGGGGTGAGCTTAAACTCTTATTCAATATTCATGAGATTCTTATTATTATTATTATTGGTGTGCATTTGCAAGTCCCAGACAGGTCTGCAACCCTGTCTTTCCCCATTATCTCTAAGCAAACAGTGCTTCCACTGCAGCCAGGGATTGTGGGTAATGACGTGCAAATAAAAAAAATATATATAGTATAATTCAGAAAGTTTGTTTGTTTATCCATCTATACAAATCCACACGCTTAATCCTAGAGCCACCAAACTTGCTAATAGGATCAAAAGCAAGAGTGTAGGTGGGGTTTTGGTATGTTTGGCCCATAGCTTTGTCTTATCTATCTATCTATCTATCTATCTATCTATCTATCTATCTATCTATCTATCTATCTATCTATCTATCTACTGCTGCGGCCGAGCTGAGTCTAATTAAAGACGGGAGCTGGCCGGGATCGCAGCGGGCTAGCCGCGGGTCCATTCTCCGGTTTAAAACCGGAGTTTCCCGCGCTTTCCCGCGCTTCAATAGATAAGCGCTATGGCGCTTACTATTCAAAGTGCCCGAGGTGCGGGAAAACCGCCGAAACCCGGCCCGGTTTCGGCGCCGGAGACTGCTGCGCGGCGCCCGCGTTTTTTCAAAACTGCGGTGGCGGCCGCATTAGAGTCAGCTCGGCCGCCACTGTATCTATCTGTCCTGTCTCAGTGTCCTGTCTCGGTGTCCTGTCTCTGTGTCCTGTCTCGGTGTCCTGTCTCGGTGTCCTGTCTCGGTGTCCTGTCTCGGTGTCCTGTTTGGGTGTCCTGTCTCGTTGTCCTGTTTGGGTGTCCTTTCTTCTGTGATCCTGTTTGGGGGTGTTCTTCGTGGTTCCTGTCTCAGTTGTCCTTCCCTGCGGTGCCGTCTCGGTGTCCTTGTCCTCGGTTCCTGTCCGGTGTCTGTTTGGGTGTCCTGTCTCTGTGTCCTGTTTGGGTGTCCTGTCTCGTTGTCCTGTTTGGGTGTCCTGTCTCTGTGTCCTGTTTGGGTGTCCTGTCTCGTTGTCCTGTTTGGGTGTCCTGTCTCGTTGTCCTGTTTGGGTGTCCTGTCTCTGTGTCCTGTTTGGGTGTCCTGTTTGGGTGTCCTGTCTCTGTGTCCTGTTTGGGTGTCCTGTCTCTGTTTCCTGTTTGGGTGTCCTTCTCGTTGGTCCTGTTTGGGTTCCTGTCCTTGTCCTGTTTGGTGGGTTTCCTGTCTCTGTGTCCTGTTTGGGTGTCCTGTTTAAGTGTCCTGTTTGGGTGTCCTGTCTCTGTGTCCCGTCTCTGTGTCCCGTCTCTGTGTCCTGTGTCTGTGTCCCGTCTCTGTGTCCCGTCTCTGTGTCCTGTGTCTGTCTGTCTGTATAAAGCTTAGGTCTGTTTCTGTACAAAGGTTCAGCTGTACAAGATGTCTTCAACTCATTATGATGTCACCCGTATGATGTCACGTGTCAGAGAACTAGAATGTCCTTAATCCCTTGAGTGCTTCATGATATAGCTGCCATGTCATGGGTTGTGGACCCCCCAGGGGCTATGTGACACAGTAGCTGCATGGTGGGCTTGGTTTCTGGGGGAGATAGTGTTCTGAACGCGATATGATCGGACCAGGAGGCTCCTCCACTCCCGTTCCCGTCATACGTAACTTTGGGCATGGTGCTGCTCAAAGGGTTAAAAGCACATTGTTTTAAACATGAAAAAAGGAAAGAGAGAATCACAGGAAAAAGCGTAAACATGGCTTTTGCGTGCAACACGAGGAAACTGCTCATTCAAACACTGCGCGGCCAGCATATTACACTGACACACTGTGCGGCTAGCGTGTTACACTGACACACTGTGCGGCCAGCATGTTACACTGACACACTGCGCGGCCAGCGTGTTACTGACACCTGCGTCCGCAATGATGTACACTCAGCACATTGCGCGTGCACCATCGCTGTTACACTGACTCTTGCGCAGCAGCCCAGCGTGTTGACACTGAACCTGGCCGCGGCCAGCATTTTACCTGACACACCTCGCGCTGCCAGCATTACCAACTGCAAACACTGGCGCGGCCAGCATGTTACCACACTGACACACTGCGCTGCCATGCCTCCCCTGCGATACAAATGACACTGCATCCAGCTGTTACACGACACCACTCGCTGGCCAGCGTGGTACAACAACTGACACACTGCGCGGCCAGTGTGTTTACAACTGACACACTGCCGCGCCAGCGTGTTACAACTAACACACTGCGCTCCAGCGTGTTACACTGACACACTGGCGGCGTGCCACGGTCCACTAACCACCCTGCGCATCAGCGTGTTACACTGACACCACACTGCACGTCAGCGTGTTACCCAACTGACACACTGCGCTGCGCCACGTGTTCAACACTGACACACTGCGCGGCCAGCATGTGTTACACTGACAAACACTGCGTCGGCCAGCTGTACACTGACACACTGCGCGGCCCAGCGTGTGTTACACTGACACAGCTTGGCGGCCAGCAGTTACACTGACACACTGCGCGTCCCGCGTGTTACACCTGAGACACACTGCGCGTCCAGCGTGTTACACTGACAAACACATTGCGCGGCACAGCATGTTACAACTGACACACTGCGCGCCATTCACACCTGATTACACTGACACCTGCCGGCCAGCATGTTACACTGACACAACTGCGCGGGCCAGCATGTACACTAACACTCAGCTGCGCGCCAGCAGTTTACACTGACACACTGCGCGGCCATCGTTACCTGACAACACTGCGCGGCCAGCATGTTACACTGACACACGACTGCTGCCATCATGTTAACATGAACACTGCGCGGCCAGCGTGTTACACTGACACTGCGCGGCCGCGCATGTTACACTTTCAAACACTGCGTCGTCGCCACTTGTTCTCTGACACACTGCGCGGACGTCATCAGTTTACAGTGACACACTGCCGCCAGCGTGTTACACTGACCACTGCGCGGCCATCATGTTACACTGACACTGCACGGTCAGCGGTTCACTGAGACCACTGCGCGGCCAGCGTGTTACACTGACACATCTGCGGCCATCATGTTACAGCCACTGACAAACACTGCGCGGCCACATGTTTACACTGACACAACTGCGCGTCCAGCGTGTTACTCTGACAACTGCGCGGCCAGCGTGTACACTGACACACTGCTCGGCGCGTGTTACACTGACACACTGCGCGGCAGCGTGTTACACTGACACACTGCGGGCCAGCATGTTACTCTGACCAAACTGCTCGGCCAGCATTTACACTGACACACTGCCGCGCGCGGCCAGCAGGTTACCTTTCAAACACTGCGCGCCAGCGTGTTACACTGACACACTGCGCCGACAGCGAATGTTACACTGACACACTGCGCGCAGCATGTTCGCTCACTACTCTGACACACTGCGCGGGCCCCATGTACATGTACACTGACACACTGCGCGGCCAGCATGTTACACTTGACACACTGCGCGGCCAGCATGTTCACTGACACACTGCGCGGCACGTGTTACACTGACACACTGCGCGGCAGCGTTTTACACACTGACACACTGCGCGGCCAGCATGTTACACTGACACACTGCGCGCCACGTGTTACACTGACACACCATGCCGGGCCAGCATGTTTACACTGACACACTGCGGCGGGCCAGCGTGTTACACTGACACACTGCGCGGCCAGCTGTTGACACTGAACACACTGCGCGGGGCAGCAGTTACACTGACACCGCTTGCGCGGCCAGCTGTTACACTTTCAAACACTGCGCGGCCAGCATGTTACACTGACACCACTGCGCGGCAGCGTGTTACACAACTACCGCTGCGCGGCCACATGTTACACTGACACAACCTGCGCGCGCCAGCAGTGTTACACTGACACACTGCGCGGCCAGCGTGTTACACTGACACACTGCGCGCCAGCGGTGACACTGACACACTACTGCGCGCCAGCGTGTTACACTGAAACACTGTGCGCCAGCATGTTACACTGACACACTGCGGCCAGCAGGTTACACGTTCAAACACTGCCGCGGCCAGCGTGTTACACTGACAAACACTGCGGCGGCCAGCGTGTTACACTGACACACTGCGCGGCCAGCA
This sequence comes from Ascaphus truei, assembly GCA_036426205.1. Classification (NCBI taxonomy): domain Eukaryota; kingdom Metazoa; phylum Chordata; class Amphibia; order Anura; family Ascaphidae; genus Ascaphus; species Ascaphus truei. The sequence goes on from CM071569.1 coordinate 282,347,858, forward strand.
TGTTAACACTGACACACTGCGCGGCCAGTCATGTTACACTGACACACTGCCGCGGTCCAGCTGTTACACTGACACACTGCGCGGCCACATGTTAAACTGACACCTGCGCGGACACTCTGCGTGTTACACTGACACAACTGCGCGCCAGCAGTTACACTGACCAACTGCGCGGCCAGCGTTGTTACACTGACACATGCGCAGGCCAGCGTGTTACACTGACACACGCCTACCACAGGTCATGACAATGGCGGCCAGCATGTTACATACCTGACACACTGCGCGGCCAGCAGGTTACACTGACACAGCGCGACATTCACTGACCGCGGCCAGCATGTTATCTGACACAGTACTGCGCGCCAGCAGGTTTCCTTTCAACACTGCGCGGCCAGCGTGTTACACTGACAAACACTGCGCGGCCAGCGTGTTACACTGACACACTGCGCGGCCAGCGTGTTACACTGACACACTGCGCGGCCAGCGTGTTACACTGACAAACACTGCGCTAAACAAGGAAGGCAACGCCTCTCTCTTTATATTCCAGGTGGGGATTTACGGTTATATACACGAACGAGAAGAGAGAGAAGAATCCGTGGTAAGACTTTCTATACTGTCAGAGCCAGGCCGCAGGGGACATGTCCTTTGTTATCTCACTTCCGCGCGGCACAAACCCGCCGCTCACTGCTGGGCGGGATAATACATTTAGGGGTCACTTGTATAGGTACGGGGTGTGTATGCAATCATAAAATAAACAATGTCACGGTAACATCAACAATCGATCCCAAACGTGACCAAAATGAAAGCAGAAAGCCCCCTCCATCCCCCACCACCCCCCCCCATAACACAATTTTGTTTTATTTTTACCTTGCTTTACCCCGACCTGTGGGGACCCCCGGGTTCCCAAAAGATGTCACTTTGAAAAACTCTTAAGACGAGAACATTTGTCCGCGGGAGGACCATGTGGCTGCTGTGCTGGAGACCCAAGTGGAAAGTCATCACATCCTCAGGAGTGATATGTTGGCTTTATATCGGTGACTCCCAGGACTTTACAAGGGATATTCTGTACCGGCATTGCCATGGAGTCCTATGGAAACGCCGTTGTGTTCTGCATTATAGCAGGATGTGGATGTGCTATGTAGAGGAACTTTGGGGCGTGTGTATTGAAGAGAGCTGGTCTTGCCCTTTCCAGTGCTGTTTTTAGGATCTGATGCTCTGTTCTGGAGACTGATTCTGAAGCAGTTCTTTAACTATTACGAGGGTTTTTTTTTGGAAGATCAGGACGTGCTCCGGAGAACAGATACCAACGTTACACGAGTTAAACTCGTACCGCTTCCTGGGGTGAAATGCTACTGTAGCAAGAAACAACACGATCGTCATCTCCATCTACTTTATCCAAGTTACCATGTAGATGTTCCCCAAAGATGAAGGAACATGGTGAAGAGAATATTTAAAAATAAATAAATTGTGGGGCGCTCGTAGTAATCGGGGTCCTTCCATGGTTACCCTTGTACTGTACAGGTTAAAAAAGAAGGGAAGTCAGTGGGATTGCTGCATTAATGCAGAGATTGCAAGAATAAATACGAGTTTGGTTTGAATGGAGGGGCTCCCAACTCCAGTCCTCGAGAACCCCAACGGGCCAGGTGTTAAGGGTGTCCCTTCTTCAGCACAGGGAGTGTAGTCAAAATGAGTGAGCCACTGATTAAGCCACCGGCGCTGAAGCAGGAATCCCCTTAAAACCTGACCTGTTGGACGTTCCTGAGAACTGGAGTTGGGAACCCGTGTCCTGCAGAGATGTTGGAGACCTCCCGTGGGAGCGGGAAGCATTGCCCGGAAAGGACAGAGCAGCAAAGGTGCTCGGGCGCCAGGGTAAATGGCTGACCGGCTAGTGACTTTAACCACATCCAAGCTCTTCACACGGACTCCTGCCCACCGGTGTTATATACTTGTTTCTGCTGCCTCGTGCATGAGGAGGAGGTGCAGCCGTGCTGTATCTCTACTGGCCTTCGAAGTGGCAGTGACTGGGTTAAATGCTGATGTTCGCTTTATGTAACATCTGGCGAGTCGCCTTATCCCCAGGTCACGCAGGCGGCACTTTCAGTTTGTGAGCTTTTCAGGGCAGGGAACCAAGATCCCCACTCAACTCTTATATCATTGTGCTGCATAACTTTATATGCATGTGTGTGTTTATATATACAGTATGTGTGTGTTTATATATACAGTATATATATATATATATATATACAGTGGTTGACAAATCACCAAAAAATCTACTCGCCACACAAAAAAATCTACTCGCCACCTAGTACCAAACGTGTGCTGCTTGGGCCAATATTTACTCGCCCGGGGGTTAAATCCACTCGCCCGGGGCGAGCAAATGTATAGGTTTGTCGAACACTGTATATGTATATGTATATATATTTATATATATATATATATATATATATATAGAACACACAAAAGGAAAAGTTGCTCAACACCTAATATATAAGGTTAACTCAAGCCCTTAAATCAAAACTGACTATAAGGGTGAAATAAAATATATACCCCAAATGAAGTCAGTATAAAGAATTTATAGGACTTAATGGTGCTAGGGGATAGTGAAAACTATATATGACACACAAATGAAAAGGACAAAGACAATCCCCTTAGTAGCACTCTAAATTACACCTAAACTAATCTTATAAAATAAAGATTGTTTAAAAGAAACAGATGCTCTGCCAATTCAGAAAAAATGATATCCCTGTGTGTTCTTTCCCCCCCCTGTTTTTGGTATACATGTTATTTTTTCCTGGCTATATACTGGGTCATTGACTATATACTTTTTCCAAGGCAATGATTTATCATTCTATCAGGTATATATGTTAGTAGAAATATATTTTGTATTGCCTGTTATGTTAGATTAAGCTACTTTGTTGTCATTATTTAAATTTTATTTAGACACATTCTAGTTTTTTGAAGTGAAACTTCTTTTGTGGCACCTCATTCCTAATGGGGCAAAAATGGATTGTGGGGATAGAAAATGAAACGGATGTGACGTCAAAGTGCTGGCAGTTGAGGCCGGGCTGTGGCGCCGCTCCTAACCATCTTTGCTCCCCCCCAAACGGCCCCCCCCCACCCGCTCAACATTTACTCGCGCTAGCCCTCAAAATTTAATTGCCGCCACTCCCTGCTGACCTCCCTCGGCCGAGGCATGGAACGGGGGGGGGGGGGGGGGGCGCCCTCCCTCCCCCAGCGCTGTCGCACCGCCCTCCCTCCCCCAGCGCTGCCGCACCGCCCTCCCTCCCCCAGCACCGTCGCTTTCAGCAGGTGAATCACAGTCCCGCGATCAGTAGTTCTGGCGACACGGCTGCTGGGTCAATGTCAGTCAATATACCCTTTCTTATAGACCAGGGGGCTCCACTCCAGTCTTCAAGACTCCCCCCTTCCCACCCCCCCAAAAAAGGTCAGGTTCTCAGAATATCCCTAGCTTCAGCACAGGTGGCTCAATCAAAGACTGAGCCTCTGATTGAGCCACCTGTGCTGAAGTAGGGACTGATTGAGACACCTGTGTTGAAGCAGACACCTGTGCTGAAGCAGGGATATCCTGAAAACTTGACCGCATGGTGGGGCTCGAGGGCTGGAGCCCCCTGTTATAGGGGTGTAAGCTTCCTGGGGCAGGGCCCTCCTTACCTTCTGTAACAATGTTTGTTCATGTTTGACATTAAATTGTTTCCGTCCTCTCTCCCTTTTGCACTGAGCTACGGAACATGTTGGCGGTGTTATAAATAAACGATGATGATAATAATATGTAAATGAGCCCAGCGATCCCCGCATTTAAATGGTTTGAACCAAGATAATGACTCATTACGGAAACGGATCAGAGACACTTCCTGCCTGTGATAAATGTCAGATGAATCCCTCCATACCAAATGACGTTTACAATTATTTTTTTTTATGGTAAATGCTTTCCAGAGTTTTTGCAATCTTTATGTAATGTCTTTGGCGGTAAGACTGTTTGTCCGTTCCCTAAGCTCTGTTCTTCGTTTGCAAATAATTGACAAAACCATCATTAGTATATAAAAAAATAACCCAGATAATCTTAAATAGCTGGCATGCTTAAATTCAGCGTTCGCAGAGAATGCAAAATACAAATCAATACAACAGTCCCTTTCATTTTAATGTCATCCTATTAAAAAGGTTGGTCCCTTCTGGGGTTATTTTCCCTTTCTTATAGGTGAGAAGCAGGGATTCTCCGAACCAAAACCGCGTTAATTTCAGCTCCGGCGACCCGGAGATATTTGCAGTTGTTTTCTCTGGAGATTAATTCCGGTGCGTGGTGACAATATGGCGGCCAGGTGCAGCCACGGTAGAAAGCCACGCGTGACATCGACAGCAATATCCTGACAACCACTCCACACGAACACTAACTGCAGAGTCCACCTCCTGCCCGACACACCTCGGGGTATTAGGCCAAGTCCATAGACTGACAGGCCGCGCTGAGCCGTGCGGACGCTCCGCGCTGAGCCCCTGCATCCTCAATGAGGCTGCGAGCGTCCGCAGGCGTGCTGACGAGATGGAGTTTTCAGCCGAGCGCCAAGCTGTTTTTCAGCGCGCTGTCGGCTGAAAACCTCCAATCAGCGCGAAGCTGCGTCAACGTCACGGCGCCGTGACGTCGGCGCCGTGACGTTGACGTCAGTGCGTCGCTGGCGATTGGCCCAGCGACGTCACTGCCCCGCCTCCCACCACCTCCCTATCACGCACGCTGGCTCGCCTGTATGTGCATGGAATCGCACAGCTTCAGCAGGCGAGCCTCAGCGTCAGCTCTGTGCAGCACGGCTCCCCCCCCTCTATGGCCCGGGCCTTAAACGTCATTCCCCCTGGGTCACCCCAATAAATATGAAGAAGAGAATTATGCGGTTTTCAAAGCTCTCTACACCAGAGATTCTCAACTCCGGTCCCCCCTCCCCATGTCAGGTTTAAAGGATATCCCAGCTTGAGCACAAATGACTCAATCAGAGGCTCAGTCTCCACCCGAGTGCTTTTCTCATCTGTTCATACCTGACCAGTGACCACTTGCTTGAGCAGATCACAGCGACCTCCTGTTAGAGTTGAGCGCAGTCCCGCACACGGCTGGTCCCCTCGCTGTCACCGCTCACCTCCCCAGCAGTTATTATTAGGGCCTGTGTGAGCAGGATAGCAAAGAGGGACCCCGGGGCGCTTATGTACTAAAGTCCGGTGCAAAAAATAGCACCCAAAATATGCCAGAGAAACAAATCCCATTTTTGTTGTTGATATTTGTGGGGCGATTTGTTTGCTTCAGTTTTGCACCCGGGAGACCTTTATCCATAACCCTAAAGGGGTCACACCGGAAAAACTGTGGCTTCTCATTTCTTAGGCTGCGCCGATAGTGCCGGCGACAGAGACGTCGCGGCAAAACAAATGCATTGCCGCCGGCGCGTGCACTTATAGTAAGCGCGACACAACGGCGTGACGGAGCGACGGATTGGTCGCGATCGCTGGAAGTCGTCTCTAATTGATTTTCCAGCGACCGGCGGTCGCCGGCACTATAAGCGCGCCCTTAATCTCTTGCTATGTTATTACCACAGTTATATTTTAGTAAATAACCCCCAGGAATTTGTATGCGTTCAGTATAGGAAATGAATAATAACCCTACTTATTGAAGGCTGTCTCTCCATGTAGTAAGTCTCGCTCAGTAGAGCGCAGTCTCCCTTAGTAGTGAGTCTCGCTCAGTAGAGAGCTGTCTCTCCATGTAGTGAGTCTCGCTCAGTAGAGCGCAGTCTCTCTTAGTAGTAAGTCTCGCTCATTAAAGTGCAATCTCCCTAAGTAATGAGTCTCACTCATTAGAGAGCAGTCTCCCTTAGCAGTGAGTATCACTCATTAGAGAGCAGTCTCCCTTAGTAGTGAGTCTCACTCATTAGAGAGCAGTCTCCCTTAGTAGTAAGTCTCGCTCATTAAAGTGCAATCTCCCTAAGTAATGAGTCTCACTCATTAGAGAGCAGTCTCCCTTAGTAGTGAGTCTCACTCATTAGAGAGCAGTCTCCCTTAGTAGTGAGTCTCACTCATTAGAGAGCAGTCTCCCTTAGTAGTGAGTCTCACTCATTAGAATGCAGTCTCCCTTAGTAGTGAGTCTCACTCATTAGAGGGCAGTCTCCCTTATTAGTGAGTCTCACTCATTAGAGAGCAGTCTCCCTTAGTAGTGAGTATAGTCATTAAGAGCAGTCTCCCTTAGTAGTGAGTCTCACTCATTAGAGAGCAGTCTCCCTTAGTAGTGAGTCTCACTCATTAGAGAGCAGTCTCCCTTAGTAGTGAGTCTCACTCATTAGAGTGCAGTCTTCCTTAGTAGTGTCTCTTAGTAGTCGCTCTGCAGCGCTCGCGCGCACTATGGCGGCCTCATTTGTACTCTTGGCGCACGATGTCGCGCGCGCGCGGCCACTATAATCGCAGCCTAACATGAACCCCTATAAGCGTACGCCTGCTGCATTACACAACTTTCTTTTTGTAGCACAGCCTGGGATAATAAAACACAATCAGTAACCCTCCTCAGACTGCTGTTTGCTGGCTTTGCCAATGTGAAGCTACAACCAGGCACACAATAAGTTATGGTGAGTAAAAAAACTGACAAAAACCCGCCCCCGTGCAGAGACACAGCAAATACAAATACCTCTTGTGAGCACATTCATGTGTCTGGCAGGTCGGCAACCCTGCCCTTCCCCATTATCTCTTAGCATAACATTATTCCACTGCAGCAAGGGATTCTGGGAAATAACATGCAAATGAGCCGATTCTAAGTACTGTACGGCATGACCCTCCATACCCATTGAGCCAGCGTGTAGTTACTGCCTAATGCTTTGCATGTTATGCTGTACTCATTACTCTCATTGTACGAGCACACTGTGCATTGGCGCTGCATACAGAAGAATAATAAAGTATCTGGGCCTAGGAGGTCATTAGTTACCCAGCTGTAGTGAAGTGGTGAGCAACATAAGCCTTAGGCCGCGCTTATAGTGCCGTCGATGGCGAAGGCGACGCGGCGGGTGACATCACCCGTCGCCACAGGCGAAAGTTATATTTCGCTGGGCGGCAGCGCGGGTTTCCTGGCATTTGATTTGTTCAGGGGCTGACAGCCGTCGCGCTTCATGATTTGGAGTGAGTCTCGCTGATTGTCACATCAGGATCTCCCAGACTTTACTGGAGTCTCGCTGATTGTCACATCAGCATCTCCCAGACTTTACTGGAGTGTCGCTGATTGTCGCATCAGGATCTCCCAGACTTTACTGGAGTTTGTTTGTATCATGAAATGGTAAATTCATAGAGGCAGATACATCCTTCTTATTGTCCCAATCTGTCATAACATAGATGTAGTCTTTTTTTGGAGGGAGGGAGAGGGAGGGAGGGAGAGAGGGAGAGAGGGAGAGAGAGAGAGAGAGAGAGAGAGAGGGGGAGGGAGAGGGAGAGAGAGAGACAAGGTCTCCTCTATCATTTTTGTCCTATTGACTTTATTTGTAGTTGAACATGCCATGTCCTGTAACAGGGCAGTTCCCTGCTCACAAACACCTTACCTATATAACTGGTGCTATCAAATAAATAGAACATCTATTTTAATTTACCTTTAATATGAAATAAAAAATCCCTGTAGCAGTGAGCGTGAGGTCTTGCTAGAAAACAAGCATGACGCACCAACGGATGTAGCAAAGAAGATTGTCTCTGGCGTCGGGGCAAGCTGGGGGCGGGGGGTTCTAATCCAGAATCACGGGCCCCCCACAGTGAGACCGCGGCTCCAGAGACAGTGAGACGCTACATCTGTAGAGGGCCGGCCCTTACCACGTACATGGGCACTTACAGCGTTACAATGTTGAGAGGAACACTAACCTGGATTCGCCATCAAGATTTAACCCTATCCCGGCTTAAACATGTCTCTTCCACCGGTTCACTGGTGGACCTTCGTTGTTGACGTGGCACAGAATTGTTGCTGAAAGTGTAAACACTGGAGGCATGCGAGTGCTGTGTGCCCAGGACAGTGCCCCCTTTGTGCTGGTCCCAGCAGACTGTCTGATACCAACGCCCTTCAGCGCTTTACAAGACGCAACATTTCTTAACCCTTTCGCTGACAGGGCATCCAGCCACGAGTAACAGAGTTATGTTCTATGCACACAGCACACTATGTAGGTCCCAGTGTTTCTGGCAGTTGTGTCAGCACTGGCTTGGACGTGGCATCACTACAGGTGCAGTCCCTCCTAGTACCAGCGAATGCCAGTAGGAGTGGGGGAAGGGGCGAGGTATGTCGCGTAGGAAGAAATGAGCGGAATGTGACGGGAGCAGCCAAATCAGGCTCCGGGGGTCTGTGCTTGTTACCCGGGATACATGGAGACTCGTCCATCACCATGCCAACAAACTGAGAATGATGATAAACCCTGGGTGTATCCAATGCTCTGTTTTAGGTGTTAAGCTGAACAAGGTAACGTGTAATCCAAAATATGAAGTACTTTGCTGCCTGGGAGTTGCTTGTTCTATGGAATGTGCCAAAAATGAAGCAATGTGCATGTTACGAGGTGGAACAAAATCTGGAACCATTTTTTTACCACCATTTTCATAGCGTCAAAAGAACAACCTGCCAGATCGGAGACATAGCAAACCGGTCTGCATGGCCATTGTGCGTCACCTTTGAGAAAAGTGATCAAGAAATCTGTAACCTCTTAGGGGTAGATCCACAGAGCCTCGATAAATCTTGCTTCCCAATGTGATGTTAACTAAATAATTAGACTGTAAGCTCCTCGGGGCAGGGACTCCTCTTCCTTAATGTTACTTTTATGTCTGAAGCACTTATTCCCATGATCTGTTATTTATATTATCTGTTATTTATTTGATTACCACGTGTAGTACTGCTGTGAAGCGCTATGTACATTAATGGCGCTATATAAATAAAGACATACAATACAATACAAATAGGTACGGTCCGTTAGTTTCCATGAGTTTAACGGGTATCCACAAAGCTAAATATATGTAAAACCAACGGCGGTTAGTGACCACATTGGCACAGACTTAACGCCACGTGAAGTTAGCGCTGCCTTGCGTTAGCTTGAAATAAACGGCCGGTCTTACCCAAAGGCGGCGTAACTTCCATGCACATCCTGAATAGGTGTGATTCAAGTAAAAAAAATAGGTGTTAATTACATAAAAACACCTGAATAATTGTTAATTAAAACAAAAAACGAGAAGACAGGAGAGGAAAATAACCCTGTAAATAACAATGTACAGAAAAAAGGGTGGTGTGAATAGCGCTGAAAGACTAAAGTGGTTAACGTTAAAATTATGTGACAATAGAAAAAATATACATATATATAAGGGGTGAAACCTAATACACCCAACCTATTACATATAGGACAAGGCTGCCTGGTAAAAATAACCCAAAACACAGAGAACAAATCAATAAACATACAAACGGACGCCTTAAAGTCCAAATTGGAACAATTGTGGAGTCCAAAATGAATAAAGATAATATCCAATGGAGGAGAGTCCAATCTTTGACTGCAGGTCCACCGTGGGAATTAGATCCCTGCTGTGGAGCCTGCAGTCAAAGATTGGATCTCCTCCATTGGATATTATCTTTATTCATTTTTGGACTCCACAATTGTTCCAATTTGGACTTTAAGGCGCCGGTTTGTATTGTTTATGCGCCTGTAAATAACAAAAATTAATTAAATCAGACTAAATGTGGGTTTACACTTCCGGACCGTTTTGTTTTTTTGTTGTAAAAGACTGTGGATGTGAGTAACGCCACCTTTACCTCTGACCTAACTAACGTAATGTTAAATCCCTGCGGTAATGATAACGCAGCTCTGAGGATCGACGCTGTTACAGGGGACACCTCTTTAGCATATCATTAGATCCCGTTACTGAAGTTAATGCCTTGCTAAGTCATTAAGGGAGTTCTGTGCATCTACCCCTTTGGGGGCAAGAAGTTTATTTAATTGCTTGTACTCCTCTTTCTATTCCGATCACGGTCACTGCTTGCACCAAAAAAAGCCACGGTGCGCTCACATCCTAAGAGCCACACGTGTGCCAGCCTTTGTGACATTTTGAGCACGCCAAAGGGTTCTTAAGGGGTCAATTGTAATGTAAAAAAAACGCATTGTAAATATCTTACATAGTTACATAGTTACATAGTTACATAGTTACATAGTAGATGAGGTTGAAAAAAGACGCACGTCCATCAAGTTCAACCTATGCTAAATTTAGACAACAGATACTTTATCCTTTATCTATACTTACTTATTGATCCAGAGGAAGGCAAACAAAAAACCCCAGTGTCATATCATCCAATGATATCTCATAAGGGGAAAAATAAATTCCTTCCTGACTCCAAGAATCGGCAATCGGATTAATCCCTGGATCAACATCCTTCCCATGTATACTTATTTGGTATATCCCTGTATACCTTTCCTATCTAAAAAGATGTCCAACCTTTTTTTCAACAAATCTATTGTATCTGCCATCACAGTCTCCATGGGTAATGAATTCCACATTTTAACTGCCCTTACTGTAAAGAACCCTTTCCATTGTTGCTGGTGAAATCTCCTTTCCTCCAGCCTTAAGGGATGACCCTGAGTCCTTTGTTCTGCCCGTGGGATGAATAGTTATTTTGAAAGCTCCTTGTATTGTCCCCGAATATATTTGTATAAAGTTATCATATCCCCTCTTAGACGCCTTGTAAGGGATCGGGGGACACGCGCCTTACAGCGGGTCCCCGTCACCCCGGCTCCCAGCAATGCCGCGCGGCCCAGGCCCCCTCCCCATCGGCTCCTTACCCGCTCCGGTCGGGCGCCGTTCCTGTCCTCCCCGGCGCACGCCGCCACCGCCCACACGCTGCCGGGGCGCGCGCGCAGGACTGTTACAGGGCGCGCGTGCACCTGTTCTTTTCTACACTCCTCCTGAAGCCTGGGCTCCACCTCCCATCAGCTGGAGGCTATTCCCACTGGTGAACATCACACTAGGCCTCTAAGCCTATCCCTGGCTCCGCTCAGTCAAGCCCCCGCTCCACCTCTTGCTCCCATTGGCTCTCCCACATATATAGTTCCTGTCTGCCCTCTCCTTCCTCGCTCTGCAAATTTTCTTGTCTCTCTAGTAGTACGAAGGTCTATGCCTGGCTCTCTTGTGTTTTGCAGCTCACGCTCCAGTCCCTGCCCTCGTTTGATACCCTTGGATTTGATCTCGGCTCTCGTTAGACTTCGTGTACCTCGCTACCCCCTGGACTCGGCTTTGGACCTCACTACGCTGCTCTCTCCTGCCCTTGACCCACAGCTTTCGGATTTATACCTTCGGACCTCTGGCGCCCCGGACGCGGCAAGTATCTGGCTAACCCTTTTCTCACCAGACCTGGCAACGCATCTTACCACACTCCGGGCACGCCCTCACTGCTGTGGGTGCGTGTTATACCCTTACCCACCTCAGTACTGGGGACTGGCCAGGTCTGCGGGCAGTCAAGTGTTACACGCCTTTTTCTAATGTAAATAAATCTAATTTAGCTAGCATCTCCTGATAAATTAGATTGTCCATCCCCTTTATTAATTTGGTGGCTCTTCTCTGCACTCTCTCTAGTTCCATAATGTCTTTTCTAAGGAGTGGTGCCCAAAACTGTACTCCATATTCAAGGTGTGGTCTTACTAATGCTTTGTAAAGGGGCATAATAATGTTTACTTCACTTCCATCCATTGCCTGTTTGATGCAAGATAAGATCTTGTTTGCCTTTGCAGCTACTGCATGACTTTGGGCACTATTGCTAAGCCTGCTGTCTCCCCCCTCTCTCTTCTCCTCCCCCTCTCTCTCTCTACAGTAAAGCTGCTTCAGTTCCTCCCTTTTGATAGCAATGAGGTAACCTTGTCTTTGTTAAATTAACTCAAGTAAAGTTAACTGAGGTAAACATTGTAATAAATTAATATTGATCAGTGACGACTCTGTTTGCAACAATTGTCATCAGCGTTAGTTATAAATAATAGAAATGATGTAAGGTATAATTCCATATACCATTAACGCAGCAATAGTGCCAGCAATAGCAGTCTCCCGCCATCTCCCCCTGCAACTACTCTCAATATGGCTGCGCGGCGTCAAATGGCGCTGCGTTGCCATGCCAACGGGAACGTCACGTGACGTAACAGCATCACGTGATGCTCGTTGCCATGTCAATGAGACGCCACATGATGTCACGACGTCATGCGGTGCCACGTTGTCATGGCGACTTGACGCCGCGTGACGTTACATAGCATCCCGTTGTCATGGCAACACAGTGTCATTTTAAAAAAAAATCTCCGGGTTGACCGTCAGTCGAAGGTGGCAACCCTGCCCCCACTGACACTCTCTCCTGAAGCCGAGAACCTCCAGCTAATTACAGCAGTTGAAGATCCATAACTGGTTGTCTAAATGATCAGCGTGTTATAGGGATGTTAATACCACTTCTATTTTATGTATCTATTAGTATATACAAAGACAATCGCTTTATTGGTAAAATGATTTTGAAATTTAATATATATCACGTGTTATGGAGCTGCTAATTTGATAGTAAACTTCTGTATCTCAAATTGACAGAGGAGCTAACATGTATCTATGTTAATTTACCTAAAGTTGGAGGGTCTAAATCACAAAGCGTTTGTGTTTTTATTGAAAGTTTGAGAAAAAAAACTTAGTCAACCTCCAAGAACTGGAATCAGTGAGATGTGGTTGTTCTAGGCCAAGGGCGGCAAACTCCAGTCCTCAAGGGCCACCAACAGGTCAGGTTAAGGATATTCCTGCTTCCGCACAGGTGGCTTAGTCAGTGGCTCAGCAATGACAGCCACCTGTGCTGCAGCAGGGATATCCTGAAAAACAGACCCGGTGGTGGCCCTTGAGGACTGGAGTTGGCTACCCCTCTTCTTGGCCAAAAATGCTACTAGCTGACATCTACTGACGTCTATAAGACTGCTGATGTTAATAACCAGGGAGATTTAATCAGAAATCAGTGAGGTTGACTTGTTTCAGTAACTCAGGCCAGAGATACATGCGAAGAGATGCATAGGATGTTGTGTTACATAGTAGATGAGGATGAAAAAAGACGCGTCCAATCAAGTTCAACTGATGCTACATTTAGACAACAGATACTTTATCCTATATCCGCAACTTACAGTATATTGATCCAGAGGAAGGCAAACACAAACTCCAGTGACATATCATCCAATGTTTACTTATTTGGTATATCCCTGTATACCTTTCCTTTCTAAAAAGATGTCCAACCTGTTTTTGAACAAATCTATTGTATCTTCCATCACAGTCTCCATGGGTAATAAATTCCACATTGTAACGGCCCTTACTGTAAAGAACCCTTTCCATTGTTTCTGGTGAAATCTCCTTTCCTCCAACCTTAAGGGATGACCCAGAGTCCTTTGTACTGCCCTTGGGATGAATAGTTCTTTTGAAAGCGCCTTGTACTGTCCCCGAATATATTTGCATATAGTTATCATATCCCCTCTTAGACACCTCTTTTCTAATGTAAACAAATCTAATTTAGCTAGCTTCTCATAAATTAGATTGTCCATCCCCTTTATTAATTTGGTGGCTCTTCTCTGCACTCTCTCTAGTTCCATAATGTCTTTTCTAAGGAGTGGTGCCCAAAATTGTACTCCATATTCAAGGTGTGGTCTTACTAATGCTTTGTAAAGGGGCATAATTATGTTTATTTCCCTTCCATCCATTGCCCGTTTAATGCAAGATAAGATGTTGTTTGCCTTTGCAGCTACTGCATGACGTTGGGCACTATTGCTAAGCCTGCTGTCTACAAGCACTCCTAAATCCTTGTCCATCAAGGATTCCCCCAATTTATCCACGTTTAATTTGTAAGTCGTCTGTTTATTCTTGCTTCCCAAATGCATAACCTTACATTTATCTGTATTAAACCTCATCTGCCAAATACCTGCCCATGTTTCCATTTCTCCAAGTTCTTCTGGATTGAAATTACATCTTGCTCTGATTCTATTACCTCACACAATTTAGTGTCACCTGCAAAGATGGAGACTTTGCTCTCTATGCTCTCTTGTGTGAGGTGGATAGAGTTACATATTCACTGGGAGCTCTCAGTGAGACTAGGCCCTACCCTTCAGATCTACCAATATGACATCATCTCTGACCTCAGCTATCTAGCTACTATGAGAGGGGATGCCTGGCAAGTTAGCCTGGCACTGCACATATCCCCAACTTAGAGACCCAAGAGATGAGTTTTCAAGTATTATTGGGGAGAGGTGATGTCATAATGCTTCCCAAAACGTGGGGAGGTGATATATGACCCTTGTGTCCCTTTGACTCATTTACTCCCAAAATGCCTCAACTTGATCGAAGGTTGCTTGCATTGGGAAAAGAAATCTGCAATGAATTGTCTCCGCCTGGATCTACCTTGGAGTACCGGGACCCCCCAGTGAGACGGTATTTTTGGCTGATCTTTCTGCACAAAGCTAAAGTGCTATTCTGCCCTAGATAGTAGATGTACTTTGTTTTTAAGTAGAGCTTCAAGCTGGCCATAATATAGAAGGACAGCCTTCACACTGGGGACCTTCCCCAACAAGTTGGGAAGGTCCCCAGTGTGAAGGCTGCTTATCTTTCTGGGTATTTGCCTCAGTTTTAGTGAAGGTCTGGTGTGGACTGGAGATGAACAGATGTAGGACAGAGAAAGGGAGACAGACAGAGAGGAAGGACAAAGCACTCATATAATAAAAAAATAAAAGGACAGTATATGCGTATATGTGGGTCTGTGTGTATATTTGTACATGTGTATTTGCAAATCTGTGTATATCATTGTACCTACTGTAGCTACAGTTTCAATGCCTTTGTGTGCCTGTGTGCATAGGGTGTGTTAATGTATGAGCGTGCCTGTGTATCCGTGTCTGTTCTTGCATTTGTGAAGTGGGATTAAAGAGATGCAGGCATTTGGAGTTAGCAGCCATAAGGACAGAGGGCACTATTAACCCCTTCGCTGCCGGAACAGAAAGGGTTTAAAATCAGTGCTTACAAATACTTGCCCTGCCTTGGGTCACTGTTGGATCCCCATAAAGAGGTTTTAAAATGATGATTGTAGAAGCAAAGAGACTCTACCTCCCCCTCTCCCTTGTTTGAAAGCTGGTAACCCTATTCTCATATGTCTCCAGTTGGTGAAGAATGGACATGGTGTGATGGTTGCACGGTCATGGTGTGACTGTAGAATGGACATGGTGTGATGGTAGAACGGTCATGGTGTGACTGTAGAATGGACATGGTGTGATGGTAGAAGGGTCATGGTGTGATGGTAGAAGGGTCATGGTGTGACTGTAGAATGGACATGGTGTGATGGTAGAACGGTCATGGTGTGACTGTAGAATGGACATGGTGTGATGGTAGAAGGGTCATGGTGTGATGGTAGAACGGTCATGGTGTGACTGTAGAATGGACATGGTGTGATGGTAGAAGGGTCATGGTGTGATGGTAGAACGGTCATGGTGTGACTGTAGAATGGACATGGTGTGATGGTAGAAGGGTCATGGTGTGATGGTAGAACGGTCATGGTGTGACTGTAGAATGGACATAATCCATGCTGACTATTACTAATAATTTTATTTTCCATTAGGTATTCCTAAATATTATCCTGTATTAAACCTTCAAGAAGTTTCCCCACTATTGAAGTCAGCCTTACAGGTCTGTAATTCCCTGGTTGTGATCTAGCTCCCTTTTTAAATATAGGCACCACATCTGCTTTACGCCAATCTTGTGGTACTGAGCCTCTGGAAATGGAGTCCTTGAATATTAAATATAATGGTTTTGCTATTACTGAGCTTAACTCCTTGAGAACTCTTGGATGTATGCCATCGGGGCCAGGTGCTTTATTTGCTTTAATTTTTTCAAGTCGCTTATGAACTTCTTCCGCGTTAACCAATTGGTCATTAATATGGAGGTTGTGGCTTCCTCCTGCGGCACTAGTATTGAACTTGATTCTTCCCTGGTAAACACAGAGGCAAAGAATTTGTTTAATACCTCAGCTTTTTCCTTATCTCTAATAATAATCTGGCTACCCATCTCACACTGAAAGGGTCCAATATTTTCTTTTCTCATTTTTTTGTTATTAAGGTACTTAAAGAACTTTTTAGGGTTGACCTTACTTTCTATTGCAATCCTTTTTTCATTATCCATTTTTGCTAATTTGATTGCCCTTTTGCAATTTTTGTTACATTCCTTATAATTCTGATACGATGTCTCCGTCCCTTCTGACTTAAAGAATCTAAACGCCTTCCTCTTCTTGTCCATTTCCTCCCCTACCTGTTTATTTAGCCACATTGGTTTTGACTTATTTCTTTTATTCTTATTACCCAAGGGTATACACTGATACGTGTGCTTTTCTAACAATGTTTTAAAAAGACTGCCCATTATCTTCTACATTTATCCCTGCAAAAACATCATCCCATTGTATTACTACTAGATTAGACCTCAGTTTATTAAAATCTGCCTTTCTAAAGTTTACGATCTTTGTTGAACCCAAGTAATCTGTTTTTTGATAATTTATTTCAAATGAGACCATGTTATGATCACTGTTACCCAAATGTTCCAGGACTTGAATATTCGTTATTACTTCTACATTGTTTGATATGACCAAATCCAGAACTGCCCCTCTCCTGGTTGGTTCCTCAATAATTTGAGTCATATAATTGTCTTTAAGCACCCCCAAAAAACTGTTTCCTTTTGTTTTAATGCTAATCTCATTGCCCCAGTCTCTGTCTGGATAGTTAAAATCCCCCATTATGCAAACATGACCCAGTTTTGATGCCTTCTCCATTTGCAAAAGTATTTTAGCTTCCTCAATCTCACAGATATTTATTTGGTGGTTTATAGCATATTCCCACAAACATTTTCTTTATACTTTTACCTCCACTGCTAATTTCTATCCACAAAGTCTCTACATTTTCATCATTCCCTTCATAAACATCTTCCCTTATAATAGGTTTTAGATCCGGTTTAACATATAGACATACTCCACCTCCCCTTCTATTTGTTCGTTCCTTCCGAAAAAGGGAATAACCCTCTAAATTAACTGCCCAGTCATGAGTTTCATCCCACCATGTTTCAGTAATGCCTATGATATCACACTGCTCCCTTGCAGCTATTAATTCAAGCGCCCCCATTTTATCTGTCAGGCTTCTTGCATTAGCAAGCATGCATTTAAGTTTAATTTCAGCCTGTACTATTATCTTATCTGCTCCTTCCTTTCTGCGCCCACTTGGTTTAGTCTTTAGAAGTTTTCTAGTATTATCTGTAATTACTATGGGTATCTCACTGCTTGTCAAACTTGCACTTGCCCCCATTCTACCTCCATACCCCCTTGTATCCTCCTCTATTCCATTTAGTTCATTATCTGTTTCATTCCCCTCCCCCCTCCATCCTAGTTTAAAATCTCCTCCAACCTTTTTAGCATTCTCCCCCCTAGCACAGAAGATCCCTCTTCATTGAGGTGCTTGATGAATAGTTCCCTCTGGATATATCGCGTTGTATGCGACAGCGACAGGTTTGGTAAAGAGGAGCAGTTGAAGTGTTTCTTTAAAAAGCAGGGGGCGGGAGATTTTCTAGGGGGCGCGGCGGTTCTTCCCCACGGCATTTAAATGAAATGCCGGGGGATCGCGTGAGGCCTCTGCAACCTGTACTTACCGAGGTTCAGGCGGCTGTTGACGCGTCGCCATGGCCAGGCGGCATCAAATGACGCCGCGGGGGTCACGTGATGTGACGTCACATGACCCAGCAGCGTCATTTGACGCCGGGAACGGAGGTAAGGGGGGCGCGAGCACTGGGGGCAGCAGGCAGGGGGGGCGCAAGTGCAAACGTTTGCGCACCGCTACGTTAAATATGCGCATCAATACAATCCCCACAATGATAAGTAATTAGCCGAGTTGCCGATCGATCCGTTATCCTATGATCGATCGGCGAAGACTTGGCTTGGGGATCACTAAATGGCTGCAGAGGAGTATTGTGCAGTCAGTGTGACTTTGTAAATGGTTGCTATAGAAACAAAAAAGGCTTGTTACATTATAATACATTAAAAATTAAGTTGTTTAAATGTTTATGATGACGGGTTGCCATGGCAACATATTGCGTGCCGCCGCGACGCTGCCAGGGGAGGGTCGCTCTTCAAGGTAGTTCCCCTTAATGTTTTTCGCAGGGGGAACCCCACTGCCCGCGTGCCGCCATGGGCCACCCAAAGCCTAAGGCCAGCAGAAAAGAATGGTCTGCTTACATACAAGGGTCTATGTGTGATAGTACTCGGCCCGGGTACCAAGTACTCGGCCCGGGTACCAAGTACTCGGCCCGGGTACCAAGTAACACCAGAGTATCACCAAAGTAACACCACTTCTTCATTGGCAAACTTGTAGTTTAATTTTCTATAGAAATAAAAATAGATTTGTTTTAGGAAGTATCTCTCCCGTTTTGCTCTGCAAGCATAAAAGTCACAAGTCGTTGCACAAATATGTATTAAAAGAGCTACTACCCAATGTTAAAGAGATTTACCAGAACAGATAGATTCGGGAATTTGTTTTAAGGTATAAATAATATTACAACTTTTTGGAAGTCCCTTTGCCCATTGGTTGCATCGTGATTTCACGGCCTCGCCTATCACGGGAAGGGCACGTTTGTTTTACCTCACTGCGCAACTTTCTATGGCGGCTGCATGAAAAACACAACCCACCAATTTGCCTTACGTTTGTCGCAGAACGCTGCGCTGGAAGGTTTCAGGAGGGGTGTCTGACGCAGGTAAATGGGCCATTTAAAAAAGAATGGTGGAGCACACAGATGGAGAATTAGCTACATCCCATTATAATACTGTATGTGCGTCATGCCAGTCCCTCCTCAAACCCACTGGCGCCAAGAGACACAGGCCTAAAAATGCCGCAATTTAGACCTATCGCTGCCTTGGGACATAGATTCCAAGAACAGGACGTTTTAGGAGAAATGCACAACAAAAACAAAGGTGTCTATGTATAAAGCAGTCAGTTCTAGAGCAGAGGGATTGCTGTGCAGTTCCAGAGCAGAGGGGTTGCTGTGCAGTTCCAGAACAGAGGGATTGCTGTGTAGTTCTAGAGCAGAGATTGCGGTGCGGTTCTAGAGCAGAGGGATTGTGCTGCCGTTCTAGAGCAGAGGGATTGCGGTGCAATTCTAGAGCAGAGCCCCCCCGACACTCTCCGGAGCTGAAACGTATTCATTTCCACTCTGGGGAGCCCACGCTCCCCCAGATACTAACCTCTAAAGGTGGATACATACCCCTAATGCCGGTTTAACAGTCCAGCGTCACGCGGGACAATAAAAAACAGCCAGGGATGACGTTGTGGCCTACTATTGGCCCACAGGCCAATGCAGTTCTAGAGCAGAGGGATTGCTGTGCATTCTAGAGCACAATGATTGCTGTGCAGTTCTGGAGCAGAGGGATTGCTGTGCAGTTCTGGAGCAGAATGATTGCTGTTCTATTGAAGAAAAAAAATCCCATTTAAAGCAATAGGATTTTTTTCATTGATACATCTGGTGTAATTTGTTGCTCCAGATTTGCACCACATTTGCACATGTGCTGCCCCCACACCCTCCCCAAAAGAGGTGAATATTATGCACCCCTGAGTATTTCTCAATGGCAGGATAGCTCCTTCAAAACATCCATTCCACTTACTTAATTCAAAGCGTGAGTGATCCGACTGACTGCGAGCTCTGTGGGTCAGTGAGCCTGCCCTTTCTCGGTCTAGCTCCCTTCAGCAGCGAGGAAGTTGGGAGGACGCGTGTAACAGCGCGATATAACGGTGCCCGAGTCATGCGTGCACTCAGCCGGAGACATCACCCGGCTTATTCTCATCCGCAGGCTGCAGAGAGCCAACACAAAGCCGTGCGAGATCCATCCTTCCTAGCCTCCTGCGGGAAGCAGCCGACTGCAGCAGCGAGTGCTCTCTCTGTCTCTCTCTCTGCGCGTGCGATTGACCGCGCATTATAACACAGCGACAGCACTCTGCCCGTGTCCGTCTTGCCTTCTGCATACAACTTCCTGACAGGCAGGAAAGCAACGAAATGCTCAATACAGAGAGAGCGTGGGGGTCTGCGTATCAGGCTGACTATTAACTCCTTCCTGGGCAGGTTCGCTTGTCGCACCGTCGCGTGCACTATAAGCGCACGTGGCGGCAATGTATTTGTTTTCGGGCGACGTCGACATTTGTTATAAAACAAATGACATCCCCAACTGCGCCCCTTCTCCTTTATGTCTCTCCGCCCCTCTCTGTCCCCCATCCTCACACACACACCCCATTCTCGTTCCACCCCCATCCCTCCATTCTCGTTCCACCCCCATCCCTCCATTCTCGTTCCACCCTTTCCATTCTCTCTCCCCCCCATTCTCTGTGTCTCTCTCCCCCCCATTCTCTGTGTCTCTCTCTCCCCCAATCTCTGTCTCTCCCTCCCTCCCCCAATCTCTGTCTCTCTCCCCCAATCTGTGTCTCTCCCCCATTCTCTCTCTCTCTATCTCTCCCCCCAATCTCTCTCCCCCAATCTCTGTCTCTCTCCCCCAATCTCTGTCTCTCTCTCCCCCAATCTCTGTCTCTATCTCTCCCCTCCATTCTTTGTCATCTCTCTCCCATTCTGTCTCTCTCCCCACGCTGTGTCGGTAGGGTGACCATATCTGTAACAGCAAAAACCGGGACAAATATCACGCCTGCACGATCTGCACTTGCCGGCTGCTTGTGCACGTGCGCACGAGCAGCCGGCTTATCAGCGCACCACGGGACGCGTGACCGCTCGGGATCACAATTTTCTTGCACCCCCTGGCGGCTGACGCGTCACAGCGCGTAGTGAGCCGTGCAGCGAGGGGGGACTGGGACCGGCTCGGGAGGATTCCCCTGCTGGTGGGGAACGCTCACGCGGCCGCCCGCGCCGCCGGGCGCAGCGGGTCCCAGCCCTTAGACTTATGGGAGGATGAGCCTAGACTTAGGGATATATTATCTAGCACTATATAGGAGATAGATCAGAGAAGAAACCTTATAATATCAAGAGAGATTAATAGGGCGAATGAACAATGCCATGCGGGTTCTTCTGGCAGCAAAGGGGTTAATTTTCATGCTAAGAGTTACTTCCCGCTGTGTTATGCAATCTCCCCGCAACTGCAGTGGATGCAGGCCTCCGTGAGCCTCAGAACAGTTTCCTGTGACAAAGGGGCACTGGTCCTGTAACCCAGGAGTGCAATAACTTTCTTCGCTGCGCCCCCCAGCCTGCTCAGCCCCAGTGCTCATGCCCCCCCCCCCCCCTTACCTAGAAGCGATGCTGTGGGGTCATGTGACGTCACGTGACTCCACTGCATTATTTGACGCCGCGTTGCCCGAAGCCAAGGTAAGTCGCTCCCCGGCATTTAATTAAAATGCTTTGGGGAAGATCGCTGCGCCGCTGTATCCGCCTCGCCCCCCCCCAAAAAAATCTCACACCCCCACATTTTGCGCACCCCTGCTGTGACCAGTGGTTTCAGTGACTTAAAAAAAGTAGTGATACTGCGCCGACGTCAAAAGATTCCAAGGCCTACCGGCAATAAACTCCATTAAGACACTTGACGTGACGTTAACCTAACTTAGGCTGCGCTTATAGTGAGCGCGACGTCACCCGCGAAAGTTGTATTTCGCTTCGCAGCGACGTCCATGTGGCGACAGCCTCTGAAAAATCATATTTGACCGGCTTCCAAATTTCGCGCCCCCAGCGTCGCTCCTGTCGCGTCGCGCTTACTATAAGCGCACGCGACGGCGGCAATACATTTGTTTTGCCGTGACGTTGCGTCGCCGGCACTATAAGCGCAGCCTTAGTGTCATTTTAAAAGAGTAACACTTTAGCCACAAAGGACAATATCATAACGTTACGCCATGTTCCCACCCATAGCGTTAGTGATCATGACATGGAAATGAGGCGTTATTATACCATCGCGTATTCACTAAAGTTCGTTAAGGTTAACGTGGGGACGGTTACGTTATGCTAAACGTGGTGTTACTCACGTCCAGACCCTGAAGTGGGGCTTTTACAAGGTCTGAATGGGTGTAACACCACAGTTAGGCCTTCCTTAAATAACATTGTTAATAATAACAGTGTTGTGTCCTGGCGCTTGATCTAGGCTTGCCAGGAGGCTTCTCCAAAAAATAGGTGAAAGGTGAGATGTGCTCAAGACAGACAGACATACACACCCCTTTCACAGCTCCATGCTGTTTCCTCCTCTCCTTGACCCCTCCCCCAGGCTCCTGACACCTCCTCCTGTTTGGTTGCGTTACCCAGTAGCAGCCAATCAGGATAGAGGAAGTTGCCCAGCCCCCTAGCAGCAGCCCTGCTCTATCCCTGCTCGGGGAAATCCCGCGGCCCCCCCCAAGCCAGACAGGTCACTATGTTCAGAGAGGTAATAGCGGTATACACATACACGCCCAGAGAGGTAATACCGGTATACACATACACGCCCAGAGAGGTAATACCGCTATACACATACACACACAGAGAGGTAATACCGGTATACACATACACGCCCAGAGAGGTAATACCGCTATACACATACACACACAGAGAGGTAATACCGCTATACACATACACACACAGAGAGGTAATACCGGTATACACATACACGCCCAGAGAGGTAATACCGCTATACACATACATGTACAGAGAGGTAATACCGGTATACACATACATGTTCAGAGAGAGGTAATACCGGTATGCACATACACGCCCAGAGAGGTAATACCGGTATACACATACACGCCCAGAGAGGTAATACCGGTATACACATACACAGAGAGGTAATACCGGTATACACATACACGCCCAGAGAGGTAATACCGCTATACACATACATGCCCAGAGAGATAATACCGGTATACACATACACGCCCAGAGAGGTAATACACAAGGTATCACACATACCCAAACGCCATAACATAAGTAATAACCGTATAACCATACAAAACCGCCACAGAGAGGTAATACCGGTATACACAGACACGCCCAGAGAAAGATAAATACCCGGTATAACAAACACACACCACAGAGAAGGTCCTAGCCGTATACCACATACATGCCCCAGAGAGAGTAATACCGGTATACACATACACACGCCCAGAGAGGTAATACCGGTATACACATACACCCAGAGAAGTAATACGGTATAACACATACACAACGCCCAGAGAGTAATACCGGTATACACATAACAGCAAGTATACCAACAACGCACCAGAGAGGTAATAACCGGTATCACACTACAGCCCAGAGATGGTAATACCGGTATAAAATAAACAACACTCAACCCCGAGAGGTAATAAACCGTAATAACACATACAACGCCCGGAGGTAATACCGGTATACACATACACGCCCAGAGAGGTAATACCGGTAATAAAAGCAAAAAAAACAATCAAGACCCCAGAAAAACAAAAATAGAGAAGAAAAAGGGATGTGTTAAGAGTTTTTTTTTAGCATTACCCAATCCACCCTTTTGTTTTCTTCCACAATCCCACCTCCATGCAGAGTAATACCGGTATCAACAACATACAACCACACAGAGAGGTAATACGGTATACCACATACAAACGCCCCAGAGATATTAATCCCTTATACACATCAACAAACAAAAAAACCCAGAGGAGGAATAATACCGGTATACACATACACACCCAGAGAAGTAATACCGGTATACACATACACACCCAGAGAGGTAATACCGGTATACACATACACACACAGAGAGGTAATACTGGTATACACATACACGCCCAGAGAGATAATACCGGTATACACATACACACCCAGAGAAGTAATACCGGTATACACATACATGCCCAGAGAGGTAATACCGGTATACACATACACACCCAGAGAAGTAATACCGGTATAGACATACACACCCAGAGAAGTAATGCCGGTATACACATAAACGCCCAGAGAGGTAATGCACATACATGTCCAGAGAGGTAATACACATTCATGTCCAGTGTTGGATCTCATTTTGTACTGGACAGTGTCCAAATACAAGACAGTTCAATACTGGACATCGGGCAACCCTAGCTATTTCCCTCTCCTTTCTCTTCAAACTGCAAAAAATTACCTATTTCGTGGCCTGGCTACAAGAAACACCAAGATTCCCTTAACATCATGTTATGTAAGTTACCGCATCGATAACATGACATTAGGCCTATTTTAAGTACAGGGGGTCCTCGGTTATCCGCCGGAATCCGTCCCACAAATCCTATGTCAATCCGCCGCAGTGAGCATCGGATAATCCGTTCCGATGTGGTATAATGCGGAACGCGCATTATCCGGCGTCGGATAATCCGTTCTGATGTGGGATAATGCGGAACGCGCATTATCCGGCGTCGGATAATCCGTTCTGATGTGGGATAATGCGGAACGCACATTATCTGGCGTCAGAAAATCCGTTCTGATGTGGTATAATGCGGAATGCGCATTATCCGGCGTCGGATAATCCGTTCTGATGTGGTATATAATGCGGAACGCGCATTATCCGGCGTCAGATAATCCGCATTATACCACATCAGAACGGATTATCTGACGCCGGATAATGCGCGTTACGCATTATACCACATCAGAACGGAACACGCATTATCCGGCGTCAGATAATCCGTTCGACGGATAGGAGACCGACGGATAACGACAACCACCTGTAAATGTATTTGGGATGTTGTTTTAGCATATACAGTAATTACCTTGACTATACCATGGTAAATCAGGGAACGACCAATTCTGTTTTAGGTAACGTCATAATATGTTCCCTGCTATAAGGCAGCAATTCCCACATGAAGCCTATGAGTGTAACTCCTATAATGTTAGTATTTTGCCCCTTGAGCAAGCATAGTATTCTTAATCTCTAGCTTCTGCGGTCACCATGGCAACCCTCAGACAGCACTGGCTCTCCATTTTGACCTCCCATAGACTTAATATTTCAAATGCTTATATTTCTTTAACTCGAATATGACTTGGGGGGGGGGGGGGGGGGTTAACACAAATTAAAATAAACGTGGTGGTGATGATATGTGACAATGAAATACCCAAATATTAAATACAATGTGAAAATGTGGCTATTCAAAGGTGCAAATATAAATGATAAATGTAACCATAGATACGCTGCTCGGACCCCTACCCCCCCCCCCCCCCCACCCAAAAAGAACGTCCTTTTAGTTCTTGTTTGAAAAATCCTGTTGGCATTGGGGAGCGCAGAAGAAAAGAAATAGAAAACATATGGTGCAATATTGCAAAACAATCGTATGTATGAGACTGAGAAACCCAATGGTACCAGAACTCGCATGGTGTAGAATAAAAACGGGCGTAGGTGTAAACACGTAGGATGTGTTTATCCGGATTAATTCCCTCTGGCTGGACCGGACCCCAAGCACCAGATAGGACACAGGAACAGGAACAGTAGGTTAAAATAACAATTTTATAATAATAAATAAGTGTAACACTTACATGTAACATAGGTAAAAACCAGCGCGGCGTATGAAGGGGCTCTCGCCCTGAATGCCGCCATTTGGCAAAGGGTGACAAATGGCTTTGTGCTTGAAACATTGGGGCTCTCGGCCTGCATGCCTGCCCTTCCGTCTAACCCTTTTTTGGCACGGTCTACTTTTTTTGTATTATTGCTTTGCTTAAAAATTGCAACTTCTTTGCTTTTGCCAATTGATTTACTGGTATTGATTCTTTATCAGTATTGGGATTGTGCTATTGGGACTTTGTAGGGGTATGGTATGCACCCATATCAATATTATTTATGATTTCGTTGATCTAAATTGTGCTGCTGCTCATCCCTAGCAGCTGATGTGCTCCACCTCTTTTTGTCTTGGTTCATCCAAAAGGTACAATGGTACAGAGCATCCAGACTTCTCCAGGCCCAATAAGGCATTATTACTCACAATAAAAGGACTTGGAAGGATAATTCTGAAATATGCATCTTGGAATAAAAAACTTGGGGAGAGACATATACCTGAATGGAAGTGAATACATTGTTTGCAGCGTTCTTGTCTGATATAACATATATTGGGCCTCATGCAGAGAGCAGCGCTATGCAGAATTGGAGAGGGGGAAAAATTTTACCTTTTTTGGAGAGTTTTTATCTCCATATGCAGAAAGGGCAGAAAACTGCCTTTCTGCATATGGAGAGTTTCAACCAGCGCTATTAGCGCTGTTGAAACTACTGGGGAAAAAATCGGGTTTTTTTTTTTTTCCCCTCCACCGGCCGCGGAGCGCCAGCTGCTTGGTGGAGAGGGAAAATGTTGAAAATCGCGCCATTTTTTTGGCGCGAACAGCCACTAGATGGCGATCGCGGCTCTCTGCATACGGCAGAGAAAAAAACTGGAGAGATTTTAAACTCTCCAGGCGCGCGGCGAATTTGAAGGAAAAAAAAAAAAATGGCGCTTTTTTTTTAACTTGCCGGTTTCTGCCTTTCTGAAGGCAGAATCCGCCAATTAATGCCGCTTTCACTTTTTGCGCTGCTCTCTGCATGAGGCCCATTATCTCTTACTGTGCATGCAATGTCTTGTATATAATGTATAACCCTGCTCACTTAATGTAACTATGTATGTGTCGTCATAACTCTGTGCCCAGGACATACTTGAAACCGAGAGGTAACTCTCAATGTATTACTTCCTGTAAAAGATTTTATAAATAAATACATTTCCACCAGTTGCATTGGTGCGGTTGGCATTCGGGCCGGAAGTTGGAAAGCTATTTCATGCATAACGGAAGACAACTAAAACATAAAAATAATAGTCATACAAAAAAACTAGGTGCTCGAACAGCAATGCGGCTGAGAAAAACCACAAGAAATAAGTTCACAGAACAAAGGGAAGGTTGAGGCGGACCACAAATGTGAAACGTAGAAATTGTATGAGCCAGGTTATGCTACGTATCAGTCCCCTTATAGAAACGTAGAAATTGTATGAGCTTGTATGAGCCACGGTATGCTACGTATCAGTCCCCTTATAGAAACGTTGACATTGCTGACAGATAATGACGACTTGGCCTTCCTAGTCCAGACATTTAAGCCATTGGGTCCTGTTTAAGATACCCTTGTGTCTATCCCAATTAACGTTGCATTATTTTACCTTAGTAACTAACCTCCCCCACCTCTGCATTTACTGTACTTTCAGCCTAGGACTTCCTCAGGTTCCCATTGAGCCTCCCACCCACTTCTTCAGAGTTTGAACTCTTGATCTTGCGTTCCTCTCCTCGTTCCTCGGTTTTTGTTTGGTTATAGGAACCTATTACACACGTGTCTTGGGCCGGGGATAATTAAAAAGTGATATTTGGGGGATCTGGCAGATGGTATAATTGGACCCCCGTTTTTCAATATATTCCTGAATGGAAGTCAATACATTGTTTGCAGAGTGCTCGTCTGATTCTCTACAATAAATGGGATTCCACAGGGGCGCCATGAATATTGGGAATAAGCGAGTCTGCTCCAATGAGTTAAACTCATTCTAAATGAATGACCTGAAATGATGTGCTAATTTAATGTTCCAACAACAAAGAAAGTGTTTTTTTTCTGTGGAAATATTGATATGAAATAATAGTATTTAAAAAAATTCAGTTTTTGTGTGACCTCTAGTGCCTACAAACTATAATCTGGGGCGGGGAAGCGTCTTAAAATACAAGGTATGTGTAAGTAGACGGAGCAATTTTGCTCAAAATAGAGTCAAAATTTGAATTTTGTGCCAATTTGCACTGTGAAGCTTGTTGATCTTGAATTCTTACAGTTTTCGCCAATCTCCGGGGAGCAAGGCCTCAACCTGCTGGGTTTATTTCATGCAAAGAGAGTGGAAAACTGCTACAGTTAAAGGCGAGACATTATAAAGCATTTCCCCTCCCTGTACGCCTCCAATAACCACTCCCCAAATGGTGGCAGAAATAGCATCGTGATACGTTGACGCAGGGCGCCCTGGATTAAAAATGGCACGATCGGCATCTGTTTTTGGAGCATTTTCCCATTTAGAACATATACTGAAGGTTTTACTGGCTGTTTTTTAAATGAATCACTTTGCCAGAGAGGACAGATCTGCAACCAAGGAGGTATGGTCAAAATATGAGCCAAAGGCCTAACTCACACCTACATGAGAAACACATACGTAGCCCCCTGCTATATTTCTCTGACCTAGTATTGTAAATCCTGGTAATACAGCTCAACCCCCTTGTAACGCTGTGCAAAGAATCACATCGCGCTATAAGCGGATCGCGTTAGAAATAATGTACCATTGTATGCATTGTACAATAAAGCATTTAGGACACCAATAATCGTGTTTTAAAGTGTTCATAAATAGACAAATTGGGAGCCACGCTTGCATTGCGTTATAAGCGGATTCGCGCTGTAGCGGATCGCATTATGACGGGGTTGAGCTGTAGCAGGCAGTCCCCTCTCACATGGCCCAGCACAGGGGCGCGCAAACTTTTTTTTGCTGTGCCCACCCCGTGCCTACTCTCCACCTTGGTTCGCCCCCCCCCCTCCTTACCTCAAATGACGCCGTGGGGTCGTGTGACGTCACGTTGCCATGGTAACGCGTCCTGGCCGGCTGAACCTCGGTAAGAAGAGGTTGCAGAGGCCTCGCGCGGTCCCCCCGGCATTTCATTTAAATGCCTGGGGGGGGGGAGCGTGGGATCTCTGCAACCGCCCGCGCCCCCCCCCCAAAAAAAATATCAAGAAATGGCTTTGGAGAAATTATAATACAGCCTACTGGATTTATTATTATGGACTTTATTACTAACCTTTGCCCTATAGTCTGGAGCGCCGGTCACGGGGCTTAACCCCTTCATGCACCTGATGCTAACCTACGTTAACTTCACATTAAGCCGCACCACAATGGCTGCTAACATAATGATAAGCCAAGTTCTCTCCCAGAAAGAGCATTGCGTTTACGGTCCCTGGTGATAATGAGATGCAAACCAGGGGGTTTCCCCCGGGGCCAGATTAAAGTCTTTGCAGGCCCTGGGCACTCTCATAAGCACCAAGATAGATCTATAAATATTTGCATTGTATATAATGCATAGGTCCCATAATATAATCCTAGATCTATAAAATATATGACTATGGTATTTTGTCTATGATATATGACTATGGTATTTTGTCTATGATACTGTTAGCGGTATTGCCTTATATGTAACTGTCCGCCTCTAATTATTGATTTTTTGGGGCCTAAAACTTTTCCGTAGGCCCAATGGATAATCCAGGCCTGGTTCCCCCTAACAGCGTATATATTATTACTGGCCGTTAAGGTAATGCGGGGACGTAACGTTACGTTAGCTAGGCCAGGGGTCAACAAAGCTTTCCGTGCTATAGTGCCAGATCAGCACTATTACAGCTTAATGAAAGAGACCCCAAGACACAGGTAACGTTATCGGAAGCGAACGCAACGTTGTGTTACAATGTGTGACATTCCGCCCCGGCTAATGAGATATACCGCAGCTGTGTTTGCATAGAAGTAGCTTGTGGATATGCATCAACCTCACCGAAAATGAAGTCTGCTAATGTTCTAGGTCAGTGGGGATCTACTCCAGCCCTCAAGACCCCCACCAACAGGTCAGCTTTTCAGAATATCTCCGCTTCAGCACAGGTGGCCGAGTCTTCGACTGGAGCAGGGATATGCTGCAAACCTTACCTCTTGGGTGGGTCTTGAAGACTGGAGTTGAGCACCCCTGTTCTAGGTAACGTTATGAGCCCCGTTTAACAGAAATGTGTGGATCTAGCGCACTGTCAAAACATAATTCACAACGGTCACCGCATGTGCGAATGAACCCGGAAGACTTTGTCTGGCACACGTGGTTTCTACGGGGACGTGCTTTTCCAATGGCTATTTTGGAAAACGGGTATTTGCGTTCGTTTAAATTAATTCAATACCTGTAGGACAAGGGGTGTAGGATTCCGGCACTATTAGAGCACTTGGCTCATTACCAACAAATATGGAGTCCACAGAGTGGATTGCTGCTTCTACGCTCTTCATGGACATCTCTAGCCAGTTCTGGCTTTCACACCAACCACCCCTTGAACTAGACGGACATTTTCACATCCTGAACTAGATACCCTCTAACCCACGAGAATTACCAAGGGTTCAAATGACATGGCAAGTAAGTAGCCAGCTCCGCAACTGTGGCTAATAACGGTTTCATAATAAAAGTGTTATCTTGTAAAGCGCCGACAGCGTATGCAGCGCAATACATATAATTTTTGCCGGCACGGGTCCCTGCCCCGCAGAGCTTACAATCGAATGTTTTTGCTGCCTGAGGCACAAGGAGAGCAAGTGACTTTCCCAAGGTCACAAGGAGCCGTCACCGTGATTTGAGCCAGGCTCCCCTGTCACGATAATATCATTAAAATATTCAGCATTTTAATAATCCAGCACACAAAGAGTTGACATACATATATTTTTTTTAAAGACCTGTATTTCTTCTATGTAAAGTCAAACTGGCCTACGTATTTATTGGTCAGTAAAAAAAATATTTTATTTTAGATAGCAGTTCCTGGTGCGGTTATGTTAGAGAGCCCTGACCTGGGATTGTCCAGTGATCAAGCCCTAACCCAACACAACCGCTTACAGTCAATTGTCAACCAGAGCTTAATCTGGGGTTGTCATTGATGGCCCAATACAACATGTCTATATTATGCTGGTCTGGTGACCGTACCAAGAACTACCAGAGACCTTGGGTGTCGTCTTCAAAGGGGACCATACATTCCTGAAATCCCCCCTATGATTAGCAGAGAAGATGACAAAAAGGTCACTATTCCGTCTCAGGTCTACACTTTACTAAAAATAAAGATATCTTGGATGTGATATGATCCACAAGGATAAAATATACTATGTATATATCCCCCCTTATAATATATCCCCCCTTTTTGGTTTCTGGTACTATATATTGTCCCTTGTATGCACCATCCTACATTATTGATTTGCAATTAGGAGAACGGTGAGATCAAATTGTTGTACTAAAATATATATATAGTTCAGCTGTTTCAATTGAGTCCAAAGACACTGGACATGTTAGGCTGCATATGGAAGATATCCATTTGTCCATCAAAGATGTAAATGGGCCTATAAAAATAGATGTGTTAACATACATTTTGATCTGCCGAACATATTGATGCGGTTTCCATCATTTTAGGGATTATAGAAAAAAAGTTATGGAGTATGTTTATATTCGGAGGCATTTTCAAATTAAAAAAAAAAAAAACCTATGATCTCACCCCAAGTCTTATTCTGTTCCAAATTGCAGGGGTTTTAGGATACATTTTGGAGATGAAATTAAAATTAAAATTAAAAGACAGTGTAAATGCTATAAACTCAAGCCCTTTTGAGAAGCCTAATATGTATGTTAGGAATTTCTGTTTCTTTGATTATTTTTATGCAACTGTCTGCATATTATACTCCATGCTTCTTGTAACATTCCGTTTTCTGTAACTAAGCACTGTGTACTACTTGTATATTAAATCTAAAATGTAATAAATACAGCTCAACCCCGTTATAACACGAATCTGCTTATAGCGAGATAAAAGCGTGGCTCCCAATTTTCATATTTATGAATACTTTACATCATGATTATTGGTAACTTAAATACTTAAAGGTTTTTTTGTTAATCATTTTTTTCAAGTGAAACTTCTTTAGCGGCACCTACCCCATGAGGACAATTCAGTGGCAGTGAACGGAGTTGATGGAGACGGAAGTCAGAGGTGACGGAAGTGACATCACTGCTGGTTGAAGAGGCCATCAGCAACAATAGTGTTGCCAGACTCCACCAGCAGGAGTCACTGGAGAGAAGGAGGAACACACAAACACACACACCCGAGTGAGCCGCCATACCCCCCCCCCCCCAGTGAGCCGCCAAACACCCCAGTGTCCCCATACCTCTGCCGGGGGGCTTCGACAGAAGGCACCAGCAGCAGGACGCAGCTCTGTAGGGGGAGAGAGTGGGGGCTTGTCTGGGCGGGGGACTCAGATAGACCCCCCTCCCCGTGTCTCCGTACCTTCGCCGGGGGGGGGGGGGGGGAGAGGTTACTGCTCTGGCAGAATCCCCCTCCCCCCGCGCCCCACTCCCCAGCAGAGCTGCGAACACGGGGACACGTGTCCGCAGCCCTGCCGGGGGAGGGGGGGGGCATCAGGAGAGAGGGGGCAGGTCCCTGAGAATAACACACACCACACAGAGAGAGAGACACACACACTACACAGAGAGAGAGACACACACTACACAGAGAGAGAGACACACTACACAGAGAGAGACACACACCACACAGAGACAGACACACTACACAGAGAGAGACACAAACTACACAGAGAGAGAGACACACACTACACAGAGAGAGAGACACACACTACACAGAGAGAGAGACACACACCAGACAGAGAGAGAGACACACACTACACAGAGAGAGAGACATACACCACACAGACAGAGACACACACACTACACAAAGAGAGAGACACACACTACAC
The DNA here is from genome assembly GCA_036426205.1 of Ascaphus truei. Lineage (NCBI taxonomy): Eukaryota > Metazoa > Chordata > Amphibia > Anura > Ascaphidae > Ascaphus > Ascaphus truei. Next base: position 282,380,353 of record CM071569.1, read on the forward strand.
ACAGAGAGAGACACACACTACACAGAGAGAGCGACACACACACTGACACACACACATACACACACTGAATGACACACACACGTATACTGACTGACTGACACACACACACACACACACACACACTGACTGACTGACACACACACACACAAGGAATTCAGTTACTATAAATATAGAAGTGCAAATAGCTAAAACACGCGTTCTAAGCCAAACATCTTTGCGTTTTGGCACTCACATTGTGTTTTGATTATTAATTAAAAACATCATCATCACAACTACAATTTCTGTGACAAAACAGTGACAAAAGACAAAGAAGTTTCCCTTAAAATGCGCGTGATTGCCACACACGTCTTTTTTTCCCCTAGTAAACGGGACCAAGACCCCTGGAGGTAAGATCTTTAAATTATTCTTGGTGGTGGCAGCGAGTTAAGGGGTTGCTGTGTGACAGATTGATGCAGAGATATTAGCCATTTTAGGGACCCTGCGGGCAGATCAGCGAGTCACCTGGATAGCCATCTGTATTAACCCTTATCCCATACACAAGTCACGTGCTCACAGGTGTGCCGTTCGTGACACTCCCCTGCTTCAAGGTCAGTGTCATTGTTATTAGGGTCAGTGCCTTTACTCACTCGACGCCACTCCTTCAGCCCCTTAACCTGGTAGTTAAACATGTTATACTCTGCACTGATTAACACACATTCCCAGCTAGCTCAAACTCCCACACCCACCACATGATGAATATATATTTATGTCAACCAGAGAGCTACTGAGCGTGGCAATGGTATAAAACAAGAGACAGGGGGTGCCCAATGCTACATCCAATTGACAAAACATATATGATGAAAAGTATAAAGTAAAATACTTCAATAATAATAATATAATAATGTATACTCTGCACTGGTTTATATCATGTAACATTTCTTTTCAGTGCACGGGGACACCAAATAAATGATGAAGTGACTTAGTTTGGGAACCAGTGGTCACACTGTACTTCCTATCTGAGACGGCCGGAAGAAATGTGATGGGAATCTCTTAATCTTTCTAGGACACGAGATAAACGTTAGAGAATGTTCACCGGAGAGATTATAAAAACGGAACAATGTTTGCAATAACCAGCAATATTAGGCACTTACCTCTGAGGCACGAGAGGGGTGATGATTCTTGGGGGTATGGTAGGAGGTCGAACAGGTATGGGTGGAGGAATTCTGCTGGCACTCTTGCTCTCTATCCGATGACGCTTGGCCGGCAAGGGGGGAGCCACCAACCTTGGTGTCTCATCTGTGTCTCCATCGGTGTCCCTGCTATCGTCTGCAGGTGGGGAGACCCGAGCTGGGCAAAGGGGGGGATCAGCAATGGTCGAAGAAGGTGGCTCTTTTAAGGGCATTGATCCAGGCAGTCTGAACTGAGAGGCAGCAGAAGATGGAGTGGCGGAAAACTTAACTGGGGGGACACATCCGATTCTTGGGGGAATGGGTGGTCGGGCATGTAGAGTTCCTTCATGCCCACTGGATTCAAACGGGATCAAAGGATTCTGGGTAAGTGGAGGAATCTCCTGCTCACTAGGAGACAAATTCCTATGAAAGATGTTGCGTTTCATGGGCACAGGCCTTTCTCCAGCATCCTCCTCTACAGGTAGATCCTGGGAAAGAGATTTCTGGAGGAACGCAAGGATGCGCTTGCGATGCCCAGGTAGAAGCACCCCAATTTTGCTTAGCGCCGTATCACTGAATGCCCTTAAGTCAGACACCGTGTGAAGATCGTTCTTCTCAAAGATGTCATTGTACTGTTCCAGTTTAAGAGTCTGGAGCCACTCGGAGATGGGAAGAGCCAGCCCGTCCGACATCATGGACAACCAAGTGCAGCACGTGATCTTCACTTCATTGCTGCTCCTCTCCTTCTATACCTAAGTAAAGAAGAATTTGATGGTAAGTAAAAGAGACCTCTTAACTCCTGTATCAGTGTGAGATAACCGACCCTTCATCTCCCATTGTACTGTAGTGTGGAATATCATGCACTGCAGCCAGGGCCGGCTTAACCATTAGGCCAACTAGGTGGTCATCTAGTCAAACGTTGGGGGCTTGGCAAAATCTGGGGATTCCCTGTAGCAACAGGGCTGCTGATAGTGGAGACAGCTGGGACTACTGTCGTGGGCCCCGGCACCGCCAGGGACCCTAACATGTGCCAGATCTGCAGAGGAGGCCAGTGAAACTGACAGGCAGCTCTGCAGACACCCTCTCTGTCTGCAGTGTTGGCCCCCTCCAAAAGGCCTCTAGTGAGCCCCCTCCATCCTGCAAGGCTGCAGGTAAGCACACTCTGCTCCCTTTCCCCCCCCCCCCCCCCCCTCTGTTGTGGCTCGTCTTGAACCCCAGGCCCATACCACTATCTCCTCCCTCCCCCAGGCACATAACTAATCCCACTGGGCACATACCTACTAACTATACCGCTCTCTCCCTCATGCACATAACTATACCGCTCTCTCCCTCATGCACATAACTATACCGCTCTCTCCCTCATGCACATAACTATACCGCTCTCTCCCTCATGCACATAACTATACCGCTCTCTCCCTCATGTACATAACTATACCGCTCTCTCCCGCATGCACATAACTATACCGCTCTCTCCCTCATGCACATAACTATACCGCTCTCTCCCTCATGCACATAACTATACCGCTCTCTCCCTCATGTACATAACTATACCGCTCTCTCCCTCATGCACATAACTATACCGCTCTCTCCCTCATGCACATAACTATACCGCTCTCTCCCTCATGCACATAACTATAACCCCCAGTACACTGAGAATATTATCCTTTTTAATGCAAAATACATTTGTAATTATAAATGCAGAATTTGTATTCATGCTAATGCACAATTTTCATTTTCTAAAGTTAATGGGGAGGGTGGGGGGGGGGGGAATGTCACCTAGGGTGCCTAATACCTTGGCACCAGCCCTGACTGTAGCGGTACCAATGTACCGTGTTCCGTGTACTGTATGTACCCCCTGGGGAGCACCTGCACATGTTCTACCTTTCTCTACCAGTTTGTGAGAACAAGAGAGCTTCTGCATCCTGCGTTTTGTTCCAATTGGTTGAAGCCCAAAACCTTCTGCTAATTATAGTAAATGTTTCCTTTCTTGGGAGCATCCAAATACTTAAAATACTTTCTGGGCAAGTTACCCGTCTACCTGAACAAGCTCCTCACCCCTACCACACGCAGCACTTATCACCTGAGATCAGACTCCAAAAGACTGTTCATGGTCCCAAGTTTCAGCAAAATATCCGGCCGCTCCTCCTTCTCTTACCGTGCACCCCAAAACTGGAACAACCTACCGGAGACTCTGAAAGCCGCCACCAGTTTAAGTTCTTTCAAAACTAAAACTGTCTCACATTTTAATCGGGTCTGTAACTGTTACATACGCCTATAATATATATTATCTGTAACTGTGCATGCAATGTCTTGTATCTATACTATAATTCTAAGTTGGATTCAGTTTTCCGTTCGTTTGTATGTCAGAAGCATCAAAATCTCACAAACGGCAACACGTAGAACCACGAAACTTTCACTGCACATTCTGCGGCGGATTTGTAGGTAAACGCAACTATTTTGAGCTTCCAATGTCACTCACCCCCCAAGTTATGGACATTCTAAGTTTCACTCCGCTGGACAGCAGTAAAAGCAGGGGGCGGGGGGCGTGGCTACCAAGGGAGGGTGTGTGTCCTTGCCTGTGACGGAGCAGTGTGTGTTATGTGCAGTGATTCTCAGCCGGGGCTCCGTGGAGCAGTGTCCCCTTGATACGCCAAGGGTTGGAGGGTCTGGAATATATTAGCGCAATGTATTCATGTGCAGCTGCAATGATGGTTCATCGATACTTTGTGTCTATATTGTGCAACAATTTACTATATATCGTGCCGTAGCATGAGTGCGCGCCATGCAAGTGCCAAGTACAACCGTACCATTTCAGAACACAAGTGCTGTCTGTTAGCTGCACAACGTACAGCAGGGGTCTCAAACTCAGTCCTCAAGGGCCACCAGCAGGCCGGCTTTTATGGATATCCCTGCTTCAGCACAGGATGCTCAATCAGCGGCTCGGTCGAACTGATAGAGCCACCTGTGCTGAAGCTGGGATACTGGGATCCGCAGCATAAATGGCAGTATCAAAATGTGTATTTACAGCAGGGGTTCTCAACTCCAGTCCTCAAGGGCCACCAACAGGTCAGGTTTTCAGGATATCCCTGCTTCAGCAGAGGTGGTTCAATCAGTCGAAGACTGCAAGCGCAAATGGAAACTCTAATCATTATGTGGTGCTCTTAATTTTATATATATATATATATATTACTAACAGTGACACAAAATGCAATGTGAAAGTAGTGAATACTATTATGCTAATAATCAGTTTAAACTCATATAAAGTGCATCATTTGACAACAAGCAAGGATTAATATATAAAGTGCATAAAAGCGGAGATAAAATATATGTATATCACACTAGAGAAGAGATGCAGCTTTCTCTTAAGATGTTTTTCCAACATCCATATGGACAAGACAGCAACGGTACGAAATCTCTCCCAGGGACCATAAAGAGACTATACGTCGCGCAAACACGCTACCAATGAATAAAAAAGTGTTTCAATACTATAACTTTCTCACTCACGTGGTGTGTGACTTATTCAGGCGTTGTTCAAATATATTGCAGACAAAAAAAACCCAATATGCTGAGAATTTAGAGGTAATTCTATCAGAGATTAAGAGCTGCATTTCACTTCGTCGTTTTTACTGCCAGGATTTTTGTCTTCTTTTTAACTACTGTTGTTCAAATATAGGAATGTTTTTTTCTGGTGTCGACAGTCTTTTCTTTAGGACGTTTATATGAAAACTTCCATATATTATGTGGAGAGAAGAGACTTCTAGCAACGACCGGGCCCCCCACAGCCGCTGGGCCTGGGACACCCCCCTGTCGGCAGCCCTGGAGATGAATATATATATATACGTTTTAACTATAGTATATTAATATTATTGGAGGGGGGGGGGGGGTAATTTAAAGCTTTGTATATACTGTATCTTGTCTATTGTTATGTCCATGTATACTCTTCAATTCATTTTTCTGCCATGTAATTAATATTTACACATATCAATATTTTCATTTTTATATTTTATACTTTATTTATAATAATAAAATAATAATAATATTATATGTTGGATGTATCCTTTTGCAATGTTCTATATGTATAGGCAAAGGGCGCCCTCCAGTGGAGTACCAGTAAACCATCATTGTTTCTTAAACCAAAGTTAAAGCAGGGATACGGGTTTCGTTTTTAAAACATTTCCAATTTTTGTTTTATTACAGGATTGAAGCAGGGGGTCTCACCGGAGCGGAACTGGATCCCCGAGATTCTTATCTCTGTAGTGGGTGCCGGTATCTCTTTTCAGTTTAAATGTTCCGGGCCAATAAGAAGTCGCACCCGATGTCACAGCTTCCTATTGGTCCGTGGGACATTTAAACGCCGCCATTATGTTGGGCACACAGTTTCTCTGACTGCAAAGATACTGGCCTACGGAGGTAAGTATCTCTGGAAGCAGGGGGCTCCCGGAGATGAAATTAACACAGTTCAGCTGTGGAGACCCCCTGCTTCAGCCCAGGAATAATTAATGTAGGGTATAAAGATCCAGTGGAGTGCAGAAGCAGTGGGGAAAAACAAAAAAATAAAATACTAAAAGCAAAAGGACCCGTGTCTGGCAGGTTAGGAAAAGCACAGGGAAAAGAGAGATGGCAAGGTGTTCAAAGAAGGTGGAAGGCATTGTAAACGCTAAACGCGCAGCTTTTAGGAAATATAAGCAACCTCTGAGGACGGAGGATAGAGAACAATATCCGGCTATGCAGAAGGAGGCTCAGCAAATAACAGATGTGCACAGGCCCAAGCAGAAGAGAGAATACACCAAGAAGGGCACATCACCGTTATTAGGTGTAGAAATAAAAGCAGGAATAGTAAGACTAAAGACAGAAGTGACACTAAATCTTCTTTATATATGAAAGAGAAACGGCAATAAAACGCGTTGGGAGGAACTATTCTTGACGAGGTTCCATCTCCTATCTCGGGAGGCGCTGCCGGAAGTGACATCACCACTGCATGGGAAGGCTCACTCCAGCTGAACAGTCTCCTCTGTGCATCAAAGAACACTCTCCTTTTGTGCAACTAGTTGTCACCCTCGTTCCTTGATATAAAGTATCCCCAAGGCACAATTTATTAGGCTTAAGCGACTATGTTCTGATAATGAGAAATTTATTGCACAATCTCATATCATGGCTGAAAAATTTTGAATGAGGGGTTATAAAGAACATGATATTTCTACAGCATTTGAATATGCAGATTCTTTAGATAGAAAGGACATTATTAAATATAAATACCCCAAGAAAAAATCTTTACATAAGTATGATGATATCTTTTCATGTCCGTCATTTATTTCCACCTTTAGAAGGCAATCACATTCAATTAGAGAGATTTTTCTTAAACATTGGGGAATACAGTACTATGCTTAGATAAAGTTATTGCTTCTGTTGTACAAGGAGGCCCTAGGTTTATATACAAAAGAGCTAAAACTTTGGGGTCCCATCTTTCACCCAGTTTGTTCTCTTCGGTCCCTCGCGGATCTCGTCTGCGAAACATCCCTAATGGTTTTTTCCCTTGTGGGAGATGTTCTATTTGTAAATACGCTAAATCCATTAAAAATATTTCTAATGGTAGTGATAACTACCGTATTGGGAGCTTTATCAATTGTCACACTAGCCATGTTATCTATTATCTTCAATGTGGTTGTAAAATGTCTTATATAGGTCGCACAATCAGACCATTGAGACTTAGAATACAGGAACATGTAAGACTTATTATTAAGAAGGACGTTTCACATCCAGTGTCACGTCACTTTTCATCATGTCCTCATGGTGATCTTGCTAATTTCACCTTCTCAGGATTGGAACATGTGGGTTTGCATCCTAGAGGAGGAGACAGATTGCATAGACTCAATATGAGAGAAATGTTTTGGATTTATACCATGAACACTTTATGTCCCACCGGTATTAATGTAGAATGGGAACTTAAACATTTTTTAGTGTGACGTGTACATGGTATATATCCGGTTTATATTGACTGTTATAGACATTTGGAATGATATTTTCTCTTTTTTTCTTTATTGATATATGTATTATGGTCCTTTTAATATTATTCTCTACCTTGTTATTTCTTCTGGTAAATTAATATTTCTTTATGTTATATTTTTTCTAAGGGTTAATATTATTTGGTTATGAGTTATTATTATTTTTTATTTATTATTGTTCTATATTTTGGGATTTGATTATTTAATTTTTTCCTCTTTAATTTACGATATATTATTATTTATTTTATAATGTTGCTCTTCATTTATTATATTTTTTATTTTTCATTTGTTTCTTTTTATGTTGCCCTTTTGCCACTTTGATACTGGTTCTACATATAAGTTGTTGACCATTTACAGGATAGGTTAACAAGCTTATATTTGTCTTTAACTATTTTATGTTTTGTTTGTATGTTTTTAATATATGCCTTGCACAATGTTTTGTATATAGTCTTCAGTGATCCCTGTTGCGTGATCTCCTATATAGGGTTAAACACTGATATACCTTTATGGAGGGGATGAGATAATTATTCAGCAGGTGTATTCTCATTTGCATAACCATCCACTACCTTCAATCAGAATTTTAGGATCACTATATAGGTTTCACTGTTTGACTAGACCAGTCACTCTTTGACAAAGTCCTATTGGTGGACGAAACGCGTCAGAGTTACCTTGTGGCAGAAGGTTTTTGTCATGCACCGAATAAACAGCCTATTTTTCTGATTGCGTTTGGACTTCCTTAATTGTACCCCTACGGCAAGCTGTGAACCGCCGGATCTCTTTCCTCTTTACTCCCCTGTGCATCCCCCTGTGCATCCCCCTGGAACGTTCTCACCCTGAAGCATGTTATCTGCATTATTACAGTACATGCCTGTGCTGTGAGTGGCATTCTTTTTTTGGTGGCAATGTGCTTGTCGGTTTCCTCCTAAATACCAATATGAATGATGACAACGCGGAACAGAGGCACTAAGCCTAACTGCATAGATATTAAGGCAGCTAACAAGTACTAACTCTGTGACTGCGTATCTCACCTACTGCTTTCCCAACTACTTTACTAAACATGCTACTACACTATATACCGCGTATGTTAAAACAGTATCCACAGCACTCTCCAGTTAAATACAAATTGAGTTTATTCTAACTGCAGATATGCAGGCTCGAAACGGCGCCCAGTTTTTATATAGTTTTGGTATATTTAAGACTTTCCAATGCTCAACCGTGACTGCGACAGTACACTTATACGTACCATGCGGTTTAACATTTTCACCTCGTGAGTGACCATTTGTCAAAGCGATATATTTTTATATATTTTTTATACATTATTACACTATGCGCATGCGCTTTTCGCTATACCGTACAGCAGCGGTGTGCAAACGGGGGGGGGGGGGGGGCCACATCCCGCTGTTACCACTCCCTGTGCACCCTACGTCCCACTGTTCTCCATCCCTGTGCACCCTACGTCCCACTGTTAACTTTCCCTGTGCATCCCGCTTTCTGTGCACCCCACTTCCTGCTGTTACCTGTCCATATACGCCCTTCATCTTGCTCCCTACACACCCCACGTCCCGCTTTTACCGCTCCCTACACACCCCATGTCCCACTGTTACCTGTCCCTATACACCCCACGCCCCGCTGATATCTCTACATATGCCTCCCACCCTGATGGAGGAAATGGTGAATGGGTACTGATGGACAGGTGCATGGTGTTTTCAGGATCCCAAAGCAGGATAATGTGCTTGAATGCAGTCCTGGCTTTTCATTGGCCATAGAAATGCAGTAATATTGTCACCCAGATTGCACTGGAATTACAGGTAATTGACGAGCTATGCCAGACTCGTACAATGACATTATTAGTGATCCTCTCTGATTCTGATCCAAATATTGCTACTAGTAATTGTGCATGTGAGCTTTACTCTGATCCTGTCATTTCTCTCCAGGTATATACTTCCACCTATGGCCGGAGTATTACGGGGTCGGCACCTGAATCGTGTTCTCACCTGCCGAGCGTTCAGTGCAGCCCGGGGCAGGATGTGTGTGCAGGAGGATGCCCGGCAAATATTCTGGAGTGCTGTGTGTGCTGTGCTGCCTCCTTGCATGATACGGAGGAGCCTGGCAGTGAGAGACAGCTGTAACCCCCCTATCCTGGAGTGTGGGGGGAGAGAGTTCCCTCTGCACAGCAATGTGTACCTGGTGGGGTTCGGGAAAGCTGTGCTGGGAATGGCAGCTGCAGTGGAGCAGATCGTGGGCCAGCACATAGTGAGGGGTGTGATCAGTGTCCCACGGGGCATGGAGGAGAGCCTGCTGCATGCTGGGAAAAGGTACTGTCACAGCACACTGAACACGGTTCCAATAATACCCAGGTAATGTCAGACCACACTGAGCATAATGATAATCATACCCACGTAGCATCAGAACATTGAACACAGTGCTAATAATACCCAGGTACTTTCACAGTTCATTGAACATGGTGCTAATGATACCCAGGTACTATCACAGTTCACTGAACATGGTGCTAATGATACCCAGGTACTATCACAGCTCACTGAACATAGTGCTAATAATACCCAGGTACTATCAGCACAGGGCACACATGGCAGTGACACTGGGGCACAGCCACAGCACAAGCACATTGTGTGTGTGTGTGTGTGTGTGTGTGTGTGTGTGTGTGTGTGTGTGTGTGTGTGTGTGTGTGTGTGTGTGTGTATGTGTGTGTGTGTGTGTGTGTGTGTGTGTGTGTGTGTGTGTGTATGTGTGTGTGTGTGTATGTATTTGTGTGTGTGTGTGTGTGTGTGTGTGTGTGTGTGTGTGTGTGTGTGAAAGCAGCAGGCTGCAGCAGGGAAAGGTAGGAACTACTCTCTTCACTTTTGTTAAGCCATCCATCCCCTCCCCCTGGCACACTTAACCCCTTCCCCACCCTCCTCTTGGGACCCTTAACCCCTTCCTCTCTTCCCCTTTGGCACTAAACCCCTTCCTCTCTCCTCTCTGGGACCCTCAACCCACCCTGTCATGCTTGCACTTCACCATTTCTCTCCTACACTGCTCCCATCACCCTAACACCCCTCTCGTCCCATCACTCTCACCTACACTGCTCCCATCCCCCTAATATCCCCCTCATCCCATCACTCACCTACACTGCTCCCATCTCCCTAACATCCCCCTCATCCCATCACTCACTTACACTGCTCCCATATCCCTAACATCCCCCTCATCCCATCACTCACCTACACTGCTCCCATCACCATAACATTACCCTCATCCCACTCTCACCCTTTATGAAAATGTTAAAAAAATAATTTAAACAGATTTTTTGACAATTCTTAATCTGTTTAATATATATTTTTAACATTTTATAAATGAAATGTGTTTTTAATAGTAGGGAGTATCTCGGGGTGAGAGTGATGGGTTGAGGGGATGTTAGGGAGATGGGAGCAGTGTAGATGAGAGTGATGGGATTAGGGGGGTGGGAGCAGTGTAGGTGAGTGATGGGATGTTGGGGTGATGGGAGCAGTGCAGGTCAGAGTGATGGGATGAGGGATGTTAGGGAGATGGGAGCAGTGTAGGTGAGTGATAGGATGAGGGGGATGTTAGGGAGATGGGAGCAGCGTAGGTGAGTGATGGGATGAGGGGGATGTTAGGGGGATGGGAGCAGTGCAGGTCAGAGTGATGGGATTAGGGGGATGTTGGGGTGATGGGAGCAGTGTAGATGAGTGATGGGATGAGGGGGATGTTAGGGGGATGGGAGCAGTGTAGGTGAGAGTGATGGGATTAGGGGGATGTTAAAGAGACTTGAGCAGTGTAGGTGAGTGATGGGATGAGGGGAATGTTAGGGAGATGGGAGCAGTGTAGGTGAGTGATGGGATGAGGGGGATGTTAGGGGATATAATATATGAGACAGGATGGCAGCACACACATAAAAAAAAAAGCCTCAGCAGAGGCAAATGTGGTGCACATAAAGGGTAAATAGTTATAGCCTGTGAGGATCCCTAGAGATCCGATATACCGGCACAGCACGAGGGATTATCACATGAAAGGGTTTATTGGGTCCAAAATGCACACACATGACCGATGTTTCGGTCCCAAGGTATCAGGTGCTAATTGCACCAATTTAGCAGCATGTGTGTATATATGTGTGTATCTATCAATATATATATATATATATATATATATATCTATAATGTATGTAGCCCCGATAGGTTTTGGGCTATTATTCTGTCCTCCTCCTGGCGGCAATCCCTGGTAAGGGCAGGTTTGCCAGGAGTAATCATGGGTTTTCCCCACACAGTTGCAGCTCAGTGAGTCAGAGAAGGTGGTGGAATCAGGCCTGTTGTCCAATCAGGGACAGGGGGCTGGTTCTTACTGGAACTGATTTAATGAGCTGTACTTCCCGATTAAGGCCGAGGTCAGGGTGCCTGCTGCGGCTGCGTGCTCCCGTGCGCGCCTCCACCGCACGCCCCTGCAGGCCCAGCGATCTGTGTTCAGGCTGCAGGAGGCGTGTTGTGGCGGGGGGCGTGGCCAACGTGTCACGGAGCTGGTTCGTTGAACCAGCTCACATGACGCGACTGCCGCCCCCCAAAAAATCAATTTCGGATGTAGCGGCAAAATGTAGGAGCGACAACGCTGTACTTTGCCGCCACAAGAAATTGCAACCTGAAAGGGCTCATTGAAAACCATGTCATTGTTCCGATCGTGCGCACGCACGTCGTGTAGTAAGCGCCCTGAACATGGCCTTAGATGAGTTGTCTCTACCATTGAGAGAGACAGGTTTACCCTAACCAAGCTGTCAGGGCTCTGGCAGTTTGAGGCCCTCCTTTGGGGGAGCGGAGGGAAACCGTTTAAGAGCTGGGACCGCTCCTGGTGGCCAGTGGCTGGGAGTGAGGTCCATGGACATCCTGTGGTGAAGACCTGATGGATGGCTAAGTGTCTGCGGTATATGATGGGCAGTGTGGAGGCTGCAGAGAAATAAAGTATCCCGGCGATTCACTAAACTTCTTGCCTGAGACTGGAATCTGTCCGGGAGAAGTTCGGAGAAGTTCTCCTCCGGAGGTTCCTCCCCACAACTCTGGGGATCTGTAGGAGATGGAGGCGCTGTACCTGTGAGTATCACTCAGCTCTACCTCAGAAGCCTGTCCTGTCATCCCCTATAACACCATGCGGGAGACTCAGGGCCCCCCTGTTACCAGCAGGTTTGCACCACACTCAGGTAAGTAACCAGCACAAGTTTCCCCATGATAGACCCTATGTGAGATTGGGGGGGGGGGGGGAGCAGGGTTATATATATATGTGTGTGTGTGTGTGTGTGTGTGTGTGTGTGTGTGTGTGTGCGTGCGTGCGTGCGTGCGTGTGTGTGTGTGTGTGTGTGTGTGTGTGTGTGTGTGTGTCATTATTTAAACAGCACTCTTATCACTTTATATTATTTATTTTGAATGCCTTACAGTTCTTAAGCTCCATCTTATTTGTTTTTCAATGTATACTGTATGAAAGTCTGCATGCTGCTAAATTGGTGCAATTAGCATCTGATACCTAGGAGAAAATAACACTACTGAAAACATAAGGATATGATGTTTGTTCCGGCGCGTTTTGCAGCAGTGCCCTTGGATATACGGCCAACAGAAGCTAAACAGGGTGGTTGAGATGGGAAAACATTTTTGCCAAAATGTGTAAACCAGACAGGTTTCGGTTAAAAATAAATAGCTGAACATTAAAAGTCACTGAGCACAGTCCCCTGGCCCTGCATATACTGCGCATTACTGCCACTTTCGCAGCATTTCCTGGACATTCTGAAAAAAGTGGCAACATTTTGGCAGAAATGGTGAAATTTCTCTTATTTTGAAAAATGTACAGAAAGTCAGTAAACATTTTCACGAAGCACTTTTGAAGTAATGTATACGCACCTACTATGGTATTAACACAGCTTCTCTGCACAGCCTGGGTTACATAGCCAGTGCAACACACACACAAACAGCTATTCTAACCTTCTGGGTCTCACCAGTGCCAGGTTGGTGGTACTGGTTTTGCAACGTCACGTTGGAACAGGTTTTAACCACACATTATAGAAGTTATGCTGGGTAAAAAAAATGACAAAACCCCCCACCGCATAGTAAATAAAAATATAATTTGTGAGCACAATCACATATCTCAGGGCTGCAGCCTTAGCATACAGTGCTTCCACTGCAGCTAGGGATTCTGGGAAATGACATGCAAATGAGCACACAGTGCCACCTTTTCCTTCATGTCCATTTTAACATGGGACCCCTATAAGCTTCTGCCTGCCGCATTACACAGCCTGGGTTTTCATACCCAAATGCATTGAGGTAAGTATCTCAGGAAACAGGGGGTCCCCGGAGCTGAAATTAACGGGGTTCAGCTCCGGAAACCCTTTGCTTCAATCTTATGATCAGGAATAAATATAAATATTAATTAAAAAAGTGATTGGGTTGCCTCTTTAACCCCTTGGTTGCTGTATTGTTAACACAACTGAATAGGTTAAAGGCATTAATGGGACATGGGATAATTAATTAAGGTGTGAAAGTGCCTATCGCACAGAAACTCTGTTTGAGGTCAATCTGACTTTATAACCTCAGTATTATATAATGGAACCGTTCCCTTTTGTTTTCCTATGATTCCACACAGAATGCAGCACCATTCCAGGGGAAACCCCTTTCTTAGCTGTACTAAGGTTTTTCCCCATAGAAACAACATTTTATTTCTCATGCTATTTAGCATAGGCGATAAATAGGAGCTTTAAAAGGACAATTCCAGAGAAAGTCGCATCTCTTTACTGTTCATTTTAATCAAGGGGGGTATTTATCTGCCGGGGCACAAAAACCACACCAGATTGATCAAGAAAAAGCATTACCGTTGAAACCTATTCTTGTTTGATTGCTTAGATGTACGTTTTTGTATTTGCAGAATAGACTTGGTACTGTATATTTAAAGTTTATCAAGTCCAGCCTAAACAACTGCATCTATATATATAATTCTCTAAGGATGTCAGCACATCCCTTTGTGATAGGCTGAATGGCCTGTCACTCACCGAGGGACAGCCAATGAGGCTGCACATACCAACCCCTGTGATAGCTGAGCGGCCTGTCACTCACCCATGGACATGCCTCCCCCTCTGTGATAAGCTGAACAGCCTGTCACTCTCCAGGGACAGCCAATAAGACTGCACACACAGTGAGGAAGGGAGTGCAAAGAGAGGGGAGGAGAGAGTGCAAAGAGGAGCAGTGCCTGGTGGAGGAGAGAGTAAGGCTTATATTATACTACCTGTGTGCGCGACGGACCGCATATTCGCGCACTCCCGCAGCCCCAGCGATGTGTGAACTTGGCTGCAGGAGACTGGGGAGTCGTGGCGGACGCGTCACGAAGATGGTTCGCGCTCATTGGCTGAACCGCTCAGGTGACGCAGACGTCACGCGACCGCGCTTGAAAAAATGGGCCTCTTAAAAACACAGTCGCGTCATCGCGCTCCGTCATGTGCGCACACACTAGCATTATGTCATTTGTGCTTGTCGCGCGTGCTAGCACAATCGCACTGACTAAGCTGAGCCTAAGGTGGGGAAGAGGGGAAAAGGCATTACAGGGAAGGGTAACAAACCCTTAATAACCTTTCAGATGTCCTATATGTTACACCTGGTACAGTCAATCGATATTAAAACTTGTGTTTCCCCCAATTCTCAGTTTTATTGAAATGTGAACTTTTTATTGAATTCTCCTATCGTGACCCTCCTGTTATCACAAAACCATTCATATAAACAGCAGGGCTCCTCGTTCTTGGGGCAGACCTGCTGCCAGGACATCAAGCTGGTGAGTGAAACCGAGCACAGGGCGCTGTCGCATTTCCAGGCGATATCCCTACAGTACATCCATATCCAGTATGGCTGATTAAACTCTTTTTGATTGGAACTCCAATAGTGCCCTGCTTTCACTCACTGCTTTCATATGCCGAGAACAGAAGTCATATAGATGTTTCCTGGAGAAGGTTTGAGGAAGTGAACCTTCAAAATATCTATTTTGGCTAGAAACTTATTTTTTCTTTGTCTCAAAAATGTAATCTGTGATACTATGTTTAAAAGGAAACTGTTTGGGTTTTAAACAACCTGCCTGCAGCTCTCACATGTTTATGCTTCGGTAGAGACCTGTTGCATGCTGGGACTGTCCGGGAAATGTAACTTACTGATTAATTTACCCCCCGAAGCGCCTATTGACTTGAACGGGACTTTTCGGCCGGTCGTGGTGCAGTCAGCGATTTTGGGGCTACTGTATATGAATAAGCACGTTAGTAGCATTAATAAATGACCCTGGTGAGCTCTAGGCATAATGTCGTCGAAGAAACCAAAATGCATAAGGCCTCGGCCAGGGTTCCTGCAGCCGTGCGGAGGCGCGCTGAGGCTCAGCGAAAGCGGGTGCTTTCCCTGGCCTTAGACAGCGCGCCGTCGGCGGGCGGGCCAGTGCCGTCACGGAGCTGGTTCGCCATCATTGGGCGAACCGCCCACGTGACCGGCCCTGTGCGCCGGCAAGCGGGGAAATTGTAAATTTCCCTAAGACCTGCGCTTCCGCGCGCTTGCGGAAGCGTAGGCGAGCCCCTACTAAAGCCGCTCTCATTGCGGCTGTAGGGGCTCAGTGCCGAGCGGAAGCGCGCCTCCGCGCCCGCAAGCACTAAACATGGACGCGGCCTAAGTCGTCCGAGTGTCCAGTATTTATGGACTAGAATAACTCCACGGCGCAGTGTGCGGCACCTGCGGTTTGATACGTGTGAAATAAGCGTAGGGTATATTGCCCCCTTTTTGTATCTCACCCATTTAGTAGCATGGTGCTCAAGGACCCCCCCCAACAGGTCAGGTTTTCAGGATACCCCTGCTTCAGCACAGGTGGCTCAAATAAGTCCCAGCGTCAGCACAGGTGACTCAATCAGAGGCTCAGTCGAAGGCTGATTGTGCTGAAGCTGGCATATTCTGAAAACCTGACCTGTTGGGGGGGGGGGGGGGGACTTGAGGACTGGCATAGATGGTGCATTCAAATTAACCCTTCACAGTGCCGCAGTCCCAAAATGGTTAATTGTGGTTGGTGCATTATGAGTACGGACTCCGTTTTTTTTTTCCATAAAAATAGCGTTTATTGATTCTTGTTTTCATTTTATTAAAAAAAAAATTTAAAATCCGTCTTTATCAGTGTTAATAATGAATACAAAACGGACACACATTTGAATTTGGTGTTTATCGGCAGGGTTTCCCCCACTCCGGGTTTTACCCGGAGACTACGGGTTTTGGCCACATGTTTACCTAGTAAACCTCCGGTTGGTCGACAGCGGCAACATCTCCCAGCGTCCTCGGCGTCCTTCCGGCCTCTCCCCCTGCAACTATGGCTGCGCCGCACCAAATGGTGCCGCGCTGCCATGCAAGTGGGAATGCTACGTGACGTAACAGCATCACGTGATGCCCGTTACTACGTGACCTCACACGTTGCCATGACGTCGTGTAGCGTCACGTTGTCGCCGCGAAGCCATATTGAAGGGAGTTGCAGGGGGAGATGTCCGGGAGGACGCCGCTGAAGGAAAGTGCAACGGTTTTTTTAAACGTCTCCCGGTTGGCCTTCGGTAGAAGGTGGATACCCTGCTTATCGGTGCAGTTTTCCTTTTAGTTTTGTGACAAACGCCCCTCTTTTGTAGCGCTGACGTCTGTCTGGGTTCTTCCCGACACCGTCTTCTAGGGTTATCTATACAAAAACAGGATCATGCAAAGTATTATGCTGCTTAACTCAGGCTTCTGCCTGCTTTATTTTCATCCACGTTTCGAACGTGTTTTTGAAAAGAAAGCTGTGACGTTCGAAACGCGTTGGATGGGTCTTTTGTCACATTAAAGTGCCCTTTTAATTATTTTCGTTTTGGGTCCTTCCTGCTCCGTTTGTGCTGGTGCGCTTTTGGTCTCCTTTTTCCCTGCATTGCATTGAGTAGCTGCACAGCCTGCCTGCCTGCCCTACCAGGATGTGAGTACTTGTATATTTTCCAGGGGAACCTGCCAATGAGACTGATGGTGAGTGGGTTTGTACCATATACCACCTGTCTTCAGGAGGATAGTACCCATACTATTACACATTAGGTACTATATCATTTGGTAGTACCCTGGTTTAGTGGTTTGGCTTATTTTGAATCAATATACCTGCATTTGAGCGCTTCAGCTATTTTCTACATTGTACTACCATTTTACTCTGAATTGTTTTAATAAATAACGTTATTATACCATGGCATTTTCTCTCTATCTTTTATAAAGATAGAGCTTATACCAGCTGTCTCAGGATCAGTTTGGAAGATCAGTCTCTGTGTGGCCACCTGGAAACAGGATTATACTCATATTTTACATGTGTAAGTGCCTCTTCTTAAAACCCACTTTTGGAAGGGATAGTCATGCTCAGTAATACGCCGCTGTTTTCTCTTTCTGCTCTGCATATTCGCTCGGTCCACGCGCCACAGGACGTCCAGCCTTTCCATTCTCCTCAACTTAGTCATTACCTGAATGAATTTGCAGAGCCCTAGAGTCAGAACAGCACTAATCAAGTATTTCACTGTATCCATCCACACACAGCCAGGAAGCCACAGCCTCTGTGCTCTCTGCTATTCATTTGTGTCCTTAAATCGGGATCTTCCTAGACTAGTCCTCAGAAGCAACCAACAGAGCCATACATACCCTATGTAAGGTGCTCCTGAAAATTAGGTTAACTTGTTCATTAGAACTATCTTGAAAACCTGTCCTGTTAATAGCCCTTGAGGGCGGAATTTGGACCACCCTGTTTTTAATTGCAGTATTATGGCATACACCCTTTTTAGAACACCTCTTCCAACCTAATGCCGGGGTGGCCAACTCCAGTCCCCAAGGGCCACCAAAAGGTGAGGTGTTATCCCTGCTTCAGCAGAGGTGGCTTAATCTGTGGCTCAGTCTGAATCAGGGATATCCTTAACCTCACCTGTTGGTGGCTCTTGAGGATTGGAGTTGGCCACCCCTGACCTATTGGATTAACGCACAACGCCCAACGCACTTCAGCTGTTGCATACACCTGAATAGTCCTAAATGATGCATTTGTATTCAGTTAGACAATTAGGATTCCCTTGTGTTTATACCAGGCATTACTGTATTACTCCCTCTGCTGGGAGGCCGATCAACGCATCCACTACCCTGCAAAAGAGTATTGTCCTCGCTCTCTCTCTAGATCCTGCTTGTCCCTTTTTCAATGTTGTGGATTGCGAGCAGGACCAGCCATGCCTCTGTGGCAGTGAAGGGGTTAATGGTGCCTTCTGCATTTTGCAGCTGATGGACCCTCAATGGCAGCACCCGAGGCTCTGCAACTCCACGCACATAACCAAGCGGATATACACACAAAGGCACCGGGGAAAACACTGTGCACAATGATGCACGCAGATTTTAACATGCACACTCAAATATGTAGACAGGTGCACACCGACCCATGCTTATATACTGCATTATACCGCTGAACAGTGCTCCTCCCCAATAATCATTCAACTGCATTTGTGTGTCTACGGTGAATGTACCCCGATGTCGTAGTGTATACACCTCCTCTTCACGGTTACACAAGCATCACAACCTGTAACGCCCCTCCATTTCTCCAGAATCAATATGAAACATCGACCTAATCGGTAAATGCAGCCGTTCGATTTCTAGGATGTCCCTATTTCAATGCCGTGGATTGCATCCAAGTATAGAAATGAGAAAGATCAATAGGTTTATTTTAACACAGGTACATACAGGACATGAGAGAATAAAACAATGCAGAACCAGTTCTCAGCTAACCATGCAGCCCCACAACACCACAAGGGCAAGTCAAAGAGCAGACACAGAGCTGAGGCACACCACACATGCAAATACCATTACATTGATTCACTACTTGGGAGACAGAGCAGAGACAATCATTGGTTTATTGGGACCTACGTTGTAGCCCCAGGGGAAACAGATCCAACATTGTGGGACTGAAACGTTAGTCGTGTGACGATCGATGGAAACATCTGAAGTGCAGCTTTCTTTCATTGGTCTTACTTGAGGATACCATTTACCCCAGGTTGTATATGTCCCGTATTTTCAGGGGGGAGCACGAGAAGATGGCGGGGGATGGTGGCTGCAGCTGAGCTTCGGTGGAGGACAATGGCAGCGGCAGAGTTGCCCGCCCCAGCGGTCCGACCTGGAAAGTCAATGACAACCTCCGGTGTCTGCTGCCAGGACTGGCTCCGCTCCACACTACAGACAAGACAGAGCTATTATCTTGGGGAGGGGGGCTGGGAGATGAGAAGATGGGGGGAGGCTGAGAGATGGGTGGGGGGGGGGTGCTGAGAGATGTAGGGAGGCTGAGAGAGTTATGTAGGGAGAGATGGATAACCTGAGAGATGGATGGAAGAAGGAGGGGTCGGCTGAGAAATGGATGGAGTGAAGAGGGGCCTGAGAGATGGATGGGGGGCAGAGGAAGGGGGGCGGCTGAGAAATGGATGGAGGGAAGAGGGGCCCGAGAGATGGATGGGGGGTAGAGGAAGGGGGCTGAGAGATTGAAGGGAGGAGGTGGATGACAAAATGGAGAAGGTGAAGAAATGGATGGATGGATGGATGGAGGGAGGAGTGTGGGGGAGAGAGAGGGATTGTGCTTCCTTATACTACATCAATTACGGTTACGCAGGTGAGTGAGGAAGCTCGTCATGTGACTGTATTCTGGATGCTATGATTGATAGTGTCATAATAACAATGCACACCAACACTCGGATGTTGACGCGGATACAGAGTGCCACACACCACCTCCATTTTTATTTCACGTTTCAACATGTGTGTTTTCCTCATCTTCCTAGATATGTACAACGAGTCTGTTTTTAGGAAGTGGCTTATAATAAGCCCCCCTCCACAAACACACACATATAAATAAGCCCTCTCCCCCCTTGGGGTGGGTAAAGTGCCTGGGAGGGTGGTATAAGGGGGGCCTGGAGCATGTGGGCTTACCTGGGGCTGGTGGATGGGCCTGCTGGAGCAGCATGGCCAGAACAAGGCAGAAACCAGCAGGCCCGCGGAGGCCTGGGAAGGGGAGGGACAGATGGGCGGTGCCGAGGGAAGAGGAGGGCCCTGCAGTCCTGCAGGAAATAAGGAAGGGGCGGCAGCCAGGAAAGGGGAGGTCCCAGCTTGCCTGCACAGGGAGGAAACTGAGGGTTGCCGACAGGGAGGCCGGGCCCCTTGACTGGGCGGGCCCGGGACAGCAGTCCCAGCTGTCCCCCCCTCTTGGCGGCACTGTTCAGTGTAATTATCAATCAGTGTCGTTACTCACTGAGCTGCTGCTTCAGCCCAGATGGCAAGAGGCAATTTAAGTGAAACTCTGAAAGTGTACCCTCCCGTCAGAGAGTGTTGCAGAGACAGATTCCAGCCTCCTCTCTTTGGATACATTTCAGCAAAGTGACTACCCAAGGTTCCCACTGATATTATGACACACAAAGGGGGTCTATGTATCACTGTAGAGGAAAGAGTGTGTAGATACTCTGCTCTGGTTTGTTTTTGTTTTTTTGGAACAACTTCTTACATCTGATGCAGAATGTTAGTCTTAGGGTGCGGGCATGGTCAGCGCTTAGGCGCTGACCCATGCTGACCCGCGCTCTCGCTTGGCAGTGAGCCTCTGCAGCCGCAATGAGAGAGGCTTTAGCAGGGGCTCGCGCACGCTTACGCAGGCGTGCGGAAGCGTAGCCGACAATTTTTTTAGTTTAAACGCTTACGGGAGCGCAGGGCCGGTCACGTGAGCGGTTCGCCCAACGAGGGCGAACCAGCTCCGTGACGTCGCTGGCCCGCCCCCCGACACGCCCTCGGACGGCACGCGAACTGGCCACGCCTCCACACGGCTGAAGTCCCTATGGACTCAGCCTTAGACCACTTCAAATATGGAGTATTTGGGATGCAAATAACAGGCAAAAAGGATGACGCAGTGAGGTGCAGAATGTGATACATCTCATTATAATCTGTGCCCCATGTAACTCCTCCCCAACTCCTCCTACTGACTCTCCCCAAGGTGCAAGCTGGGGCAGAGACGCAGAATGTGATACATCTCATTATAATCTGTGCACCATGTAACTCCCCCCAACTCCTCCTACTGACTCTCCCCAAGGTGCAAGCTGGGGCACAGAGACACAGAATGTGATACATCTCATTATAATCTGTGCACCATGTAACTCCCCCCAACTCCTCCTACTGACTTTCCCCAAGGTGCAAGCTGGGGCAGAGACGCAGAATGTGATACATCTCAGTATAATCTGTGCGCCATGTAACTCCCCCCAACTCCTCCTACTGACTCTTCCCAAGGTGTAAACTGGGACAGAGAGACACAGAATGTGATACATCTCATTATAATCTGTGCACCATGTAACTCCTCCCAACTCCTCCTACTGACTCTCCCCAAGGTGCAAGCTGGGGCAGAGACGCAGAATGTGATACATCCCATTATATTCTGTGCACCATGTACCTCCCCTTTTTTTTTTTTTTTAACAGGATGGGAACCGGCGGATTTTCCTGAGCCAAACGCCACTAATTTCATTTCCGGGGACCCTCCAGTTCCTAAGATACTTACCGGTAAAGTTACCTGGTTTACATTTCCCTCAGGGGAAACAAAATGGCTGCCAAATTTCAGGTCAATAGGAAGCTGCAACATCATAGTTTGTGGCTTCCTATTGGACGGCCATTTAAATCCCCTATAAAAAAAAAACAGGAAATAATACCGGTATTGTCACCAGTTGGTATCTCGGGAACCGAGAGGTCCAAAAAGCTTCCAATCATAATAAAAATAAATAAAATGGTTACCGAGGGTGGACTTCTCCTTTAAACAAACGTTACCCCGATTCCACCCGAATCTCAAAGCTAAATGCACACACAAATAAATATCTTACATACAAAGCATTTTATTGGGAAATTCTCCAATTTGTTTTTTTGGGGGGAAAATATCAACATTTTTGTTTTAAGTGGTCTTCTCGAAAAAGGTCGTCATTGTACTCTAATAATAATAATAATTTAAAAAGCATGATAACGCTGCCCCAGACATTGCGGTTTTAGATGCATTCTTTCCCGAACAGGGCACGAGCCCCCAAAGTGACTATAACAGTGTATGCAAAGCATATGGTACATATTTATTTTGCAATCACCCTTTGACACCTAAATATGAAAGCCAATGCTCCTTTCTTTATGAAGTTGTAGAGAAGTTTAATTCCAACCCCAATATACGGTGCATTACACCAATGTTTTTCAACCAGGGGTTCCCGGGACATTCCTACAGCGTTCCCTAAAATATTCCACTCATTTAAGAATGATACCAAATACAGAACAGTTTACAATGCATCCGATCACAGACACTATTATAGAGGGGTAGGGTTCCTTACAATGCATCTGATCTCAGACGCGCTATTAGAGTGGGTTGGGGTTCCTTACAATGCATCTGATCTCAGACGCGCTATTAGAGAGGGTTGGGGTTCCTTACAATGCATCTGATCTCAGACGCGCTATTAGAGTGGGTTGGGGTTCCTTACAATGCATCTGATCTCAGACGTGCTATTAGAGAGGGTTGGGGTTCCTTACAATGCATCTGATCTCAGACGTGCTATTAGAGAAGGTTGGGGTTCCTTACAATGCATCTGATCTCAGACGCGCTATTAGAGAGGGTTGGGTCCTTAAATGCATCTGACTCAGACGCGCTATGAGGGTTGGGGTTCCTTACAATGCATCTGATCTCAGACGTACGCTATTAGAGAGGGTTGGGGTTCCTTACAATGCATCTGATCTCAGACGCGCTATTAGAGAGGGTTGGGGTTCCTTACAATGCATCCGATCACAGACACTATTATAGAGGGGTAGGGTTCCTTACAATGCATTTTATCTCAGGCACGCTATTAGAGAGGGTTGGGGTTCCTTACAATGTATCTGATCTCAGACGTGCTATTAGAGAAGGTTGGGGTTCCTTACAATGCATCTGATCTCAGATGCGCTATTTGAGAGGGTCGGGGTTCCTTACAATGCATCTGATCTCAGACGCGCTATTAGAGAAGGTTACGGTTCTGCAGAATTTCACAATATATTTCTTGGGTTCCTTAACCCCCAAAAAGTTGGACACCCCTTCATTACACAATGGGACTGCATTCCTTGATTGTTGCACCGTGCGTGTCTGCAGATTCCACGTCCCAGTTCCCCACAATCAGTCTGAAACAGAAGTGTTACAGACTATGGTGTCAGCACATCCTTGTTACCACATATCCTGCTTTGCAAGATGAAGATTTCAGCCACACACTAACCAAATGTTGCTGTTAAAATGTCCCACATTCCATGGTCCAAGTGTGATGGTACTGGGGGGTAGGGAGCTCCACTACTTTTTATTTACAGCCCCAGAGTACAGCTACTTTCTACTGATAAACGTACATAGTTACATAGTTACATAGTTACATAGTTACATAGTAGATGAGGTTGAAAAAAGACGTACGTCCATCAAGTTCAACCTATGCTAAATTCAGACAACAGATACTTTATTCTATATCTATACTTACTTATTGATCCAGAGGAAGGCAAACAAAAAACCCCCATTAAGGGGAAAAATTAATTCCTTCCTGACTCCAAGAATTGGCAATCGGATTAATCCCTGGGTCAACATCCTTCCCATGTATACTTATTTGGTATATCCCTGTATACCTTTCCCATCTAAAAAGATGTCCAACCTTTTCTTGAACAAATCTATTTTATCTGCCATCACAGTCTCCATGGGTAATGAATTCCACATTTTAACTGCCCTTACTGTAAAGAACCCTTTCCTTTGTTGCTGGTGAAATTTCCTTTCCTCCAACTTTAAGGGATGGCCCCGAGTCCTTTGTACTGCCCGTGGGATGAATAGTTCTTTTGAAAGCTCCGTGTATTGTCCCTGAATATATTTGTATATAGTTATCATATCCCCTCTTAGACGCCCCTTTTCTAATGTAAATAAATCCAATATAGCTAGCCTCTCCTCATAAGTTAGAATGTCCATCCCCTTTATTAATTTGGTGGCTCTTCTCTGCACTTTCTCTAGTTCCATAATGTCTTTTCTTAGGATTGGTGCCCAAAATTGTACTCCATATTCAAGGTGTGGTCTTACTAATGCTTTGTAAAGGGGCATAATTATGTCTACTTCCCTTCCATCCATTGCCCGTTTGATGCAAGATAAGATCTTGTTTAAATGTTGCAGCTACTGCATGACTTTGGGCACTATTGCTAAGCCTGCTGTCTACAAGCACTCCTAAATCCTTCTCCATCAAGGATTCCCCCAATATATCTCCATTCTATTTAAAGGTAATATTTTAGAAAGCCTTTGCCTTTGTAGCCATTGGGTAATCTTCTATCACCCCCAAAAAACACAGAGTTGTCAAGGTTGGAGGAAAAAGTGACAGCAGGTGTACTGACAAACGAGTTGTATAACCAAATAGGGACTCCCTCTCCGCCAGCCTGCCCTTAACCGGATATCAAGCCCCAGCCATGGCCAGCCTCCGCCACCCAGCCAACCGAAGACAACCCAAGGGGAAGTCACTAGTACCCACCACCCAGCATATGTGGCTTCCCTTCACACGCAGATCCAGTCCCAGGTTAAACATTACCCAGAGTCCCCCCGCGGATAAATATAACGCCCCCACTCCTCACAGTGACTAAGCAGTTGTTCAGTAACAGTATTATCTTAATTGCTTGATTACTTTGCTTAGTGATAACTCACAGAACACATGCAACACCAAAGGTTAACCCCCTCTCTGCTGGGGCAACGTAGTTCGCTTTTTTTACTCTGTTTTGTGATCCCTCTGATTTAAATAGGAGTTTGCACAGGCAAACTCCTTATCTGTGTGGTGGCTCTCTGACAGGCGCAGGTTAGGCTGGAGGTTGTGGCCTGCACACGGGTAATGTCACTCTTTGAAAAAGCCCATGTCTGGGTGAAACGCGTTAGAGGTGCAGGGGTATGCTTTTTCCCCCCTCTTTTTAACTATGCTTTAATAAAGGAAATGTTATACAGCACAGTCCAGCTTTCGCAACGTTTTTTCCCTGCCTCGTGGTGCCCGCTGAATTGCCTCTCCTCAACCGGAACAGGTACACTCCTTTTGCTTACTACATCAGCCATGGAGCACACAGAACCGGCGTCTATACCACATGTGAGTACAAGTGCTGCTTAAAGAGAGCTACCCCAGGCATATAGGTTTATCTAGTTCAGGGAGACTGCAGAGGTCAAGGGGGGGGGGGGTTCAAAGACTCCCCACTTACAACTCCGCACATCTCTGCCATACCTTGTGCCATCTAGGGGGTTTATGCATATAGCCTCAAGCATGCATCATCACACCAAGTGATCCGGTTCAAATGCAGTTAGAAATATTCATTCTCCAATTATTGTGGGTTTATACAAAGCTCTGTAGCACTGGTTGATTGGGGCCATCCACCCCATATACTTTTTTAGGCTGGAGGTTGATTGACAAGCCTTCTGGCATCCAGAGACTCCGATGGAAAAAACAATCTTCCTACATACCAAAGATAGAGAAACAGCCAAACCTGTTTCTTTAATATGAAGACAGGCTACACCCTAAATATTGGAAGCATTTTTCTTGTTTCTTTTTTTTTTAATTGCTTATTGGGGAAAGGGGGGCTACATTTTTTTTTTTTTAAAGCATATCAAAGTTCTGAACATTTAAATACAAAGTAGAACAGAGAGTGCAATATTCCCTCATTGGTGAAATTATTCATGGACCAGGAAGCTCGATGTACAGAATGAAATACAACAGCGTCATTTTACATCACTTTCACTTTTCCATAAACGGTCCCATGGTTAAACAAAGAATCCGGTCGCTCCTCCTTCTGTTACCGGGCACAGAACACCCTACCTGAGACCCTCAAAAGCCGCCCTCAAGCTAAGTTCTTTCAAGACTTCCGCTGTGACACATGCTAGTCTTGTCTGTAACTATTACACACGCCTATAACATATATTGTCTCTTAACTGTCCATGAAATGTCTGTTAATATAATGTTAATGTAACCAGGTATTCTCATCATAACTGTGCCCAGGACATGCATGAAAACGAGAGGTAACTCTCAATGAATTACTTCCTCATAAAACATTTTATTTTATAATATATATATATATATATATATATTTATTTTATTTTTTTTAAATTTTAATATGTCCAAAATATCCAGCAGTGTAAAGAGGTGTAAGGTGAGACCCCACTGCACGCGCCTACACTCCCGCGACCTGGCGACGCGTGTAGAGCGCTATACTGCGGTCTGTAGGCAGCGGTCTGATGTGCAAGGGCGTGGCCAAAACGGCTGTGTGGGCACGGCCATGACGAGGGGGCGGGACCATGACGCCGGCCAAACTAAAAAAAAAAAACCCCACCTCTCGCTCTCCCCTCCCCCCCCCTCCCGCGCCTCTCTGATTGGCTCCCTGCCACACCACGTGACGCGTCACCGCTCAGGATCACAAACTGGCTGTAGCCCCTGCTGGCTGACACATCACAGTGCGCAGTGAGCCTGGGAGCGCGGAGGGACTGGGGACAGCCAGGGAGCAGGTAAGGGGCTGGTGAGAGGCGCAGCCACACGCGCAGCCGGCTGCACTGGGGGACCTGGCCTTAATGACATTACAGGAGCTGATGGCGGGACAGCAGAGAGACGCAGAACAGTGAACATGACGCAGACAGAGGGAAACCACAAAACTCATTACTTGGGATGCTGTATCATGATTAGTTTATTAATGTGCACACATTTCTTATTGGATTATAAGCACACCGTTATTACCCAACATGAAAACATTTGGACTTAAGTTTTTCTTAATTAGGCTGTAAGCGGTCGTTAAGAACGGTCATTACGTTAGTCTGAGTGACAGGGATTTCTCCTTCAAGTGAACAGATGTGAACAGACCAGGACAAGGCAACAATGCAGCCATCGTTATTACACCGGAAATGCAAAAGCCTATAGCCATGTATCCTCTTGGCTACTAATCTTCCCTGCCTAACACACCAGCCCTGGTACCAGAGCAGGCAGTGTTAGAGTTAATCCGGGGTTTCCCCTGCAGTAAGCAGCAACCTTGAGTGACAGGGGGACTAGGGTCTGTGTTCTGCCCTATCAGTGGCTCAGACCTAAGACCTTCCCCCTGGGTACATAAGGGGCTACAGATTCAAATTTTTGAGTTCTGTGCTGAAAGTTGGGAGTGTGGAGCCAGGGCTCTGGCCACCTACCCCCCCCCCCACCCCCCACCACCACCCCCCCTCACCCAACCCTCCCCCTCTTGCAGGGGAATGGGATACTACCCCTTATTCCACCAGGGAATAAGGGAGCTAAGGATAGACCTTTGGGGCCTCAAGCCCTGGGGGTTGAGTCCAGGGACCATTGGAAGAAGTGTACCTGTTGTATGCTGTTGAAGAATAAAGAACCATCCTTTGTTTTATACTCCTGCCTGAGAGTGCAGTTAATCTGGGGGAGTATTAGAGGGTTTTCCTGCAGGGACTGCACCCAGTTCTGCTGTGGCCTGCAGGGAATGGAGGCACTGCACCATCTAAGAAGAACCCTAAAGCCTGTCCTATTCGTCCCCACTACCACAGGCGGACACTCAGTATCCTGTAAGCCTAGCAGTTGAGCAGCACAACACCACCAGGTAGCAGTGAAATCTCCCAGAGGGTGGGGGAGCACCTGTTACACCTATATTTACCATAAGGCTACAGCAAATCCCTTCCAAGCGCCCTGTACTACTACTAATAATAATAATAGCATGTTCTTGTATAGCGCTGCTAGTTTTACGTAGCGCTTTACAGAGACATTTTGCAGGCACAGGTCCCTGCCCCGTGGAGCTTACAATCTATGGTTTTGGTGCCTGAGGCACAGGGAGATAAAGTGACTTGCCCAAGGTCACAAGGAGCCGACACCGGGAATTGAAACAGGTTCCCCTGCTTCAAACTCAGTCACTACCGACTGGTAGGGCCGCCAACAGAAGTCATGGGGCCCAGGACAAATGAAAGGAGCAGGTCCCCCCCCAACCCATAGCGCACCTACAACAGAAAAAAAAAAAAACGCGCGCAACTTTTACTTAACTGTTTTCTTCTTATTGTAATGTGGAAAAAACCATTACAATGCAATCTGTTTATTTTAATATTTTCAACAAAAGACAAAGATACCCAATGCTACATCCAATGTGACAAAAGGCCTGGGGGGGATTCAGTATGGGCCTGGGGGGTGGGGGGGAGGGGATTAGGTATGGGCCTGGGGGGGTTAAGTGTGGGTGGGTGACTGAGTGACTGCCTGGGTGGGTGACTGCTTGGGTGGGTGGGTGACTGCGTGGGTGGGTGACTGAGTGAGCGACTGCCTGGGTGGGTGTGTGAGCGACTGCCTGGGTGGGTGGGTGAGTGAGTGAGCGACTGCCTGGGTGGGTGAGTGAGCGACTGCCTGGTGGGTGAAGGTGAGCGAATGCCGCGGTGGGGGACTGGCGAAAGGGCTGACTGTGAAAGGACTGCCTGGGTGGGTGAGTGAGCGACTGCCTGGGTGGGTGAGTGAGCGACTGCCTGGGTGGGTGAGTGAGTGAGCGACTGCCTGGGTGGGTGTGAGTGAGCGACTGCCTGGGTGTTTGAGTGAGCGACTGCCTGGGTGGGTGAGTGACTGCCTGGGTGGGTGAGTGACTGTCTGCCTGAGTGGGTTACTGACCTTGACCGGGTGGGTGCTGCTTCCTGCTTCCCTGCCCGCCAGACTCTTCACCCGCAGCGCTGCTGCCTGGGGTGGGAGGTAGGCCCGGGTCAGGGGGGGGCGCGGGAGGTAGGCTCGAGGGGGTGGGCGCGTGAGGTAGGCTGAGGGGAGGTGCAAGACTGGTGGGCTAATTCCCGTGGGAGCATTCCCCCTATTCCCCCCCCTCCCAGCCCCTGGTCCCTGGACAGCGGTTGATGCGCAGGGGGAGCTGGGTTGGCAGGCGCGGGCTCGCCATGGCGCTTTCCCTTCGGCCCACGTTGGGAGCGGGGGGGGGGGGAGCAGGCCCACGGGCAACAGGCCGGACACCCTGCTTTCCCTGTGCATGCGCGCCGAGACCTCTGCGCATGCGCACGAGGACCTCCAGCACTTTAAAAAAAAAAAAAAAACGGGCACGGTCACGCAAGGGGCCCAGGCCCCCTGACTCACGAGACCCGGGACGCCAACCCCGGCAGACCCCCCTGTTGGCGGGCCTGCCAACTGGTAAACACACTCCCCTACGCTAGACTTTAGCTGAAACCACCATCCACGCCTCCTCCTTCCTCATCACTCTGCCTTCCTAAGCATTGGCCTTGGTCAGGGCTATTTTTGTAGGGAACACACAGGAAGGAGTCCCCCGCATCCTATTTTTAGAGATCACCAACCGGCTCCATATAGAGATTTAGAAGTTATAATGACTGGTGATAATGAATGGTGGGGCATACAGGTATGTTTGACAATTCATATAAACGCAGAATTATTCCCTGCACCTTGCCTGTACGTGATATCTTCTTTGCTTAGAGTTCCACATCCTGTGCCTCGTTCCCTACTAAAAACATCACTGCCAGTAACTGTGTGTTAACAACATCTCAATGTGTTGAATGGGGGTGAGGCTATTATTAGAGATGGGCGAATTTGGGTCCGCAATGGATCGGCCGGTTCCTCTGGTCCGCGGATCAATCTCAAAAAATGGCGCTTCGCGTTCTGCGGATTTTTTTATTATTATTATTATTATTATTATCTATATGCTCCGTGGATTCCGCCACCCGTGGACCGATTTGCAGAATCCAATCCGTGGACTCAGCGATCCGTTCGTAGGTATCTGCCACGGATTGCTGAATCCACGGATTGGATTCTACAAAACCATCATCGGGTTGTATTCTATGGCGTTTTTTTAATGAATCCACGCGCAAGAAAACCGACGAAATCTGTTCACGGATTTTACACCGCGAAACGGATTTGGGGGCGGAAAATGCAAAAAAATCCGGGAAACAGATGTGGGCAGATTCGCTCGTCTCTAGTTATTCTCACGGAGCCGCGAAGCAGCGCTAATAACCTTTACAGCAGCTTCATTCGGCTACATTGTCAGCATTGCTTAACTGTATATATGTATGTATAGCTTTATTTATGTAGCGCCCACAATGTACTCATAACTTTACAAAAAGAGACAGGACCGGCAGTTATAATACAATAAGTGCAAACAAAATCAGACAATAGGAAAGGAAATCCCTGCCCCGAAGAGCTTACAATCTAAGTGAAAATAATTATTTCTCACGTTACAGCCATTGATTTACTAGGAATCTTATTTTATTCTGCAGGAGTGATCTCTGACTGTAGAGAAACACTAATCTGCACGGTTCTTATGTTCGGGACAAAGTCCCCTGCTTTCCCCACAATGTAACTGCGCGTTATCCGTGAAACTCTGTGTAGCTCATGCTATATGCACTGGTTGAAGTTCTATACAAAAGTATTAGAACTGCGCCTGATGTAAAGAAATTATTGGTGAATACGAATAAACAGCTATCCCATCCCGTCCTCATTTTCAAAAACTGCAAACATTTTGATGATGCAAAACCTTTTAAAAAGGGGGAAAGCGAAAACCCTTTTTTTTTTTTTTTTTTTTACAGAACTGCAAATACAGACGCCACTGGTGCTCATCTCAGACAGGTCTGCAACCCGTGCTTTCAGGACATACTGATGCGTACAAAACAGGGGGGGGGGGAACTCCCACGCGTTTCACGCCAAGCAGCGCTTTCTCAAGGAGTCAATATACTGTGTACAATATATATATATATATGTTCCAGGCTCGCATGGCAACGGTGCCACACACACACGACACCGCAGACTAAGGGTCAGCCGTGCTTTTCACACTTGGCAACGATCTTGCAGGACCTTATGAGTTAACAGGAAACACCCCCCACCCATACAGCGCAAAACAGGAACCCGCAGCTGCTGGGAGAGCGGCCTGGGTAACACGTCTTAGAAAGGGGACTTGTTGATGATCATGGTGGGTGACGGACGTTGTGCAGAGCGAGAGAGGCAGTAGTCGGGTAACCCTCATTTCCCGGCTCCAGAAAACCCACACGGGGTGGTAGGCTGGCGTATGAGCAAGTGCTTGAGTCCTGAAAAAGTGGTGATGGCACGGAACAGTCGCCCAGCGGAGGTGGTCAGGGCTAACATAGTAAAACAGGGGTTGCAATGCTGGTAACTCGGAGCCATAGAAGGTGTTACTACACGTGCGAAATTTTCATACTAAAGTGACAAACGTCAAAATTCATAAAAACGTGAAAAGTAGATGCAGATGGGACGCTGGTGTTTTTGCAGCGGCAGAAATTGTAGGTTCAGGAAGTTTTTGCTCTTTTGTAACAGAGCAAAGTGAGGTTCCCAGAATACGGACACGGGCCTAGCGCAGGGGGGCTCAACTCAGTCCTCAAGCCCGCCCAACAGGTCAGGCTTTCAGGATATCACAGGTGGCTCAGTCTGAGCCCGATTGAGCCACCTGTGCTGAAGCAAGGACTGATTTAGCTACCCCTGTGCTGAAGCAGGGATATCCTGAAAACCTGACCTCTTGGGGGGCTTGAGGACTGGAGTTGAGCCCCCCTGTCTTAGGGAGAAGTCGTTAAGTTGTTGGTTCAGTTCCTCCCTGATTCACTTACACCTTTACAATAAGATGGGAAATAAGTTAAATAGTAATATTTAATAATTTAATAATATTCCCTTTATTGTTATGACATTATTTGGGGCGCTGTGTTTATCATTTGGTTTCCCGGCAGGTTTCCTGTCTGACCTGTGTCAGCAAATGCTGAATTCCAGCGGAATCTCTGTCTTTTAAATCCCAGGTGTGCTCAGCTGTGTGCTGATAGATTCAAAATCCACTACCCCCCCCCCCCCCTTCTTCTCTGGCACTCTGCTCTCCTCAGTATGTGCCTGCATATAAGGTTGCCAATTGTCCAGAACTGGACTGTCCTGTGTAACAGCCCTATCCCATCCAGCTGCAGAGATAGGGTGTACATAATAACAGTCTCTCTCAGTGTCTCTGTGTCTTTAATAGTGTAGCTCAGCAGCACCTCTCATCTCAGGGTCTTCTTCAGGTTTAAATCATACCAAAGATAGCAAGGGAACCCTGGTAAGTGAAAAAATATGATGGCTTTATTAGGACAGACACAAAATAGTGGTCTCAATCAAAAAGAAAAACTCCCACGCGTTTCAAACCTAAGTGGCGCTTTCTCAAGGAGTCTTCAACTGAGCCACTGATTGAACCACCTGTGCTACAGCAGGGATATCCTTAAAACCTGTTGGGGGGGTCTTGAGGACTGGAACTGAGAACCCCTGTGCTAAGGCAAACAGAAGCAAGGTGAAAGTGGCTGTCTAAGGCCGAGGACCCGCTGCTCAGTCAGCGCGCCCGCACTGTGGCGGCGCGTGAAGAGGCACTTTAGGCTGACTGTGGTCCATAGGGAGCATTTTTGCATGCAGGGGGCGTGGCCAAAACGGGTCGGGGGGGGGGGGCGGCCATGTCTCTGCAGCTCCCCGCACTCCCACCTGGTCTCTGCAGTTCCCCGCAAACTCAGAGACACCCCCTTCTCCCATGCGCCCCGTCTCCCATCAGCAAACACAGGGAAATGGGGAGCGCAGGATATGGGGAGTGGGGGGGGGGGGAAGTCCCCCCCCGTGACCCGTCCGAAACACACACAAAACACACCACAGAGCACTCAGACCTCCAGACAGCTCCCCTCCCCTCCTCATTGGCTCACTGCCGTGAGGCGTCACGCAGCAAAACACTAGGAGCTTGCAGCTTCGGCAGGCTGACGCGTCACAGCACGCAGTCAGCCCTGTCGGAAGGAGGCAGCGGGGACGAGCAGACTGGAGGTAAGGGGCTGGTGGCCCGCATTCACGCGGCCGTGTGCACCGCCGACCACAGCGGAGCCTCAGCCTAAGGTCCCAACTCAATACGCTGTGAAGATGCTTCCAGTGCTGGAGACTATTCTAGTCAAATTCATTACTGGGAAGACTTGTTCGCAGCATCTCAATCAGAAACCAGTAGGAATATGCCAGTTTCTGTATCTTACACTTTAATTTAGCATTGAGTGTACTTCCTGGCAAGCTGGTGTTACAGGACGTGGGTGTCAATTTAACAGACAAAAAGAGCTGTTTTTGGCTTGATAGTAGGTCAGCTATAGTCACTATTGTGCAGTTCTTGGAGTTATTTCGCGCCTTTTAAAAATGTAATAAACAAAATCTTAGCTCATTTGCTTCCAGAAGTGTTCCTTACACTGCATCTGATCTCAGACGCTATTATAGAAGGTTAGGGTTCCTTATACTGCATCTGATCTCAGACGCGCTATTAGAGAGGGTTGGGGTTCCTTACACTGCATCTGATCTCAGACGCTATTATAGAGGGTTAGGGTTCCTTATACTGCATCTGATCTCAGACGCGCTATTAGAGAGGGTTGGGGTTCCTTACAATGCATCTGATCTTAGACGTGCTATTAGAGAGGGTTGGGGTTCCTTATACTGCATCTGATCTCAGACGCGCTATTAGAGAGGGTTGGGGTTCCTTATACTGCATCTGATCTCAGACGCGCTATTAGAGAGGGTTGGGGTTCCTTACAATGCATCTGATCTCAGACGCACTATTAGAGAGGTTGGGGTTCCTTACAATGCATCTGATCTCAGATGCGCTATTAGAGAGGATTGGGGTTCCTTACAATGCATCTGATCTCAGACGCGCTATTAGAGAGGGTTGGGGTTCCTTACAATGCATCTGATCTCAGACGCGCTACTAGAGAGGGTTGGGTGTTCCCCAGAATTTCACTTGGGGTTCCTTAACCAAGAAAAGTTTGAAAACTCTGCCCTAATCAAAGTCCAGACTTAAACCCCATTGAAATGTTGTGGCAGGACCTGAAGTGAACTGTCCATGCAAGGAAGCCCTCAAGTGTCACTGAGTGGAAGCAGTTCTGTGAGGAATGGGTCAAAATTCTTCAAACCCGATGTGAGAGACTGACCAGCAGTTACAGGAAACGCTTAGTTGAAGTTATTGCTGCCCAAGGAGGTGCGACCAATTGCTGAATCTAAAGGTTCACTTACTTTCTCACACGTGGATAGTGAATCTTATACTATATTAGTGAAAGCACTGTATGTTTGCCTGCCTGCATGCATGCCTGCCTGCTGGATGTCCGGTGTCCCTAGGGGAAATCTCATTGGTCCCTTGGGCCACCCCCGCACACCTCTCATTGGCCTGAGGCGGAGTGACGGCCCAAAGGACACACAGGGACACACACACACACACACACAGGGACACACACACACACGGACACACACACACACACACACACACACACACACACACACACACACACACACACGGACACGGACACACACACACGGACACGGACACGGACACGGACACACACACACACAGTAGGGGGGGGGTGTACATTAGCAGCATGTATAACCCGGAGGGGGGCCTCACATACCCGCCTCCGCCTCTTCCTCCCCGAAATCAGCCTCCTCCTCTCCCCGTGTCTCCCGCGCTTTCAACCCCCCCCCCCCGGCGCCGCTACAGTCAGCGGAGGAGGGAGTGCCCGGGACACAGCGGGGGAGCGGCCACAACAAGCTGCCTCCCGCCTCAGTTCCACGTGGGAGCGGCCGGACGGGTGAGGGAGCTGCCGGACGGGTGAGTGAGCGGCTTTCACCCACCCCCCTTAATCACCTCCCCTCCACCCCCCCCCCCCCCCCGGCCCGCTAACAGTCAGCGGAGCGAGCGAGCGGCCCTGGACCCAGTGGGGGCGCGAGCCACAACAAGCTCCTCCCGCTCAGACCCGTGGGAGCGGCCGGACGGTGAGGGAGCTGGCTGCCGGACGGGTGAGTGAGCGGCGGTACGGGTGAGGGAGCGGCCCTTCACCATCCCCCCAATCCCCACCCTTCACCTCCCCTCACCCCCTTCACTCCCCAACCCCTTCACCCTCCCTCACCCCCCTTCACCCTCACCTTCCCCTACCCCCCCTCCCTCTCCCACTCCTTCCCTTCCCTCTCCCCCCTCCCTCCACCCCCCCTTCACCTCCCCTCCACACCCCCCCCCTTCACCTCCCCTCCACCCCGCCCTTCCACTCCCCTCCACCCCCCCCCTCACCTCTCACCCCCCCCCCCACCCCCCCTCCACCCCCACTCCCCCTTCACCCCCGCCCCCTCCCCCCCCTTCACCTTCCTCACTCTCCCCCTTACAAACCTCCCCACCCACCTCCTCACCACCTCCACCCCCTTCCCACCTCGCCCCCACCCCCTATCCCCTCCCCCTTCCCAACTCCCACCTCCATCACCCCCCCGACCATCCCCCCCTTCCCCCCCTCCCCCCCCCACCCCCCCCCCTCCTTTCCCACCACCTCCCCCCCACCCCCCCCCCCCCCCACCTTCCCACTCCCTCCCCTCCCCCCACTCTTCCACCCCCTCCCCCCCCCCGCGCACCCCATTCCCCCCCCAACCATCCCCCCCCTGAGGCGGAGTCACGGGCCAAAGGCACCGTGACACAAACACACACGAGGGACCACACAACCAAACGTAACACCGAGACACACCTTAGCACACACACACACAGTAGTACACACAGACTAGACCCACACTATCAACACCACGAGCAACACACACAAACTATCCACCACACACTATCACAAACCTCGACACTAGACCACAACCCACCACACCGTAACACACACACACCCTATCGACACACACAACCTGCATATCACCCACACATAACACACTAGTACCACAACCGTACACCACTCACTTAGACACACACACACTTACACACATAACACACACACACGTAGTACACGTAGACACGTACAACCACCACACAACACAACACACACACACCTGTACACGTACACACACACACACCACACACCAAACAACAATGTACACGTAGCACGTAACACACACACATGTACACATATACTCACACACATGTACACGTACCACACACACATGGGACATACACCACACACATGGCACGCTACACACACACACATGAGAACTACACCCACCACACATGTAGACATACCCCACACTATACACTCACACACGTATACACACAGGTATACATACACATAATGTATACACACACACACACACATGTATACACACACACACATGTATACACACACACACATGTATACACACACACACACGTGTATACACACACACACACGTGTATACACACACACACACGTGTACACACACACACACACATGTGTACACACACACACATGTGTACACACACACACATGTGTACACACACACACACATGTGTACACACACACACATGTGTACACACACACATGTGTACACACACACACATGTGTACACACACACACATGTATACACACACACACACATGTATACACACACACACATGTGTATACACACACACATGTGTATACACACACACATGTATACACACACACACATGTATACACACACACACACACACACACACATGTGTATACACACACAAACATGTGTACACACACACAAATGTACACACACACACACACACACACTTATACACACACACACACATACAATGTATACACACAAACATGTATACACACACACAAACATGTATACACGTGTATACACAAATGTGTATACACACACACAATGTATACACACACACAATGTATACACACACACACATGTGTATACACACACACGTGTATACACACACACGTGTATACACACACACGTGTATACACACACGTGTATACACACACATACGTGTATACACACACACGTGTATACACATACACACACACGTACACATACACACACACACACATGTATACACACACACACATACAATGTATACACACAAACATGTATACACACACACACCCCAGCACCACCACATCAGCACACCGGTATCCCATGCCCCCCCAGCACACTGGCATTCTCGGCTCCCCACCATTCCCAGCCCCCATCAACACCATCAGCACCCACACATCGCCACCTTTGCACCTCCCCCATCGGCACACCCACATCCGCACCCCCACATCAGCACCAAACCCTCCCAAATCAGCACACCAATACAATCACCATCAGTACAGCCACAGCAGCAGTACCACCGCACATGGGCCGCGTGGACCACTCCCCACCCAAATGCCACACCCACACCACAAACATCCCGGGCAACGCCGGGGCTCTCAGCTAGTGTTGAATAATTTGTAGATACATGTTGAAAAGGTATCACGTGTTATTGTGTCATTTGTTTGACCAGGTTATCGTTATATATTATTAGGACATAGATTAAGATCTAATAACATTTTAGGTTTGAAATAGGATGTTCAAGCGGTTCACACGCTTTTTCTCGCCACTGTATACACAAAATATACATATTTATTTGAAAAAGAAACTTTTTTTTTAGCTTCCTGCATTTCTAGGAATTGTTGCAGAAGCTTCGGGCAGTGAAGGGGTTACATTCTGTATTTACCAAAAGTCCTCTTACACCTCGAAAATGCCACAGCAAGTGCACTTAATTTAGCACAAATATGATTGTATATTCTCTAGCAAATACAAACCCCACGTGTGAGCACATTCACGTCTTGGACTGGTCTGCAACCCTGCCCTTCCCCATCATCTGTTAGCACACAGCGTTTCCACAGCAGCCAGGGATTCTGGGTAATGACATGCAAATGAGCACCTTTTGATTCATATTAATTTTGACATGGGACGCTTGCTGCATTATACAGCTTTTCAGCACAGCCTGGGTCAAAAAGTGCAGAGCCAGTAACCCTGCTCACAGACAGCAGGTTCAACCTTTTGGGTCCCGTCAGCGTGAGGCCGGTAATACCGGCTTTGCAATATGAAGCTGGAAGTGGCTGCAGCCGGGTACACAGAGAAAGCGATGGTGAGTAAACAAGTGACAAACCCCCTCCTCTGTACAGCAAATAAAGAGGCCACGTATGAGCCCATTCGCGTGTCTCAGCCAGGGCTGCCATCCTGCCCTTCCCCATTATCTCCTGGCATACAGTGCTTCCACGGCAGCCACGTTTTGTTTGGGGGGGAAGGGGTTTGTCCCATTTTTACTCACCAGAATTTATTTGGTATATTCTGGTATATAATCTGTAATTTCTAAGGCGCCAACGCGCTATAATAACATAGAATCGCAATGGGACATGGCAGCATGATACTACTATGTATCTGTATACAGTGCTGTGCTATCAGACACCTATAGGCCACTGCAAAGGGTCATTATGGGACCTTTCTGCTGATACAATCTAACTACAAGGGGGGGGGGGGGAGAAACATTTCCACGTTTGATGTACACGAGGCACAAAGATAAGGATCTGTCCCTGACCGAGGAATATACTGTACAATATAATAATGTAGCATGAAGTTCAAATGTCCCAAACTAGTGCCGATCGTGCACTACTATAAATAAAGATATGCACACAGAGACTACGGCACGAAAACGCCAATTTACTTGAATGGGAAAGAATTAACCCTTGTGTATTCAAGTACTAGTAATGGCAGTTATAGGTTTAATTGGTTAAATAGAGCAGATTGCCTTTAAAATAGATATATCTGTATTTTATTTTGTGCAATCTTCATCTAATCTTCTTTGGGCTAAAACAGTTTTGTCAACTGGACCACTGTTAATCCTCATTTCCCTGCGGTAAGTAGTTCTGATGCCGTCAGTCCAACAGATCCAAGAGTACCGTGTAAGGATGAATGTGGTAGGGGCACAATGAGAGTAAAGAAGCGAAACCTTCATTTTCCCAGGAAACACACAAGTCGAACTTTCACTGTCAGACTGAGCCTTTCTAAGGAACTTATTTGCATTGATAAACTTTGTGTATACCCATTATGTGGGACTTCCCCTTTATCTTAGGGAGAAGGATCAGTGAGTAAAGACTGACGGGCACTGAGCTTGAAGCAGGGGAACCTGGTTCAATTCCTGGTGTCAGCTCCTTGTGACCTTGGGCAAGTCACTTTATCTCCCTGTGCCTCGGGCACCAAAAACATAGATTGTAAGCTCCACGGGGCAGGGACCTGTGCCTGCAAAATGTCTCTGTAAGGCGCTACATAAAACTAGCATTGCTACACAAGAACATGCTATTATTATTATTATTATTATATTAATCTTAGAACATTTGTACTAATGTGAAAGTAACATGTAAATAAGATTCCTAGGACGTATTGCTGTGTACAGATTACTTAAGCAAGATAAAGGTCTCTGGAGCTGCACACAGATATATCAGCTACGCTTGGTATGGTACTGCCCTTTAAATGTAAGTATATGTGTCAGACCCCAGCTTTCACAGGGCTGAGGGACGATACAGAGAACCTTTAGTTTAAATATGTCTGCTCACTTAACCTGCTTACTGTCAGGCCTAGCATCTTTGCACCTTTTCTCTTAGCATTTAAGACAATAAATTCACTTTATGTCTCTTAGATTGTAAGCTCTTCGGGGCAGGACCTCCCTGTGCCTTGTGTTATCATTTACCTGTCGCACTTATCCCCATTGTTTGTCATTTATTTACCTTGTATTATAATTTTTTTAAGCGCAGCGAACACAGTTGACGCTACATAAATACAATTATACGTACATATACCATATGGCTTGTTGCAACCTCAAGCCGTTCACGTAGCTACTGTGTTACTGTGAAAGACAGAAATGCCCAATGCTACATCCAATGTGACAAAAATACACAGTGAAATACCTATATATTATACATTGGATCCATCCAAACCCAGTCACATGAAAAAGACCTGCTAACTTGGAAAGTGGGGAGGGGCGAGCTTAAACCTTGGGGGGGAGGGGCCACGAACCTCCAGCAGCTGAGACCAGCTGGACAAATCCAATGTGATCATTCTCCCTCCAAATATAGAGGCCAATGAGAATTTTAATCAGGTAGTGTTAAGACCTGCTAATGGTCATGCCTTGATGTGGCTTGCAGGCTTATAACGCATTGGAAAAAGGGTTTAACTAAATGACCCTTTTTCAAGAGAATATATATTTCACTGTATATTTTTGTCATATTGGATGTAGCATTGGGCATTTCTGTCTTTTGTTGTAGACATTTGGCCACGCTCAGTAGCTCTCCTTTTGACACTATATATATATATATATTATTATTATTATTTTATTGTATATATATATATATAAATAATATATGTTTTCGGGTTTCTTGAGCTTGCTGGGATTCTGTGTGTTTACTGTGTTAATGTGTAACCATGTCATTTAGTCCCTGTACTGTACTTTAATTATTGTACTGTTGTTACACTACCACTACTTAAATGCTGCTCTGTGTATCTACTGCTCCTTCAGCAATAAAGGTCTTTATCCCATATTATTATTATTATTATTTACAACTCACCATCCATTCTGGTAAATTCACCTGGATGAGCCATATGGTGTTTCACAGCTTAGCACCCCTTAGTAAATATGTCTCTTTATACTATTTAAGCACCTGACTGCTAGTCCTGCTGTTGCCCCCCTCCTCCTGTGTCTGCAGGACTGGCTGTACTCCGGGTAACCTAGTTGCAGTTGAGTAACTGAGCACAGTTAGGCAGTCTCTCCCAAATACCAGGTCACACGTAGGAACTAACGCAAGGCTCTGCTTCCTGTATGAGAAGAATATACAGTGTTCAACAGTCTCCCACAGCACAGACATTGACATGGAAACAGATTACCTTACCAAGCTTGTGTCCAGTTGAATAGGAGCCCAGTAAATCCCTCTGTGTGTCTCTCACACTCTCTCTCACTCTTTTTTTCTCTTGCTCACTCTCTTGCTCTCTCACACACACACTGTCTCCCGTGA
Organism: Ascaphus truei; assembly: GCA_036426205.1. Taxonomy (NCBI): domain Eukaryota; kingdom Metazoa; phylum Chordata; class Amphibia; order Anura; family Ascaphidae; genus Ascaphus; species Ascaphus truei. The sequence continues at coordinate 282,421,304 of CM071569.1, forward strand.
CACTGATCTTTCCCTTTACACTGTAACTTCCTCAATGCTGAACCAGCAGATGAGGAAGCAAAAGATGAGAAAAAACACACACACAGCGTGAATGTAATCAGTGTTATGAAACCGGGACAAGGTGATGCTTTCATTTCACTTAACTGTTCCTCCAGCAACCATCTCAACCTGTACTTAAAGCTGCAGACCAAGCAATATCCGACGTGTGTTTTTATTTAAATAAATCAGTTCGGTACTATGAGAAAATACTTGTAGCACTTTTTTTTACAACTCTGAATTACATTATTAATGTATTATAATGTAATAACCATTTTTTGTTTCTATAGCAACCATTTACAAAGTCACATCCCCTTCCTCTTCTGAAACAGGCTCTGGCATACCCCTTTTTGAGCTCTCTCTCTAGCAGTGCACTCATTGTATCTAGTGACTGCCTGGTCACATGATCTTCCCAACAGAACTTTGTCATATTAATATGCAAATGCATTCCACTGACTACAGAATGCTCCTCTGCAGACATTTAGTGAACCCCCGAACCGAATGTTCCCTGATCAATCGGCAACTTAGCTAAAAAGGAGGAGTTAGGAGTTGGAAACTTTAGGGACAGGGGGATTCTAGGTCCCCTAGGTCTTCAGGTAGGTTTAGTCAGAGGAGTAGGCAGGTAGCTTCTCAGCAGGTGTGATGGCTAGGGCTGCAGAGAGGAGCACAGTTCGGCCTGGAAGAGGCACACAAGGACCAAAGAACCAAGAAATTAAGTTGCTGACGCAGAACAAGCATGGGTGAAAGCAGCGGATCCATCAGAAGTGGTGGGCCAGCCATTGCGAGACGCAGAGAACCTGGAAAGAGTTTCAGTCCAAATAGTTGGGAGTCATGCAGATGCAGCGAATATGGTGATGGGGCAGAGATTCAGTAATTGCAAGGGATCCTGGAGCAATTGGCAGTGGTTTGTAAGGTGCAGCAGGAGGACAAGTAGGGTAGTCAGGTCTGGGGGTGTTCTCTGGAGTTGGGTAGCAGTGGGAGTGATGCAGAGCGTAGGGATCAGATGTAGAAATTTGCTAGGGCCTGGGTTCATGCATGGGGGGGAAGGGGGTTATGCAGGAAGGGGTCTACCAAGGAACCTGAGAGTAGTACAAGGGCAACAAGGCAGAGAGATATGTCAGCATCTGCAGTTATGAGGGTCGCAGAGGATGTAGTAAAGAGGTAGAAGGTGCTTCAAAGATTTCTTAATTGAGGGATGAGGCTATGGTTACATGGTCAGCCCTCCAAGGATGCATTAGCCCGTCCCAACAAAGGAAAAATTATGGGTGGGGGGTTATGTAAAGATATAGTCTCTGCTCTTTGGGTTCAAGGAGTGTCACAATATGGGGTTGACCAGACTACTAGAGAATGTAGTCACCAGGCAGAACACAGAAACTAATCAACGGTACCCAGCAGTGAGCAACACACGTAAAAACACCATAATAACCCCAGAAACAGGGACTTACGGAAGACTCCTAGCTCACTAAGTGCAGGGCACTGCCAAAGCTAGCTTACTCTGGATACAATAGTCCATGCAGAATATCCCAGTCACAAGGGAAGACCACCCAAGGTCTACAGAGTTCACGGTATACTTGGTCTCTAGACACCGAAACCAAAACGGGACTACTAGGGAGCTAGGATCACCGTTGGATTCTATAGCTACCTGGCTTCCATTTAGATACATGGAGCAATGGGTGCCGACCAATCAGCAGAGTCCGTTTAATCCACTGAGCCAATCCGCAGCAAGGGGACATCTGGAACTGACCAATCTGGAGAGAGGGTGGAGCCTGGGAGCATGAGAAAATGGAAGCGGTCAATGGGAACCACGCCGACGGGCATAGGAACCGAATGCCGGTCCACGGAGTTCAGTTCCAGGCCTCCTGCAGGGTTAGACGCCTATAATGAGACAGAACAGTATCTGTGATCACAGCCCTAAATCTACTGGTCTTTGCAAGGGAAAAAGGCTCACGACTACAGGTGTGCCAGCTACAAAAAAAGAGAGGCCACGGGTAACGGTTAGGTGTGAGGCGAACTACCATCAAATTGATGTACTGGAATTTAAGTATCCTGAATGAAAAGCAAATGACCTCTCTACTGATAAGGGGGTTGTGCTTGTTACAGATAAGCCTGTGATGGATAAGAAAGCTGTAGACCGGTGTCCCTGGTACTGAAGGAGCTTCAAAATAGTGCTACTATAGCAGAGATACCCCGCCAGAAATCACATGGGATTTCCACAGACATTGAAGAATCGGTCAGCGTAAAATAAGTAATACATCAAGACGATAAGCCTACCGACTACCAAACGGAGATGTCACGAGGGTCAATCAGAGAGGATAAAAACTCTGCCCGAGTTGTACCACCCATGATCATGGATACTAAATCCGATCAAGTGCTCACCCTGGCCTCAGGGAAGAAAAGATCGCCCGCCAGAGGGTGGCCCCCAATGGACATCAACCCAGAGACTGACATAAAGAGTGCCCTTCTTACAGGTATCTCTTTGGACTTTGGGGTCATAGGTTGGCAAGAGGCCTATCATCCCAGCCCGGCAGAGAGGGACTGTGAAAGCGAGTTAGCGTACAAAGGGATAGGCTGTTTGTTTACTTGTGTGCTTCCTTAAACTATATTGCTTAAAGCTACGGGCTGAATAAAAACCCTGGTTTATTTCCCCCAAATATGTCTCCATGGTTGAACCTCTGCACATGTCTCTTACAAAGCCCAACCCTCTCTAATAGCGCGTCTGAGATCAGATGCATTGTAAGTATCCCCAACCCTCTCTAATAGCGCGCCCCAGATCAGATGCATTGTAAGGATCCCTAACCCTGTCTAATAGCGCGTCTGAGATCAGATGCATTGTAAGGAACCCCAACCCTCTCTAATAGCGCATCTGAGATCAGATGCATTGTAAGGAACCCCAACCCTCTCTAATAGCGCATCTGAGATCAGATGCATTGTAAGGAACCCCAACCCTCTCTAATAGCGCATCTGAGATCAGCCTCATTGTAAGGAACCCCAACCCTTTATCATAGTGAGATCAGATGCATTGTAAATTCTTCTGCATTTGGTACAATTTCCAAATTACCTTCAAATTGCAGGGAAACCTTTAAGGGAAGTCAAGGGCTCCTAGTAACCCCAGTGGAAAAACACTGCAGTGGAGAGAGAAGTGGTAATACACAGTGAATAAAACGCATCAACTTCCATCTTTATTGAATGTGGATCTAAATCCTAATGAAAATGAAATGTCATTTTACACAGCCAATGTCACTGCATGCCATCATGAAACCATCTAGTCCTGGCTCTCCAGAAGTGCATTTTCAGAACGCATTGCGATTAGAGCTGGAGAAAATGAGGAAATCTCACACTGAATGATTGGCTTTTGGTGTTGGCCTAGGGCATACGAGTCTGAGAGCTTGTACATGATGTAACAAGGATAGCTATGAATCTCTGCCCCGAGGAGCTTACATGTTTTGAAGACTAAGGGCTGTTCTATAGAGGGCGTGCTTGCTACGCCGTGCATCTGTAATGGTGCCGCGCGCGCACGGCAGTGAGCGTGGAACCGGCCGACAGGGGGGAAAATGAGTAAAATAAAGAATTTGTGCCGCTACCGCCGCTGAAATTTATGTATGTGTGTGTATGTGTGTGTGTGTATGTGTATGTATGTACAATGTTAATAAATAATTTATTAACATATTTATTTATTTAAAACGTATTTATAACATACACACACACACTACATACTACTACCTTTCCAACATGTCGCACAGACTCTCTACACACAAAAATTGTGCGTCACGTGCACGCGTGTTCGCACAGGCATGGGCGCACACACTATAGAACGGCCCTAACAGAGACAGAAGCAGTAAACAGAAGTGCAATTGGTTTATAGGACAAGGGATGTAAGTATAAGTATGTGCATTTGATATAAGGCAAGTAAAATCATTAGTTCTATTGAAATACTTCACTGAAAACAAGACATAAAGACAGGTTTGTGAAAGCTGCTTGACAAGATACAAACACACATGTGAAATCTCCATGGATATTTGAACAAGACTGAGGAAGAACTTCCGATCATTTCGCATTGACACGAGGGCGGTGCTTTGGGAAGAGTTGTGGTCCTGCGTCACGTCTCCTGTCCAACACTGGGGCAAAAACTGCGGGCGTGTCTTCCCCAATATCAACGCTTCCCGAAACAGAAAGGGGGACTTCCTGGTGTCAGCAAATCTATATATTCTCTTCAAAAAAGCTGCCAACGTGGTAACAGGAAAGCAGTGTTACTCCCGGGTTTGTCAGTAGAATAAGAAGGGTCACCCCGTGACACCAGCACACGTCGTCCGCCAGTGGATGAACGCTATCTCTTGTCAGAGAGAAAGTAAAAACAAAGTCCATTGATTTTCAGTTTGGGCTGCAGCAGCAGCAGCAGGGAGATTGCCAGAATAACAGGGAGAGTTAGTCAGTACGTTTGGCTGAGATGCACAGGATTAGCTGCAATGAGTAATCTGCGCTGGCATCTCGCCCTGCGGCGCTCATGTTAATAGATCCCCCATTGTGCACACAGCTATTAAATGCCCTGCCCGGGTCACTTGCAGCTGACAGAACAGCCAGCCTCCCAATCTCTGCCTCTTATCGAATCCTCGCCTCTCTCGGCAGTCGCAGCCTGGGTGTGCTGGATTCGGGCGGTGCGTGGACTCATTCTGCTTATGGACTGTACACTAAGGCAGGGAGTGGGCAACTCCCGTCCTCACGGGCCAGCCGACAGGTCAGGTTTTAAGGCTATCCCTGCTTCAGCATAAGTGGCTCAGTCTCTTTGTTTCAAGAGAAAAGGCTGGACCTGTACAAAGTTGGCAAGGATTGCTACGCGTCTTTTTTTGGGGGGGTGAATAAGTGTCTCTCGTCACTCATGCACTAAAGGACGGGAGTTCATCCTTAGCACAGGGATCTAAAACTCAGTCCTCAAAGGCCAGCTTTTATGGATATCCCTGCTGCAGCACAGGTGGCTCCGTAAGGCAGAGCCACCTGTGCTGAAGCAGGGATATCCATAAAACCTGGCCTGTTGGTGGCCCCTGAGGACTGAGTTTGAGACTCCTGCTTTTTTGATGTTGTGACTGAGCCAATGATTGAGCCACCGGTGCTGCAGCAGGGGCATGATGAAAACCTGACCTGTTGATGGCCCTTGAGGACTGGAGTTGCCCACCTCTGCTCTAAGATCAGTTCCCTGACTGCAGTGTTCATAGTGTAACAACATTGCAGTCGCGCCAAGGCAGCAGCTAGGTATAGACTGCCACCTCCAGGTGACAATCGTATTGCAAGTGAGAGTGCAGACATGGTTTAGCCAACACACACACCACACACACCACACACACACCACACACACACCACATACACCACACACACCACACACACACCCACACACACCCACACACACACACTTTCCCTTCTTCCTTATATAGCGCTTCCCGTGTTCGCAGCCCTGTGCAGGGACCTTTGCAGGCACAATAACTGCCTGTCCCATAGAGCTTACAATCTAATGTTTGTGCCGGAGCCTACACTTGGATTTGAACCAGGCTGCTGAAATTGAATAAATGAATTTATTGAGAGTACCTTCATTAATCTCTTAAAGCAGCCGTCCAAGCTGCCGTTTTTTTTTTTCCCCCCCCCCCCCCCCCTGTCCTTTAATATGCGCATCAATACAATTCACACAATGATAAGTAATTAGCTAAGTTGCCGATCACCTGTGATCGATCGGCGAAGATTCGGCTCGGGGGTTCACTAAGTGGCTGTCAGTGCAGAAGAAGAGGACCAAAGATGCAAAGTTCTGTGGGGAAGATCATGCGACCAGGCAGTCACTAGATACAATTGGTGCACTGCTGGAGAGAGGGCAGGGCTCAAAAAGGGGTGTGCCAGAGCCTGTTTCAGAAGAGGAAGGGGATGTAACTTTGTAAATGGTTGCAATAGAAAAACCAACAGGTCAGGCAGTCCTCAAGGGTCACCAACAGGTCAGGCAGTCCTCAAGGGTCACCAACAGGTCAGGCAGTCCTCAAGGGCCACAACAGGTCAGGCAGTCCTCAAGGGCCACCAACATGTCAGGTTTTCAGGATAGCTATGCTTCAGCACAGCTGGCTCAATCTTTGACTTTCAGGGATATCCTGAAAATCCCACCTGTTGGTGGCCCTTGAGGACTGGAGTGAGCCACCCCTGTCCTAGGACCTGGACCTGCAACACAGTGCGAGTATATAACCACGAGATTACACAAAATTAAAGTTTCATCTCAAAATTGATCTCCTCCGAAAGAATAGAAACGTCAAGTCCTGCCTTGAGCGGAGCAGCGAGAGGCCCCAGACTGGGCGCCAATGGAGCGAACGCACGTGGTTTGTTTTCTTACAGAAGTAAACAGTCAACCAAAAACACATAAAGGAAAGCCCAATCCTTCTGGGAGGTCTAAAACAACACAGTCCTCGGACCCCAGTCACAGGACTTCCACTTGAGCCTCGAACTGAGAAGGTCTCTCTCTCATCTCTCTCATTTCCCCATCACAAAGACATTGGAGACAGATAAGACCCACTCGGCTAACCCAGTCTGCCCAATTTCCTAACGGTTGTCTAACCTCAGACCCTAGTTGATCCTTGATTTTCTTTCGTAGCTGTAGGGCCTATCTCCACTATTTGTTAGACCTCCCTTCCTGCATTAGCCCCTACCACCTCTGCTGGGAGGTTATTCCATGAATCCACTCCCCTTACGTGAAGAAGTACTTCTTGCCAATTCCCCTTCGCCTGCCACTCTCCAACTTCAGAGCACGACTTCTTGTTCTACCAAATGCCGCCCCTCTCCATGCCGCCCCTCTCCTCCAAGCTGTATATATATTGACGTCCTTTAGTCTTTCCTACTAAGTTTTATGATGGACGCCATGCACCATTTCAGTAGCCATTCTTTGCTCAACCTCAATTTTCTTTATGCTCTTCCAAGGCTATAGGGCCATATTTACTAAAGAGTGCTATTCCAGAGACACTTTCCTGTGCTAGGGATCTTATCACACATTCAGTACCCCTGCCTGGTAAATATGAACCGTGGTCTCTGTAACTTAACCCTTGGTGACACTTACCAATGCCCTATAACGTGGCTTCACTACCTCTCCATTACTGCACCTAATACCCTGTACAACCGGGCATCCTGCTGGCTTTCCCTGTTGCTTTGTTACATTGCCCACCTACCTTTAAGTCATCTGAAACAATGACTCCCAGGTTCCTTTCCTCTATACTAGTTGACATTATAGTGACATTATAGCAGGGGGTCTCTGGAAGATTCATTTCAGCTCAGGTGACCCCCTGCCGCCCAGGATACTGACATGTAAAGGTGCTGCCGGTATCTCTGTTAAGTTTAAATCTCCCGGCGTCACGCGGACCAAAAGCCAGTCACCAGACATGGCGCAGCTTCTTATTGCCCCCCACCCCCATATTAGATGCTGGTGCTGCACCTTCTCCACTATGTCTCTCGGGAAGCAGGGGGTCCCCGGAGTGAAAATGAACACGGATCAGCTCTGAAGACCCCCTACTTCCGCAAAGTAAAAAAAAAAAAACAAGAGGCACCGTGTTCCTCTTAATCATTATTAATCATTAATCATTATACCAAAGCATATCTCCTCTCCCCCTCTCTACAGCAAAGCTGTCTCCTCCCCTTCTCCAGACCCCATCGTGTCCTCTCCCCCTCTCTACAGCAAAGCATATCTCCTCTCCCCCTCTCTACAGCAAAGCTGTCTCCTCTCCTTCTCCAGACCACATCGTGTCCTCTCCCCCTCTCTACAGCAAAGCATATCTTCTCTCCCCCTCTCTACAGCAAAGCATATCTCCTCTCCCCCTCTCTACAGCAAAGCATATCTCCTCTCCCCCTCTCTTCACTAAGACTGTCTTCTCTCCCCTTCTCTAGACCCCACCGCTCCTGTGGGCCTTGACCCCAGCCTGTGACCCCGACCACCGCTCCTGTGCTTCCTGCCTTGACCCCAGCCTGTGACCCCGACCACCGCTCCTGTGCTGCCTGCCTTGACCCCAGCCTCTGACCCCGACCACCGCTCCTGTGCTTCCTGCCTTGACCCCAGCCTGTGACCCCGACCACCGCTCCTGTGCTGCCTGCCTTGACCCCAGCCTGTGACCCCGACCACCGCTCCTGTGCTTCCTGCCTTGACCCCAGCCTGTGACCCCGACCACCGCTCCTGTGCCGCCTGCCTTGTCCCCAGCCTGAATCCTGACTTTGCACCTTTGCCACCTGGATTACAACTACTCCAACAGGACTCTGTCCCGTGGCTTTGGTCATTGATCATATACCCCTCCCTCAGCCCTGCGGGTCACCTTCCTATCGGAGACAAGCACTTTTCTAGTAAAAACGGAAGGGCGGGGTGAAAAATGGAGGGGGTTGAGAGAGGGGTTAGGGGGTAAGAGAGAGAGGGTGTGTGTGTGTGATTCCTGGGGGTGTGTGGTTCTTGGGGGTTGGAAGAGAGGTGTGTGGGGTGGGAGAGTAAGTGCGAGAGGAGGTGGAGATGTGAGACAAAGGGGGCATTGAGTAAGTGAGCGAAAGATAGGGTGTAATAGATAGGGATGGCGGGAGAAAGGTGGAGGAATAAGAGGTGAATGTGAAACGGGGGGGGAGAATGGGGTAAGAGGGGGAGAGCGATAGAGAGGGAGAAGAGAGGAGGGTGGGTGAGAGATGATCAATAACTCATTTTGTATTTGTCCAGGTTTGTCACTTTAAAAATATGGTCCCCTTATATATAGAGGGGTGTATGTATGAGAGATTAATAAAGCTGCTGTTTGTAGGAGTAAAGTTCTTGGCACCCATGATTGTATTACAAGCACCCAGCCTGCACGAATCCAGCACCCTGACACGGTAACGCCCTGTAAATACACACGCAATGCAAACTCCGTAGGAGACGGCAAGGAGGGTTGTATGTATGTATGTATGTATGTATGCATGTATAGTATGTAAGTCTTTATTTATATAGCGCCATTAATGTACACAGCGCTTCACAGCAGTAATACACGTGACAATCATATAAATAACAAATAATACCGATAACACATAATGGGAAGAAGCGCTTCAGACATACAGTAAAAGTAACATTTAGGAAAAGTAGTCCTTCCCCCTAAGAGCTTACAATCTAATTGGTAGGTAGGAAGCACGTACAGAGACAGTAGGAGGGCGTTCTGGTAAGTGCGTCTGCAGGGGGCCAAGCTTTATGTATGAGGTGTATAGTATCACACAGGGTTACAGAAGTATTAATGAATAACCCCTATCGGGAGAAGTTAAACGTTGTAGGAGCAGCTAGGGGAGGAGATGTCCGGAAGGATAATATAATGGATTGGATTCAAGTTTGCGTCTGCAAAATGGTGATGTTTGGTGTGTTCCTTGGTGTCATTTAATCCTAGCAGTCTGAGCCAAAAAGATCAGCATTAGATGTAAGAAAAACCCCTCAAATAACCAGTTTAATACATTCAATTTCACGCCAGCCCAAAAAGATTTACACCGCGTTATGTATCCTCCGGCATCTTCCTAACACCACCCGGTGACCTGGGTTCCCCTTTGTACAGCGTGACGTCTCTGGCATTCCCTCCGTGTGCTAACTGGATGAGCCTTATCGCGTCAGCGCGTCACGCTTTGTTACTGAGCTATTTTTGAAGGCAAACATTGTTTCTAAAAAAAGGAAGAGGGTATCTAAAGGAACAGACGGGGAAATAGGCAGTGAGGACGCAATACTGTATGTTTTAAATATGAACCAGAGGTGACTGGGCTCTTCCAATCAGAACAACCCAAACCGACGCTGAGCCATACACACGCACAAAATACACTGATACGCGGGCGTGAAGCCCTCCAACGTCGCTTACAAAAGTAGCGTTTCTGTGTCTGATGTCCAGATGCTATTAATCATTTTCACAATCATTTTCTCTGGAACTTTTATAAATGACTAAAATTGTGAATTCTGCAATATTTACCCTATAAACAGAAGAGGCTAACCTTTTCTCAGGCAGGCCAGTAATTGGGCACATTTTTTTTTGGCGAGCCACTGTCCTACTCCCCCACCCCCCTCCTCCTCTCACTCAATCCCCCCTTCCTCTCTCACTCAATTCCGCCCCCCCTTCCTGCTCTCACTCAATTCCCCCCTCTCCTCCCCATCTTATTTAAATGCTGGTGTACAGCAGCACTGTACCTCACTGTGGTAATGTCCTTTTGAACCCGGTTTAAATTCCAATGTCAGCTGCTTGTGACCTAAGAGAAGTCATTTAATCTCCCTGTGCCTCAGGCACCCGCAATAGATTGTCAGCTCTGCAGGGCAGGGAGGATTCTATGGCAGTTTTAGTTTATTTGGAAGTTGAGTGGGAGTTTAATTAGGCACTAAAAAAGGATAGTCCTCTCCCTGTCACTTTGCAAGGTCCCATCCTGCTCGACAAAGGGTTAAGTCACGCACCAGGAGAGTAGCTAAAGAAGGTAAAACCCCTCCCATGTCTCAGCTTGCAACCAAGCTCATAAAATGAATTTAAAATACTTATAAGTGTCTGATTTTCGGTAAACAAGGCATTACTTCGGATTAACCCATTAACCTGGAGGAGCGGCTCAGTGAGTGAAGACACTGACTCTGAGAACAGTGACACTGAGTATGAAGCAGGGGATCCTGGTTCAGTTCCCGGTGTCGGCTCCTTGTGACCTTGGGCAAGTCCCTTTATCTCCCTGTGTCTCAAGCCCCTAACACATAGATTGTAAGCTCTACGGGGCAGGAACTCGGACCCGCAAAAGTTCTGTGTACAGCGCTGCGTACACTATCGGCACTATACAAGGGAAACATTTTTATTTTTAAACATGTAATTCAGTCCGTTTATATAGTGTATGAGCAGATGTTGTAATCCGCTCTCGGTTTCACTGTCCGCTTGTTTCTACGCCTGTGCAGAGGGGTCAGTGTTACTTTGTGACACTGTTTGAATGTATTAGCTGCTCACAAACAGAACACTTCCTCTTTCTAAAAATAAACCTTGCACAATATATGCACAGAGAGCCCGGCTCACCCGGCATCCACTCTCCGGCACTGCTTCCGTGCCTAACTAGCCAAGCTCACCCGGCATCCACTCTCCGGCACCGCTTCCATACCTAACTAGCCCAGCTCACCCGGAATCCACTCTCCGGCACTGCTTCCACGCCTAACTAGCCAAGCTCACCCGGAATCCACTCTCCGGCACTGCTTCCATACCAAACTAGCCAAGCTCACCCGGAATCCACTCTCCGGCACTGCTTCCATACCAAACTAGCCAAGCTCACCCGGAATCCACTCTCCGGCACCGCTTCCGCTCCTAACTAGCCCAGCTCACTCAGAATCCACTCTCCTGCACCGCTTCCATACCAAACTAGCCCGGCTCACCCGGAATCCACTCTCCGGCACTGCTTCCATACCTAACTAGCCAAGCTCACCCGGAATCCACTCTCCGGCACTGCTTCCATACCTAACTAGCCAAGCTCACCCGGAATCCACTCTCCGGCACTGCTTCCATACTAAACTAGCAAGCTCACCGGAATCCACTCTCCGGCACTGCCTTCCATACCTACTAGCCAAGCTCACCCGGAATCCACTCTCCGTACCGCTTCCTGCCTAACTAGCCAAGCTCACCCGGAATCCACTCTCCGGCACTGCTTCCATACCTAACTAGCCAAGCTCACCCGGAATCCCCTCTCCGGCACTGCTTCCGTGCCTAACTAGCCCAGCTCACCCGGAATCCACTCTCCGGACATGCTTCCATACTAAACTAGCCAAGCTCACCCGGAATCCCTCTTCCGGCACTGCTTCATACCGCAAAACTCAGCCAGCTCACCCGGAATCCACTCTCGGCACTGCTCTCCTAACTAGCCAAGCTCACCCGAACCACTCTCCGGCATGCTTCCGTGACTAATAGCAAGCTCACCCGGATCCACTCTCCGGCACTGCTTATACCAAACTAGCCAAGCTCACCCGGAATCCACTCTCCGGCACTGCTTCCATACCAAACTAGCCAAGCTCACCCGGAATCCACTCTCCGGCACTGCTCGTGGCCAACTAGCCAGCTCACCGGAATACCACTCTCCGGCAACTGCTTCCATACCTAACTAGCCAAGCTCACCGCATCCACTCTCCGGCACCGCTTCCATACTAACTAGCCAGCTCACCGGAATCCACTCTCCCGGCACTGCTTCATACCAAACTAGCCAAAAGCTCACTCAGAATCCACTCTCCGGCACTGCTTCCATACCTAACTAGCCAAGCTCACCCGAACGATCCACTCTCCGTCGGCACCGCTTCCATACCTAACTAGCCAAGCACAGCGGAATCCACTCTCCGGCACTGTTCCATACCAAACTAGCCAAGCTCACCCGGAATCCACTCTCTGGCACTGCTTCCATACCTAAACTAGCCAAGCTCACCCGGAATCCACTCTTCGGCACTGTTCCAACGCTAACTAGCCCAGCTCACCCGGAATCCAACTCTGGCACTGCTTCCATTCCTAACTAGCCCGGCTCACGGAATCCACTCTCCGGCAATGCTGTTCCGCGCCTCAACTAGCCCAGCTCACACGGAATTCCACTCTCGGCACTGCTTCCACGCCTAACTAGCCAAGCTCACCCGGAATCCACTCTCCGGCACTGCTTCCACGCCTAACTAGCCCACTCACCCGGAATCCACTCTCGGCACTGCTTCCATACCTAACTAGCCCGGCTCACCCGGAATCCACTCTCCGGCACTGCTTCCGCGCCTAACTAGCCCAGCTCACCCGGAATCCACTCTCCGGCACTGCTTCCACGCCTAACTATCCCAGCACACTCAGAATCCACTCTCCGGCACTGCTTCCATACCTAACTAGCCCGGCTCACCCGGAATCCACTCTCCGGCATGGCTTCCATACCTAACTAGCCCAGCTCACCCGGAATCCACTCTCCGGCACCGCTTCCATACTAACTAGCCCGGCTCACCCGGAATACTCCCGGCACGTTCCGCGCCTAACCAGCCAGCACACTCAGAATCCACTCTCCGGCACGCTTCCATACCTAACTAGCAAGCTCACCGGAATCCACTCTCCGGCACTGCTTCCATACCAAACTAGCCAAGTCACCCGGAATCCACTCTCCGGCACGCTTCCATACCTAACTAGCCAAAGCTACTAGAATCCACTCTCGGCACGCTTCCATACCTAACTAGCCAAGCTCACCCGGAATCCACTCTCCGGCACTGCTTCCATACCTAACTAGCCAAGCTCACCGGAATCCACTCTCCGGCACCGCTTCCATACCTAACTAGCAAGCTCACCGGAATCCACTCTCCGGCACTGCTTCCATACCTAAACTAGCCAAGCTCACCCGGAATCCACTCTCGGCACTGCTTCCATACCTAACTAGCCAAGCTCACCGGAATCCACTCTCTGCACTGCTTCATACCAAACTAGCCAAGCTCACCCGGAATCTACTATCCGGCACTGCTTCCATACCTAACTAGCCAAGCTCACCCGGAATCCACTCTCCGGCACTGCTTCCATACCAAACTAGCCAAGCTCACCCGGAATCTACTCTCCGGCACTGGTTCCATACCTAACTAGCCAAGCTCACCCGGAATCCACTCTCCGGCACTGCTTCCATACCTAACTAGCCCGGCTTACTCAGAATCCACTCTCCGGCACTGCTTCTGTACCAAAAATAGCCAAGCTCACCCGGAATCCACTCCGGCATCGCTTCCACGCCTAACTAGCCCAGCTCACCGGAATCCACTCTCCGGCACTGCTCCATACCAACTAGCCCGCTTACTCAGGAATCCATCTCCGGCACTGCTTCCCACGCCTAACTAGCCCAGCTCACCCGGAATCCACTCTCCGGCACTGCTTCCATACCTAACTAGCCCGGCTTACTCAGAATCCACTCTCCGGCACTGCTTCCATACCAAACTAGCCAAGCTCACCCGGAATCCACTCTCCGGCACTGCTTCCGTGCCTAACTAGCCAAGCTCACCCGGAATCCACTCTCCGGCACTGCTTCCATACCAAACTAGCCAAGCTCACCCGGAATCCACTCTCCGGCACTGCTTCCATACCTAACTAGCCAAGCTCACTAGAATCCACTCTCCTGCACTGCTTCCGCGCCTAACTAACCCAGCTCACCCGGAATCTACTCTCCGGCACTGCTTCTGTACCAAACTAACCCAGCTCACCCGGAATCTACTCTCCGGCACTGCTTCCGCACCTAACTAGCCAAGCTCACCCGGAATCTACTCTCCGGCACTGCTTTCGCGCCTAACTAGCCAAGCTCACCCGGAATCCATTCTCCGGCACTGCTTCCGCCTCTAACTGTACAGCCAATAATTGAAGTGTGATGGTAGGCATTGGTACTGGGTAATGCCAATTCTTTACCAAACCACAATGCAGTGCTATATAGCCGGTAATACTCACAAACTACTGTACAGTATGTACGTGTATCAATGTCATTGGTTTCTTCAGAAAGATTTCAATCATCCAAGGGAAAACATGACTTGCAGTATTTGTGTCCAGTGTTGCTTACATCCAGTAAGAACCACTCAGCTTAACTTGTCTGGGTAAAATCAAAGCTTACTGGATACTTGGTGTTCTTCACTGTTCTTCTTTATCTGTTTGGCAAACAATGGCATCAGAATTAATTTGCCAGCTAAAAACCAAAGGGAGAAAAAAAATAAAGTGACAAATGTAGCAGTAAATTCTACGGTTTGCAAATATATCAGATAAAGCAAAGAAAAACCTCCAGAGCAATTGATCGCCATGGAAGCAGCAAAATGAGTTGTACATCCTTCCAGCACTGATGGGGTTAAAATGAAGGACTTAATACTTATGGTTGTCCTGTTCCTTGTAAAGGTTCCAGTCATGTACAGCATGTACCTGTACAGTATTTATGTATAATCTCTATATAGCGCCATCTATGTACATAGTGCTTCACAGCAGTAATACACGTGGCATAATAAAATAGGGTTAACAGGTGTCACTTATTGAACCGGAAGGTCCTGTCTGAAGGACACTCTGTCTATTCTGGAGCCACAGGGTATATGCAGGATATGAGTATGGCCAGATAGATAGCTGAACTCATCCCTCTTTAAAGCACACCAAGTCTTTTAGAATATTCTTAACTTTATGGAGAAAGTCACAGCAAAACAAAGGGTGCTTGTAGATGCTTCTCTGTGAAGGTGCTTTTGTATAAGGGATGTAACCCTGGTCTCTTTTCAGCCCTAGAGACCCCCCATGTAGCGCTCCGAGGCTCTGCGGCACACCAGGCTAGCGGGAGCCGCCATGACAGGTTGCACGAGCATGCGCGTTGGTCGCGCCGGCGCCGTAGGGTAGCACACGCGGTACCAATGCTAAGAGGTCTGAGTGGACTACAATTCCCAGCAGCCTCTGGGGATTGCCTTTCACCCACATCACGTGCAGCAGCCGGCAAATAGGGTTTTGCAGCTTCTCCTGTGGAGGAAGGCTACAATGTTGCGGGGAACACGTTTGGCAGTTGAAGCTGGGAGCAGGAAGGGGGAGGAAGGGTGTAGGGAGCAAGTGGCTCCTACCACAGGTAAGGTAATTCCCCAGATCCAGAGGCCCACATCCCCACCAGGGTAGTGGGTAGCTACTGAGGGACCGCCCCTAGGTTAGGGGCTCTGCCCTTAGGTGTGAGTGTGCAGTTTGTCAGTGTCACGGCTGGTAGTGCTGTGAGCGCTGACAAGTAGGACAGCGTGTGTGTGCAGTGTAGCTGCAGGTATCCGAAAGAGTGCAGTGGGTGGCTGCAGGTTCCGAGTGAGTGCAGTGGGTGGCTGCAGGTTCCGTGTGAGTGCAGTGGGTGGCTGCAGGTTCCGTGAGAGTGCAGTGGGTTGCTGAAGGTTCCGTTTGAGTGCAGTGGGTGGCTGCAGGTTCCGTGTGAGTGCAGTGGGTTGCTGCAGGTTCCGTGTGTGAGTGCAGTGGGTTGCTGCAGGTTCCGTGTGAGTGCAGTGGGTTGTTGCTGCAGGTTCCGTGTGAGTGCAGTGGGTGGCTGCAGGTTCCGTGTGAGTGCAGTGGGTTGCTGCAGGTTCAGTGTGAGTGCAGTGGGTTGCTGCAGGTTCAGTGTGAGTGCAGTTGGTTGCTGCAGGTTCAGTGTGAGTGCAGTGGGTTGCTGCAGGTTCAGTGTGAGTGCAGTGGGTTGCTGCAGGTTCCATGTGAGTGCAGTGCGTTTGCTGCAGAAGTTAGGGAGAGGTTAGTCAGAGGGGACCCGGGTGGTGAAGAGAGAGGTAGTGTGGGTGCAGGGGGTCAGTGACCCACCTGCATAGGACAGGCTACCCCGTAGGCCACTAGGAGTGTTCCCTGAAGACACCAAAGGTTGCTGTGCTGCAGGGACGGCCTATAGTGAGAGCGAGCATCACCCCTTACTGTGTGGACAGCTAGGGACAAAGGGACAAGCGTGTGGAGCGGCTGCTGGCGAGTTGTCGGGGACCAGACGGCTGGACATTGACACCCAGGGGGCAGACCGCTGATTCATCTGACCCTTTGCGAAGAGGTACCGGTCACCGCCGTGACCGGCAGGTACTATATCATCAAGTGCACCAACACCGATCATCAGGCGCTGATCCCGCCTTAGGCTAAACTCTTTGAGGAACACTGAGCGAGTGGTTACAAGACTGAGCCTATACCATATAGTATCATACATGGACACGGTGTGTGGGGCACGCGGTGAGGGGACGGACACGTTACTCTTGATGAGAGTGGCTGGGCCACTAAGGTTACCTGTTGCATTATAGAGTGATAAGGTTACTCTGCATTATCGTTAATACAGTAAAGTTGATTGCATTACATGTGTGTGTATGTATTTCTTGCCCAGGGGAATCTCACATCACGGGGATCCTGGGAAAGTGGAGGCGCTGCGCTAAGTAAGTGTATGAGTGTTATCCCAGGCTCCCAGCTAGCGGAGGCTCATATCTCCTGGAGCCACAGGTGTTATACAGTGACCAGTAGTTCCTTTGGGAGGGTTCAGAAAAAGGGCTACAGGGAGAAGATCAAAAACGGATGGCTTGCAAAGGGGTAGGTAAGAAGGTGTACTCACTCAGCCTGCATGGATGGAGAAAGGAAGTATGAGATTGTCACACAGGAAAAGTGACTGGACTGTGCTAACTGTGAACACAGACAGGGGGGTTGAGACAAACCATCTCAGCTAGGAGGACTAAAGAGGTTGTCAGGGCAACCAGCTATTGGCAGTCTGGAGGGGGAAATGTATCTAAAATGTGGCATTTCCACATGCACTGGGAGTTACAGATACAGGGAAAGCTTACATCCAAATGGAGAAGGCTGGCAGTCAAAACTGCAAAGGGGGGGAACAGAAGTAAACAATCCTGTTCCAGGACACTCTCCAGTAAAAAATTAGAGGTAATACTGGGCATGTATGTGTACACCTCTCTGGACGTAGTGACCTGACCAGCTTGGGGGGCCGCGGGATTTCCCCGAGCAGGGAGAGAGCAGGCCTGTTGTTAGGTGGCTGGGCAGCTTCCTCCATCCTGATTGGCTGCGGCTGGGTAATGCAGCCAATGTCAGGAGTCTGGGGGCGAGGCCAAGGAGAGGAGGAAACAGCATGGAACGGAGAAAGGTTAGAAGGGTGTGTGTGTGTGTGTGTACGTCTGTCTCCCGAGTGTGTCGCACCTTTCACTATTGTGTCCAGTATTTGGAGCCGCCTGGCAACCCTAAATATAACACCTCATGGGGATAAGCACTTCATACATAAAAGTAACACGAGGAAAAGGAGTCCCCTGCCCCGAAGAGCTTACAATCTAAGTGAGAGAGAACGCACGGAGACGGTACGATGTACATTTAACTTAGTAAATATACCGCTGCCGTTAGCTTGTCTTGGGCCTACCCTTCTAGTTCTCTTTATTAACACTATGAGAACATTAATACACGAGAACAAACACATTCACGGCGGTCGCAGTTTTTGGTCACAGCGCGTCGCGCCCTCCTGCTTCTCAGCACAAATCAATGTCTTTTTTTAACCCCAGTAGGGCCAGCAATGTATTTGTTTTGTTTTATCAGAAGCTGATGGCAAATCCTTTACCCCCGGGGGTGTGCAAAGTTTTCTTCATGCGCCCCCCCCCCCCCCTGTCTCCTCTCCCCACCGGCTCGTTCCTCCACCACCCCCAGCACGGCTCCGGCGTCAAATGACGTTGCGGGGTCATGTGACGTCACGTGACCCCGTGGGCGTCATGGTTGCGACGGAGACGCGTCAGTGGAAGGCCAGGTAAGTAAAGTTACAGAGGCCTCGCACAATCCCGGCACTTATTTTAAATGCCTTCGGGGAAGCGCGGCGCCTCTGTAATAGCCGCGCCCCCCTCAGAATATCTCGCGCCCCCCTGCTTTATCCTACCAGGAGATCCCCCTGAAGGAGGTGCTACAACAACACTCCTTATTGTGTATAGGAAGCTGTCGGTGTGCTCTGCCTTTAGATCAGTCTGCAGCAGGGGTGGGCAACTCCAGTCCTCAAGGGCCACCAACAGGACAGGCATCAGGGATAACCCTGATTCTAATGTGTGTGTATCAGTGTGTCTGTATGTGTATCAGTGCCTGTGTGTTAATGTGTGTGTGTTTATTGTGTGTGCATCAGTGTGTCTGTATGTGTATCAGTGCCTGTGTGTTAATGTGTGTGTGTTTATTGTGTGTGCATCAGTGTGTCTGTGTGTATCAGTGCCTGTGTGTTAATGTGCGTGTATATTGTGTGTGCATCAGTGTGTGTGTCTGTGTGTTAATGTGTGTGTATATTGCATGTGCATAGGTGTCCAGTATTGAACCGGACTGTCCTGTATTTGGACACTGTCCATTAAAAAAGTAGAGGTAATACAGGACATGTATGTATATACCGGTATTACCTCTCTGGACATGTATGTGTATACCGGTATTACAGTACCTCTCTGGACATGTATGTATATACCAGTATTACCTCTCTGGGCGTGTATGTGTATACCGATATTACCTCTCTGGGCATGTATGTGTATACCAGTATTACCTCTCTGGGCGTGTATGTGTATACCGGTATTACCTCTCTGGGCGTGTATGTGTATACCGGTATTACCTCTCTGGGTGTGTATGTGTATACCGGTATTACCTCTCTGGGCGTGTATGTGTATACCGGTATTACCTCTCTGGGCGTGTATGTGTATACCGGTATTACCTCTCTGTGTGTGTATGTGTATACCGGTATGACCTCTCTGGGCATGTATGTGTATACCGGTATTACCTCTCTGGGCGTGTATGTGTATACCGGTATTACCTCTTTGGGCGTGTATGTGTATACTGGTATTACCTCTCTGGGCGTGTATGTGTATACCGGTATTACCTCTCTGGGCGTGTATGTATATACCGATATTACCTCTCTGGGCGTGTGTGTGTATACCGATATTACCTCTCTGGGCATGTATGTGTATACCGGTATTACCTCTCTGGGTGTGTATGTGTATACCAGTATTACCTCTCTGGGCGTGTATATGTATACCGGTATTACCTCTCTGGGTGTGTATGTATATACCGGTATTACCTCTCTGGGCGTGTATGTGTATACCGGTATTACCTCTCTGGGCGTGTATGTGTATACCGGTATTACCTCTCTGGGCGTGTATGTATATACCAGTATTACCTCTCTGGACATGTATGTGTATACCGGTATTACCTCTCTGGACATAGTGACCTTATCGGCTTGGGGGGCCTGTGTATCAGTGTCTGTGTGTTAATGTGTGTATCAGTGTGTCTGTATGTGTATTAGTGTCTGTGTGTTAACGTGTGTGTGTATCAGTGTGAGTATGTTTGTTAGTAAACTTGTGCAGCGAGGTAAACAGTATCAGGGGCCGCAGTGCCCGATTAACCCTTTCCCTGCCAGGGAGTCACGTAGTAATGCCACGCCGTGGATGTTATCGTGCCACTGCTGCCCCCGCAGGGTAACCCTGCCCTGCCCCTCACACTGTGTAACACACACTGGCAGCAGGGGTCCCCGTGTGATAGCTGCGAGTCTCTCTGACTAGCGGCACTGTGCCGGCTTTCTGCGCCTTGGTAACACCACGGGAACATCATTTTAATCTGCAACGTATATATATTTATATTTATATTTGGCAGAAATGTATATAACACGAGCATCACCATCAGAAAAAGATGGGGGGGGGGTGCCCTAAAACAAACCAATTTCTCATTAAAAAAGTGGAACTGTAAATAAAGAAAGAAGGTTGGTAGATAGAAATAGCGTGACTCCCCCGCCCCCCCTCCCACCCCCCGTGCTGTCGCACTTCCACCACGGCGTAACCCCTTCACTGCCTGGGGGGGCACATTGCAATAATCCCTCTGCTGCCCCTCCCCCTTCCCATTACAGGAGATGTAAGGCCCTATTTACTAAGCAGTGCTACGCCATAACACACCTATTCCAGAAGACACCTTACACCGCAATCAAGTCAGTCAGAAAGGGCCATATTTACTAAACAGTGCTGGAAGGTGTCTTATAGTAGCCCTGCTTACCGAACATGGCCCTAAAGGCCTCGGAGTTGATTAGTTTTGCTTTGCAGGTCCCTTCGGCAGTTTTGGGGTTAAAACACTCTAAGGTGTCAACCTGGAAGAACCAAAATCAGTGAGATTTTGGGGGCTCCGGACGCTCAGGGCTCTGGCCCCCCAACCCCTCTCCCCAAATTACATTTGGATAGAAAAGTGCCGATTTCGTGACCGGTGACACTGGCGCTTGTGCGACACCGATCCTAAAAAGCAGTGACACCGACACCAGATCGGCGAGACGCCGAGAGCAGCAGCGAGTGGGAAACGCTGTCAGCCACGGCGCAACGCGAGCCACAGAGCAGCGAGGGGAACACGAGGAGTTCTGCCCCACAGAACTTACAATCTAAAACAAACACAACGATTAATGATTACCCGGCGTCTGACCTGTCCGGCGGGCCGAAGTTTGCGCTGCCTGTCGCTGTCCTTGCTGTTTCTTGTTGTTGCTGTAATATCCCAGTCTCGCCTCCTCCCCCCCCCCCCTTCTCCGGCTACTGTTTTTAACCTTTTCAATGAATAGACCAGAGAGAGAGAGGGAAAAAAAAGCTCTTTTTCCGGGATGTTGATCGGTCACCGGACAGCAGTGCCATCTACTGTATGCTATGTGCAAAGGAATCGGTTAACCCCTTCCACTCCCCGCTTCAGAGGTTCAGCTAACAAGTGACCTTACTTAGGCGCAAAGCCCTCTTAGGAGCAATGTGAACGACCGGCAGCATTAAAGGTTCAAGATTGATACTGTTTCAAAATAAAAAATAAATTTTTTTTTATTTGTGTCACTTTTAAGTCTGAAGCGCTTCTTGCCACAACGTGTTATTTGTACAATTTGATATTTATATGACTGTCACGTGTATTACTGCTGTGACGCGCTATGTACATTAATGGCGCTATATAAATAAAGACATACATACATACATACATACTTTTAGTGTTTCTGTAGCGACCAAATGCTTTGTAAAGTTGTTAATCTGCATCTAATGTTTTGTGAACAGGCAGCGAATCTACAGGTTCATTTTGAATTCCCCTTTACGTCTTATTTTTATTTATATATTAAAATATATATATATATCAAAAATCCAAAAGATCCGCAGCACTCACTGGTTAGTATCAAAAGTACAACACTTTAATTTATATCCCAAGCATCCATAGGAGCGTGATGAACGGCCGCTCCGTCCTGTATGTACCCCTGATGCTTGGGATATAAATGAAAGTGTTCTGCTTCTGATGCTTCCCAGTAATTGCTGCGGGTTCTTTGGATTATTGATTTCTCTATCTTTGCTGCGGGATGGTGATGCTGGCCGCACTGCAAGCGCCCCGACTACTACGATAAGATAAGTGATTTGATCTATTTTTACCAATTTGAGTGCCCTGAACATTCTTGTTTTGTATATACCGAAACGTTGGGTATATGTGCTAGTTTCTTTAATACAGTTTATAGCCGCTGGGTGGGCTTCCTGGGGGGATACATTTCAGGGTTATCATACATGTAGCACCCTGCTGAAAATTCCCCTTGCTCTGCATGTCAGCCCTGGTAGCCGCAGGCAGTGCTGGGGTTAAACGGTCCTCACAGGGCCAGACATGTGAGCAGTAGTTGCTATTATAATGTGTCTATTATGTATCCCCTTCCAGGCAAGTGTTGGGCTCCTGTGACCTCTGGAAGTTGCCAGAGGTCACATGTCAGTGGGGTGACCAAGTGGCAACAGGTAAATGTGCCCAGTTACTGGGGCAGTGTTTAGCCACGCCCTAGATATGAAAGGTGGGGATCCACCCCTTTATCCCCAGACCCCCAGGGAGGATCGTACCACCAGGAAGCCCCCAGGGATCTATTCTAATTTTGAACCCCAACTCCAGATCCATCAAGGGGGGGTCTCCAGGTTATGCTAGTCTGTGGGGTATGTATAGGGGTATATTTTTCCTAGTTAGGGCAAGTTCCCAGAACTAGGGGGGCCCATAGGAACGAGGAAATTAGGAAGTCTATGCCTTTTGAAGGGGTTGTTCTCTATCCAGTTCACTAGAAGGGTCTATGCCAGGAGGGCCAGGGTTAAATCCCATGGGTGGTCCTGGGAACGCAAGAGGTCTATGGAGAGTGAGCATCATCTGCCGGGGTATGGAGAACACTAAGGCCTTAAGTTTCAAGACTCAGGAAACACCTGTCCTGTTACTGTCTGTCTGCCTATTTTTGTTGTTCAATAAACTGAAGTTATACAGTTCCTGGCGCCCTCTCCTGTTATTAACCCCTTATTACAAGCTGGCACGGAGCCACCATCATCAGCCCTGAGATGCACAGGTAACCGCTGAGAGAATACCCTTTCTGAGCAGCTACAAACCCTGTCAATGCACAAACACTGTCTATCTACCTCATTTTCACAGTTACCCCCTATCCCTGCTGCCGGGGGGGGGGGGGGCAGGGGATAGGGGTGTTACCTACACAACAGTGAAGAAGCAGAAATTCCCAAAAAGTCTCGCCAAAGGTAATGATTTATTCAGGGGCAGCGAAGACAGACGTTCCTGAATAAATCATTACCTTTTGGCGAGACTTTTTGTCATTGGAGTTCTACTTCTTTTGGGGAATTCCGCTTCTCTGCCTTTGTTTCATCTTTTGTGTTGGCCACACATGCAGTCTTTCCCCTCCTCCCCCCCCCCCCCCCCCCCCCCCCCCATTGAGACATTTGTTTCTTCAGGGGTTATTGTACAAGAAAAGCTGAACAGGGGGGAGTAGGTGAGTAATTGGGCTGGGTTTTCAGCTGCGTATCACAGCCAGTTAAAGCGCTGTGTGATGTGGGAGAGCAGGAGAACTGTAACGTTTCCTTCTTAGAGACTATTTGGTCATTACAAAATAATGGTGTGAAGGACCAACATATGTATAACACGCATGTAACATGTATTCTGTATCTAAATACTAGACCCATGAATATAAGCCTCCGGTACGTGTCTACTACAGCTGATAGAAAAGCTAATGGCAGCAATGGGAGCCGAGTAAAAGGAAGTTTGAAAGATTTCAGGGGTGACATTTTTAGGGACCACAGTAATATGATGTGAAGCTGCTTCCCAGTGCTGGAGGAGAAATCAGCTTCTCTAGCACCGGGAAGACGGTTTCACAGCACACTGAGTAAGGACCTTAGAAAACTAATGTTTTAGAGACTGGCCAGATCTGTGGGATGTGCGGACGGATGAGAGCCTGATGGACGGACAAGAGGCTAACAGACGAAGGACGGACAGACGAGAGACTGACTGGTGGACGGATGAGGGACTGACTGGTGGACGAACGAGGGACTGACTGACGGATGGACGATGGACAAGAGCCTAACGGATGAGGGACTGACAGACAGACGATGACTGACGGATGAGTGACTGAAGGACAGATGGACGAATGACGGACAGATGGACGAGGAACTGACGGATGGACGAGGGACTGAAGGACAGACGGACGAGGGACTGAAGGACAGACGGACGAGGGATTGACTGACGGCCGGACAAGGGGCTGACGGACGGACGGGGGACTGAAGGACAGACGGACAAGGGGCTGACGGACGGACGAGAGACAGATCCACCCAGACTTGGTCATGAAAACAAAGGAACAAATAAAGAAAGAAATAACAATGAAGTGATTGATATCACGAAACGCGCTGGGTTAGCGGTTTTATTTTGAGGTTTGGGCCGGTAGCCCAACTCCTGAGGAGTTCTGGTCCCACCAACTGACTGACGGAGCACACAGCAGGAGACAGAAATAAGGATCCAGACAGTGCAGGACCAGACAGGAGCCTCTGAGTGGGCACCACACTTCCCCTTGAAAGCGGGACGGCTTTTATTTATGGATTATTTATGGACACCGTGTGACTGCAAACCATGTGTGGTTTTTTTATAAATATTTTGCATTAAAACTGTCCTCTGTGGGCGTTTTGTTCGCTTTCTCTATTTTCTTTCCCCACATGCACTGAAGGAGGAGTGGAAAAGCACACGCTCAAGATCAGCACACGCCCGAGAGCCGCACACGCCCCAGAGTCGAACACGCCCGAGAGCAGCACACGCCCAAGAGCCGCACACGACCGAGAGCCGCACACAACCCAGAGTTGCACACACGCCCGAGAGCCGCACACGCCTGAGAGCAGCACACGCCCGAGAGCCGCACACGCCCGAGAGCCGCACACGCCTGAGAGCAGCACACGCCCGAGAGCCGCACATACCCCAGAGTCGCACACGACCGAGAGCCGCACACGACCGAGAGCCGCACACGCCCGAGAGCCACACACGACCGAGAATCGCACACGCCCGAGAGCAGCACACACCCCAGAGCAGCACACGCCCAAGATCAGCACACGCCCGAGAGCCACAAACGGCAGAGAGCCACAAACGCCCGAGAGCCGCACACGCCTGAGATCAGCACACGCCTGAGATCAGCACACGCCTGAGATCCCTGGTTCTACTTTTGGAACTATTTCTTTAACTACAGATAAGATTCATCACCATTTGATTACTGTTACTCTATGGGACTTTATTTTATCATAGGCTGTAAAGTATAGTTATTTACTGTGCATGCAATGTCTTGTATATCATATATAACCTTTTTCACTTAATGTAACTGTATTTTTCCTTTCAAAAATAAATATCTAGTTTACAAAAAGAAAAAAAACACATCAATAACCTATTTTAGTAGCAAAATGATAAGAACATTGCCTTTGGTTTGTGTACACATGATTCAGTTTCCAGTGTCACCTCTCTTTGTGACTGAGCAAGTTACTTAGGGGATAATTCAAAATAGTCCAAAGTGGCCCGTTATCAGCAGAAAAACCCTATTAACTTCAAAAGGAGTATTTGGCCGATATAGGCACTATATAGAATTACCCCCCAAGTCTCTCTGGGCCTCCCTAGTTAGTTTGTAAGCTCTGCAGGGCAGAGATTTACTGTGCCTGTCAAGTTCTATGTACAACACTGTGATAGGGCTGAATCCCTGTCTTAAAGCTCTTCATTAGAAAGCCTGTATTGCTCTGAGGGATCCAGCAGGGAGTTGGTTAATTGCAGCTACAGACACTTAACCAGGCTCCAAACCTGGCTCATCAGACAGCTAGAAAAGCCGCCTGCAGGAGGCTCTGTTGCACAGAAGAGAGTCACAGGAACAACTGGCCTTGAGCACAGGACGGGACTGCCAGCAAGATCCCTAGAAACCAGGCCTCTATTTCAGGGCACCGTGGACCCTGCATCCCGCCAGAGGGTGGCCCCCCAACGGACACCAACCCAGACCCAGAGACTGACATAAAGGGCCCCTGCTTACAGGTACCTCTTTGGAGTCAGGTTGGCAAGAGGCTGATCCTCCCAGCCCTGCAGATAGGGACTGGGAAAGTGAGTTATCCCTCACACAGGGATAGGCTGTTTGTTTATTTGTGCGCTTCCTTTAAATGCATTATTTAAAGTGACGGGCTGAATAAAAGCCATGGTTTAGTTTCCCCAAATATGAGTCTCTGGTTGTACCTCTGCGCACGTCTCTTACAAGTGCCATAGAAGAAACATTAATATTATTAGCAGTAGTCATTATCTATAACACATAATTATTATAAGTTGTGATACCTTTTTACGGACTGAGCAAAGTTTGTATTGATACTGCACGTTTACAGCAGATAACCTTCATTAGGCAAAAACATACACTAATTAACATTTATTAAATACCAAAAATTCCAAAGAGATTTAAATGACTATAAACAAGGTTGAATCTATTGATACAAGGGGCAGTCAAGAAACAGGAGGATCTCTGTCAGCTATTCCTCCTTCGAGATTGGACTGTGTGAGAATGAGGACAGGCGAGATCACAGATCACACACCAGGACCCAGCAGAACGAGAGACAAGAAGAGAGGCGTTCTGGAGAAGCTCTGCCTCTTATAGAGGAAAGACCAGTAGAATATGCCGGAAGACAGACAGGGCCCACAACTGAGATCGTAGTGTTATCGTCCATAAAGTGAGAGTCTGACAGATCTATCCATCTTCAATTTACAGTACCTGACTTTCAACTCAATAGCAGTCATATTTCACTGTTAAAGAAGGGCCGTTCCTTTTTTCATTTCAATGTGTTTGAAAGTGTGAAAGATGTAAATGTTTTTGCTAGAAAATTGCTGGTACACACATTCTATACCAGAAAGAGGGATCCGGTCATTAGTCCTGATAGCCTGGGCACAGGGATCAGCTAAAACCTCAACTTAAATCAAGAGGTAACCTACCTATGGAAGAGCAAAAGTCTCTTGAAGCAGTCAGCAAAATGATGGATTTAGCGATGAAAGCATCGGATAAGGGTGGCGTCAGAGATGTGTGCAGAGGTATATTTAATGGCAACCGATTATGGTGAAATTAAATTGCGGCTTTATTGTATAGATATACATATCTACATATATCTATACATATATACATACACTATCTATCTATATATACATATATATATATCTATATACATATATATATCTATATATTATATATATATATATATAGATATATATATATACATATATCTACATACATATATACATACACATATCTAGACACACACAAAGAAAATACTGCAATCAGAACAACGTATATATAATCAGATATTAAAGCCAAAAAATTATCCCAGTAAATAAAGAATGGAATTGGCGGTGCTAAGGATCAGAATCAATATAGAACACAAATTGTCCCACAATTTCTCTCACTCAGTCCCAGTGGCCAGATACTACTGTAACTATAAGGCCCTGTTGGTGCCGGCACAGAGTTGGAGCTCGTGTATTATATGTTGGCATTATGCTGTAGGCGCAGGCCTGTTACTTCACAAAGGGCAGTGTAAGCGGTGTACAATGAAAGGGATACTGCAGGGTAGCAGGAGTGGCACCCTGGGTGTTGTTCCACATGTCCTACTCACTGCTTTGGGACCCCCTGGTTTACGTGGTCTCCTTTACAACAAGGATACACTCTCCGGTGCGTTCCAGCTACCTCCAGGACGCGCTGCTCTATGAGACTGGAAAGACTCTGCTACCCACTGTATCTCTCGGCAGACTACTTGAGACAGGCACTCCCTCTTTCTCACACCCTGAGGCCCTCTCCCTACCCACGTGCTGCTCCTAGCTTATATCTCTTGCCATTCCTCCTTTGTGGCCATTGGCCGGAGCGCATGTCCATCACTATGCTTATGTGTGTCCTTAGCGGTGTTACAGTTGTATATTTGTGTTTGTAAATGTTGAGTATAAATGTGTGTATGTATATGATTTGTATATGGTATACATGTCTGTGTTACAGTAATGGTGCATGTTTGGCATGTATGTATATGGTGTGTGCGCTGCGCATATACATAATGTATATGTATATACATAGGATGCATAATGTATGCGTGCATATCTTTTTCTTGTGTACAGTATATGTAACCCCCTGTGAGATTACCTTAAGGGCTTAACTGCCCCTTCCCTATCACATGGTGCTGGGTTGATTCAGCAGAAGTTAGGCCCTGCCCCCTTCAGCCTGGAGACAGTGACATCATGCTAGGTTATAAATAGAAGGGGAAGCTAATGGAACTCAGATCCCAGAAGGAGTTGGAGAAGTGAATAGCTTATATATAGTTCCTATGTTTGAGTCCCACCAAGATGGTCTTATACTACTCCCAATGTATACAGAGAGACAGACTATGCCCAGAGGGGGCTCCACCAGCCGCAGCCTCTAGGCATAGTTGCACCAGCTCAACCAGTGGCTCCATCGCTGGCTCTCACCCAGAAGGCAACATAGTGGCAGGTCACCCTGAAATCAAGAGGCTGATCACAGTAGTACTAGGCCCGTCAAGGACCCCGAGGATTTGGAGCGCTACCAGTGCTGCCGAGCAGAGGGACTCTGTAGGTAGCACTATATAAAGCCTCAGCACCTCCCTAGTGGACCGGGATGGGGGCAGCTAGGGAAGCCGTGCAAACAGTATTGGTCAAGGACACCCAATTGGAAATACAAGATGACCTCTCTGAGGCTGTGCCTACAAGATAATAAAGCTGCTGTTTGGATTAATACAGTTCCTGGCGTCCATCATTGTTTACCAACTCCAGGCCTACACGGAGCAAGTTAATAAGGTTAATACGCAGAGAATGACCCAGCACAGACGGAAACCTCACCTGCTTCAGTTCTGTGTGCAGTCCAAGGCCTTGCTACCTGGTTGACAAGGCAGGGAATGTGCACCAGGGATAAATTACTTTCTGGTAAATAGGAATAAATATCCAGTATGAGTTTCTGTCGGAAAAGATTTAAGGGGCAACAAACCTCGGGTAATAAAGCTGCCACGTGCAGTGCTTTTAGATTGGATTTTGTGGGTAAAGGACCATCCCAGACATGGAAGCTTTCATGTAATAATATAACCCACGTAGGGACATATTGAGGTCCAATGCAGTTTGAATTCAATTGAGTTGATCTAGGTGTACCATGACTATTCTGGGGCCATAGGGTATATGCAGGATATGAGTATGGCCAGATAGCTGAACTCATCCCTCTTTGAAAGCACACCAAGTCCTTTAGAATATTCTTAACTTTATTGAGAAAGTCACAGCAAAATAAAGGGTGCTTGTAGATGCTTCTCTGTGAAGGTGCTTTTGTATACGGGAGAAGGTCAAAAACGGATGGCTTGCAAAGGGTAGGTAAGAAGGTGTACTCACTCAGCCTGCATGGACGGAGAGAGGAAGTATGAGATTCCTGTCACACAGGAAAAGTGACTGGACTGTGCTAACTGTGAACACAGACAGGGGAGTTGAGACAAACCATCTCAGCTAGGAGGACTAAAGAGGTTGTCAGGGCAACCAGCTATTGGCAGTCTGGAGGGTGAAATGTATCTAAAATGTAGCATTTCCACATGCACTGGGAGATACAGCTGCAGGGAAAGCTTACATCCAAATAGAGAAGGCTGGCAGTCAAAACTGCAAAGGGGGGAACAGAAATAAGCAATCCTGTTCCAGGACACGGTCATTCTGCTTTGTGATCTTATACTAATGACAGCCCCTACCCAGGAACCAGGGAGGAATCTGAATACCGGAACAAGATGGACACTAAGTCGGGTAGCAAATGTGTAATTGTATTTAAATATATTTCGGTAATTTGATAATGGGCTGTACATACGTGTAGTGTTGTGTGTAATTATTCAGTTAAAGGCACAGCGGACTATGCCAAAAAGAACATGATAGACATTAAAGCTGCAGACCAAGCAATATCCTACATGTGTGTTTTTTTTATAAATTAGAACTGTACTATGAGAAAATACTTTAAAAAAAAATAACGACAACTCTGAATTACATTTTTATGTATTACAATGTAACAAGCATTTTTTGTTTCTATAGCAACCATTTACAAAGTCACATCCCCTTTCTCTTCTGAAACGGGCTCTGGCATACCCCTTTTTGAGCTCTCTCTCTAGCAGTGCACTCATTGTATCTAGTGACTGCCTGGTCACATGATCTTCCCAACAGAACTTTGTCCTATTAATATGCAAATGCATTCCACTGACTACAGAATGCTCCTCTGCAGACATTTAGTGAACCCCCGAACCGAATGTTCCCTGTTCAATCGGCAACTTAGCTAAAATGGAGGAGGAGGAGTTAGGAGTTGGGAACTTTAGGGACGGGGATTCTAGGTCCCCTAGGTCTTCAGAGGAGTAGGCAGGTAGCTTCTCAGCAGGTGTAATGGCTAGGGCACAGTTCGGCCTGGAAGAGGCACACAAGGACCTTGAGAAAGAACCAAGAAATTAAGTTGCTGACGCAGAACATTTTTATGTATTATAATGTAACAAGCATTTTTTGTTTCTATAGCAACCATTTACAAAGTCACATCCCCTTCCTCTTTTGAAACAGGCTCTGGCACGCCCCTTTTTGAGCCTTGCCCTCTCTCTAGCAGTGCACCAATTGTATCTAGTGACATGATCTTCTCCACAGAGCTTTGCATCTTTGGACCTCTTCTGCTGCACTGACAGACATTTTGAACTCCTGAGCCGAATATTCGCTGATTGATCACAGGAGAACGGATCGATCAGCAACGTAGCTAATTACTTATCATTGTGTGGATTGTATTGATGCACATATTAAAGGGGGAGGCAGGGGGGGGGGGACTGGCAGCTTGGACTGCTGCTTTAAGAAGAGCCCAGCAGATGCTTCTGTACTACTGTACAGTAGCTGTTACAATGTGTTATCACTGGAGGGAGCCCTTCGCATGCTGTGAATTGTTAGACACCTGGCTCTAGAAATTACATTTAGTCTAAGGCTGCGATTATAGTAACTGCGTGTGGCGTGAGAACAAATGTGTGTTCCTCAATGAGGCCGCTCATAGTGTGCGCGAGCGCTGCAGAGCGACCACGCGGGGGCGATTTTTGAAAAAAACAAATGAATTTGTTTTTTTCGGGCAACGTGAGCGTTTCAGCTAATGAGGACGACCCAGCCCGGTGACGCGTCCGCCACGCATCCCGTTCGCCTCCAGCCTCAGTGCACCCATCGCTCGGGCAACAGGCAGGCGCGACGCCATGCGCTCCTACTATCATCACGGCCTAAGAATCTACACATGGGGCTCAACCTTTAGCAGCCCACCCGTCATCCTGGCGCTGTATTCCTGACAAATCCCATAGGTGGCACTCTGGGGTCTTCTGATCCAGGAGCCCAGATCATGTAAGAATTCCATAACTAGGAAATCTTTATGATTGAATGTATGATGCGAAACACACCTATTTGTATTACGCCGCGTTGTATTATTGGTCGCGGCGGCTCGTGTGACGGTGCCCGCCGCCAAAACAAATACCTTGTTGTGAGTCATGCTGCACATAGTGAGCGCTTACCGCGACCCGCGCTGAATTTGTCCCTCCATGCGATGGCCGCGTGACGTCTCACGTGAAGCGGTTCAGCCAATGATGGCAAAACCGCTCGCGTGATGTCATGGACCACGCCTCCGCCACGCCCCCTGTCGCCTCCCGATGCCGCCTGCCTACAGTGCAGGTTTTGCGCGCGCACCCTGCATGAGTGACATCACGCGGACGCGCGCGTCCATCTGCGGCCACTATAATGGCGGCCTTGTCACTTTTGCTGTTTGCGCTGCTAATTTTGCACCATTTGAAAATCACGATCTAACATAGCTGCTCACAGTCTTTACAGGGAGAGCAGAATATAGTGATCAGGTCATATCTTCAATGTTATAAGCTACAAACTGGCCTTTTGCGGGAAGCACTATATCAGCACCCACTCAATAAACCTACTCAATCCAGTTGAGTTTTGTTTATGTTTAATAAAGTCAAAAGTGTCCGAATTCTCTGACTTCCACCACAACTGCCCAGAAATATCTACACTGGCTCCAACTGCAACTGCCAAGCCTCAGCCTGGTCCAATGTATAATTCATATGGTGTGGGCGCCTGCAAATGAAGGTTTAACATGCGCGTTCCAGCCGAGCCAAACTGGCTTTGTAAAAGCGCCCATGTAATATTAACTCCTCGGCCAGAAATATATAAACATTCGGAAATTATCCTATGGGCAGCAACGCCTAATAAAGACGGGAATCCAAAAAAAATTTTGTTTTCACAACTAGGGTTGCCAGGCGGCTTCTCCAAAAATACTGGACACAATGGTGAAAGGTGCAGCGCGCTCGACACACACACCTCTCTCCACTCCATGCTGTTTCCTCCTCTCCTTGGCCCCAACCCCAGGCTCCTGATACATCCTCCTTATTGGCTGCTTTACCCAGCAGCATTCAATCCGCATGGAGGAAGCTGCCCAAACCTCTAACAGCCCTGCTCTCTCCCTGCTCAGGGAAATCCCGCGACCCCCCAAGCCGGTCAAGTCACTATGTCCAGAGACGTCATACCAGTATACACTTACATGTCCTGTATAACCTCTAATTTTTTACTGAACAGAGTGCCCAAATACAGGACAGTCCGGTTCAATGCTGGACACCTACTGTCGCGGCGGAGCTTATTCTAACATTTGCCCAGTCTCGGCCGCGACAGATACCGAGCGCGCGCCGAGTGTTCTCGCACGCGTGTCGGAGGATCGGTCCTCCGATCGAGGCATCCCGCTCCCCTCTCCGGGTCCGCCGGGTCCCCCCACCGCCATCCCCCACATTAGGGGAGCCCTGGGCACGCGTGCCATGCGCGCACGCTCCCGATGAAGCGTGACCGCGCATCGATGACACGCGGCACGCCGAGGGAAAACAATACAAAAGCCGGGAAACCTCGCGGCTTGCGGCTCTAGCCGTATTAGAATAAGCAGTGTCGCCACTGTATTCACAACCGACTCAAGTTCTGCCCCCAGCTCCTGGTTGAAGTGAATCATTATACATAGCAGAACACATAGCTATATATGCATATAGGTGTAACACGTGGTCCTCCCTCTCCCCCCCCCCCCCCCCCAACATCACTTAGGGACCAGTGTATGGGAGTGGGCGCATTGCCACGATTGTATGGTGCTCTACCTGTCGGTTTGCAGGAGGTCTGAGTTGTCTGCCAGATGGTAAAGAGACAGGAACAGGACTGGCTCGCAGGTCTCTGGGTTCTTCATGGTGTTGTCAGCGCCTCCAGCGGTGATGGAACCCAAGGAGTGTAGGTGTCAGCCCCCATCACTACACAATTACCTCCCTCCTGCCCAGGAACTGACACCGGAGGCAGAGGTATCTTGAAAGGTACTTTATTGCAGGGCATTCTGCATCAGCTCTTCTAGCAGCATATATCACACTCCACTTGCACCAGGCTGTCTAGACAGTGCACCTTCATCAATAGTGCTCTAATCCAGGTGGTCTTTAGGCTAGCCAGCCTAAAGTGAGCAAGCTTGCCCTTCATGGGGAACACTCACAGCTCCCACCTCACTCTCGCCAGGGCTCAGAGAGGAACACCCTCACCCTCCTTACTCCAGGAGGAGCAGGGGGCAAAGACTACCTCACTCCCTGAGGATCAGGGAGCAAAAGCCGACACTAACTTTTAGGCTACTCCCCTAGAAAACTCTGGAAGGGGCGGGCTCATGGACTGTACCAACCTACAAGTGGGCTGTCACCACCTCCCTTCCTTCACTTTCTGGGGAAGCAGAAGGGGGCTCTATGGCCCATACTGTAGATTAACCTGCTAAGGCCTGGATCTTAACAAGACTTACATAGCAGATACACTATGTGGAGAGAAACAGGTACAGATGGACATACCCTGTTTTATAGGTATATAAACATTTCTAAAGATATATACAGCTCAACCCTATTATAACGCAAGTCGTTACAACGCGAATCCTCAAAACGCGATGCAAGCGTGGCTCCCAATTTTCGTATTTATGAATACTTTACAAAACGATTATTGGCGTCTAAAATACTTTATTGTACAATGCATACAGTGGTACATTATTTCTAACGCGATCCGCTTATACCGCGATGTGATTCTTTGGACCCCAAGCACAGCGTTATAAGGGGGTTGAGCAGGGCCGGAATAAGACCTTTAGAGGCCCTAAGCACTTAATATATGTTGGTGCCCCCATATATATCTCATTCAAAATATAAACAATAATAAACCGTAAAATAACATTTTATTTTTCGAAATGAAACAAAACATACAGTAATATGGAAAATAATGTTTATTTTTGTATACTTCCACTTTACTTATATTTGAAAAGTTTTCTGCTACTTTTTCTAATTGCGAAGTCTTTGATCAGATCCTCAAAACGAATCTTACATAACACACCTGCTTCTATACGTAGTAGAGATAAGGCATCCAGCCGGCCTTGCTGCATAGTTGCTATGTTGGGATTTTTAATATACTTCAACTGAGAAAATGAACGCTCAGCTGAGCAATTTGTGACCATAACTGCACCATTTGCAGTTTTGCACCATATGGTCCATGGTAAATCTGGCAATGGAAAATTTCTGTGGTGCCCCCTTCCCTTGATGCCCTAAGCACGTGCTTATTTTGCTTAATGGTTAATCCAGCCCTGGGGTTGAGCTATATATATGTAGCCCTTTTTCTGAACCCTCCCAAAGGAACTACTGGTCGCTGTACAACACCTGCGGCTCCAGGAGATCTGAGCCTCCGCTAGCTGGGAGCCTAGGGTAACACTCATACACTTACTTAGCGCAGCGCCTCCACTTACCCAGGATCCCCGTGATGTGTGATTCCCCTGGGCAAGAAATACATACACACACATGTGATGCAACCAACTTTACTGTAATAATGATAATGCACGGTAACCTTATCACTCTATAATGCAACGTAGCAATAACGCATCTCAATACACACACTTATACTCTAACGGTATCACCTTAGTGGCTCGGCCACTCTCATCAGAAGAAACGTCTCCGTCCCCTCACCGCGTGCCCCACACACCGTGTCCATATATAGTACTGTATTGGTATAGGCTCAGTTCTTTAACCACTCGCTCAGTGTTCCTAAAGAGTTTAGCCTAAGGCGGGATCAGCGCCTGTTGACCGGTGTTGGTGCACTTGATGTTATAGTACCTTCCGCCACGGCGGTGACCGGTACCTCTTCGCAAAGGGTCAGATGAATCAGCGGTCTGCCTCCTGGGTCTCAATGTCCAGCCGTCTGGTCCCAGACGACTCGCCAGCAAACCTGCTCCGCACGCTTGTCCCTTTGTCCCTAGCTGTCTACACAGTAAGGGGTGATGCTCGCTACCACTATGGGGCATCCCTGCAGCACAGCAACCTTCAGTGACTTCAGGGAACACTCCTAGGGGCCTACGGGGTAGAACTGTCCTATGCAGGCGGTTCACTGACCCCCTGCACCCACACTACCTCTCCCTTCACCTCCCGGATCCCCTCTCACTAACTTCTACCTAACACTTCAGAAACCCCACTGCACACAACCTGGTACCTGCAGCAACCGCACTGCACACAGTACCTGCAGCAACCGTGCTGCACACACACACTGTGCCTAAGTGTCAGCGCACACAGCACTGACAGCCGTGACACTGACAAGACTGCACACTCGCCCACACCTAAGGGCAGGGTCCCTAACCTAGGGGCCGTCCCTCCCCTGGTGGGGATTGGGGCCTGCCTGGGATCTGGGGAACTACCTTACCTGGTGCAGGAGCCACTTGTTCCCTACACCCTTCCTTCCCCTTCTTGCCCCCAGCTCCAACTGCTGTCGCACCAAAGCCCGCGAAATGTATCTATTGCTCCTCTCTGAGAACCCTGGGCCCTCATTTGCCACAATGAGGCACCTGGTGCCTGCCTCCCTATGCCTCATGGGAATTGTAGTCCCGTGGAGGCTGCTAACACATTGGGGCCGTGTGCGCACTTGCCCTGCGCATGCGTGAGTCCCTAATGGCCGCCGCAACATTCTAACTGTTCCCGCGCTTGGGCGATCACGGCGCATGCGCGCGCATCGGCAATGGCGGCCCCCGCTCCGGTGGCACCCGCGACCGCTCGGCAAACTCGGAGGGGTTTCTCTGGGGGCAAAATAAGACCGGGGTTACATATATATATATAATTTTATATATATATATATATATGTATATATTTATATATATATTTCAGAAAAGGTTCCACGTGTGTTAGACTGTTCAGATAGGTCTTAGTACAGTATATATCCAAAAGGATCCAACAAGCTTTTCCCTTTGCAGCTTTGGTCTTGTGTGTGCTCTGTTCACTCACCAAAGAAACCCAGGCGGGTCTGGAAGAAAGACAAAGCGCACGTAGTTTCAGAGCCTAGAAACACATTGGGGCCGCGTGCGCGCCTCTCCTGCGCATGCGCGAACATCTAATGGCCGCCTCACTGTTTCCTGAGCTGTCCCTGCCTCCCTGGCTAGCCCTGCGCATGCGCGAGTCTTTAGGGGCAGCCTCAACCTTTCCCTGCCTATTCTCGCGCTCGCGCGACTTCTCCCTGACTCTGGGACAGTCCCTGTGCATGCGCGATCACTGCGCATGCGCGAGTCCCTCTATAATGGCGGCGCCCTCTTCGTCCGGTTCCGAGAGCACCGTGACGCGCGTGCGGCCTTGGCAACCGGCCGCACGCGTCCCCGGCAACCCCCGAGCCGGGACCTGACTGCCCTCACCTCCCGTAGCGCCCGACGGGGCCGCCATTAGACTCGGCGGCACCCGCGATCGGCAGAGAGGTGAGGGGGTTGCTGGCACTCCGGGGAGACCTAGCTACACAAGCAACACACATTGTGACTGGGATGTATACATGTATACGTCCTTGTCCATCTTTTATTATTTGCCTGTTTACTTTGTTTCAAAATAATGCACCAGATCTGAAGTGGCCTGAACGTTGGTAAATAATCACGTGAAATACTGTACATTTCATGTGCGAGACAATTATATTGAAAACAGAAATCCTAAATATACCTTGAGAGTGTGATCACCTGTTTTCACATTTCTCCCCAAATGTGCTGTGTTTTGAGCTGCTCTATATTTCGGGGGTTTTCCTGGATTTTCAAAGATGATGCCTGCAATAGGAAGCTGCAACATCATCCCGCCAATGACATTCTGGCTTCCTGTTGACATGTGATGTGGCGGCCATTTTGATTTCCTAAATTAGATCTGGAACACGGGCTACGAAAACGTTACGTATTTCTGGGAACTGGGAATCCCCGGAGCAAAACAAAAAACAAAAACATTGCTTCAGCTCCGGAAAAGACCACTCAGTTCAAATTGTATAAATAATATATTAACATGGAACCAGAATACTAGAGGGAAGAGTGTG
Organism: Ascaphus truei; assembly: GCA_036426205.1. Lineage (NCBI taxonomy): Eukaryota > Metazoa > Chordata > Amphibia > Anura > Ascaphidae > Ascaphus > Ascaphus truei. Next base: position 282,458,476 of record CM071569.1, read on the forward strand.
GCAGTGGCTATTTGAAATTCCCAGAGTGGAAACATAATGAATGATACTTCCGGAGTGCAAGTGCAGAAAGGTTCTATAGTAAGGTCAGACGCAATGTGGAATGTACTACCCATGGAAACTGTCATGGCAGATGCAGTAGATATCTTTAGGAAAAGGTTAGACATCTTTTCTGAAAGATAAGGTGTACAGGCATATACTAAACAAATTAAACAAAGGAAGAGCATTGATCCATGAAGAAATCTGATTGCCATTACTGGTCAGGATGTTTTCACTAGAGAGTTTTTTATTTGCCTTTCTCTAGATCAAGATAACTATAAATATAAGGTGAGTGTCCTGGATAATTAGAATTTAACAAAGGTTGAACTAGATGGACGTGTATTTTTAATGTAATCTGCCATGTGCATGTCGCCCCCCCCCCCCCCCTCAATGGGGTTGCCAGTTTGCTGCAAGGGGTTAACAGTAGAGCAGCATATGCTAGGCCCCACCCTGTGTTGCCACAGGGATACTGATGTCACAGCAGAATGTATAGGAGAGGAGGAAGGTTCTGTAAGGTTAAGTTCCTGGAAGACAAGAGGAGAGGAGCCTCGGGGAGGAGAGATAGGGATTATGTTCCCAAAGTAATAGGAGAGATCAGGCCCCCATGTTTGTTATGCTACTGATAGGGACAGTGCCCTTTAGTAAGGATCCCAATGACATGGCTAATGGAAACATGCAGGTACCAGAGAAGGGAAGACAGACATGCCACAGAGGGCCATATGCAGAGGGATATCGGGTGTCAGCGGATCAGATCTACAGGCAGATCCACCTACGTAGTCTCCTCAATCAGTAGGGAAGTAGCAGTTCCCAACCCGGAATAGGCGTTACCTGCACAGAACTGGACAGGATCCCAGTAAGGGCCAAAGTAGACGGGGTATAACGGACATTACTCCAAAGGGGGGTCCGTTCCAATGCAAGTAATACAGCCAAGTATTTGCACCTCCCTCTGAGTGTTAAGCGTGGGCAGCTAGGGAAGTACTGTGTCATGAGTAACCAAGAGTGTTTTAAAGCAAAGTACAATCATGTCGAGTATGTGTGTGAAGTGTCCCCTGTGCCTGGGGACATGAATAAGGATTGAAGTTGTACTACAAAGGTTCCTGGCACCCATCATCTCCACCCTTGCTACCTCATCGCCAGGCCGCCTGAATCCAGCACCCGGAATTGAGATAAACTATGCCGAGAAGCCAAATATTGTGCACCGGTGTAATGTCCCTGGGAGCCGGGCAGGACACGAAGGGTTACATACAGTAACTATGTCACTAAATCATTTTACATTGTTTGCATCACGAAAGACAACACATGGAATCCACGCGAGTTAAACAACAATCACAACAATTATCTTAGTCAGTGACCATGTAGAGGTTTGATGAATATATTCTGCCCGTTGCTATATTGGGCCATATTTGCTAAGTGGTGCGATGCCACAAGACACCTTGTGCCGAAAGACACCACGCAGCCCATTCAAATGAATGTAACTCAGAGGCTCGCCTGACGTCGTCAACTAGCTTCATAGCATATTGAATAGAGCCTGAGAGGGTAATTCAATATAGTCCAAAGCTGCCTTCGGGCCATTATCAGACAATAACGCCCATTGACGTTAACAAGGAGTTCTCATCCGATAATGGGCCGACAGCTGCTTTGAGCTATATTGACTTAGCCCCTCAGTGTGATAAGGTGCAGAATTGTAGTGCTACAGTAGTATGGGAATACATTGATTGTTCACAGCGCACACAGAACAAACATGTTTTACTCAGAAGGTTATCAGGCCTAAGGAAGCCCATTCCCGCCTGTTTTATTTTCCCTTCGGCTCACCCAGAACATATTTGGAGATAAGAACAAATACCTCCGTTTACTTTCCCTTGGGATTGATCTTTCTCTGTACCTCATTTCAGAACGATTCATGCCAGTGTTATGCTGAGGGAAGAGAAACAGGGGGGTCTTTCTTAAATAAGTGAGAGAGACTTGAGGGGAGGTGTTGTGGAAGAGACCTGGGGGGGTGGCGGGGGAAGAGATAATGGGGGAGGGAGAGAAAGGGGAGGGTAGAGAGAATGGGGGGTGGAGAGAGAAAGAGAGAGTGTGTGAGAGAGAAAGGGGGAAGAGAGGGGAGGGGTTGAGAGAATGGGAGATGGAGAGAGAGAGAGAAGGGGGGAGAGGGAGAGAAGGGAGGGGTTAAGAGAATGGGGAAGGAGAAAGAGAAAGGGGGGAGAGAGAGAGAGAACATAGGACAGATTCACAAATACAGTTAAGAATTACCGGATTGTTTTGTCTCTGTGAACTTGCGCAGTGGGTGAAACTCGCCCCGGGTGCAAAAATACCTAGTTCCTCGCCTGGCCACACACTGAAAATCCTAGACTGCAATGCATTAGGCTCTAGGGCACCCATGATGGCGGCCTCAACACCGTGGAGCGGATCCCGATGGCTGGAACAGATGGAACTGGACAGACCCGGGAGCTTGGCCGTAGGGACGAGTGGAGCGTCACAGAGTTGGTGAAGGGCAGGAGTCTTCTGAGAGACAGCAGGTGAACATACCTCAAGTCAATGGCAGTTACCGCTGGATCAGGGTTCAATACCCCCATCTCTTCTTAGCAATCCCAGCGTCAGGGCTCTATCCTGTGAAGACGATATAGTACTGCACACAAAGTGCCTGCAACAGGAAGGATTCAGGGCTGTGTGGGGGATACAGACACTCACGCAGGCAGAGGCAGCCCTCAGAGCCGCCTTTATTACAGCACAGACATCGTACAAACTACAGATACAAGTATGCAGCCGAGCCTTGCACGTCCCGCGTAGCGCTTTCAGAGTGAGAGAGGGGCGCATTTTCCGTTTAAATCCGAATCCGACGCGGATTTTAAAGCTGCAGACCAAGCAATATCCTACGTGTGTTATTTTTAATAAATTAGTTCTGTACGATGTGAAAATACTTGGAGCATTTTTTTTAAAACAACTCTGAATGACATGTTTAATGTAATAAAGTAACAAGCATTTTTTTGTTTCTATAACGACCATTTACAAAGTCACATCCCCTTCCTCTTCTGAAACAGGCTCAGGCCCACCACCAAACAGAATTATAATAGAGGGGGAGAGGAGTATATTGAATTCGACGTCGTTGCATCACCACCGCTATCCCCCTCACTGCAGTACTGCACCACCACGCTATCCCCCTCACTGCAGTACTGCACTTCCACGCTATCCCCCTCACTGCAGTGCTGCACCACAACGCTATCCCCCTCACTGCAGTGCTGCATCACAACCTCTATCCCCTTCACTGCAGTGTTGCACCACCACCGCTATCCCCCTCACTGCAGTGCTGCACCACCACCGCTATCCCCCTCACTGCAGTGCTGCACCACCACCGCTATCCCCCTCACTGCAGTGCTGCACCACCACCGCTATCCCCCTCACTGCAGTGTTGCACCACAACCGCTTATCACCTCACTGCATGCTGCACCAACCTCGCTATCCCCTCACTCAGTGTGTTGCACCACAACGCTATCCAATCACTGCAGCGCTGAGGCACCACAATCCGTATCCCCCTTTACTCAGTCCGCCACCACCCACCGCTAATTACCATCCCTGCACAACTGACACCCGCACCGTACCGCTATCCCGCACTCCTGCAGTCCTAACCACCACACGCTATGCCCCCTCACTGCAGTGCTGCACACTCGCTATCCCCCTCACGCAGTGCTGCATCACAAAACCGCTGTACCCCCCTCACGCGTGCTGCTCACCACAACCGCTATCCCCCCGCCAGGCTGCCATCACAAACCTCTATCAACTCCACATGCAGTCCTCGCTGCACCAACCACCTACCCCTCACTGCAGAACTGCAGACAACCCTCCTATCCCCCTCACTGCAGTCCTGCACCACAAACACTATCCCATCACTATCTGCACCACAATCGCTATCCCCCTCACTGCAGTGCTGCACCACCACCGCTATCCCCCCTCACTGCAGTGCTTGAATCACAACTCTATACCCCTCACTGCGAGTACTGCCCACAACATGCTAGTACCCCCTCACTGCAGTCCTGCACCACCACCGCTATTCCCCCTCACTGGCAGGGCTGCGCCACCCAACCTATACCCTCCTCCTGCGCATCTGCACCACCACCGCTATCCCCCTCACTGCAGTGCTGCACCAACAAACCCTAACCCCTCACGACGTCCTGCGCACCACAGCTATACCCCTCACTGCAGTGCTGCAACCACCCGCTATCCCCCCTCACTGCAGTGCTGCACCACCACCAGCTACCCCCTCACTGAAGTGCTGTCACCACACCGCTATACCTCACTGCGGCTGCACCACACCTTAACCCCTCACTGCAGTGCTGCACCACCTCCGCTATCACCTCACTGTAGTCCTGCACCACCACCGCTATCCCCCTCATGCAGTTGCACACACCCCGCTATCCCCCTCACTGCAGTGACTGAACCCAAACTGTTGATCCCCTTCACGGCAGTGCTGAACCCACACCGCATACCCCCTCACGGCAGTGCTGCACCACAACTCGCTATATCCCCTCACTGCAGTCTCTGCACAACCTATGCTATCCGCCCTCACTGCAGTGCTTGACATGCACCAACCCTATGCCCCTCACTGCGTCTGCACCCCACCTATATCCCCGCATCACGAGTGTTGCACCAAAAACCTCTATCCCCCTCACTGCAGGCTGCACACCCACCGACTATTCCGCCTCAACTGCAGTGCTTCACCCACAACCGCTATACCCCTCACTGCAGTGCTGCACCACCACCCGACTATCCCCCTCACTGCAGTGTTGCACCACACCGACTCTCCCCTCACTGCAGTCTGCACCACACCGCTATCCCCTCACTGCAGTCGCGCCACCACCACCGCTATCCCCCTCACTGCAGTGCCTGCACCACCCACCGTATCCCCCTCACTGCAGTGCTGCACCACAACCGCTATCCCCCTCACTGCAGTCTGCACCACCACAGCTATCCCCCTCACTGCCGTGCTGCACCACCACCGCTCATCCCCCTCGGACTCCTGCACCCCACGCTACTCCCCTTCACTGCAGTGTTCGTCACCCAACCACAGCTTCCCTCCCTACACTGCAGTAATCTGCACCACCCACCGCTATCCCCCCTCACTGGCAGTGTCTGGCACCCAAACGCTATCCCCCCACTCGGCAGTGTGCACCACACACGCCTATCCCCCCTCACTGCCAGTCGCTGCACCACACACCCGCTTATCACCCCTCCCCCACTGCAGATGCTGCACCACCAACCGCATACCCCCTCACTGCAGTGTCACCTCCCAACCGCCGCTATCCACCCCTCATGCAGTGGACCACGTCGCTATGCACCCTCACCCCACACCGCTATTCACCACCCTCACTGCAGTGCTGCACCACCACCGCTATCCCACTCTGCAGCCTGTTACACACACAGATCCCCCTTCACTGCGTGCTGCAACCTCGCACCCACTGCCAAAACTGCCCGCTACCGTCAGTCCTTATCACTGCACCACCACCGCTTATCACCTCCCCTTCCTGCAGGTCTGTCATCACACTACCGCTATCCCCCTACTGCAGTGTATCACCCACCACCTGATCGATCCCCCCTCACTGCGAGTGCTGCAAATAAACACTCACTTCTCTCACCGCCTCTATCCCCCTCCACTGCATGCTGCATCCACCACCGCTATCCCCCTCACTACAGTCCTGTACCACAACCTGCTACTCCCTCTCAACTGCAGTCTGCACCCAACTCCTATCCACCCACTGCATTGATGCACCCACACCGCTTACCCTCCTCGGTACCAACCGCACCCCTTCTGCAGTGCTGCATTAAAATAACCTCTATTCCATCCCCTCACTGCAGTCTTGCACCCACCATCCCTATCCCTCACTGCATTGCAGTGCTGCACCCAATACCCGCTACCTCACTCATCTGCACCTCCCATCATCCCCATGCGTGCCTCAAAACTTATAATCCCCCTCACTGCAGTGCTGCACCAACAACCGCTTCGTCTACCTGCACTGCAGTGCGCAACCACACCACCGCTATCCCCTCACTCAAGAGCTGCCCACCACCGCTACCCCCTACTGAGTGCTGCCCACCACACCCGCGTATCCCCCTCACTGCAGTCCTTGAAACCACAAACCGTCTTAACCCCCAGTCACGTCGACAACGTGCCCTAAGCTGCCTCTTCACCCCACCACCGCTAATCCCCTCACTGCAGTGCTGACCCACCTAACGCTATCCCCATCCATGCGTGTGCACCACCACCGCTAACCCTCCTGCGGCTGCACCACCATCTGCTATACCCCTCATGCAAGTGCTTGCACCCACCTCAGCTATCCCCCTCACTGTAGTCCTGCCACCCCAAACCGAATTTCCCCTAACTGCAGTGTTTTGCACCACCCAACGCTAATCCCCTACACTTGCAATGCTGCACACCCCAACCTTTATCCACCCTCACTGCAGTGCTGACACCCCAACCTATATCCCCCTACTGCAGTGCTTGAGCGCCACAACGCTTATAACCCCACTGCGTCCTGCACCACAACCGCTATACCCCTCACGAGTGCTGCACCAACCTACCGCTATCCCCTCACTGCAGTGCGGCATCACAAACCTCTATGCCCCTCACTGCAGTGTTGTACCACCACCGCTATCCCCCTCAATGCAGTGCGCACCCCAACCTCTATCCCCCTCACTGCAGTGCGCGCACCACCGCTATCCCCTCACTGCAGTGCTGCACCCCAACCTCTATCCCCCTCACTGCAGTGCTTCACCACAACCGCTATACCCCTCACTGCAGTGCTGCACCACCACCGCATCCCCCTACTGGCAGTGTTGCACACCACCGCTATCCCTCACCGCAGCTCTGCACCACCAACGCTATTCCCCTCACTGCAGTCCTGCACACCAGCGCTGATTACCCCCTCACTGCAGTGCTGCACCACCACCGCTTCCCCTCACTGCAGGTTGCACCACCACCGCTATCCCCCTCACTGCAGTCTGGACCCACCAAAGCTTCCCCTCATGCAGCTGCACCCAACTCTATCCCCCACTGCAGTCTGCACCACCAACGCTTATCCCCTCACTGCAGTCTGCACCACAACGCTATCCCCCTCACTGCAGTGCTGCACACACCACCCAGCTATCCCCTCAACTGCATGTGCTGGCACAACACCACGCCATATCCCCTCACTGCAGTGCTGCCACCACCCGCTATCCCCATCACTGCAGTGATTGGCAACACCAACCGCTATCCCCCTCAATGACAGTAGCTGCACCCACACACACGGCTCACCCCCTCACTGCAGTGTTGCACCACCACCGATATCCCCCTCACTGCAGTCTGCACCACAACGCTATCCCCTCACTGCAGTGCTGCACCACCACCGCTATACCCCTCATGACAGTGTTTTGTACACCAACCGCTATCCCCCTCAGTGCAGTCCTGCCACACACAACCACTGTCCCCTCAGCAGCTGCACCCACCGCATCCCCCTCCCATTGCAGTGCTGACCACAACCGCTATCCCCCTCACTTGCAGTGCTGCACACACACCGCTATCCCCTCACTGCAGTTGCTGCACCACAACCTCACATCCCTCACGTGAGTGCCTGCATCACCAAATCCCTATCCCCTCACTGCAGTGCTGGCACCACCCGCTATCCCCTCAATGCAGTGTGCACACAACGACTATTCCCTCACTGGCAGTGCTGCCACCACAACCGCTATCCCCTCAACTGCAGTGCTGCACCACCAACCGCTATCCCCCTCACTGCAGTGCTGCACAACAACCGTATCCCCCTCCACTGCAGTGCGCCGCACTTACAACCGCTATCCCCTCAATGCAGTCCGCACCACCTCCGCATCACCCTCAGTGCCACGTGCTGCACTCACACCGCTATCCCCTCTATGCCAGTTGCACCCACAACCGCTATTCCCCCTCAACGCAGTGCTGCACACCAACCCGCTATCCCCCTCACTGCAGCTGCAGCCACCCAAACGCTATCCCCCTCACTGCAGTGCTGCACCACATCCGCTATCCCCCCTCACATGCAGTCCTGCACCACCAACGTATCTCCCCTCATGCTGCGCACCAACCGCTATCCCCTCACAGCAGTGTGCACCACACACGCTATCCCCCTCACTGCAGTCCTGCACCCACAACCACTCAGTCCCCTCAGCAGTCCTGCACCACCACCGCTATCCCCCTCAATGCAGTGCTGCACCACAACCGCTATCCCCCTCACTGCAGTGCTGCACCACCACCGCTATCCCCCTCACTGCAGTGCTGCACCACAACCACTATCCCCCTCACTGCAGTCCTGCACCACCACCTCTATCCCCCTCACTGCAGTGCTGCACCACCACCGCTATCCCCCTCAATGCAGTGCTGCACCACAACCGCTATCCACCTCACTGCAGTGCTGCACCACAACCGCTATCCCCCTCACTGCAGTGCTGCACCACAACCGCTATCCCCCTCACTGCAGTGCTGCATCACAACCGCTATCCCCCTCACTGGAATCCTGCACCACAACGTGATTTTTATTGAGGGGTAAAGTTGGAGAGAACAGAAACGCTCACAAAGGAGTGAGGAAACAGTAAATAGAAAAAGCAGCAGGGAGGGCATAGTGAGCTGTACCCATAGTTCCAGCCCCCATGCCTGTACAACCACACACGGGGCAAAATCACTGCAGCAGCAGAAGCCACTAGAGACCAGCGAGCCGGACTTTTCCTCCGACAGGTTGTCATGGGAACTCTCTCTGACGGGAGTTCCAGTTAACAACAAATTCCTTCTTCCTCAAGGTCGTTTTGTTTTGTTGCGGTTGTGCAACATTTCTTAACCTCTTCCCGGCCAGAAAGCCCCGCAGCACATCGCAAAGGCAAGAGCGTCAGGTATTTAGGCCCAGATGTTAGCAAAGGGATTAGAGGAGTGATGAAGCCTGATAACGGCCCCAAATTCAGCGGGGATTGTCCGCAATCTGTAGGTACACTCAATTCAAGGTAAGTGGGTCAACACAATTTGGGGACGGCTTGCATTTTTAAGGCCAATTTCTGCATACCCTTCAAATGCTCCCGGGTAGTCGACACTGTTTCCTGGTCTCTGCGGGGTGCAGCTGTTGGATTACAGCTGCACACATAGCACCTATGCCTGCTATTGAGGGTGATCCTGTTATCTCTCTGTTGCTGCTGATACTATGTAAAGCTTGGAAATGGAGCAGCCGGGAGATTGATGACACTCACTCAATGTAGAACAAGAACAAAAAAAAACAGAAAAACTAGGGCTAAAGTGTTTTTTTTTAACCTCTCCCTCACTGCCCAGAAATAAAATAAATACGAATGTTTTTATCGGTGAACTGATCCATATTATTAGCCGTTAGAGGGCTGGGGGTCCCGGGTTTTCCAGAGTACCACCGGACCTCCGGCACTGCCGGATTATGTGATGGATGCATGAGCGATCCCATGGTGCGACCAGGCCCCAGACGCATCAACGGAAATTAAGGGAGGGTAACGCTTCCATTTAAATCAGGCTGGTCTCCATAAGACATGGTCCCCGGAAGGATACTGGTGCTCAGAGGTACCTTGATAATGTGCGGCATTCACTTTTGTTCTTTTTTTATCCATGAAACTCATAAATCATTTTTTTCTATTGGAGCTCACCTCTCGATTGCTTCCTTTCAGGTGGTAGTGTGCCGCACCACTGCAACTTTTTCCTGGTCTCCATAAGAGCTACTCACGTGCCTGTAACCTCCTCTGTCCTGTACTGAAGAAGGATCTATTGTCCCATAGAGAGAGGAATGACAGGCAGGCGCTTGTCAAACTGTGACGGTCCTAGGGGTACGGACAACCACTTATTTTTATTCTTACATTCAGAGTACCACTACGTTTTTATTTTTATTTTCTCCCCCACTCCTCCTACTGGCACTCCCCTAGTTGCAAACTGGGGATAGACCAGGGGTGTAACCCGGTCTGGGGTAGGGCATTTTGGTTTGGTGGTGGGGCAGTGATGGTGAAGTGGCATTGCTCCAATAGAGGAGGGCACCGGACATAGAAGGGGGAAACACAAGGGGGAAACAGCGCAATAACATTTAAAACCATATATACAGTGTGTGTAAAACATACTGGACACCTAACAAGCTCCAATTAAACCCCCAAAATACCCACAACATATATATAAGCATATGAGTGTCAGAAGAGTGCTACTGAGCATGGCAATATGCATTAAAACCAGAGACATAACATAAAACACAGACAAAGCTCAGTTTTTAGCACATCTAGTGAGACTCATACACGTACAGTGCCTAAATATATATGGATAAATATCTAAACTAATAAGTAATGGTCTTTTAGTTTGACATTTTTGGCCAAAATTGTTGTAAGCCCCTGAGCCAACGCCAAGGCAGACCACATATCAGGGGTCCTCAACGCTAATATAAATTCTATAACCTGTTTAATAACAGGAAGAATGATTATAGTAAATCTGTCAATATTAGCTGTAAAGTTCTGTCTGACTGAAGCTTTTATTAACCTGTACATTACCAGGAAAAGCACTCTGTATTAGAGATGCACAGCCAAACTGCAAGCCAAAGTTCTGTCTGACTGAAGCTTTATTAACCTGTACATTACCAGGAAGCACTCTGTATTAGAGATGTCAACAGCCAAACTGCAAGCAGGCAAGTTCCCGAGTGGAAGATGCTATGGAGTGAGCCCATAACCATTTAAATGTGGGAGGGGGTGAGCTTAAATTAAGTAGGAGGTTGCCCAACCTCCAATCAGCCTGACTAGCTGGACAAGAATTGTAAAACAACTGAGACACCTAACAAGCTCCAATTAAACCCCCAAAATACCCACAAACATATATATAAGCATATGAGTGTCAGAAGAGTGCTACTGAGCATGGCAATATGCATTAAAACCAGAGACATAACATAAAACACAGACAAAGCTCAGTTTTTAGCACATCTAGTGGACTCATACACGGTTACAGTGCCTAAATATATATGTAAATATCTAATAACTAATAAGTAATGGTCTTTAGTTTGACATTTTTGGCCAAATTGTTGTTAAGCCCCTGAGCCAACGCCAAGGCAGACCACATATCAGGGGTCCCTAACGCTAATATAAATTCTATAAACCTGTTTAATAACAGGAAGAATGATTTATAGTAAATCTGTCAATATTAGCTGTAAAGTTCTGTCTGAACTGAGCTTTTATTAACCTGTACATTACAGGAAAAGCACTCTGTATTAGAGATGTCACAGCCAAACTGCAAGCCAAAGTTCTGTCTGACTGAAGCTTTTATTAACCTGTACATTACCAGGAAAAGCACTCTGTATTAGAGATGTCACAGCCAAACTGCAAGCAGGCAAGTTCCCCTGTGGAAGATGCTATGGAGTGAGCCATAACCATTAAATGTGGGAGGGGGTGAGCTTAAATTAAGTAGGAGGTTGCCAACCTCCAATAGCCATGCCTAGCTGCGAAGAATTGTAAAACATACTGGACACCTAACAAGCTCCAATTAAACCCCCAAAATACCACACAACATATAATAGCATATGAGTGTATCGAAGAGTGCTACTGAGCATGGCAATATGCATTAAAACCAGAGACATAACATAAAACACAGACAAAGCTCAGTTTTTAGCACATCTAGTGAGACTCATACACGGTACAGTGCCTAAATATATATGGATAAATCTAAAACAATAAGTAAATGGTCTTTTTAGTTTGACATTTTTGGCCAAAATTGTTGTAAGCCCCTGAGCCAACGCCAAGGCAGACCACATATCAGGGGTCCCTAACGCTAATATAAATTCTTAATAACCTGTTTAATAACAGGAAGATGATTTATAGTAAATCTGTCAATATTAGCGTAAAGTTCTGTCTGACTGAAGTTTTATTACCTGTACATTACCAGGAAAAGCACTTGTATTAGAGATGTCACAGCCAACTGCAAGCCAAAGTTCTGTCTGACTGAAGCTTTTATTACCTGGACATTACCAGGAAAAGCACTCTGTATTAGAGATGTCACAGCCAAACTGCAGCAGGCAAGTTCCCCTGAGTGAAGATGCTATGGAGTGAGCCCTAAACCATTTAAAGTGGGAGGGGGTGAGCTTAAATTAAGTAGGAGGTTGCCAAACCTCCAATCAGCATGACTAGTGGACAAGAATTGTAAAACATACTGGACACCTAACAAGCTCCAATTAAACCCCCAAATACCCACAACATATATAAGCATATAGTGTCCGAAGAGTGCTACTGAGCATGGCAATATGATTAAACACAGAGACATAACATAAAACACAGACAAAGCTCAGTTTTTAGCACATCTTAGTGAGACTCATACCGGTACAGTGCCTAAATATATATGGATAAATATCTAATAACATAGTAAATGTCTTTTATATGTGGTCTGCCTGGCGTTGGCTCAGGGGCTTACAACAATTTTGGCCAAAATGTCAAACTAAAGACACCGTTTATCGTATTAGTTATTAGATATTTATCCATATATATTTAGGCACTGTACCGTGTATGAGTCTCACTAGATGTGCTAAAAACTGAGCTTTGTCTGTGTTTTATGTTATGTCTCTGGTTTTAATACAGTGTGTGTAGACAGAACTTTAGCACCGGATAGAAAAGATGTATTAAAAATGAAAGGAAAAAGGGCAGAATCAGGGGTGGTTAAAATATAGCTTTCTTAACCTACTATAATAGAGAGGAAAACAAAATCAGTACTATAATAAAGATAAACACTGGCAAAGTCTTAAAAATGACCCCATTTTAAAAGACAACATTCCAGGCAGACCCAATGTGATATTTAGCAGGGCACAGAATTTAAAGAACAGACTGGCACCGTGTGCCCTTAAAGGTGTTAAAGAACCCACAAATAACTGACAGACAGGAAGTTTCTTTGGATAATAATAATTATTCTTTGTTCTTGTATAGTGCTGCTAGTTTTACATAGCGCTTCACAGACACAGCCCCTGCCACATAGAGCTTACAATCTATGTTCTTTGGTGCCTGAGGCACAGGGAGATAAGGTGACTTGCCCAAGGTCACAAGGAGCTGACACCAGGAATTGAACCAGGTTTCCCTGCTTCAAGCACAGTGCCAGAGTCAATGTCTTTACTCGCTGAGCTGCTCCTTCTCCCCGTGTGTATCATGTCAAGCGTGCCACTTCTGGGCAAAAGATACATTTAAAGTTCCATCTTGTATATCAGGAGATTCTTTTCAGATGAATAAATACATGATTTAAAACCAGGGACGAACATGAAACACAGACAGAGCTCAATGCACATCCAGCGAAACTTTATACACGGTACAGTGCCTAAATATACATGTATTGATATCTATTAAATAAAATAGTCTTTTAGTTTAACATTTTGGCCAAATTGTTGTAGGCCCCTGAGCCACTGCACAGCAGACCAAACCTCAAGGGTCCCTACACTAATATAAATTCTTAATAACCTGTGCATTGCCAGGAAGAATGATTTATAATAAATCTGTCAAAATTAGTTGCAAAGTTCTAAGTCTGATTGAAGCTTTTATTAACCTGTACATTACCAGGAAAAGCACTCTGTATTAGATTTGTCACAGCCAAACTGCAAGCAAGCAAGTGCTCAGTAGCACTCCTCTGTGACACTTATACGCTTATATATATATATGTTGTGGCTATTTTGGGGGTTCAATATGAGCTTGTGGGTGTTCTATATGAATAAATACATGAACTGTAAAACTGATTCGGTGATCTACCTACGGGAGTGCCCATGTGGCCTCCTGTATGTAGAAAAGACCGGTAAAAATACATATCCTAGAACATTTGGGCAACAACCCAAGAAAAGTCTAGACCCATTGTGGTTCCAAAATTCTGTCTGAGGCACAGGGCTTATCCTATACTGGTACTGTATTGAGCATGTCTTTACCACACTGGAGAGGAGGCGATACAGCCCTAGATCTTATTAAACGAGAGGCCTTCTGGATCCACAAATTGAGAATGCCAGTCCCAAATGGACTGAATGTGAACAATGAAATAAAAGCATTCCTATCTTAGGCCCACAATTCTGTAGGCCTGATCAAAAAGGGGTGAAATACAAGGATAACATTTTAATATGTAGATCTGAATATTAGTATTTCCAATTTTTGGGGGGACATTTAGGTACATCTATATCCCTATTCCATTGTGGCTCTTTTCCAGCTTTGCCATATTCCTTCATGGTCAGAATCGGCTGAATAAGGGATTCAGATGTTCGTACGGATAACTTTCGAATAATTTCAAAGCTAAAGTAAAAATCTTGCATAACACATCCAAAACCACCTTTGGGAACCTCTGTTTTTCCTGCCTCAAGTAAAATGAAGAGAAAGATATAGGATAAGTACCTGAAAGGGGCATATATTTACAGGTGAGCTGAGGTTCCGGACAGATTCTACGTCACGTCCGATTTTCCTGTCTATCGTTCGGAGTTATATTGATCCTCGTTTTTCTTCTTTCTTCTTTCTTTTCCTCCACATTCTCTTTTCCCGATTTTGGAGAAAGTTAGCTGTATATATGTTTAGAGATCGATTTGATAATATCTGCATATGACATTTGAATGCTGGCACGAGTTTTCAATGATATACACTGATCTTGAGTGATGACTTGGGATAAGTGCACGTAGTTATTCTCGATTGGGATGTATTAGTCAGTCTCTTACTGTGAGATCGTGAAATGTGGAGCTATTTATCAGTACGGACGGGTTAAGGAGGGCGAGCTCTGAAAAACACTAGCCCATAATCTCTATTATGTATGGCGTAAAATACTAGTTTTATCTGCTATCTGCATTTACTGTGTTTTTCCTTTGTACAAGTGTATAATGTATTTGACCTTTTAAAGAGAGCTCCAGTGTACTCCGGCGAGATATAGTACAGAGTCCCTTATGATAGAAAGACATGATATAATCATTTTAACACCTTCAGGGAAAGTCTGTCTACTACAAAGTCTTCTCTTGATGTTCTGGCTGCGAAGAAGTGTGATATTGAATTGCATTTAAAATGATGAACCCTTTGTATGCACAGATATTAGTCTGTGTATCATTACATGGTGTATGATATGTCTACTTGAGAAAGTAACTGTCTAGGGCCAACTCCAGTCCTCAAGAGCTACCAACAGGTCACGTTTTCAGGATATCCCTGCTTCAGCACAGGTGGCTCAATCAGCCAGCTGTGATTGAACCACCTGTGCTGAAGCGGGGATATCCTGAATACCTGGCCTGTTGGTGGCCCTTGAGAACGAGACTTGCCCTCCCCTGATGTACACCATTGTGTTTTCCATCTGTTTCCCTGAGATCACCCTTCCCGCTCCGGCCACCCGCGCAGAAACCGCCGGTTTGGAATATGCGATTTGTTATTGCAGTAAATGTGAGCAGACGCAGCAGAACATCCACATTCCCCCACGTACATATGCTTTTTAATGTCACTGTGCTATTTTCCTCTGGTGCTTTCTCCCTGCGTTCCCGATGCCCTGCGGCGTTCCCCTCGCTTTGCAGAATAACGATGTGTGTGAACGAGCTCTCGGAACGGGTCCCTGTGCAGGGTTTGGCTGAAGGATTGTCGTACTTTTTATTCAATGTGAATTCTATTCGCTTGCACATGTGTTATTATATATTGGTAGAACTCACTCATCGCGAGTAATTACATGTTAACTAATTGTACACACTTGTTTTTATGTACAGTAATCAGCACTGTTACACATGTATGGACATAACGCCCTGTAATTATTTACCAAGTCACTTATATATACTGTGGGAGCGCCCACGAGAACATTGTTTGGTATAAAATCGCACCGATACAGTCTGGATATATTCCGTGGCAGAGGTTATACTTTGAGTCAATGTATAGTTTTGTGAGGTTATACTCTGTGACAGTGTATAGTGCGGTCAGGTTATACTCTGTGTCTGTGTATAGTGCGGTCAGGTTATATTCTGTGTCTGTGTATAGTACGTCAGGTTATACTCTGTGTCTGTGTATACTGTGGTGCGGTCAGGTTATACTCTGTGTCAGTGTATACTGTGGTGCGGTCAGGTTATACTCTGACTGTGTATAGTGCAGTCAGGTAATACTCTGTATCAGGTTATGCTCTGTGTCTGTGTATAGTGCGGTCAGGTTATACTCTGTGTCTGTGTATAGTGCAGTCAGGTTATACTCTGTATCAGTGTATACATTGGCATAGAGTATAACTTGACCGCACAATACATTGGCACAGGGTATAACTTGATAGCATTATACACTGACACAAAGTATAACCTAACTGCACTATACACTAATGCAGAGTATAACCTGACCGCACTATACACTGATGCACTGTACAAGTGTGAGGGGAAAGAAGGGGTGACACATGGGGTGAGGTAGATAGGCTGACACATGGGGGGGGGGGGGGGAGGGATACGGGGGCAGTGGGTGACAGCGGGGGCAATAACAGGCCAGACATACAAGCTCAGCAGTATATAATAGAACTGCCCCAGTGGATTCTGCTATAGAAGGGGTACATGGCGGTGGGTGACAGGGGGGGTAATAACAGGCCAGACACACAAGGTCAGCAGTATATAGTAGAACTGCCCCAGTGGGTCCTGCTATAGAAGGGGTGCATGGCGGTGGGTGACAGGGGGGGTATAACAGGCCAGACATACAAGCTCAGCAGTATATAATAGAACTGCCCCATTGGGTTCTGCTATAGAAGGGGTGCATGGCTGGGGGTATTTACTTCATTCAGCTGCAACATGTGTTATTAAGGGGGACCCCACATTTAGAGCAGGACAATCCTTGCATTACCCATAGACACCACATAAAGGACGGCCAGATTGCCCTAACAGATGCGCTCGCTGTAACAGGCCTGGTGGTTATACTCCACACCAGTAATAAATCACAGACACACTCGTGCAACAGTACAAAGTGATTTTATTCATGTATTTAGCCTGTCTACGATTTCACTCCATGAAACTGACTGTACGATCAACACATGGTTCAAGTCAAATAAAAGTGGCACTTGGCAGTGTTTGAATATAAAAGTACGGTGACAGGCGGCGCGCGTCACACATCGGCTCGCACAGGCGCTAAATAAGGGCGAATTGCCCTAAAAAGATGGATTCCCATCCACTTCCATTACAGGATCAGCAGCGATCAGAGGGCAGTGCTTGTTTTCTGGAGTACATTTGTAGCCTCCTAACATGAACATGTTGCACTGTATATTGATACAACATTGTAGAGCGATACAAAGTACTTCCAGCTGCAAATTATTTGCCTTAGAGCAGGGGTGCGCAAACCTTTCCTGTTGCGCCCCCATCTCGCTCTCCCCCTCTGCTAACCCAACCCCCCCCCCCCCCCAGCTCGGCTACGACGTCAAATGAAGCCGCTGCGGGGTAAGATGACGTCAGGTTGCCATGACGACGGGACGCAACGCGCCACTGGAGGCCAAGGTAAGAGAAGTTACAGAGGCCTCATGCGGTCCCCGGAATTTAATTTTTAAATGCCTTCGGGGTAGCGTGGGGCCTCGGTTACCGCCGCGCCTCCCCCCCAGAAAATCACCCCCCCCCCCCCCCCCCCAGTTTGCGCACCCCTGATATAATCCACAGCAGGGGTGGCCAACTCCAGGCTTCAAGGGCCCCCACGGGGCCAGGTTGTAAGGATACCCCGGCTTCAGCGCTGGTGGCTTGATAAGTGGCTCAGTCAGAATGATTGAGCCACCTGTGCTGAAGCAGGGATATCCTTTACAACCTAGCCTGCTGGTGGCAGTCGGGGACTGGCGTTGCCCAGCCCTGCCTTAAGAGAAAATGTAAATGAGTCACCATACCTGAAATGGGAATTGTTTCACCGGCAGTAATAACAATCCCCTATAGAAGAGCTTTATTTGTTTTGCATACCTGTGAATATTCCGTGAAAAGGCTTTATACTTATAGGACGGTATAGTCATACTCAGCCCTGCTATATGCAGCAGCCCGTTCCTTGTCTGGAGACCTGCACAAACAAGTAATGCGCTTTCAGCGTAGCAGGGCAATGATTTTTTTTCAAATGATTAATAATATAACTCCGTCGGTGTCTATGGGAAATACATCGCATGGAGAACACAGATTTAGCCAACACTGCTAAGCCCCCCTGTAATTTAAAGGAATAATCCATGCTATATCCTACATGTGTTTTTTTTTTAAACAAATCAATTCTGTAGTATTAGATAATACTTACATTTTTTTTAAATTCAACTCTTAATGCCGTTTTTAAGACGGTTTAATATACGGAGCATCCTGTGATTTCTATAGCAGATTTTATCCCACCTCCCCAGCAGTGCAAGATCTTTGTAACACTTTCCTGTTTGTGATAATTGGCTGCCAATGTTCCCAGTGCTGAAACTGTAACAATAGATAATGTTACCTTAGTAGGATAAGGATACATTGTAGCTGCTGAGTTACACTGACAGAAGGATTGACAGAAACGGAAAGGCGGCCATTTAATGAACCCCCGGGAAGCAGGATCTTTGCAGATCGTTCACGGGAGAACGAACCGACCGGCCGCTTAGGTAATTCGTTTTCAATAAAGGTCAGACTGCCTCTTCAAGCCCCATGTACTGTACTTGTGGCTGAGCGCTGCGGACTAAAAAGAGCAGCGTTCCCGACTGCTCATCTCATCGTGACAGATAAACCAGTGTGTGTCCTTTAGAACACACATCTCTCAACACCGGCGTATCCAGGATTGTTTTAATTGATTCAGTTGGGATGTGGTAGCTGGGGAATGAAACTATGGAGGAAAGTGATTCACTCGGCTCACGCATTACAATGGGAGCTATCCATTTCTGGCTTCCATTGTTATCTGCTTGTGACGCATCAGTAAATACCACCCGCTGCGTTAACCCTTTCCACGCAGCAAGCTTGTAGCCGTTGTATAAACGAAGAGCAGCTCTGCAGTGGCGGGGATCTGTCGGGTTTCCCCCAATACGGGCGCCATGTTTGAAAAATTCCCCGACCTCATCTCGCCGTAATATCAACGCAGAAAAAGGGCCGGTCCCAAGAAAGTAAGAACCCAAATCTTTCACGTGGTTAGAAGGCAGAGTTACGCCACCTTAAACCGTACTGCCTTGGTGCAGAATGGAGGGGCGCTGAGGTGCAGAATGGAGGGGCGTGAGTGCAGAATGGAGGAGGCATGAGGCAGAATAGGGGAGGCGCTGAGGGTGCAGAATGGAGGGGCGCTGAGGTGCAGAATGGAGGAGCACTGAGGTGCAGAATGGAGGGGCGCTGAGGTGCAGAATGGAGGGGCGCTGAGGTGCAGAATGAAGGAGCACTGAGGTGCAGAATGGAGGGGCGCTGAGGTGCAGAATGGAGGGGCGCTGAGGTGCAGAATGGGCTCATCGCAACCTGTGCATCGTTTAACTACCAATGACAAGCCTCCAATCACAAGCAGGTGCGCACAAGGCAACATAACATCAAAGTGCCTCATGCGTTGATGCAGCATGAAAATGCCCACATTTTGCTCCATAATTGCCCTGAAACAAAGACCCTAAAATATCTTCTGACTTCTATTTATTGACTTGGACAAAAACCCCTTTTGCCTTTGCGGGGGTCATTGCCCAGCGAGCATCTAAATGTCGACCGATATTTGGGGACCTCATTAAAGATGGCCACCCGTGTCAGCCTAATCTCTGGGACGCATTGCAACTCCCTCCTCATTTCTGCATCATTGGAGTCTCTGCAGTGCTCCTGTTCCAGTGAACTTGTCTAGTGGTTAAAACATCAGGCGTTGGTATTAGGGATCAGCGGAGATCAATGGTAGTGAGTACCATTAGTGCAGCAAAAATCTGCGCGTAGCCAAATATCTATGCTATGTCAGCCCTGAAAGTCAGGGCCAGTTGGCGGTCATATGGTCACCGTACGTGTGCTACTGAGCGATGAAGCCGTGAGGCCGCGTCCCAGCCCTGGGGAGGAGTTCAGCTCCATACACTGCAACGGGGCTTAAATCCTCTTCTACTAAAACATTATCTGAGGACTCGAACGTCGCTATTTACAGATGCCAGGGATGGCCTGAATCAGGGGCGGCCAACGCCAGACCTCGAGGGCTACCAACAGGTCAGGGTTTCAGGATATCCCTGCTTCAGCACAGAGGGTCTAGCCATTAATTGAGCCACCTGTGCTGAAGGAGCACCTGACCTATTGGTGGCCCTTGAGGACTGGAGTTGGCCCACCCGTGACCTGGATGAACTCTGGGGTCACCAAATATAATGCCACACAGCTTCGTATTGGCCACCAGAGTGAGGCTGACCCCGGGGGATATTATTCTCTTCTCCAGTCAGGCTAAGATTATAGTCAGCGCTGGCGCGCGCGCTCATCGTGGGCGCCTCTCGCCCGAGCGATGTGTGAATTCAGCTGGAAGCGATTGGGGAGGCCATGGGGAGGCGCGACGCGTCACCAGGCTGGTTCGCTGTGATTGGCTGAACCGCTCACGTGACCCAGCTGCCGTCGCTTGAAAAGACAAACAATGTTTGTCTTTTCAAAACGCGGTCGCAGTAGGGGCGGCCTCATAGGGATTCTGCAATCTGTGCTCCTCGCACGACGGACTATAATCCCAGCCTTATCCGGGGGGGTTTAAAAACAAAATATCTCGGCAACCCGGGAATTCCACGGCTGTAAGTAGCATCATCGCCACGAAACAAACCACGGGTGAAAAATATGCGTCGTGGGTCATTGCTTTAAACATTTTTTTTTTAGAAAGGAGATCACCAGACATTGCAGAACCGCTTCACCATATATAGTATAATTATTTCACATTTCCAAATAAAAGTGGACAAGTGGCCTATGGCCGGAATACGATCTATTGAATCTCTCCTCTCATTCCAACCAGCCCCTGAAATATCGCCGGGTGCCGCTCTCTGTAATGCGTGGCCCTCTGTTACTTTGGGGATCTTTACCCACGCTGTGAAGCTCGGTTTTTTTATACTGAGGAACAATCTTGGGTTCAGGGCGGTGGTCTTCTATTAGTACGTGGAAATAAAAAGCGTGCACACGGGAGGACACATCCCATGGCTTCCACTTCATTACCAATCACCTTCTGACAGGGAAAGAGTTAAATGGGCTATTTAAAGAAGGACCTTTTCCGCGTTGGGTTTTGTTAGCAGTTGGTGTAATTTTTATATTCACTTTTACCATGCAAGCTGCCATGTGTGGGAGAGATTTACAGAAAACACGCATTACTACCTCTCTCTCTCTCAGCATATAATGCTATTTTAGTGCCCCCCTGCTCAGCTGTAAGCACAATGCCCTTTTCTTGCCTGGTTTTGGTCCACGCACAGGTCCCTTTTATCAACACCGGCCCCTGGTCAATAGGCTGTCAAGTATTAACCCCACTCACTGCCAGAGGGGACTGCAATGCTGCGAACGGAGCTTTAATCTTCCATAGCAAGGAGAGGATGGACTCCCAGCATATTAAGTAGGAACCATCGGTAGGTAGAGATGATTTGAACCCTTGATCTACACAAGGATCGTCAGAAGAACGATCATTAACACGCTGGCTGGCACAAGTCTCTTGTTACATGAATCCGCGAAGATGGACAGGGAGTCTTACTTGCTTTGTGTCCACATTACATTATTCATGTGCTGATCGCTCACTGTCAGCATGATTCACAGGTGACTAGTGCAGCGGTTTTCCACTTGTGTCCCATGAAAAAAAAAGTGCTAATAAGTTTTAATTAAGTCATTCAAAAAGGGTAATTAAGTGTTCCGCTGAAATGTTGGAAATGAAATATAATATGCAAAGCTGTTTTTATAGAAAGTTTATTTGACAAAATGTAAGCCCCCCAGCGCACTGACAGTATTTCTATGCAAACAGGGGTATGGGATTTTCGGCAAAGCCACCGTACGTTTATCGGGGGTTCCACCGAGTGACCAAACATACGAGAGGATTCTGCAATTCTTCGAAGCTGGAAAACCATTGGGCTTGGGTGAAGTCTACGGATGTGGATCAGGGTTCAAGGTTTCTTATAAATAACTTTCAACTAAATAATGTAAGAGATGAGTATTTCTGATCTATTTCAGAGGGGCAGAGATTAACCCCCTATGTACACCCGTCCGATGGGTTGCGGGCTCCCGGGGCAGCAAAGGGACTCGTTTTCAGAGTGAAAGAGGAAAATAATGGCCAATAATATACTACAAGTCAACATCTCCATATGGAATTCACTGT
Source organism: Ascaphus truei (assembly GCA_036426205.1). Lineage (NCBI taxonomy): Eukaryota > Metazoa > Chordata > Amphibia > Anura > Ascaphidae > Ascaphus > Ascaphus truei. The sequence goes on from CM071569.1 coordinate 282,480,694, forward strand.
CGGCATCAATTGAGCATCCGTTTGCATTGCTATAGACACACATACATACAATCTTGGCTCGCCTACGGCCAAAGCCGCAAGGCAGTTACCGCCAGGTTAAGCCTCACTGCATTATCTTGAAATGCCAATCACAAGCCATGATTTTCTGCCATTAGTGGTGAGATGCAAAAGATGGGTTTGCCGCTAATAGTGGATATCCACGAAAGGCCATTAAGGTTGACGCGGGGACTTAACGTTAGGCTGCGGCCAGAGTGAATGGCAGCGCGCTGGCGCTCGAACTCCGTGATGGTTCCGCGCGTAGGGGGCGTGTCGGCGGGGCGCGGCCATGACGTCAAGGAGCTGGTTCGCCCTCGATGGGCAAACCACTCACGTGACGCGCCAGCGAGCTGCAAATCAAATTGATTTGTCTCGCTGAGCGCCGTGCGCTCAGGGGCACGCTCACGCTGGACAAACACATTGCAGCAATGTTCAGCATCCCCCTGGACGAGGCCTTACGTGAGTTAGGCGATACCTAAAGCTGGAGTTACGTCCAGACCCAGACAAAGAGCAAAACCCACTTTGAGCTGTTTTTCAGGCTTTGGATGGGAGTAAAGCTAAGATATACGTAACGCCAGCCTTCAACTGCGCCACTGATTGAGCCACCTGTGCTGACGCCAACCTGTTGGGGGGTCTTGACCACTGGATTCACGGACCCCTGCACTATACAATAACGTGATGTAAGCCTATGCTAATTCGATACACAAGTCATGTTTTGGCATATAATTAGCTTTGCAGATATGCGCTAAACTCAGGGGAAATAATGTACATTACTAACTTAGGTAGCGGTATGAGCCCTGATTTACTGGAGATTTCTGGGCCTAGTCTCTAGTTTGCCATTTGCACATCTGGCAGAGAACCAGTACTTTTCTCCAGCCGCTCCGACCACACGCTATGTACAAGCCTAGCACAGACATTGTACATTACGGGATCTCTTTGTTTTGCTGCACTTACAGCAAAGAGCAGAACATCTTACTTTATTGCATCTCAAATACATTTTCCTAAGCTGGGCCGCACTTTTAAAATGGCAGCCATTCAGATTTTAAATTCACATTTACTGGATGAATATAATGTACATTTTCTACCAAATCTTTGTTTAAACTGCCTCTGTTGATCCTTTCCTTTTTATACTGTGCTATATTATTCAATGCTTATGTTATGGCTCATAACTGTCAACAAAAAAACCCACAGACGCTACGAAGATAAAATGTCAGCGCGCGTTGATATTTTGTTGTTTTCAGTTCTTTTTCGGAAAGGCTGGACTACAGCTTTAAATAGAGCCAATAACCTAGGTACTTACAGGTGGGGTAAAGCGGGTGAGTAAGTGACTTTCCTAAACCCTTTCAGTGCCAGACAGGGCTGCGACGTACTGAACCACAATACGTTGCAGACGCCCCTGGCCATGAAGGGGTTACTGCCATGGTCCAAGAATCCAAATGCCGAGCGCCCTCTAGGGTTGTATACAAACTAAGCCAGCCCCTTTACCTCCCCCTTCTTCCCCCCTTTGCCTGCCCCTTCTTCCCCCCTTTCCACAGACCCCTCCTACATTCAGTGGTAACCCTCTGAACGTCCGCCCTATGAAGTCCCTACTGGACACAGAGATGATAAAGAGAGATGGGGTTCGGTGCCGCGGTCTCAGTTCACGCTGTCCTCGTCGCTGGCCTCTCCCCGGTCGTCTTTGGTCTCTTTCACGCTGCTCTCGTCGATGTTCTCCAGCGAGTCGGCATGCTGGACGGACACCTCGGACAGGCTGATGCTGGGCAGGGTGCTCTGCTCCGGGAAGAGCCAGGGTTTGTGCTGAGGGTTATGCTTCTGCTTCCAGTCGGGGTATTTCAGGCTGGCTTTGTACATCTTCTTCATGGCCTGAAGACAAACGGGAAGCGACATTCAGATTATTTGTCTATCCCGTTCTCAGGCTTAACATTTCAGACGTATCAATAATAATAATAATAATAATAATAATAATAATAGTTTGTTCTTGTATAGCTTGAGGCACAGGGAGATAAAGAAGCTCAAGGTCACAAGGAGTCGACACCGGGAATTGAACCAGGTTCCCCTCAGTGCCAGTCAGTGTCTTTACTCACTGAGCCGCTCCTTCTCCCAGGCTCCCCTGCTTCACACTCAGTGCCAGTCAGTGTCTTTACTCACTGAGCCACTCCTCACCAATGTTGTCCAATCTTTTAACAGACCAACTTTCTTTGTAGTTCTTTGTAGTAAAAATTATAGTGTCCATGTTATTTGTCCCAGCAAGTGGATAAGAGGCCTGTGAGGATTTGAAACCTCTATGCTCTGCAATTCTATCTATGACAGTTATTTCTAACAGGGAGTTCGTGGGGTGTCTCCAAAGGGCTTCCCCCCAAAAACTGTAATGGCGGATCTCAGGCAGTGTAGCGGGTTCCTGAGCCTGTGTGGGGACTGGGCACTTAGTAAGGCCCCAAACGGCACCTTATCGTGGGGGGCATAACTGTCACTTACTGTAGGAGCTTCCAAAGTCGCTCCCAACAACAGCAGCAAGGCATTGTGGGGCGTGACTTAGGAAGTTACCGCAGTGATTGACAACTATAGCCCCCATGCTGCCTGCACACACTGAGAGACAGTTTGGGGCCTTATTATGTGTGTGTTCCCCTCTACACCCCCCCACCGACCCGGGACACCATACTGCCTGGGATCAGTCACATCGTTTTGTTAGCAACCGCCTGAAGAGTCGGCAATAAGATTTCTTCATTAGGGGTTTTCGCGGAACGAATATATTTCCTAGCCGGGAGTGCACAGTGTAAATAAGGTGGGGACCCGCTGAGCTATGAAGAACTGTCACGCTGGTCCATTACATGGTATAAAGACCTACAGCAAATCTGTGCTTCTCCAGTTAACACACAGCACGCAGACGTGTGTCCGTGTGACAATGCCGTATTACGGGTGTTACACAGAAAATGGCGGATTTCTGTTAGTGAGTGAGATCTATCACAGAAAATCAGTGAGAGCTGACATGGCTGCTTCAGTACCGACCCATACATACAAAGGCCCAATGCAGGGGTGGCCTACGCCAGTCATCAAAGGTCACCAACAGGTCAGGATGTCAGGATATCCCTGCTTCAGCACAGGTGGCTCAATCAGTGGCCCGGTCGGAGATTGAGCCACCTGTGCTGAAGCAGGGATATCCCAACACCCTGACCTGTTGGCGGTCCTTGAGGACTGGCCACTCCTGTTTTATGTGGTTAGGACAAACGACGACATGCAGCAGGGCTCAAGGTTATGGAAAGTAAAAAAGAAATCTATTTGTTTACAAATAATCTACATTAGTAGAAATGGTTCTGCTCCCGTGGGTTGGACTTTTACCAGGTCCCACACACAGGCCGAAACAGCGCTGCTAATTCCCCAATGTAAATATGTGTAATATATATATATATATATATATATATATATATATATATATTTCATTAACCGTGAGTGCTGCTGCCTATGAAGATGTAGGATATAAAGATGTGAAGTCTTGGGCTCCATAACCTGGAAGCGAGGAGCAGAGGTCATTCAGCTCACAACACGCACGATCTTTGCAGCCTAAGCCGTGGTAAAAAGGCCCAGTCGCTTAGCACCATTTAGCAGACCCAGACCCAGGAAAAAAAACATTGCTAATCACATTTGCGGAAGATCAAACTATCTACAAATAAATCAATAAATAAAAATAAGTCAAGGTAAATATATACATTTTCACAAAAAAGATCAGATCAAACGTTTTAACACCACCAGTGTAGCCCCTATGGGGCTAAAAAAAAAAAAGCCCTTTAAAAGGGTCATTAGTACTGTACTTAGCGGTTGGAATTTTTTAGGATTGCCAGGTGTCCAGTATTGAACCGGACTGTCCTGTATTTGGACACTGTCCAGTAAAATGAGATGTAACACTGGACATGTATGTGTATACCGATATTACCTCTCTGGGCGTGTATGTGTATACCGGTATTACCTCTCTGGGCGTGTATGTGTATATCGGTATTACCTCTCTGGGCGTGTATGTATATACCGGTATTACCTCTCTGGGTGTGTATGTATATACCGGTATTACCTCTCTCGGCGTGTATGTGTATACCGGTATTACCTCTCTGGGCGTGTATGTGTATACCGATATTACCTCTCTGGGCGTGTATGTGTATACCGATATTACCTCTCTGGGTGTGTATGTGTATACCGGTATTACCTCTCTGGGTGTGTATGTGTATACATTATTACCTCTCTGGTGTGTATTGTATACGCGGACTATCATACCTCTCTGGGTGTGTGTGTGTATACCGGTATTACCTCTCTGGGGTGTTATGGGTATACCGGTATTACCTCTCTGGACGTGTATGTGTATAACCGGTATTACCTTTCTGTTGTGTATGTGTATACCGGTATTACCTCTCTGGACGTGGTTGTGTAATACCGGTATTACCTCTCTGGGTGGTATGGTGTTTACCATATTACCTCTCGGGGCGTGTATGTATATACCGGTATTACCTCCTGGGTGTGTAGGTGTATACCGGTATTACCTCACTGGGCGTGGTATGTGTATACAGTATTACCTCTCTGGTGTGTATGTGTATACGTGTATACCTCTTGGGGTGTATGTGTATACCGTTATTACCTACTCTCGGGCGGTCTGTGTATACCGTTATTACCTCTCTGGGTGTGTATGTGTATACCAGTATTATACCTCTCTGGCGTGTATTTACCGTATTACCTCTCTGGGTGTGTATGTGTATACCGGTATTACCCTTCCTCCGGGGTGTATATTGTATACCCGGTATTACCTCTCTGGGTGGTGTAATGTGTAACCGGTATTACCGCATCCTTCAATGGGTGTGTATGTGTATACCGTATTACCTCTCTGGTGTGTATTTGGTATACCGGTAATTACCTCTCTGGGTGTGTATGTGTATACCGGTATTACGCCTCTTGGGTGTGTATGTGTATCGGTATACCATCTCTGTGGTGTATGTATATACCGGTATTACCTCTCTGGGCGTGTATGTGTATACCGGTATTACCTCTCTGGGCGTGTATGTGTATGGCGGTATTACCTCACTGGGCGTGTATGTGTATGGTGGTATTACCTCACTGGGCGTGTAGTGTATGGTGGTATTACCTCTCTGGGCGTGTAGGTATATACCGGTATTACCTCTCTGGGTGTGTATGTGTATACCGGTATTACCTCTCTGGGTGTGTATGTGTATACCGGTATTACCTCTCTGGGTGTGTATGTGTATACCACCGGTATTACCATCTCTTGTTGTTGTAATGTGTACACCTGTATTACCTCTCTGGTGTGTATTTTGTATACCGGTTACCTCTCTGGGTGGTATTGTATAACCGGTATTACCTCTCTGGGTGTGTATGTGTATACCGGTATTACTCTCTGGGCGTGTATTATACGGTATTACCTCTCTGGGCGTGTATGTTTATACCGGTATACCTCTCTGGGCATTGTATGTGTTATGCGGTATACCCTCTACTGGGCGTGTATGTGTATGGGGTATTACCTCACTGGGCGTGTATTTGTATGGTGGTATTACCTCTCTGGGGGGTGTATGTGTATCCTGTAATTACATCCTCTGGGCGTGTATGTGTGTATACCGTATTACCTCTCTGGTGTGTATGTGTATACCGGTATTACCCTTCTGTGTGTGTATGTGTATAGCGGTATTACCCCCTGGGCGTGTATGTGTATACTGGTATACTTCTCTGGGCGTGTATGTGTATACCGGTATATACCTCTCTGGGCGTGTAGTGTATACCGGTGTTATCCTCTCTGGGCTTGCATTGTGTATACAGGGTTACCATCTCTGACGTGTATGTGTATACCGGTATTACCCTCTCTGGCGTGTAGTGTATACCGGTATTAACCTCTCTGGGCGTGCATGTGTATACCGGTATTAACTCTCTGGACATGTTGTGTATACAGGTATTATACCTCTCTGGGCGTGCATGTGTATAACTGGTATTACCTCTCTGGGCGTGTATGTGTAAACGGTATTACCCTCTGGGCATGTATGTGTATACCGGTATTACCTCTCTGGGCGTGTCTGTGTATACCGGTATTACCATCTCTGGGCGTGTATGTGTAATACCGGTATTACCTCTCTGGTCGTGTCTGTGTATACCGGTATTACCTCTCTGGGGCGTGTATGTGTATAACCGGTATTAACCTCTTTGGACATGTATTTGTATACCGGTATTACCTTCTCTGGGACGTGTATGTTGTATACCGGTATTAACTCACTGGGCTTTTGCAGTGTATACCGTTATTACCTACATCTCTGGGCGTGTATGTTATACCGGTATTACCTCTCTTTACTGTTATGTTGTTATACCGTTTTACCTCTCTGGGTGTGTATGTGTTAACCGGTATTAACCCTCTTGGACATGTATGTGTATACACGGTTTACCGTCTCTGGGTGTGTATGTGTATACCACCAGTCTTACCTCACTGGCTGTCATGTGTATATCCGGTATTACCTCTCTGGGCGTGGTATGTGTATATACATATTACCTCTCTGGGTGTGTATGTGTATAACGTATATCCTTCTCTGGGCGTGTAGGTGTATACCGTATTATCCTCTCTGGGTACATGTATGTGTAATCCGGTATTACTCTCTGGGCGTGTATGTGTATCCGGTATTCCCCCTCTGGGCGTGTTCTGTGTATACCGGTATTACCTCTCTGGGTCGTGTATGTGTTACCGGTATTACCAACTCTCTGTGGTGTTATGTATATAACCCGTATTACCTCGGGCGGGTATGTGTATCCGCGAGTATTACTCTCTGCTGTGGGCGTGTATGTGTATACCGGTATTACCTCTCTGGGTGTGTATGTATATACCGGTATTACCTCTCTGGGCGGGTATGTGTATACCGGTATTACCTCTCTGGGTGTGTACGTGTATACCGGTATTACCTCTCTGGACATAGTGACCTGTCTGGCTCGAGAGGCCGCGGGAATTTCCCTGAGCAGGGAGAGAGCAGGGCTGTTGCTCGGGGGCTGGGCAGCTTCCTCCATCCTGATTGGCTGCTCCTGAGTAATGCAGCCAATCAGGAGCAGCAGGTGTCATTGTGTCCAGTATTTTTGGAGAAGCCACCTGGCAACGCTAATTACAGCCGAATGGAAAAGTGAGGTTGCGCCAGAAAGACACGCAGAGAGTTAGCAGTTCTGGTAGACTTACTTTTGGAGCCAAAAACTGCGATGACTTGTTCACCACCCACTTGGGAAGAGACCCTAAAGAAAATGGGGGGGAAATAACAGGTGTATTAACAATCCAAAGAGTTTCCATTCCCAGATAGCCAAAGCCCACAGTCTATGCCTGGCGTGGCCAACTCCAGTGCTCAAGGGCCACAAACAGGTCAGATTTTCCTCATATCCCTGCTTCAGCACAGGTGGCTCTTTCAGTGGCCCAGTCGTTGAGTGTATCTTTGGGTGGTCATTGCTGCTTTAAGAATCTTAGGACAACTGGACAAGTTTGGACCCAACATCTCATCCGAATTAAACCACGAAAGTTCCCCACACCCTCAGCAATAAAGAGGTTCGAGAAGCTGTCCCCCTTCTAAAGACCCCAGTATCCCGTGAGCTGGTTAAATACACCGTTTCATGTCGTTTAGCATAATTATCTCAGTATATTAGACCGGTGTACACCAGCGCTCTTCAACCAGTGCTCCAACTGGGCCGGATCAGGAAACATTTAGGAGTAGAATCTTATGGCAAAATATTATTATTTCGGAACATTTTGCAAACATTTGTAACATTTGTATATGTATATTTACATCCCCTTAACTTATAAGCGACTTTCAGTGTGAAACCTTGCCCGTAGCTGGCGAGGCAACCAGTATGAAATTAACAGCCGGAGAGAGTCTGCGGGTCAGGGCTGTTCTCAGGCCGCCCGCTGCAGAGCCCTGGTGTAGATACCGGTTTGCAAATTCATTTTGACTTTTTAAACAGCTGCTATTTAGGAACAGCAAATAGAAATATCACGAGTGAGCGCCTTCACACGTCTCAGCCAGGTCTGCCACCCTGCCCTTCCCCATTATCTCTTAGCATACAGCGCTTCCACACAGCGGCGGGTTCCCAAATCCGCCGCCCTTAGGCACTTGCCTGTGTCTGCCGCCCTGCCGCCCCTTCAGAATCCAGCATCAAAGGATGCCGCGGGCGCCACCAACGTGACTTCGCGAGGTGGCGCGTTACCATGGTAACGCAACGGCACGGCGTCACGGTTGCCATGGCAACGAAAAGCCACGTGCCGTCGTTTGTGACGTCCGGCGGCGTCATTTGATGCTCGATTTTGAAGGAGAAGAAGGCGGCAGAACGGAGGCGGCCGGCACAGGTAAGCAAGTCCCTTCCCATTAGGTCCGATATGCAGAGAGCGCGGCAAATGCAAAGGGGGGGGCGGACATTTTTGTCGCCCCCAAATTTTGCCGCCTGAAGCCCGGGCCAAATGGGAAATCTGACACAGCAGCAAGGGATTCTGGGAAATGACATGCAAATGAGCACAGTCTGTCACTTTACTTCTTGTCCTTTTTAACATGGAACCCTACAAGCTTCTGCCTGCCGCATCACACAGCTTTCTCCAGCACAGCCTGGGCTATGTACAAGTCCCTGGAAGTCGTGTGGCTCACTAATTATCTTGCTGTCTGTGGAGTGAATGGCAAGGGATTCGTTTGGAGACGCTTCAAACTAATAAAGAAGTTCAAAATACCAGATCCTGTTATTCAGTGGTTATTTCCTTAGGAGAATTAGACAGAAAAAAAGGATCATGTTTCTTTAGTTTGTGGGTTCGCTTAGGAGAATTTTTGTTTCAGTTCCCCCCGAAACCTCCCCCCCAAAAACCCAGAAGGTCCTGCATTTTTGTCAGCGCTGCATCACAGAGTGATGACATCACGGTTCTGGGGCTGACTTGGGGCATTTTAACTTCGGAGAGGTAAATACCAAGATAAATGTGATGGTGCATGTTTGTATTTTTAATGTATAAGCTAACAGAAAAGTGTACATCTTACTCTCACCTTCCACTCGATTTCTAATGCAAAAATATTGTAGTGGAGAGCAGTAAAGACTGCAGATTCATGGATAATAATTGCAGATTCATGAATAATAATTGCAGATTGTTGTGCTTTTTTTTTTTTTAAATGATTATACTTTTAATTTGACTAACTTTTCAGATAAAAGAAACGTGCCGTTCATACATATAACTTATAATATAGCCTCAGCGCAGAACTTCTGCCCACCACGGGCAGTATCCAGTATATGGCGCAAGACCCTTCCTGGCACCAGAAAGACACCTCACAGCCCATTCACTAGAGTCCAAAGGTGTCTTTCGTCGCCAGGAGGTGCATTACAGCCGCTTAGCAAACAGGGGCCTAAATATTTAACGGCGTCGTCCCTAGGGGCCAGAAATGGGCATTGGAAATATCCCGTTAATAAAGAGGAACGCAGCATGTCCCTTTGTTGCCGGCAATAACTCAGCACCGCAGCAAAACCGCAGCTACGGTCTGTCGTACCGACTCGGCAGTGGCAAATAAACCCCCCCTGAGCAGTGATGTTTTCTGCTTAAAGTTCCTGAATACATTGCATCCCCCCCCCTGCATGTAACGGCTTAAACTCACCTCTGGGATCTACCTGCGCCAGGTAAGTGAGGGTGCAGCTCTTCTCCCCTCGGCTCTGAACCAGGTACCCGGTCTGGATGGACACTGCTCTGACCAGGTCCTTTCTCGGGGGATATTTCTGTAAACAGCGGCAAAGTGAAAGAAAACAAATGAACGTGTAGCAAGACGTGAAAATGGGGATTTTCTACCTGCTACCTCGCATTGCTGGCTCCTCCGGCAACAAAAAGGTTAAAGCAGCCACCCTGCCTGCACTTTGTTTTTTGCAGAATCAGAACCGCGGGGTCCCTCCAGAACTGAACCAGGTTATTCTCAGCTCCGGGACCCCTTGATACCCGAGAAATGTACTTTTAAATTCATTTTTTGAGAATCAAAATGGCGGCTGAGCCAGCCTCACTCGCATGGGCCAATCTGGGCAGGACGCCTTTTACACAGCGCCTTCCATTTCTAAAAGGACTAAATAGCTGCAATTACCGCTGTGGCTGGCAATGTGGCACATCATTTTGCAAATACTGCATAGATAAATGTGTATATATATATTAAACAAACGGCCATTTCTGCTTCTCCCCCTGAAAAAAAGGCAGTGGACACCTTTGGACCCCAATATGTTTTAAGTACAGCAAAAGTGAGTGATTGGCTTAATTCTTTGGCTGCTCTATAGATGTAGCTACACTATCATGGGGTCTGGCACTCCAGTAGCTACGTCTTCATCTTCCTGCTCCTGAACGCGATCCAAGAGGATGTGGCATAGAAGGAGGACGATACCTCCCCTTCCGTCATCGGTGACGGAGTGGTCACGTGATCACGAGTGGGCCTTGACACTCAAAGGGTTAAACCAACAGGGGTTGTGCGGGCGCGGTGCTTGCTGAGACACCCACCGCATGTTTCACAGAGTAGTTCATGATGATGTAATCATTTCCCATTGGCAGCCAAGAGCGCAGAGTGATGACATCACGGTTCTTCAAGGGCTTGGGGCATTTCCCTGTGGAGAGAGGGAGGTGATAGGCCAATGATTTCTCAGAACATTATACTTATAATATACATGTAGCCATTCCGGTTAGTGGGCCACCTCCGGAGATGCTGAGTAGGATTCTGGGATGTGGGCCATCAGGCTTCTGAGGATTTTGGCAGGAGGTGAGCAGGGGAGGATTTTAAATATAGAGAAGGTGCCAGGGCCTTTTATAATAAAAAAAAAATACAATTCTTTACAGATAAAGATCTCCAGCTAAAAACAGCAGCAATGATTCCATTAAACAATCTCAACAAGCAAAAAAAATAAATAAAAAATACTTCACCCACCAAGTGGGTGTCTAAGGGGACGAGGGTGCAGAATTTGAGGTGTACTACTTGAGTGAGACGTGTCAAAGTTTGGACTAGGAACTAGGTGATGCTCTTATCTGAGACACAAGGCCTGACCATTGTTACTCTAAATGTCTGATCTCAGACGTGCTATTAGAGAGGGTTGGGGTTCCTTACAATGCATCTGATCTCAGACCTCCCCACACACCATCATGCGGGAGACTCAGGAGTCCTGTTGCCAACAGGTGCACCACCAGACACTACCACACTGTAATGGGGGCCGGTTAGACCACAGGGGCCAATGTGAGATTGGGTGGGTCAGGCCGGGCCAGAAACACCGTTACATGTATATTATGGTGGGGATTGGGAGGGTAGTGTGTGTGTGGCGGGTGGGGGGAGGGGTTGAGTTATGTGTATATTATGGTGGGGATTGGGAGGGTAGTGTGTGTGTGGCGGGTGGGGGGAGGGGTTGAGTTATGTGTATATTATGGTGAGGACTGGGAGGGGGGGCGGTATTGTATGTGTGTGGGAGTTGTGTGTGGGTATTGGGGGGGTTGAATTGCGTCTCAGGGAGATGACGTTTGTGTGTGACCAATGGGGGATTGAGAGGATGGGGGCATTGAGTGATACAGGGGACGGAGAGTGTGAGCAAGAGAAGGGGGGGGGCAGAAATATATAGGGGCGTGTGAGAAGGGGGGGAGGAAATAGAGGGGGTGAAAGCAGAGGTGAGAAATGGTGTGTGTGTGGGGGGGGGTGTTCGCAAGGCTGCCGACAGGGGGAACGCAGTGGAAACTAGTCCTGGGCCCCGGGAATCTGTCGGTGGCCCTGATATTAGCTTTGCTGGAGGTGAGTAATGTTTAAACTTTCTCCTTCTGCTCTGTATCTGCTCCTCGGTCATCTCATCTTGTAGCTCAGGTGAGCGTAAACTTTTTAATCTGCGCCCCCCTGCCAGGCCTCCCCCGGTCTCGCGCCCCCTCTCCTACCTTCCACATGCGACGTCACGTTGCCATGACCCCGTGGCGTCATTTGACGCTGCGTTGCCATGGAGACGCTTCTGAAACAAGGGACGTTTCCGTGTTGCAGAGCCCTCGCGCGATCCCCTGGCATTAAATGCCCGCGCCCCCCAAGACAAAACTCGCGCCCCCCAGATTGCGCACTGCTGCTGTAGCTTATTGTAACCCCCTATAAAGGGTAGGGTTACTTTGTATCGATGCAACACATAACAGGATTTGTACGGTACTGGGCATTGACTTAGACGGCAATGCTCACTGGCACTGATCTATTTAGGTGGGTGCAACCAGCTGCAGTTTTAACTGCACTGTAGCTCACACATAGCACATATTGTATAATGCTGCTCCATTTTAACCCCTTAGGCATCGCACACATGTCACACATCGCATGGAGGGAATACAAAGGACATACACAGTATAACATTGGTGGTGTAGGACCTACTGATAGGGTCGACCTTGACATGGTTGCAGGCTTGAAGTGTGTTGGCCAAAAGATTGTGACATTATGATATTATAAATGACCCCTACTTTTGCACTAAATAACTTGTCTTATTGGATGTGCATTGGGGCTTCTTTGGTGACTGCTGCAATCAGCTGCAGGCAGCTGTGGCGGGAAACAGTACGTTCAGATACAGACGTATCATCGTCAGTGAGGTGGGGGTGCAATGCTCCGCCCAGCCTGCACGGTGACGCATCACACGTCTGCCGGGCCCGCAATTAACCCCTTTGTGACCCATCTCCCGATTTTGTTTTGTTTTTGGAATATATATTTCTTTCTGGCACTTGGAAGTTGGTGTATATGTGATGTCTTCTTGTACATTTGGAACAATCATTTGTATTTTTGATAATAAACGTCCTGTATTGATGACAAGGTGCACCCATGCGCTTTTCTATATTCTATTTACTTGTAACACCCCTATCCCACCCGGCTGACATAGATAAGGTGTACATAAACTCTCACAGTCTCTGATCTTTCCAGACGGGGTTTAAACCTGTTCCACTAGAGTGTTAGCTCAGTGGATTACCTTTCTCTTCTCAGGGTCTCTTTGTGGGCTCAGGCCAAGGCTGTGACGAGTGAATAAGTAGAACAGGGTGCCAGGAACTTTTCAAACAGACTTCGTTATTGGGTGCACCACATCTTACATCTCCATCCTCCTCCAGACAGGAGTTCAGTGAGGGCAATGTAGAATTTCAACCTCAGAGCCTTTCGTTGAACGTGGAACCTTCCACGTAAGAGAGCTTCTCTTGGTTACATCATCATTTACACTAAGGGAACTCATCCCTGTCTGGGAAATCCACGAAGAGGAGTGCTTTCCCATATTCTTGCTGACACCAGTTTATATCCTTGAGGTGCTGCTGACAGGCCTATGTGTCCATGTTTGTTTTCCTTTAATTAATAAATTGTCATACTCTGGGACAACTCTCTCTGCTCAAACTTTTTTTCAATGGAGACATAGTGCTCTGCCTTCCTCTCTTCGTTTTACCTATATCCTTGAGGCCTCCAAAGGTCTGTTCTTCCATGAGGTCTGGTCCCCCAGGGGATACTTTCCCCCCCCCCCCCCTCTATGGAGTCTGCTGTGGATGAATATTTATACCTGGGAGTGGCCAACACTCTGCCCCAGACTAGTAACCGGCCAGATCTAGCTGTAGCAAAGGCCACTCATCCTGCATGTGACTCCAGCATCTTCCAGACAAGCATGTGCCTGAAAGTGCAACATTATAACATAACTGGGGATGTGATCTCACCTGCCTGGCCTGGTGACTGATTAACCCTGGCACTGCCTGCAGCTTACCAGGGCTGACATACAGGGCAAGGGGAAGATTCTACCAGGGTGCTACATACATACCTAAAAAAACCCAGGCAAAGCTGGCCTGACACACTCCTCTTGACAAGGAGAAGGGGGTTGGATGCAGGTGTCACACGGTGTAATGGTGCGAGTTGGTAGGTGTCTGTAGATAGGTGCTCTATGCTGCAGACACGGCAAAGGTAACGGTAGATTGGTGCAAAGTGCTGCAGGTGTCTGGCACTGAAAGGGTCAATTTAGGGCAGGGGCAGAATTCACACCAAATAATTCCTATACCTTTTACCACTGCAGTCTTGTTTCTCAGGAGTAACCCTTTTCCCTTGAAGCGAACATGTTTTTGTTGTTTCCCCTGCTTAGATAGTCAGCTCTGCGGGGCAGGGACTCGCTCTCACATTTATGTCTATTCCACTCACCCATGTACTGATCTGGGATTTCCTTGTTAACCAGCGGTGTATTGGATTTCGTACAGCGCTGGGTACATGTTCAGCATGACATAAGAATAAGCAATGATGAGGATGCAATGCTGCATTCAGTAATTAGGGGAATCTGGAAGTGTGTAGGACCCAGAGACGGCCAAATATTGCAGAGGGTGTGTGTTGTGTGCTGGAGGTGGGAAGCTGCAGTCTGTCAGCTTCACCTCTGAGGCTGTGTATATATATATATACATTTATACATGTATAATACATAGATACTGTACATCTCACTGCCTGTCTGCATCCTGGGGATCTGCGCTGACACAGCCCAGCTACTGAGACCAGCATCTCTGCTCACACACTGGAGGAGACACACTTTGTATCACAGGAGGACCTCGTCACACCATTCCCTGCAACAGGCACAGACACAGCAGGGGCATCTTTGGGAAGAAGAACCCCCCCCCCTTCTTTCTGTTCCACAGGGAGACTGCCTTGTGTATTTATATTGGGTACAGAAGCGGCTTGATCAACATTGGACTGATTAGCCAGGTGGGCTCTGGAGATCATTCCTGCTGCACCTGTCAGGCTGGTAGAACCAGATCTGATCTCCCGAGGCAGTGTGAACGCTGCAAGACACCCACTGCTGGCATATGGATGTTCTGGGGAGGATCCACGTGTGAATCTGCAGCTTCCATGTGATTGTGCAGAGTCACACACGTAGGAGACATCTCTCAGCGCCCAAACCTTACTCCACTTCATCTGTGAGGATCTGCAGCTGAGTCTGACATTCACATATTTTGTTTTCTTTGTATGTTTGTAAATTTGAAGTGTCCCAACTTCTTCTCTGGCTGCTCCCCCTCATCTGACCAAGCACCCAAGGACTGCTACTCCCAGCTCTAATAGCCAGGCTGCCCTCACTCAGCACAGGGCAGAGAAGATTACTGAAGGACATTGAACTTCAACCAGACCCTAAACATGTCCAGGGACAGTGTCCAGATTCCTGATGACCAGGACTTTCAGAACTTTAGGACTGAGTGTCACTCAGAGGCTGGCTGGACTCTGACTTATAACAAGTCTGGAATCACAGTTTGGGTTCAGATCATAGAAGAGGAAAGAGCTTTGCACAAAATCAAGGTAAGAAAAAAAATAACAAATACTCATTGTTACTACTACAGTACTGTATATAACAACCAGCCAATCACGACAAAAGGGTCTAAAACATATACACACGTCTACATTTATTTGTGTACCGCAAAACGGAGCCGCTGATTGAGCCACCTGTGCTGAAGCAGGGATATCCTTAAAACTTGACCTGTTGGTGGCCCTTGAGGACTGGAGTTGCCCACCCCTGGCATAGTCATGCATGTAAATAGCACTTGAGTGTACTATTGCAGTATTCTTAACTGCATTTTGGGGCTTTCGCTGTGTACGACAGTGCCTATTAACCCTACATAGCAAGTAAGCCCAGAAGGACCATGTTTTGGGGATAACCAGGCTATAGTCCTTTCCTATCAGAGGGGTCAGCAGCACATCGCAGCGCCTTGGTGACAAAGGGGTTAATAGTATTTACAGGTATTTGCGGATTCATGGATTATTAATCCCCCATCTGCTGTGGTTGGGGGTCCCCATCCGTCACGTTTTGAAGACGGGCACAACACAGACACCACGTAGAGAGACCTGCACCAAGTCAAAATTGCTCTGAATAGCCTCTGCGAATGAATGTGGGCGCTGCCCTGCAGAGCTTACAATCTACGTGGCAGCCACACGCATTTATATCCGTGGCTTCGTAGTCTCCAGTGGCAATGAGCTCATTGAAAAACGGAATGGTAAAGCAGTAATGTTTTTGCTTCGGAGAATAATGGGCGGCATGTGGAATTCGTAGTAGGCAGAAATCTCTGCCCCGCAGAGCTTACATTCTAATTTCTGGAGTCGGACCGCCTCAAAGGCAGTAACATCACCACTAGGCTAGGTTTTCTGTCCTTAAAATGCAATCCATAATGCAGTATTTTGAGAGAAAAAATAAACTATTCTCTGTACTGGGACTCACATTGTCATTTTAGAGTCTGTGGGATAGAAAAAAATGGCTGCTATTTGTTTTTTTGTTTCCTTAATTTTGATCATTTTTTTTTAGTTTTGTGTATGAGACAGACAGGAACGGCATATTTACCCCCATTATTTCAACTTTATGGTACCATCAGGAGCTTCCTGGTTCAGCAGAAGGTGTGCCCGCCCCACAGGGTGATAAAGCACTGCTGCTTTCTAATTTACACAAACCAGACTAAATGACGCAATGAAAAAGTAACCAATTAATTGCACTTATCAACGTTAATGGACCCTAGGACGTTTCGTCAAAAAGGGATTTTCTCCAGCGTTTAACAGGTTAAGAATGTGTTGAAATCGGGCACAGCACAACGCTCAACAGCGTCAGCGTTTAAGAGGGCAGTGAAGAGGTTAAAATACGAGCAGCGTGGTAATATTTCTGACACGAGCACCTGTCCCGAGTTAGTTAGTTGTGCAAATAATGCTCCCCTGCCCCAATCAGTTATCAGGAAGGAGGTGTCATAGCGTG
Source organism: Ascaphus truei (assembly GCA_036426205.1). Taxonomy (NCBI): domain Eukaryota; kingdom Metazoa; phylum Chordata; class Amphibia; order Anura; family Ascaphidae; genus Ascaphus; species Ascaphus truei. The sequence goes on from CM071569.1 coordinate 282,497,443, forward strand.
TACGGAGGAGGCTGCGTGTGCCACATCACAGGCACGGCTATGGACGCGCGCACAGGACCAGTCCATACGGGTCGCTGGCAGCGCTGGAGTGTTTGTTTTTCCCATGAAATGAGCCCCTTTTGTTAGCAGAGAGCCGAGCTGCGCTGGGAAGCACGTCCGCCTGGGGTTGGTTGTATAAAAGAGAAGTGTCCTCAAGTTACCCACAACTTGCAATATCTAGCAGGATATCTCTGTTTCAGCACAGGTGGCTGGCTCACTGATTGAGCCACCTGCGCTGAAGCAGGGATATCCTGAAAGCCTGACCTGTTGGGGGAACCTGAGGGCTGGAGTTGGAAACCACTGCCTGTTTATAACACATATTTTTTTGCAGCATTACATCTGGGGTCTTCTCCACACCGCTTTATTTTTAGTCAAGGACCCTCTTCTTTCCAACCCTCCCCCCTTCCCCTCCCCCTTCCCCTCCCCCTTCCCCTCCCCCCTTCCCCTCCCCCTTCCCCTCCCCCCCTTCCCCCCCCCCCTTTCCCCCCTTCCTCCCCTCCCCCCTTTCCCCACCTTCCCCCCCCCTTCCCCCCCTGGTTCGGCCCTCCCCCCCTTCCCCCTTTCCCTCCCCCCCTTTCACCCTCCCCCCCTTCCCTCCCCCCCCTTCCCCTCCCCCCCCCCTTCCCCTCCCCCCTTCCCCCCCCCCTTCCGGCCCTCCCGCTCTCCATTCCTCCCACTCCAGCTCCCCCCCTCTCCCTCCCGCGTTCTCATCCCCTGGCCGCCCTTTTCCCCTCCCCCCTTCGCCCTCCCCGCCTTCCCCAACAAGAGGACTTGTCGCCCTCCCCGTTCCCCTCCGCCTTTTCCCTAGCCCCCCCTTGCCCCTCCCCCGCCCCCAATTTCCCCTCCCCCGCGGACCCGCCTTTCCCCGCCGCCTTTCCCCTCCCGCCCTCCCTACCCCCCTCTTTCCAGCCATCCGCACACCCTTCTCACCCGCTCCCACTTCCCGCTCCCAGAGCCGCGATCCCGGCCCTCCCTATCCCCTCCCCGCCCTTCCCCCTACCCCCCTGGTCCCCCCTTGTCCCCTCTAGATGTCAATCCCCCTCCGCTCCCCTTCCCCCGCAGTTCCCGGACATAGTTCCATGCCACCTACCCTTGTCCCCCCCCTTGTACACCCTCGCAATGCCACTCCCATGCACCACCGCCCGCTCCGCGCGCCTGCGTTCCGCTCCACCTCTTCCGCTCTCTTACCCTCCTGTCCCCCCTCGCCCCCCCTGTGCACACCCCTTTCTCCGTTACGCGGCTCGCCCCTGATGCCCTTCCGGGGCCGCCTTCGCGCACCGCGTCATCCCCTTCCCCTTTTCACGAGATGCTTATCAGTGTAGTTATCAGTATTCTCCCTGGACATGCAAATGGCCGTCCACTAGGAAGCCGCGACAGGTGACAGCGCGGGTCTGCGGCAACTGGCAGCCATGCTGCTGATGCGGGCCTCGCTCTCCCAACCTAATGCGGGTCTCTCCCCACGCTGATGCGGGCCTCGCTCTCCCAACCTAATGCGGGTCTCTCCCCAGGCTGATGCGGGCCCAACTTCTGAATCCGACTGCCTCGCCTCTGACTGACGCCGGACCTCGCCTCTCCCTCTCACTCCTGTGCCGGCGGGCTTGTCTCTCACATCGGTGCTCACCGGGAGCTGGGCCTAGCTTCCGGCACGCCCTGTCATATGAGAGAGGCCCGCCGCGGGAGAGAGAGGGAGGTAGGCAGCTTGGCGGCAGCCTAGTGGCAAGCAGGGGCCCGACCGCCGGACACAGAAGTTGGGCCCAACCTTTTTTCCCTCAGCAGTCACCGGGCCCGGGACAGCAGTCCCGGCTCTCCCCACCTGTTGGCGTCCCTGTGTGCAGAACAATCGGACATTCAAAAATAACTATTGGATCAAATGCAGACATGTCAACTCATTGCTTATACTAAAAAAACAATCTCGTAGCCTTGAATAGAGTGAGGGCACTGTCACCCTCAGACTGCAATCACAACTTCGTCTGATGCAGTCTGCCATGTTGTTTTATCCCAAGCAGCAGGGATTTTCAAAGAGACTTTCTCCTACGTAGGAAGGTACAGTAGAAATACATTTAGGAAGGAGTTGAATGGGAAGAGACGTCCTTTCATAAAGAACCAACACATTCATTAAAAGTGTATAGTGGATTGCACTATTAACCCCTTTGCAACACATATGTGAGGCCGGCCCCTGTAGTAGAGTGAGTGTTAAGTGACAGTCTAAAATATTGTCAATACTTTTTTTCAGAACAGTAGACTTTTAAAAGGATGTCAAAATGAAATATGTAAATGCGAGGAAAAATGTGATGTTAAGGGGATGTGTATAAAAATCCATTTGTTTGTGGCTCAGGGAATAGCACTGCACCTTAAAAAGCCCAGTTTCAGGGGGAAATGCTTAAGTGTATTAATCTAATGTCTGGGAAGTGAGTCACCGCTGGAAGTGTTTGGAGAAAGTGGCTCACTGTGCTCGGGTGACTCTCCTGTGTGTCTTTGTCAAATAAGCTTCGCAAGGAAGGAACAGGTTGTTCTTCTTATTATAAATGAATCTTTGTACCCAATAAAACAGACTTTGAATGACTTCTCAAGACCTTTCCTGCAGAGGGGGCTGCACATTGCCGGCACCAGCAATTTGGGGTTCAGTTTCCTGTGTCCACGATGAGCCATTAACCTAATTCGGCACCACAGCCAAGCCCGTTACACCCCTCTCCTCCGACCCTACTATATATAGAGTTGAGTAGGGAGACTGTTTTATGGATGAAAGGGTCAGTGCCTGGTAGGAACAAGGTGACCTAAAAACAGTGACCTATTTAATGAGTCTTGGGATCAGTGATAAGTAGTACCAAAGTGACCTAATGACAATGATCCTCCGGGAATGGAAGGAGCTAACACGGGAGTCTGGAGAACCCCTTTTACTTTGGGGTCCATCTCACAGGGAAGCAGGGTAACACCCCGGCCTTGGACTTGTAGCACACTTGCCCCTCCGGTACGATTGCCATCAGTACACAACTGTCCCACTTGAAACTGATTGGGACAGCAGGGAGGGGGGGGGGGGGTTTAGTTATGCGCATAACAGAGTTTATAGTGGGGTTTAATGGACGTTATAACGTACACAAGCCACTTGCATTGTAAGAACTAGCCAGGATATCATTCAAGATGAATGTCATTGACGTGGCCCCACCTCCCTTTCTTTGAAAGCTGGCATGTTGAACCTGAAAGGCGCTGGATAGAGAGACTTCGAGGTATCCCATGTTTGCTAATGTCCACGGCCAATTCTTTAAGAAAATTAAACAAAAGGTGAAAAGGTTCGAAAGTTCACATTTTCCTTCATATTCACCCGCGAAATAGCAGAAAAAGTACTGTGTGTGTTTCAAATTGTTGAATTATACCAACATCTTTAGCTCTGGTGAGTTTTGCTAAGAATATACTGAAGCCACAAAGGTCCCCAAATTGCCACATTTGATGAGATCCTATGAGTTCCTTTGCTTTGTGAGACTTTTTGCAATCTTTTCCAAGTTTTGCAACTTTGCTGCCAATGTTAAAGGTTCAGTTTTCGCCACATTCGCTAACATGGGTGAACGTTTCCCCCAATCTCTGGTTCTAGTTGAAGTGTAGTCCTATTTCTTATTAGCAGATCCTAACCTTCTTACGGGAAATACATGGAAAAAGTGCAATCACTTGACAGGGTGACTGACCCTCAAAATCAACAACTACATCCAGGTACATTTGAAATAATTGGTGGTAAATGTAATAGGCAAAATGTATTATTGGTGAATTTACTGGCTGTGTACTTTTACCCAGGCTGTGCTGAAAAGCTGTGTAATACGGCAGGCGTAAGCTTATAGGGGTCCATGTCAAAATGGATTTGAAGCAAAAGATGACACTTCTCATTTGCTAGTCATTTCCCAGAATCCCTTGTTGCAGTGGGAGCACTGTATGGCAGACCTGTCTGAGACATGTGAATGTGCTCACAAGTGATATTTTTATTTGCTGAATTATTGCCCAAACCCCACATACTGTACCCCTCAGCAGGTCGAATGTGTCTCTTTGGAGTAAGACTGCTCACCTCTCAATACGGGGGCAGTAAAAATCACCAGGGTTATCAAGGAACACATCTCACTGAGGGATATTTATCACAGTCTCCCGACTGGGGCAAAAACATACACCAGATGTATGGTCAGTACGTTGCCTGTGAAATCAATGGATATTCTTGTACCAGTTTTGCCCTGGTTTTGTAGCCAAGAGATTGCTAAATGACCCCTATTGATTTCGTGTGATATATACATTATATATTATATATAGATATATAGATATATATATATAAAAATCATAACTTTTCGGTGTTACGACATGGGTTTTTGACACGTGTTCTGGGAGGGAGATCGCGTTCAGCGCATTCCTCTTAAGTCGGCCTACTCAGTGATGTCGCGATCATGTGATCAGAGCGGTCAGGGGATCGTGACATGCCGGAAGGGGCTGTTGCACTCTGGTTTTGTGGCCTCTCCAGCACTCAAGGGTTAATAATTTGGTGTGTTTTGCCCAGTTCCCCAGTTTGGGGGATTTTAGCCCTCTTGGGAAAACGACATTCATGAAATAGGAGCAACTTTTTTCTGTGTATTTTCCTCTCGATGTTAAAATTCTATATGTTTTCTCGGAAAACAACAAGCTCACAAACATACGAAATAAAATAAACATAATAAAAAAATGTCAAACATTACAAACGATATTAATGTATACAAACACTCAGCGATCCCATTACCCGGCCCCCCAACGCCAACTCCTTCAATTAACAAGGAGCTATCTGAAACCAATCGCCTTCTATCCCGTACATTTCCACTTTCCCTTCCTTATAGATTGTATAGCTTGGGACACAGGACGCTCCTTACCTACCGTGGACAAGGCATGTTAATGTTGTTATTTTATTGTTTCCATTCTCCACCCCTATTGTACTGCGCTACGGAATATGTTGCGGTGTTATTCATGATTAAAAAAATAATCAATTGTAGCATTGTTCATGTCCGTTCAAGTTGGGACCGAGCCACCATTTACTGGGATGTAAAGGGTCCGTGGGCAAACGCTAAGAAGTGTTGAAATACCCCCCCAAATAGCTTGGAATGTTGCCAGTGGTCGATATTTCTTAATTACACGCAAAGGGTGTCGGGGGCGTTTTTGTGTCGATGTGGAGGACCCTACCAAACGCAACGATTACAAATAATTCCCGTAAAATGGGGCCGGTTTCTTGTATCAGTCGAGTTGGTTTGTCTTACCAGGAAGGACTGCAAACTTCTCAGCGTGTGCCGTTTACTACCAGGACGAGGAGGAATCTATAACATGAGTAGGAGACCCACTATTCCGTCCAAACCCAATGATCAGTGGCGTTGGACAAAACATTCCTGTGGGATTGGGATGAGGAAGAGGGAGGTTAGTTAGACGGGAATAATTAGAGGATATTTTTGAAGCTGCAGAAACCTGCGTGGGCTGCTTTTCTCGATGCTTGGAGACTAACGATCTATCTCAATGAAAGTGTGACGTTATTTGGACAGCCTACAGGTGTAAGGGGCTTTGTGTGACGTTGCAAGCCTGCTGCGGGGCTTTGGTGTTACGGGAATGCTGTTACACCGGATTGTCCAGGCTCCTCAGAAATACCTTGTAAGTTCTTAAGAATGAAGGTAAATTGGGTGAGAAGCATGTATCATTTCATAAAGAAATCAATCGGCATTGCTCTCGAAACAGTGTGTGTCGAGTGTGATTTCTGATTTTAAAGCAGCAATCCACCCCCAGAAGCCTATCTGAGTTTAACACATATAGGTAATGCAGTAGTGTATGGGGTGATGTAAGGAAGGGCATCCCGTTATGGGTTGGGTTGAGGGATGAGGGTCCCGTTGTAGTGTATGGGTTTGTAGAGGGCTCCCGTTGTAGGTAGGGGTTGTTAGAAGGGCGTCCTGTTGTTGTGTATGGGGTTTGTTAGAAGGGCGTCCCGTTGTAGTGTATGGGTGTTAGAAAGGGCGTCCGTTGTGTGTATGGGGTTGTTAGAAGGGTCCCGTTATAGTGTCTGGGAGTGTAAGAAGGTGTCCCGTTATAGTGTATGGGGTTGGGATGAAGGTGTCCCGTTTATAGGTATGGGGTGGGAATGAAGGGTCCCTTTATAGTGTTGGTGGTATGGTGTAGGTGTTCGTTATGAATTGGGTTGTACAAGGGATCCGTTATAGTGTATGGGGTTGTTACAGGGCCATCCCGTATAGTGTATGGGGTATGGATGAGAGGTGTCCCTTAGTGTTGGGTTAGATGAAGTGTATAGGTATGGGGTATGGGATGGATGAGTGTGTCCCATATGTGTATGGGTATGGATGAAGTGTCCATTATAGTGTTGTGGGATGGATGAAGGTGTCCCGTTATTATGTGTATGGGGTAGGATGAAGGCGTTCTGTTGTAGTGTATGGGTGAGTAAGAAGGGCGTCACATTGTAGTGTATGGGGTGAGTAAGAAGGGTGGTCCTGTTGTAGTGTATGGGGTGAGTACGAAGGGTGTCCCGTTATAGTGTATGGGGTTGGATGAAGATGTCCATATAGTGTATGGGGTGTAAGAAGGGCGTCACATTGTAGTTATGGGGTGTTTATGAGGGGGATCTAATTTACATGAACGGTGTGCTAGAAAGGGTTCCCATAGTGGGTGTTGATCGTATACTTATAGACATTATATATAAGTGTGTTGGTGGTGTGTGGGGGTGTTGTGTTGTTGTGTTGTGTGTGTGTGTGTGTGTGGGTGTGTGTGTGTGGTGTATAAGAGCGAGAATCTTGGGGCAAAAATTACCAGTGAAAACTATGGAAACTCTATAAGGCAAACGGGTATGGTAAGGTATTTGGGGGGAAAATGAGTCTGGCTCAAGAGGGTATGTACAGGATACGTGGTGTATACCATAGTGTACTGTATTACTGTGTGTGAGTGAGAGGGTATGTACAGTATACAGTGTGTATACCGTAGGGTACAGTATACTGTGGTGTAAAGAAAATTACATGTGTGTGTACAGTATATTATTGTGTGTAGAGGGGTATGCGCATTACAGTGTACAGTATACGGGTGTGTAAGAGGGGTATGCCCATTACAGTGTACAGAATACGGGTGTAAGAGAGGTATGTCACTACAGTGTACAGTATACTGTGTGTAAGAGGGGTCTGCATACAGTGTATAGGATACGGTTGTAAGAGTGGGTATGTCATTACAGTGTATAGTATAAGTGTGTAAGAGGGGTAATGTCACTACAGTGTATAGTATACTGTGTGTAAGAGGGGTATGCCACTACAGTGTATAGTGTACTGTGGTGGTAAGTAGGGGTTAGAACCACTACAGTGTTATAATTACTGTGTGTAAGAGGGTATGTCACTACAGTGTTAAGCTATCTGTGGTAAGAGGGTATGTCACTACAGTGTAAGTATACTGTTTGTGTAAGGGGTTATGTCCACTTACAGTGTATAATATTACTGTGTGTAAGAGGGGTATGTTCATACAGCATGTCTAGGTATACTGTGTGTAAGAGGGGTATGCACTACAGTGCTTATTATTGGGTAAGGGGGGTATGTAAGTACAGAGTGGTACAAGCATACGTGTGTAAGGGGGTATACCATCACAGTGTACAGTATACTGTGTGTAAGAAGGGGTAGTTGTCACTACAGTGTACAGTATACTGTGGGTAAGAGGGGTATGTCACTACAGTGTACAGTATACTGTGTGCAAGAGGGGTATGTCACTACAGTGTACAGTATACTGTGTGCAAGAGGGGTAGTCACTACAGTGTATCCAGGTTATTATCGTGTTTGTGTAAGAGGGGTATGTCATTACAGTGGTACACGTATACTGTTGTTGTAAGAGGGGTATGTCATTACAGTGTACACTATACTGTGTGTAAGAGGGGTTATGTCACTACAGTGTACAGTCATACTGTGTTAAGGGGTATGTCACTACAGTGTACAGTATACTGTTGTAAGGGCTTATCACTACAGTGTACGTATATGTGTGTAAGTAGTGGTATGTCGTACAGTGTACAGTATACTGTGTGTAAGAGGGGATGGTCATTACAGTGTAACAGTATACTGTGTGTAAGAGGGTATGCTTACAGACGGGTACAGTATACTGGGTGTAGAGGGGTATGTACACTACGGGGTACAGTATACTGTGGTGTCTTTACGAGTGGTATGCCATTACGTGTACATATAACTGTTGTATAAGAGCGGGATGCCATGTTCACGGTACAGTAATACGGTGGTAAGAGGGTATGTGTCATCACAGTGTAAGTATACTGTGTGCAAGAGGGGTTATGTCACTACAGTGTACAGTATACTGTGTGTAGAGGGGTCATGTCATTACAGTGTCACAGTATACTGGGTGTAAAGAGGGGTATGTCATTAACAGTGTTAACAGCTATACGGGTGTAAGGTGGTATGTCACTACAGTTGTACAGTGTATATACTGTTTGTAAAGGAGGTATGCCACTACATGGTACAGTATACTGGGTTAAGAGGGGTTGCATACAGTGTTACAGTTACTGTCAAGAGGGGTAGTCTTAAGTGACAGTATACTGTGTGTAAGAGTGTAAGAGGGTATGTCATTACAGTGTACAGTATACTGGTGTAAGAGGGATATGTCATTACAGTGTACAGTAACGGTGTAAGAGGGGTAGGTCAACTACAGTGTACAGCTATACTGTGGTAAGAGGGGTATGCATTATGCATACAGTGTACAGTTATACTGTGTATAAGCGTGGGTATGCCATTTCGTGTACAGTATACGTGTGTGTTGTAAGAGGGTATGTCACTACAGTGTACAGTTATACTGTGTGTTAAGAGTGGTATGCCATTACAGTGTACCAGTATACTGTGTGTAGAAGGGGTATGCCACTACAGTGTACAGTATACATGGATGTAAGAGGGGTACCCCCTGGGGTATGTGATAGACGATCTACAGTGTACAGTATACTGTGTGTAAGAGGTGGTATGGTCACTACAGTGTACAGTATATTAGTGAGTGCTGTAAGAGGGGTATGTACACTACAGTGTACAGTATACTGGGTGCTTAAGAGGGGTATGCACTACAGTTAGTACTAGCAGTATACGTGTGTGTAATAGTGGTGTATGTCATTACAGTGTACAGTATACTGTGTGTAGGAGGGGTACATGCACAATTACAGTGTACGTATACTGTGTGTGGGTAAGAGGGGTCTAATGTCCACTACGTGTACCAGTATACTGTGTGCAAGCAGGGGTAATGTCACTACAGTGTACAGTATAGTGTGGAAAGAGGGATATGCCATTCAGTGTACAGTATAACTGTGTGTAAGAGGGGTATGCCATTACAGTGTGTACAGTATTACTGGTGTGTATAGAGGGGTATGCATCTACAGTGTACAGTATACTGGTGCAAAGAGGGGTATGTCACTACACCTGTGTACAGTATAGTGTGTGGTAAGAGGGGTTACATGCACGTATACAGGTGTACAGTATACTGTGTGTAGAGGGGTAGTGCCTTCTACAGTGTACAGTATACTGTGTGTTGTAAGAGGGGTTCATGTCAGTATACAGTGTACCGTATACTGGTGTGCAAGAGGGGTATGCCATTACAGTGTACAGATACTGTGTTCAAGAGGGGTTATGCCATTACAGGTGGTACAGTATACTGTGTGTAAGAGGGGTATATCACTACAGGTGTACAGTATACTTGTGAGTTAGAGAGGGGTATGTCCTACAGTGTACATACTGTCGTGTGTAAGAGGGTATGTCACTACAGTGTAAGTATTACTGTGTGCGAGGGTTATATGCCACTACAGTACAGTAACTGTGTGTACAGTATAATGTGTGTGAAGAGGGGTATGTCACTACGTGTACAGATACACGTGTGTAAGAGGGGTATGCATTACAGTGTACAGATACATGTGTGTAAGAGGGGTATGTCACTACAGCTACAGTATACTGTGTGTAAGAGGGGTATATCACTACAGTGTACAGTATACTGTGTGTAAGCAGAGGGTAGATCACTACAGTGTACAGTCATACTGTGTGTTATATACCAGGTATAATGTGTGTAAGAGGGGTATTGTCACTACAGTGTACAGTAGACGGTAGTGCAAAGAGGGGGTATTGCCATTCAGGTACAGTATACTGTGTGCAGAGGGGTATTGCCATTACAGTGTACAGTATGATGTGGTGAAGGAGGGGTATGCCATTACAGTGTACAGTTATACGTTGTAGAGGGGTATGTCCACACGTGTAACAGTATACTGTGTGTAAGAGGGGTATGTCACTACAGTGTACAAGTGTATACGTGTGATACAGTATACTGTGTGTAAGAGGGGTAGGCCATACAAGGCAACAGTATACTGTTGTGTACAAGTAAAATGTGGTGTAAGAGGGTTATGTCACTACAGTGTACGTATTTACCTCGGGCTGTGCAAGAGGGGTATGTCACTACAGGTACAGTATAATGTGTGTCAGAGGGGTAAATGTCATACAGTGTACAGTATAGTGTGATAGAGGGGTATTGTCACTACAGTGTACAGTATACTGTTGTAAGAGGGGTATGCCTATCCAGTGTACAGTATACTGTGTGTAAGAGGGGTATGCCATTACACAGTGTACAGTACTGTGGTGTGTATAGGGGGTATTCTATTTACAGTGTACAGGTATACGTGTGTAGAGGGTATGTCACTACAGGTACAGTATACTGGTGTAAGAGGGGTATGTCAGCATTACAGTGTACAGTATATGGGTGTAAGAGGGGGTATGCCATTACAGTGTGACAGTATACTGGGGTCGTGTAAGAGGGGTATGCCATATACGTGTACATAGATGTACGGTGTGTAAGAGGGTAGCATGTCACTACAGGTTACAGTATACGTGTGCTGACAGAGGGGTATCACTACAGTGTACAGTATACGGTGTGTAAGGGGTATGTTCACTACAGTTGTACAGTATACTGTGTGTAAGAGGGGTATGTCCACTTAACAGTGTACAGTATATGTATGGAAGAGGGTATGCACTTACAGTTCAGTATACTGTGTGTAAGAGGGTATGCCATACAGGTACAGTTATACCGTGGTAAGAGGGGTATGTCACTACAGTGTAACAGTATAGGTGTGTAAGAGGGGTAGTCACTACAGTGTACAGTATACTGTGTGTAAGAGGGATGTCACTACAGTGTACAGTATACGTGTGTGCAAGAGGGGTATGCATTACCAGTTACAGTATACTGTGTGTAAGAGGGGTGTATGCCATTACAGTGTACAGTTACTAGGGTGCGTGTAAGGAGGTGGTATGTCACTTACAGTGTACAGTATAGACGTGTGTAAAGGGGTTATGCATACAGACAGTATAGTGTTGTAAGAGGGTAGTCACTACAGTGTACTGTATACTGTGTGTAAGAGGGGTATGCATTACAGTGTACAGTTATACTGTGTGTAAGAGGTATGCCATTACAGTGTACAGTGTACTGGTGTAAGAGGGGGATGCTCACTACAGTGTACAGTATACTGTGTGAGTAGAGGGGTTTTTATGTCCATCTACAGTGTAGTATACTGTGTGTAAGAGGGGTTGATTGTTAGGTCATACAGTGTACAGTATACTGTGATGTTAAGAGGGAGGTCACTACAGTGTACAGTATACGGTGTGCAAGAGGGTATGCTCATATATCAGTGTACAGTCTACTGTGTGCTAAGAGGGGTAGCCTACAGTGTACAGTTATAATGTGGTGCAAGAGGGGTATGTATACAGTACAGTGATACTGTGTGTAAGAGGTGGTATGCATTAAGTTACAGATACTGTGTGTAAGAGGGGTATGTCAAGTACAGTGTACAGTATACGGTGTGCAAGAGGGGTAGTGCCTACAGTGTACGTATACTGTGTGAAGAGGGTGTATTATGCCATTATAGTGTACAGTATATGTGTGTATAGAGGGGTATGTCTCAGTTGTATAGTATACTGTGTGTAAGAGGGGGTATGTCACTTACAGTGTACAGTATACTGTGTGTAAGAGGGGTATGCCATTACAGTCGGACAGTTACTGTGTGTAAGAGGGGGAGGCTTTACAAGATGTACAAGTAATGTGTGTAAGAGGGGCTATGACATACAGTGTACAGTATACTGTGTGTAAGAGGGGTATGTCATACAGTGTACTGTTACGGTGTGAAGAGGGGTATGTCATCGTGACAGTATATGGTGTGTAAGAGGGGTATGTCACATTACAGTGTACAGTATACTGTGGTAAGAGGGGTATGTCACTACACAGTGTACAGGTATACTGTGTTGTAAGAGGGGTGTCTACAGGTAAGTATCGGTGTGCAAGAGGGTAGCCATTACAGTGTACATCGGCGATGTAAGAGGTGAGTGTGGTATTTAGTGTACAGTATACTGTGGTGTAAGGGTATGTCTATATGTAAGTATACTGTGTGTAAGAGGGTTATGTCATTACAGTGTACAGTATAACTGTGTGTAAGAGGGGTATGCTCATGTATACAGTGTACAGTTATAACTGTGTTGTAAGAGGGTATGTCACTATAGTTCAATAACGGGTGTAAGAGGCGGTATTACTACAGGTACAGTATACGGTGTGTAAGAGCGGGGTAGCCATTACAGTGTACAGTATACTGTGTGTAAGAGGGGTATGTCACTACGTGTACATTATACTGTGAAGAGTGGTATGTTCACTACAGTTACGGTGTACAGTATACTGTATGTATTAGAGTCTGGTATGTACAACTCACAGTGTACAGAATTTTGCGTGTGAAGATGGGATGTCACTATTACAGTGTACAGATACTGTGTGTATAGAGGGTATGATTCACGTGTACACTATCTGTGTGTAAGAGGGTATGTCACACAGGTACAGTATAATGTGTGCTAAGAGGGGTTATGTCACTGACAGGGTACAGCACCCCACCCCGAACACCCCTGTGTGTAAGATGGGTATGCCCATTACAGTGCTACAATATACTGGGGGTAAGAGGGGTATGTCACTACAGTGTACAGTATTACTGTGGTAAGAGGGGTATGCCATACCGTGTACAGTATCGGTGTGTAGAGGGTATGTCACTACAGTGTACAGTATATACGTGATGTAAGAGGGGTATGCCATTTACAGGACATAACTGGGGTACAGTATATTTTGTGGTGTAAGAGGGGGGTTTTGTATGCACGACAGTTGTACAGTATAATGTGTGAAGATGGTATGCCATTACAGTGTACAGTATACTGTGGCAAGAGGGGGTATGTCACTACAGTGTACAGTATACTGTGTGTAAGAGGGGTATGTCACTACAGTGTACAGTCTACTGTGTGTAAGAGGGGTATGCCATTACAGTGTACAGTATACTGTGTGTAAGAGGGGTATGCCACTACAGTGTACAGTATACTGTGTGTAAGAGTGGTATGCCATTACAGTGTACAGTATACGGTGTGCAAGAGGGTATGTACAGTATACTACTTAAAAACAAGGTATGCTATTGAAGTGTATGGAATAGAGAAAGGTCCCCTTTACGGGTATAGTGTGTGTGTAATAAGGAGATTGCTGTGATAATGAGGGAAACACAACGAGGGTAAGTGGAGAGATGTCTTATCACCTTCAGTGCTGTAGGAGCATGAAATGCTATTTATGTGAATAATGCAGTTTGTTGAGGTCACATGATACTCAGTCAGATTGGGGTATGGATGACAAATGCAGCAACAGGAAGGAGCTGCAGGTAATGCGACGCTTCGTAGTCAATAAATAATGTATCTGTGCTTAAGAACCATTATACGAGAAGTCCTTCTCCGGCGTTCTACTTCAGTAACATCATTTAAAGGTGCAATTCTTGTTCATTTGCTTTCCAGACCATCCTTTCCCTGTGAGAAGGACAATTAAGTTGAGGAGGGCGGGAGGATGGCTTTGTCTATGCAAACTTCTATTGATAACACATTACACAGCAATAGGAAATCGTACCCCTCCCAAATAATGTTATAATAACATAGGTATTTGTTTTCTTTAAAAAAAATAATAATAAGTGTTGATCATCTAGATTTAACTCATTAAACATGCAACTGACGTGTTAGTCCCACTGTGGAATGTATTTTGGAGTTGCAAGGATTTCTGAATCTGTGTGATATTCTCTCTCAAAACAGAGCCCTTCTTTTTCGGGGGGAGGGTTTTTTCCAAAATAGAAAACCAGGGATAGAAGAAAATGGCCTGCTAATTCCAGGTGCCCCGGTTAGAACTGATTATGAGTTCCAACATGACTAACCAGGTAATAGTCTGGCGGCCACGTCTAAATGTCTTACTAATTTGGGGTCAGTATAGCCGATTTTTCGCTTCAGTGGGGTCTCGCGTGTACAAACCAGCAGTGCTATTGACATAACACAAGCTCCAGATTTGAGTGATTTCACCCCTGGGCATACTTGCCTGAGAAGTGTTCAGATTGCGGCCTGTAACCCGGGGATTTGTGGAAGGCCTGCAGCTATAATCTAAGTAATGCGGCTCCTCCCAGCACTGACGCATGCGCGTTCTTCTGCAGGCTCAGTGACTGCGGTACCTTTCCAACTTGTCGGGCAGGTTTAGCACTGACACACTTGGCACTGCACACCCGGGCAATCGTTTCCTAACACTGCTACGCATTGTTCTCTGCATTTACCGATGTCATGTTTTGCGCAGCGTGGATTTAATAAACAACTGGTGCAGTGCCAGATTAAAGGCGCACTCCGAGCTACGGGTTTTTCTATTTAATAGCATTGAAGCAGGGCGTCTCCAGAGTTTAACCGCGTTAATTTCAGCATCGGGGACCCCCTGCTTCCTAAGATACTTACCTCCGTATGGGGTGCGCCGGCATCTCTCTGCTTTTTAAATGTCTGGGTCACGTGGGCCAATAGGAAGACGTAAGGGATTGCGTGACGCGAGATATTTAAGCCGCCATTTCGATATCCCCAACTAGCCCAGCCGGAGCTGCTACCGCCACCCCCCTGTGGAGCCAAGTATCTCAGGAAGCAGGGGGTCCCCGGAGCTGAAATCAACGGGGTTCAGGTACGGAGACCCCCTGCGCCAAACCTATATATATTTTTTTCACTTGGATTGCCTCTTTAAATCGAATAAATCGAAGTTTAGCAAACATTGAGGCCGTGCTCTTTGGTTCTTATTTAGAAATGT
The DNA here is from genome assembly GCA_036426205.1 of Ascaphus truei. NCBI lineage: Eukaryota > Metazoa > Chordata > Amphibia > Anura > Ascaphidae > Ascaphus > Ascaphus truei. The sequence goes on from CM071569.1 coordinate 282,512,617, forward strand.
CCCCCCCCCCCTTATTTATGCTCTGCAAAAGAATGAATCATTGAATGATGTTAATAAAAAAAAAAGTAGTGTGACGGGCAAGGGTAACCAGGCTATACAATAAAGGTTTAGCCCATCTGGTTACCCTTGGGCGCTGTGGTCCCTGGCAGCTACCTAGCACTATAAGCCAGGGGCCAGGTATCATTGCATGACAAGTTAAAGGGACCCTGCTCTTCCACTGTTCCCTTTGCCGCAGACTCATGAAGCTTGCTGTGTGTAAGTGCTAGGTGGGATATTTGGGTAGAAATGCAATCCTTTTGTTTGCAGGAGTTCGGGGGCCCGTAGCTACCAATAGTCCCCTAATTCTCCCCGGCGAGCAGGCATGATTTGCCGGTATGCGGGGTGACTTACACCGGGGCTGCCCAGTGTCCCCCAGACTCCTGGTTTTCGAGCCCAGATATCTCAGTCCTATTTCCCTTACAGATATGAGTCTCCCCAAGGCCCCCCATGTATAATAATATGTGTTATTGTGTTTTATACATTTCTTATAAGTCTATGCAGTCAGCCAGGGCATCTGCTTAAGGTGCCAGCATGTCTGCATAGAGTCCGTAGTTCAAAGAGGAGACGGGATGTTGAGAGGTGTCGGGGTGCTAAGTGGCCGGGGCAGGGCGGAGTGCTGAGTCCGGAGAACAGGGACTCCCTGCGGGGAGGACACTCTGGTCTTAGTTGAGCCTGCCCAGTAGGTGGCAATGGGTTGACTGGGGGAAGTGGCAGAATGTCGGCGCGTTTCCCATTGGTCATTTTATATGTCCCGCCCACAGGGCATCCCGAGCCGGCTTGACACAGCTCCTCCTCTGATGTCAGAGACAAGCCCCTGTTTCTGATTGGTCGCTCCTCCTGCCTCCATGCTATTGATAGCTTAGCAGAGGTATATAAGGAGATGGCCGAGGCAGAGAACCAGACCATCCAGTGACTTGTGTTGATGAAGCTAGGGCGGGCTTTTCAAAGTTGCTCTGTTGCAAATAGCAGAGCATCCGGCTTCGTTTTGAAGCTAGGAAAGTCTGCCTCGCAGAGACTAAGTCCCGTCTTTTGCGGTCAAGTTCTACAAATCGAAAGTAGAGGTCGCGGCTAGGATTTCAAGCCGAAAAAATATCCCGGTCGGGGTAAGCCTACCAAAGCAGGCGCCCTGCACCTAGTAGAACCTAGATTTCACCCCTAGACCCCCCAGTAAGTGTGCTTTTATCTGTATATTGTGTAATTCTTATTGTTGTACGTGGGTGTACCGAAATAAACTACATTTACAGTTTGTGTGATGCCTGCACTTTATGCTTCAAACCAACAATTAACGTGTTTCTGGTTCCGCCTGCACAGCTCCAGGCTAATGATCCAGTACTGCCTTTGTATTCCTACTTTATGGCCTGTTAGTGACTTTGGTATAATAGGGTCAGCGTGGAGGAAAGCGCGGTCTGGATCATTATCACAGTGTTGTTGTGGACTTAGGAAGGAATTCCTTTAGAAGTGAAGGGGTTAAAAGATGCCGCCTAGTGCCCCCCTCCCCCCCAACAGGACAGGTTTTCAGAATATCACTGCTTCAGCACAGGTGGCTCAATCAGTCCCAGCTTTAGCACAGGTGGTTCAATCAGAGCCACTGATTGTGCCACCCGTGCTGAAGCTGGGATATCCTGAGAACCTGACCTGTTGGTGGGGGGTTGGGGGGGGGGGGGCTTTAGGACTGGCGTTGAGCCCCCCTATCCTAGTGCACAGGGGATTACCAGGGGAATACACCCGACTGACACATCAGGGTCTTCTGTAAGAAATCAGCACAAAATAAAGAAATAATATATCATTGTATTGTGTTATGAGATGTATTCGTGCGAATGAATGAGCTCTGTTTGGAACCTCTGCCATCCACGGCAGGCTCTGTGTGAAGCACTTAATCTGGGGGGGGGGGGGGGTACTGTTTCTTTATAAAATGTTTAACCAGCAACCAGTGGCGGCGTTACAATTTTGCCGCCAATACGCACTTACCTTTTTGCCGGCGGAGCCGCCTCCTCCTCCTGCAGCGTTGCGGCGTCACGTCACGTGACGATGTGTTTCCATGACAACGCGACACCATGTGATGCCACGTTGTCATGGCAACGCGTGTGACGCCACGATGCTCAGAAGGAGGTGAGAGACCTTTACAGAGACCCAACGCTCTCCCCTGGCCATCAGTGGGGAAGAGAGCAGGACCTCTGTATATCGGGGGAGAGGGAGAGGGGGGGGGGGAACAGAAAATGTTCCCATCCAAAAATTAGGCCGCCCTAGGACCGGGTCTAATGGGAAATCCGGCAAAGATGCATTGAGATATGTCCCCACCTGCCACGGCCACATGTAGTCCCACCTCCCCTATGTGCTCCATCCCTTTTACCCCCTCACTTCACCCCGCTCTCTCCAGCCCTGCAGCCACGTCTGATCTTTAAACGAATGTCTCTTAGTCTGGGTTTTTGGGCGCCGGTTACAGCTAATTTAGAGCCGTCCTCGTGCTGATGGCCCCCCCCCTGGCTTCCTCCCCGGTACAGAAAGGGTTAAAACGCGGGGTAGCGATCCTTTTGAAGGCAAATCCTTTTTTTTTTTTGAGCGCGCAGGGCAGAGAAGCGTCGCGGTCACGGCTAATAAGCAAGCACAAAAAAAAAGGCCTGTCCTTAATCCGACTTGATGGGATTCAATTATCCTGTGGTTATAGAAGGCTGAGTCTGTAGGAGAGGAAGCGAGAAATGGGCGACTCGGAGATCAGCCGTCTGCGCTGCGGGAGAGATGACTCACCCCCGGGGCCTCACATTTTAGGAGGTGCAATCCTTGATAACTGACCTAAAAACATCACTTTGTAAAGAATTGACCAATCGAATCATCTTCCTTTCTTCAGGGCCTCTTAAGCGGGAGATGTTTGTCAGTCAAGAGATTTGTTCTGGTTTGTTTCCCCCCCCCCCCCTGTAGCCCACCGTGTCCTTATCTGACAGTCAATAAGACAAATAAATAAATAAAAGGTAAGAGAGGGGGGCTTTTCCTGTCCAATCTCCTTTTGAACACGCAATGACATCAGGCAGAGGAAATCAGACCCCTCCCGAGTCTCACCTCCCCGTCTTTCCAAACGAACATTGCAAGAATATTTTGAAATACGTATAGGTGTTACATTTTTGCAACACAAAGCAATAATCACCGTTTAAACGTGTCACTGCTATCATTACCCTGTTGAGGAGGAATTGTCTTGCTTAAATGCTCTATTAGCTGAGTTTCCCTGGCCAAATCAGAGCATGTGCAATAAGGTGTTTGCTTACAGGGAGTGGGAGAGAAAGAGACCTATTTTAATAGTCTCAAGCACTATATATACAGGCATACCCCGCATTAATGTACGCAATGGGACCGGAGCATGTATGTAAAGCGAAAATGTACTTAAAGTGAAGCACTCCCTTGTCCCCCACTTATCGATGCATGTACTGTACGGCAATCATCATATACGTGCAGAACTGATGTAAATAACACGTGTAACAGGCTCTATAGTCTCCCCGCTTGCGCACAGCTTCGGTACAGGTAGGGAGTCGGTATTGCTGTTCAGGACGTGCTGACAGGCGCATGCGTGAGCTGCCGTTTGCCTATTGGGCGATATGTACTTACTCGCGAGTGTACTTAAAGTGAGTGTACTTAAAGCGGGGTATGCCTGTACAGTATAAGCAGCTACAGTAGGTTAAAATAAAGACTGTGATTCCCAGTGGGTGACTGTAGGAGACAAGTGCAGAGGAGACAAGTGCAGATTGGAGAAAATAAACTTTGGCTTTTATTTAGCCCGTAGCTTCAAAACAGTACGGCTTCATGTCAGTCGGCAAATAAACAAGTAAAACAGCCTATCCCTTTGTAAGGGCTGGCTCGCACTTCCCAGTCCCTATCTGCAGGGCTGGGAGGATAGGCCTCTTACCAACCCCTGGCCCCAAAGTCCAACGAGGTACCTGTAAGAAGTGGGCTCTTTACAGTCTCCGGGTCTGGGTCGGTGTCTGTGGGGTGCCCGCTCTGGCGGGTTCCAGGGTCCACTGCGTCCTGAAACAGAGGGTTTCCTGGTTCCCTGGGATATCTCTGACAGCACACAGGTCTGCAACCCTCTTCTTTCACCATTATCGCCCAGCACACAGCACTTCCATTGCAGCAAGGGATTCTGGGAAATGACATGCAAATGAGCACACAGTGCCACCTTTTATCTCAAGCTCACATTACATGAACAACATGTTAACCTTAATAATAGTGGTGATTACCTACTCTTAATCTCAAACCAGCAAATACCAGCAACCAACCTCACACTGATGATACCCATCAAGGTTGAAACATGTCTGTGAGAGGGTTTACTAGCTTTGCATCTCCCAAGCCCTTGCTTAAAAGCTGTGTTTAAAGCAGCATGCATTGGCTAAGGGTTGTTCATGTAATGTGAGCTTGAGATAAAAGGTGGCACAGTGTGCTCATTTGCATGTCATTTCCCAGAATCCCTTGCTGCAGTGGAAGTGCTGTGTGCTGGGCGATAATGGTGAAAGACAGGGTTGCAGACCTGTCTAAGACATGCAAATGAGCACACAGTAATATTTACAGTTGCTATATGCTTTACTGTGGAAGGTTTTTGTCACTTTTTTTACCCACCATAACATATATATATATATATATATATATATAGAGTTATGTAACCTGTGTAGCCGGGCTTCAATAATCAAAAAATAAATAGATGATACCGTTCTGTGGCTAACGAAATGCTTTTATTTGTGCGAGCTTTCGAGATACACTGATCTCTTCTTCCGGCGATGTTACAATGAATGAAGCAAAAGGTATACTTAAAAACAGTGTCTCTTGGAATGTTATCTGTGCTGTTCCTTCCCCCGGTGTGGATGTGTTTTATGGCTAGAGGTGTCAAAAGGTTACTGAAAGCAAGTGAAGAAAGCGGGTGTATGTGTATCAGTGTGAATAAAATGAATGGAGAGCCCACAGTATATACGTGCTTTACACAGGTGTGTGTGGAGTGGGAGTGGAATAAATGGTTGGGTGGGTGTGGAATGTGAGAGTTTGTAGCACAACTAAAAGTGTGTGTGGATACTTAGTGGTCCCTATTTGTGGTATTGGGATGGAAAAACAAGGAGTATTAGTATGTGTGAGAGACAGCTGTGTGTGCATACATATAGCACAGTAGTACAGACATGGCCTTTAGCGTCATGGGACGAGTTCACTACTGTCAGTAATGACTATAAAATTTCGATCTCTGTTAGGCCACTGCTAAGTGTCCCAGAACAGTTGCATAAATTTGTATTCATGCAACCGTCTCTCTTTCGGGGTTTTAAGTTACCTTTGAGTATAGCACCCTCAGATCGTTCACTTATGGCCAGAGTCAGAGAAATGTTCGCCAACAGGACTGTCTCTTGTTCCGCGTGTGATGCTCTGTGCGATGCAGGTTCATTCTCTTGTTTAGCCCCTGCCCTGTCTCACCTATGTAGTAGCAGCCTCCTGGCATCCATGCAATGATGAGGTACACGATTGCTGGAGGAACAGGTGAACCTCTCTGATTTTGTATTCCCGATTCCTGTGTGGTATTTGTATTGTGTCCGCTGTTGAGAGCATTGCGCAGGTTTGCTCTTGGGTCCTGGATGGTTTTGTCCCACATTCAGTTGTTACTGCTGAATACTTACTCCTCACCAAATATTCTTGAGATTATGGGTTGTCTGTATGATAATAAGGGTGCTTCAGGGAGACCTGTTGCAGTCTTGTATCTTCTGGAGGATGGGTTGTAGTTTCCTGGCGATCTTGCGTAGGGCTCCTAGGTGTGGGTTATATGTGACCACCAAAGGACCCTGTCGCTTGTCTCCTTCTGTTTGTATTCAAGGAGATCACTTCTTGGTATTCTGGTGGCTTTGTGAATTTGCTGGTCTACAATTCTGTAGGTGAGATGGGGCAGGGGCTAAGCTAAACAAGAGAATGAAGCTGCATCGCCACAGCATCACACGCGGTACAAGAGACAGTCCTGTTGGCGAACATTTCTCTGACCTCTGGCCATAGATGAACGATCTGAGGGTTGCCATACTCAAAGGTAATCTTAAAAACCCCGAAAGAGAGACGGTGCATGAATACAAATTTATGCAACTGTACGGGACACTTAGCAGTGGCCTAAACAGAGATCGAAATTTATGAGTCATTACTGACCACTAGTGAACTCTCGTCCCATGAGCGCTAAGGCATGTCTGTACATACTGTGCTATATGTATGCACACACAGATGTCTTCACACATACTAATACTCCTTGTTTTCCATTCCTATACACCAATAGGGACCACTAAGTATCCACCACACTTTTAGTTGTGCTACAAACCTCACATTTCCACCCACCCACACCATTTCTACCACTCCCACTCCACACACACATTGTGTAAAGCACTGTATATACTGTGGGCTCTCCATTCATTTTTATTCACACTGATACACATGCACACTCTTTCTTCACTTGCTTTCAGTAACCTTTTGACACCTGAGCATAAAACACATCCACACCGGGGAAGGAACAGCACAGATAACATTCCAAAGAACCTGTTTTTAGTATACCTTTTGCTTCATTCATTGTAACATCGCCGGAAGAGAGATCATGTATCTCGAAAGCTCGCACAAATAAAAGCATTTCGTTAGCCACAGAACGGTATCATCTATTTATTTTTTGATTATTGAAGCTCGGCTAACACGGTACTGATACCTTACATGAATATATATATATATTATTATATATATTTATATATATATATATATATATATATTATATATAATCTATATAATCTATTATAATCTATATCCACTCCAACCAAAAAACATATGGAGAGACACGTGTGCTCAAAAAGGAGCACACCTAGGAGATATGCAAAGTATAAAGTATAAATGACTCACACCCCACAGCACCTACAAGATTTCCACACCTGTAGCCCCCCCCTCTCCTCCTCCCTGGCTTCGTTCAAATGCAGACCACTTCCTCCTTGTGCCTTGTGTACATAAATGAGCACACCTGAGATATCTGTGCGATATGTTGCTAGCCGGATTAGGTGTGATCAGTAACGCTCAAAACTATGCAGTGACAGTGAGTGGTGCTACCCAGCAGTTGGTCTGAATAGCAGAGGTTGTGGTGTCTGATCCTGTTGGACTTGACAGCAGTACCCACTTCCTCACAAGGTGCCTTAGGCCGCGCTTATAGTGGCGGCGTCACTACGTGTGCGCGCACGTCAGGCACGATGCAGTACTTGGCTATAGTAGTTAGCCAAGTGCTTGCGCGCCTGCCGGCGACGTGACGAGTTGACGCGGCAGCGTTTTGAGAAGACAATAAATTTTGTCTTCTCAGGCGACTGCTGTGTGACGTCAGCATCACATGAGCTGGTTCAGCCAATGAGGGTGAACCAGCTTCGTGACGCTCCCTGCATCGCCTCTGACCGCCTCCCCAATCTCCTGAAAGCCAAATGCACAGATCGCTGGGGCTGCAGTAGCGTGCGTGGCCGCGCAGGTAGTATACGCTCTGCTTGTCAATATACAGTAGCTCTTATGGAAATCTTTGGGAAAGTGTGAGGCGTGAGTCATTTAAATATGCTTTGCATATGTCGGGTGTCTAAGGTGGGCCTCTTTTTGAGCACAGGTGTCTCTCCATATGATATTTGGAGGGAGATTCGAGGGGATATACTGTATATAGTCATTTAGACTCTACTAAAATAGCTCTCTTCCCATCTCCAAAACCCATATTTCAGGGTCTGGAAGCTCTGGGCCGATTCAAATTTTAACTACATTTGGGGATTTCACACAGCCTGCACGGGTAGATTGTGGGAAATTTGTGCGGTTCAAAAAGGATGGTGGATTTAGGAGAATCTACATTGATTTTTTTTTGCAACAAATTCGGTGACGGATTTCCTTTGGACTGGAGTTCGCCCACCTCTTAATGGCAAATATGCACCTGCTCAAAGCAAGCACCATCCAATAAAATAATAATAACAGAAAACCTGAAGCAGCTACAGTAGGTTAAAATAAAGACTGTGATTCCCAGTGGGTGACTGTAGGAGACAAGTGCACAGGAGACATACTGTAGATTGGAGAAAATAAACTTTGGCTTTTATTTAGCCCGTAGCTTCAAAACAGTACGGCTTCATGTCAGTCGGCAAATAAACAAGTAAAACAGCCTATCCCTTTGTAAGGGCTGGTCGCACTTCCCAGTCCCTATCTGCAGGGCTGGGAGGATAGGCTTCTTACCAACCCCTGACCCCAAAGTCCAACGAGGTACTTGTAAGAAGTGGGCTCTTTACAGTCTCCGGGTCTGGGTTGGTGTCCGTGGGGTGCCCGCTCTGGCGGGTTCCAGGGTCCACTGCGTCCTGAAACAGAGGGTTTCCTGGTTCCCTGGGATCTCTCTGACAGCACACACTTTCTCAGTGCTATACAGATTCCCTGCAGATTAAGCTTTTCTACCTGACTGATGAGACTGGAGATTGTCTGTAGCTGCAATTAACCTGCTCCCTGCTGGACTCATCAGACAAATGCAGGCTTTCTATGTGATGCGCTTGTAGACAGGGGTTATGGCCCTGTCACCTCCCCGTTTGTGGGTAGCTTGGTCTAGCCACAGCTGAAGCCATCCCTCCACTCTCACGCGAGAGGTGCCTGCGGCTCGATTGAGAATGGGTGGAGGGAGAGAACCCTCAGTCACACTGGGATTGGAGCCCTTTCTCCAGGTGACCTGCACTCCTACCAGTTTCTTTTTCATTTTTTTGTTTTTTTTACATCCGGGCCATTATCTGATACTCAGGAGATGAATTACTGGGTGTTACTACCTTTCTACCAGTTTGTGGCCATGAAATGTGGCCGTGGTTGAGGAGGACACCTGTGACCCAGTCCTTGTGGATGGTGCAGGAAACAAATGTTTCTTCACATATATGCTTGTATTCATCGCTCTTTAGTCGCTCTTGGAGGAGGAGTCTTTCCATGATGTGCTTAGCTTCCTCACCTCTGGAGAGGACTCCTGGTTCAAGCTTCTTTTAATCACTTGGCAACGAGTTCTGTCCTGCTTCATACGATCTTTTCTTCCCTCAGAATAGGGTGACCACCTGCATCTGGTTCAGTATCAATGATCGTGGGTGCTTCCACCTGTCCACTCTGATTGAACCGTGTGACATCTCTGTTTGTAGTTGCATCCTCCACATTGACTGGAGAAGGCATGCTGCGTTATTTTGGCCATAAAGCTGGTGAGTTCTCATTCCTTGGTAAGTAGCCTCATGGAGCATTTTTGGAAGGTACCTATCGCTCTCCAATCTTCCTTGAATGAGAGCTCTGCCATGTTTCTGGAGGATTAGCACGTTTCTCTTCTTTCTTTCAGACTCTGCTCTGATCTAAGAGAGTTGCAGCCACAGTGGTTTGGTCTAGTCCTGATGAAAAGCTCCCTCTGCTTCTTCCACTGCTAACTGTACTTCCAACTTTCCTTGTTGGCGTTGTTGCTTCTCCTTCCTTAACTTCCTCATTGAGCTCCTCTTCTCCTTTACTTGCTTGTTCCACCAGATATGAAACTATTCTTTCTATCTACCGTCTCTATAACCCTCAGGTCCTTCTCGTAGTCCTCCTTCCATTGACGCCCTTCTGAGTTGAGACTCTGGGTCTCCTGGTGTGAGATTGCAAGCTCTATGTTGAGGACGTGAAGATCTTTCCGAGAGACTTCCAGATCAATACTACAGTTGCGGACATCTTTTTGAGAGATTTTCAGACTGTAAAATTCCTTTTTAGAGCTTTCCAGTTCTGTGCGGAGACCGCTGATCTCCTGATGTGAGACATCCAGCTCTATATGGAGTATATATGTATGTCTTTATTTATATAGTGCCATTAATGTACATAGCGCTTCACAGCAGTAATACACGTTACAATCATATAAATGACAAATAATGCAAATAATACATAATGGGAAGAAGTACTTCAGACATAAAAGTAACATTTAGGAAAAGGAGTTGCTGCTCCGAAAAGCTTACAATCTAATTGGTAGGTAGGAAGAACGCACAGAGACAGTAGGAAGTTGTTCTGGTAAGTGCGTCTGCAGGGGGCCAAGCTTTATGTATGAGGTGTAAAGTATCAGCCAAGGAGCGACTCATATGCTTTGTTAAGCAGGTGTGTTTTAAGGTGGGTCTTAAAGGTGGATAGAGAGGGTGCTAGTCGGATATTGAGGGGAAGGGCATTCCAGAGTGTGGGGCAGTCAGTGAGAAAGGTTTAAGGTGGGAGAGGGCTTTAAATACGAAAGGGGTAGAGAGAAGACATCCTTGAGCAGAACGCAAGAGTTGGGAAGAAATAAGGGCTGAGATGGAAAAAGGAGCAGAAGAGTGTAAAGCTTTTAAAGTGAGGAGGAGACTTGAGTGTGTGATACGGGATTTGAGAGGAAGCCAGGAGAGGGATTTCTGCAAGGGAGACGCTGAGACAGATTGAGGAAAGAGTAGAGTGATTCTGGCAGCAATAGATTGTGAGGGAGACAGGTGAAAGGCAGGAAGGCCGGACAGCAGGCGTTACAGTAATCTAGACGGGAGAGAATGAGGGCCTCTTTCAGAGTTTGAGTGTATGGACGTCTTTTTAAAAGATCTTCCGCTCGGTACCTAGCCTGTGCGACTCTTTCTGGGCGACTTCCAGCTTGGCACGGAGACTGCGAATCACTTTCCAAGAGACTTGTTCTGCTCAAGGCTGTCTTCTCTCTAGCCCTTTTGTATCTAAAGTCCTCTTCAACCTTAAACCTCTCACTGACTGCCCCATACCTCTGGAATGCCCTTCCCCTCAAAAGCCGACTGGCACCCTCTCTATCCACCTTTAAAGCAGCAGTCCAATCTGCCGTTTAAAAAACAAAATAATAATATTTTTGCCCCTTTAATATGCGCATCAATACAATCCACACAATGATAAGTAATTAGCTAAGTTGCTGATCGATCCGTTTTCCTGTGATCGATCAGCGAAGATTTGGCTCGGGGGTTCACTAAATGGCTGCCAGTGCAGCTCTATAGGACCAAAGATGCAAAGTTCTGTGGGGAAGATCCTGCGGCCAGGCAGTCACTAGATACAATTAGTGCACTGCTAGAGAGAGGGCAGGGCTGAAAAGGTGTGTGCCAGAGCCTGTTTCAGAAGAGGAAGGGGATGTAAGTTTGTAAATAGTTGCTATAGAAACAAAAAATGCTTGTTACATTATAATACATTCAAAAGTAATTCACAGTTGTTAAAAAAAAAAAAAAGCTACAAGTATTAACTTGTAAAAAAACCACATGCAGGACATTGCTTGGTCTGCAGCTTTAAGACGCATCTTAAAACACACCTCTTTAATGAAGCATATGGGTAGCTCTGCTGGCTGATACTATACATCTCATACAGTATGCACTGACCGTGGCCCCCTGCAGGCACACTTACCAGAACACCCGCCTACTGTCTCTATAAGTTTTCCCTACTTACCACTTAGGCTAGGTCCCTGCTGCTATGGCGGGCGCTGTAGGGACAAGAACCTCAATGGGGCCGGGCCCGCTAACTACCTTGCCCGCTCCGTTGCGTGAACAGATTTCCCTGGACACACCCCCTCCCCACCCCCGGCGGTTCAGCCAATGAGAGCGAACCTGCCGGGTGATGTCCTGGCCGCCCCACCCCCCCCCCCACCACGACCCCCCGTCTTTCCCCCTGCAGCTCACCGCAGACTGGGGATCTCGGCTGCACGCGCCGCCAGCCTGGCAGGCGCGCGTGTTGCGCCGAACACCGGGGCCTCAGCCTAAGATTGTAATACCTCCAGGGCAGGGATTTGTTACTTTTATGTCTGAAGCGCCAATGGTATTTATTCCAAAAAAGGTGCGATACAATTGCTCTTTATTGACGTGAACATCCGCTGGATAAAGTGTTCCTGGTACGTGTCTCTGTACAAGATTTGCGTACATATGATGGCATCGTGTTCCTGGAATGTGTTATGTCTCCTCCGATGCCAAAAGAGTTTTGGACTCTTTGGGTCAGATCCACAGAGGTCATAAGGTGACGTTATCAGATTACTTAGATTGTAAGCTCTTCGGAGCGGGGACTCCTTTTTCCCTATGTTCCTTTTATGTTTCAAGCATTTTATTCCCATTGTGTTATATTATTATGTCGCGTGTAGTCGCGTGTATTCACTGCTATGAAGTGCTATGTACATACATACATGTTCTGCCTATGCATCGGCTAGATTTTTAGTAGAGGCAGGGAAGGAGATGGGTAGGTAGGCTGCACTTAAGGTGTGGGGGGCTACGATGAGGATAGGATGTATATATGTATGTCTTTATTTATATATTGCCATTAGTGTACATAGCGCTTCACATTAGTACTACACGTGACAATCATATAAATAACAAATATAAATAACAGATCATGGGAATAAGTGCTTCACACATAAAAGTAACATTTCGGCAGAGGAGTCCCTGCTCTGGGGAGCTTACAATCTAATTAAGGATGTCTTAAGAGCCTGGCACATGATCATGGATGACTCACATACTGTATGGCATAATCAGAAACCTGCTGTGCTGCTTGCTGGGGCCATTAATCTCCAGAGGAAAATAGGTGCCATGCTGAGCTATTGCAAGTCAACTGACCACTTTGTCATCTAGAAAAGCAGAGATCAAGAGAGTTGGCTTCTGCATCCACATGCTGCTATCGAGTAGGGGACCACCGTGTAGATGTGGCTTCAAAAAGTTAAAGAAAGATCTACATGTATTATGTAGTGGGGCGAAGTTCTTTACAGACTGTAATTCACAAAGATCTAAGTAGAGACGGGCGAAAAAAATGTGGGCGCATTTGGATCCACCGGGGATCGCCCGGTTCCTTAGGTCTGCGGATTTCCACGGATCAATCTCAAAAAGGGCAATTCACGGTTTCCGGATTTTTTTATTTTTTTATTATTGACAATACAATTGGCGGATTCTTCAAAATTCTCCCACGGATTGATCAACGGATTGTATCCAATGGCGTTTTTTTTTTATTAATCCGCACGGATTGAAACTGGAACAATCCATCTGCGAATTTTACGCAGCGGAACGGATTGTGCACGGGAAGCTCAGGAAATTCACGAGAAACTGATTTTTGACAGGTTTTGCCCGTATCTAGAGTTAAGTAGTAGTGATGTGTAAATAAGAAAGGGGATATACTTTCTTTAAAAAAAAAAAAAAAATCTTATTTTATTTTACTTGGAAAGAAGAGAAGTCTACGATTGTGAATAGAAAATGAGTGGTACTCCCAGCCCCCCAGTACCATCACACTGCAACCGTTCTCTATCTACAGCATCTCCTTCATCCCTACAGTACATCCAGCTCCCATGCAGGGGTAAATATCATTCCATGGTGTATCCGTTTCAAGTGACTGTATCTCCCTGAAGCAGCAGCATTTGACTGCTCTTTGCTCCCCTGTAGCAGCTGCACTGTTGAGACCTCTAATTATAGTTGACATTCTTGTCAGGTGGCAATTATTGGCTCCTGCAGTCGCAGGGACATTTCCAATGGAATGCACGGAGCATCTCAATGACCAGCTGCCCCCTGTGACACTCACAGCTGTAGGGATTCTCATTCTGCATGCTCCGCTTGTCACCTCGCTGATGTCTTCATTTGATTTGATGGTCAGTTTTGCCCTTTGCTTGCTGGGCAGATCAGCATCCGATCAAGAAAGCATGTAATCATATGGACCTTCACCATTATTTAATAAATATAAATATGTATATATATATATATATATATATATTATTTTTGTTTCCTCTGTGAAAAAAGGTGGGGATACTGTGGTCCTCCTACAGTCTTTTTGTGAGAAGCTGTCCAGCGCATGCGCAGACGCTACTGTGTTAATAGCTTACAAAAGGTGGGTATATGGCGTAACCTCGCGTACCCCCAGAAAAAAAGCCCTGTATATATAAATATATATATACACACACATAATTACAGAGCACATTATTTGTGGTTGCCAGTTGGCCAAAGGTAACCAAGAAATTGAGCATGGTGATGGCTCTGTGCTACCTCCCTATTAGACCTGAGCTGTCATTTTTGCAGGTGCCACCAGCAGCGCAGAGGGATGGGCGACGTAATCAGTAGACCGCAGCAGCACTGTCGCTCAACGCCACAGCTGAAATAGCCACAGCGCCCCATAATGCCGGGCGGCACGCATCATGCAGCGGGATGACTGCGACGTTCACATCCGCGGGTGTGGTAGGGTCTCTCTGGAATCATGGCGCAGTAAGGAGAGGAAAGAGGAGCATTGACGGGTGATGCACAAGAAGTGAAAACATTGGAGAGAGAAGGTCGAAAAAGGGACAACGCTTCTCTAGATCCTCATCGGCTTTCCTCCACCGCGCTGGACTTCGCGCGTTTCAGACCTGCGTGATATTTTTGTTTTTAACTCCAACAATGTGACCGCTGTGGTAATGGAGAGGATCCATCTTTTTTAAGGTATAGTTTCGTCTTGGTAATGGCCCAGCATGGTGCTGAAAAGCTTTCCCTCCACCCAATGAGGACAAAGAGATCACTTGGACAGCAGGGTCATCAACGTCAGTGCAGAGAACAGTGACCGGTTCCTACAATGCCTCTGCCAGAGAATCTCAAACTGTGTTCCCAAAATGACTTCAAATTTCATTTCCGGCAGCTTCCTCCTTGGCTCCATCACTGCCAATGTATTGAAGTCTGATTAAAACAAATGTACTATACATATATACACATACCCACTCTTTGGGTGCCCCAGTACGTACGTTGGTTGCTGTGCCATGCCCGTTTTCTAGAAGGACTCTTTCTCTTCTGCTTCCGGGTTTAAGGACGCCACGATTACCTGATGGCGATTGGTCCGGCAACCAAAGGTTTTAAGCAGCAATCCACACTGCTCGCGATTTTCATTTCTTTTTTTAATCCTACCTGAATCCGGGCGGGTCGATGTCCGGGGGACCTCCCTGGTTCCAGCTGTGGCAACATCAGCCAGGAAATATTTGTCTTCCGTACACAAAATGGTGGTGTGGTCAGCGCTCGCTCCACTGGCTAATAGAAAGCTGCGATGTCGGCAGCAATCCGTCTGCTGAGGTTACCATGAAAACCGTTGGACTACCCTGAGCACTGGGGAGAGCTCCATTTTAACCTCCCAGACACTTCATATTTTAACTGCTCATATCTCCAGAAACAAAATGGCGACCAGCTCAGACTGCTGCTTCAACCTTTCAGCTGCTGGAGGCACTTGGGGTCCTGTGATCACTCCAGGAGCGTCTCCGCCTCCCCCCATGATGTAAATGGAATTGGAGAGGGCTCCAATTCTGCCGTCCCAGCTTGGTCATCCCTTAGAAAACAAGTGGAATATTTGTATTTGTCTTGAGAGATTTTGCATCCAAACTTGTGGCCGCCATGTTTCATCAACCCACGGCCACAGTGCCGCATAAATGCAGTACTTACTGATTTTAAGCAACTGATATCTCCAGAGAACGTGGCTGGAGAATGTAGAAAGGGCGGCGTTGCTAAAGACTGCAGCAAAAGGACTTCCACAAGGGTAACAAAGGTAGAGAAAGGGAACTTTATTGTGGCGACTACAGTATTATTATATTCCCCAGACAAGTTCTTGGCAAGAGCACACTTCCCATACATCTGTAATAGTTCATTCTGTTTCATGTAGCATTTCTCTGTGTTGTTATCCTAGAGACACATGAAAAACGAGATGGCTAACTTTAATGTATCTTTGCTGGTAAAATATTGAATAAATAAATGATATAGCCCTGGGCACCCTTTGTATTTCCTTCTCTGGTATAGAACCATTAGTACAATTTTTTTTCTCTCCATGATATAATCCTCACAGGGCCTCCCGAAGCAGACACAAGAAACAAAGGATCCCCAATGGACATCTAATATGACCAATTATTTAGTTCCTTTCTATATTACCCATGGAAACTAGGGTTGCCAGGTGTCCAGTACTGAACCAGACTGTGCTTTATTTGGACACACTGTCCAGACAAAAATTAGAGGTAATACTGGACATGTATGTGTCCGGTATTACCTCGCTGGACATAGTGACCTGACGGCTTGTGGGGCCGTGGGATTTCCCAGAGCAGGGAAGAGGGCAGGGCTCTTGCTAGGGGACTGGGCTTCCTCTGCCCTGATTGGCTGCTGCTGGGTAATGCAGCCAATCAGGAGGAGGTGTCAGGAGCCTGGTGGTGGGGACAAGGAGAGGAGGAAACATCATGGAGCGAGAGCATGTGCGTGTAGGCGCGGGCATGTGTGCGTGTCTCGAGAGCGTCGCTCTTTTCATCATTGTGTCTAGTATTTTTGGAGAAGCCACCTGGCAACCCTAATGGAGACTGTGATGGCAGATACAATAGATAACATTAAAAAAAAAGTTGGATTTTTTTAAATTTTTTTAGAAAGGAAAGTTATACAGGGGGATATACCAAATATGGGAAGGATGTTGATCCAGGGAGAAATCTGATTGC
Source organism: Ascaphus truei (assembly GCA_036426205.1). Classification (NCBI taxonomy): domain Eukaryota; kingdom Metazoa; phylum Chordata; class Amphibia; order Anura; family Ascaphidae; genus Ascaphus; species Ascaphus truei. The sequence continues at coordinate 282,529,067 of CM071569.1, forward strand.
TGTTATTGGAGTCAGGAAGGAATTTATTTCTCCCTTTGAGATATCATTGGATAATGTGTCACTATATTTTTTTTGTTTGCCTTCTTCTGGATCAATATACTGTAAGTACAAATATAGGAGAAATATCTGTCATCTAAATTTAGCATAGGTTGAAATTGATGGATATATGTGTGGCGGTGTTTCTCTGGGAGATTTCACTACTACACGGTGTGGTGTGGTGCATACCTGCTGGCTTACAATAGATCTGAGTTCTCCTGCGGTGTCGTGGAGGAGAACAGGAAAGGTATCTGGGGTAGGATCTGATTCTCTCGGTGTCAGCGCCTTCATCTCTTGCAAGTTCCAGGGATGTGGAGACAATCCCTGCAGGAGAACTCACTTCCACTCCCCCTGATAGATTGCAGTCTCAGGCAAGAGGATATATTTCAAACAGGGTCACTTTATTCAGTGCACTAACACGCTCACAGCATACATGGCTCACTTCTCTGGGCTTCACCCTCAGGATGTAGACTGGACCTCCACTCCAAGCCAAGGGCACCGAAGCAGTCCATGCACTTCCCTTACTCCCTGGTGGAGTAAGGGGTATAGTCTCCCATCCACTCCCCTAAGGGAGGGAATATATATTGGCAGAGCCCTGCACAGTTGTTAGGGTAGACCAGCCTCTCTCAAGGAGGCAGAGGAACTCCCTACATTTAGCAGTGCAGCTCCTTAAGTACAAGGGAAGTCGGTACCAAGTCTGAGTCCCTGATTGGACACACACAGGCCTAGTCCCACCGCCTTCCCTGTCACTCAAGAAGTTACTGTGAGTGGGGAAAACCCATGATAACTCCTGGCAGGCCTGCTCTTACTAGGACATACTGCCAGGGCGGGCAGATTTAGTAGCCAAGGAAACCAGCCTGGCTACATATGTCTTTTTTCAAACTCATCTACTCTACTATGGAACCATGTAACTATGTAACTAATATGTTTTTTTTGTTCCCATAAGTATGAGGTAATTTACAAATACAAAAACTTGTCCAGCACTCACTGTCTATAGAAATTAGGATACAAGAATGGGATAATACCAAAAAAATGTATAATTTAATATATCACACAAAAGAACCTAAAACAGAACCGCATACCCCATCCAATCAAGTGAGAAGTAGCAATAAATCAAAAAACGGTGTCTGAACACTGGAGAGCAACAGGACTTCTGATTTCTTACACAGATTGTCTGTGGTTTGCTTTTCCGCATTTATATATCCCTCCTGCTCCCTCTGGGAATTTTCTGTTTTGCCGTTTAGCAGAGCATACTGATTTTGTTATTTGTGTGGGGGCTGTTCATTTTCTTTTGGGGCTTGACATTGTCTCTGTGGGTCTTGGGGACAGGGAAGTACCCCTCTGTTCCGCTGGAGCGAGGGGGAACGGGCCTGACGAAGGGGTGTTCCCCGAAACGTTGCCCCCCTGTTGTTTCCCCTTAGTGTACCCACCTCTGTGTTGTCTTGTTCCCCTCTTTTGTTTCCCCCTCCCCCTTTTTTCCCTACCAAACCCCCCCTTCCTTATCCCTTTTTCCCATGATATGATATTATATTATGCGTTTTTTGATTTATTGCTACTTCTCACTTGTATCCTAATTTCTATAGACAGTGAGTGCTGGACATGTTTTTGTATTTGTATGTAATGTTGTTGGAGGAATTGGGTCCTCTTTTGTCCTTAGCATCCTGCACTGTTACTGTTTTTTTTGTTGTGGGTGCTGTTTATCCCTTTTTGTTCTATGAGGTAATTTAGTTCAATCTTTTGGTAACTACGAAAAGGTAACCCTTTCAGCAGGTTCGTTCTGTGTCCTGTGTCCACTGCATAGAGAAAAGAGGAAACAAAAGCAATGATTTAGTGAATAGTATGGGATGTGTGACATGTATGCGCTACCCAAGGCCGCGATTATAGTGGCGGCGTGCGCACGCGCTCGATGCTGCACGCCTCCAGAAAAAAAGTATGTACCCTCAAGATGCAGCCCATAGTGCGGGCAAGCGAGATTCTGTAGAAGACAAATAATTTTGTCTTTGCCGCGCGCGGTTCAGCCAATGAGAGCGAACCGCTCATGTGACATCACGGCCACCCCTTCCCGTCGCCTCGCACCATAGTGCAGGCTTCGTGCGGACGACAGGCGCGCATGACGTCACGCGCTTCGTCGCGCTCACCGCCACTGTAAGCGCGGCCTACGGGGTTAAAATGTACTATATGTGGTATGTGTGAGCTATAGTGCAGCTGAAACGAGTTATAAAGGTAGACGCAGGCAGCACACTTGGGGTTTAACAAAGGGCAAGCAGGAGTGTATCAGGATGTGACTAGCAGCTCCAAGCATCCCTGTTGCTTAGCAACCGTAGCATCACCGCGCTGCTCCATCTCTGCACAGCAACAAAGATTTCATCCTCAGCCACTTAAGCAGCTGTGTCTGCGCCAGTGGGATGTAAAGCAGCCGTCTGAATGCCACAAGATGTGGTGGTACTGTGCTTCATCACAGAACGCCATTCTATCACAGAAGGTGATAAAACTCACCGGGCGACAATTTTCTAAAAGGTTAACGCTGTGAAATAATTAATTGGAATAAATAACAAAAATGACAAACCCGCTAGAAAAGTAAATCTAATAAAAGGAAAAAGGAATTATATATATATATATATATATATATAATCAAAAAATAAATAGATGATACCGTTCTGTGGCTAACGAAATGCTTTTTATTTGTGCGAGCTTTCGAGATACACTGATCTCTTCTTCCGGCGATGTTACAATGAATGAAGCAAGCAAAAGCTATACTATAAACAGTGTCTATTGGAATGTTATCTGTGCTGGTCCTTCCCCCGGTGTGGATGTGTTTTATGGCTGGAGGTGTCAAAAGGTTCCTGAAAGCAAGTGATGAAAGAGTGTGTATGTGTATCAGTGTGAATTAACATGAATGGAGAGCCCACAGTATATACAGTGCTTTACAAAAGGT
>CM071569.1:282535064-282583587 GCA_036426205.1 Ascaphus truei
GTCTACAGAGCCACAGGGGTACTTCTACAGAGCCACAGGGGTACTTCTACAGAGCCACAGGGGTACTTCAGGGGAACTTCTACAGAGCCACAGGTGTAGCATGACCATAAAGATAATGATAGTCAGGAGACTTCTTTTCTATGGTACGTATACATCAGTGGTTGCCCACTGCAGTCCTCAAGGTCCCCCAACAGGTCAGGTTTAAGGGCTATCCCTGCTTCAGCAGAGGTGGCGCAAACAGTGGCACAGTCATTCTGACTTAGACACTGAGCCACCTGTGCTGAAGCATTGATATTCTTTAAAGCTAACCCTTGGGGGCCCTTGATGACTGCAGCTGGCCACCCCTGGTGTATAATACATAGCTCTCTGGGTACATCCACTTTCACGCCGTTGTAATGTAACTTTATTTTTGATTCGCAAAGTGCCTTAAATAAAAAAATAACAAGTTGGGGAAGAAAGTCCTCTTTGGATCTCAGTTAAAAACCAAAACGGGGAAAGGGGAGATTGTCCAATCTGTATCACTTTTGAGAAGCAGGTGAAGCTGCAAGTTTTGTCAATACAAAAGTGTTGGTGATTTCCAGACACTGGTTCATCCTCACAGAAGTTGGTCTGGTGTCTAAATCACCTGTAATCCCGGGTTGTATTTTCTCTGAGAATCTAGATAACATTAGCATGGCTGTAGCATTCCTTCTTCAGTACACATGAGCTCCTGACAAAGGAAACATGCATTGTATAATTGACTATATACGTGGCCTTGGCTTTCAGGATTTCGGCTGAGATCATAGTCCGTGCGATGGCGCTCGCGCGACAAGAACAACAGGCAGAATCCCTATGCGGCCACACCTAGTGCGCACGCACGACAGAGCGCGATGGCGGGGCCGCGTTTTGAAAAGACAAAAACAATTTTGTCTTTTCAAGCGACGGCCGCGTCACGTGAGCGGTTCAGCCAATCACGACGAACCAGCCTGGTGACGTGCCCACCACGCCTCCCCAATCGCGTGGAAGCTGAATTCACCCATCGCGCGAGCGAAAGGCGCGCGCATGCGTACCAGTGCGGACTATAATCTCTGCCTAACTCGGGCAAATGCTGGAACTGGGAGAGAAAATGCAGCGTGTCCCGTCACATAACTGCATCGTTCCTGGTTATTAACCTTTAAAGCAGCCATACATGTTTCATTTATTGGGTTTTTTTTATTACCAGTTTGAAGCAGGGGGTCTCCGGACCCCAAACGTGTTCATTTCAGCTCCAGGGACCCCCTGGTTCCGGAGATACTGGCGGTATCTCTGCAGCCAGGGAACTCGTGTCTCTAATACAATGTATTTATTTATTAAATGTTTTACCAGGAAGTAATACAGTGAGAGTTACTAAATGTCCAGCGTCACACGGGCCAATAGGCTGCTGTGACGTCATCGGGTGCGGCTTACTATTGGCTCGCGTGACCGGGACGTTTAAACTCCGCAGAGATACTGTAGCAGCCCTCCCCACGGAGGTCAGTATCTCTGTAACGCAGTTCAGCTTCGGAGACCCCCTGCTTCAATCCTGTAACTATAATAATAATTACAACAAGAAGAAATGAAACCGTTTTTGCTGCTTTAACGACCTATTTCCGTAATAAAGCTTTTTGACACATTAGATTAGGCGAGTTGGTCTCTGAATGTTCCCGACATTTCTCAGCCTGGGCTCGATTACCGCCGTTTTATTTCAGATGCTGTGTTTCATACGGAAATATTTCCAGTCTCTGCTGGAACACTATAAATATCTCGCACAGGATGACTGTAAGGGAGATGAAACATCAGATAAAACGCTGAGATAAAAAAAGAAATAGGTAAAGGATGAATTTGTGGCGCCTTTTTCCTTAGGCGTCATTTTTTCTTTTTTGTTCATTTTAAACTTTCCAGTCGCTTCTGTTTTGGAGAAATAATGATGTTGAATTTGCAGACATCTCTACTAGCTGCTTTTATCTTTGAGTTTAATGAATGGGAAAACCACTTTTCGATTGACAAGTATCTGAAGTCACACGTAAGCTGGGATAGAACAATATGGCTTCTCAAAAAAATCGTGATCACTCTAATTCCCAAGATGGTCTTCCTTATAAAAAAACAAAAAAACAAACCTACCTTTTAATTGACAAGTATCTGAAGTCACACTCTATTTCCCACGATGGTCTTCCTTATAAAAAACAAAAACAAATTTACTTTTTAATGGACCAGTATCTGAAGTCACTATCTAACGACCTGGCATAGAACAAGATGGATTCCGACTAATTCTTTACATCCGGGTAGCCACCCTGAATCTCCTGTATAAAAATAGAAGCTCATCTTAGTGCATCTTCTAGGGGCCTGCGATGTTGGTCTCGAAGAAGCTGGGATAGAACAAAATGGCCACAGTAAACTTCCGTCTCTGCACTCTCTAAACCCATCGGACTATTCTTAATCTCACAATACGTTCTAAAGTGGCTGAAACCAAAAGCAGTTCAGCGGCCATATTATTTTATTAAAAAAACAACAACTATTCTTTGAATTAAAATTAAAAACGAACCTCATTTTTTGGTAGGTGATTACCTGTGAGCTTGTGTACAACACATCAGGGGCGGCCAACTCTAGTCCTCAAGGGCCACCAACAGGTCAGGTTTTCAGGATATATCCCTGCTTCAGCACAGGTGGCTCAGTCTTCGACTGCACCACCTGTACTGAATCAGGGATATCCTGAAAACCTGACCTGTGGGTGGCCCTTGACGACAGGAGGTGGCCACATGTGCAATACACAGTACTTGGATCTAATGCACCTTTACTCCTGCTGTGTCTGTAAAACCTCCCAATAAACTACTTAGATTGTAAGCTCTTCGGGGCAGGGCCGGCCTTTGCCTTATGTTGTTATTTACCTGTTGTACCTATCCCCATTGGCTGTCATTTATTTACCTTGCACTGTAATGTTATAAAGCGTTTGCATGCACTGTTGGCGCTATATAAATACAACCATACAGAATATTCAGGCAGGTTTCATTATTCTTCAATCCATTTCGACTTCTATTGCTAAAAAAAAAACGTACAAATTAATTTTTATTGACAAAATAACACTGCAAAAAAAATATTTAAAAAAATGCTCAGTCATTGTAAAAAATAAAAAATCATCAAGTCACCGACGCATTTAGCCGCTCCCACATGTCATCTCTCGCTGATTTTCTGTGAGTGCCTGATTTGGAGTTCGTCTCACTGATTTTAGCATCAGCAGTCTCTTTCTTCTCATTGATAGAGATCCGTGCCTTTCTACTTAGCCCAGAGGAGCGCAAACTTTTTTTCCCTGCGCCCCCTGCCGGCAGTTCCCTTCTCTCCGCTCCCCCCCTCTTACCTCAGCGTTGGTGACGTCATTTGACGCCGCGTTGCCATGGCGACGCGTCTAAGGAGCCGCCGAAGCCAAGGTAAGTGAGGTTTACAGAGACCGCCGCTTCCCCCGGCACTTAATTTAAGTGCCTTCGCGAAGCGCGCGGGGCCTCAGTTTGCGCACCGCTGGCTTAGTCCATCGCAATCCCCTCTGGCCGCGGAAAGGATTAACTCTCACTAGTTTGGACCCTTGGAGGCTGATATTTTAGAGGCATTCGTTTTTTTTTAAATTATAATCCTGCACATTTAATCTCCGAGCTCACACCGCTGACACCTGCAGAGGGTGTGAATATATGCGTTGCCCGAGGGGAAGGTTTCAGTAACTGTCTCTTATGAAACGACTGAAGACGGCCTCCGTTCATCTCCTGGCGCCGTGTGGCAGCGAGCGGCGCCTGGGCTTCTGTCACACTTGGAAAAACCATAGCACGGGAGTACAGAAAAACTTGAAGAACAACATAAGTATCTTGTGATGTGGGGAATTTGGGGGGAGGGTGTCAGTTAGGGGAATGAGTAGGGTGGCATTGCTATGGAGAGACCCCAATTCAGGCAGCATTAAAAACTAAACAGCCCCTCAATCTGCTTCTTTTGAGGAGAGTCTGCATTGGGACGGTGCCGGGCCTGGCTTATACGAGACCTGCATGAGGTTTGTGTAATTAATAGTCTGTAGTTTGCATCTGCTGGTTATAGCTTCCGATTTACTCATTCTTCAAACTGATTAAATGTCCCAAATCTGAGGTGGTGCTGACCCTGAGGTGGGGAACTACTGTCCTCAAGGGCCACCAACAGGTCAGGTATTGGGGATATCCCTGCTTCCGCACAGGTGGTGTAGTCTTCAACTGAGTCTCTGAATGGGCCACCTGTGCTGAAGCAGGGCTATCCTTAAAACCTGACCTGGTGGTGGCCTTTGAGGACTGGCGTTGGTCACCCCTGATCTATAGTACATTTGATGAGTGTGTTGGGGTGGTTCTGTGGTATAATACCAATTGCCCACTCTGGAGGAGTGTCCGGAGTGCAGGGGCTTTGGTTTATCAGAAATCACAATTATTGGGAGAGAAGGGTATGCATCAGCAACTAGAGTTATTGGTGGGTCCCACTTGGGAGAATGGGTAGGAAAGGGTGGTCAGTAGTGGCACACATCCAAGAGTTCTTAAGGAGCTAAGTTTAGTCATAGCCCAAACCATTACATTTAATACATTTAATATTCAAGGACTCCATTTCCACAGGCTCAGTACCACAAGATTGGCGTAAAGCAGATGTGGTGCCTATATTTAAAAAGGGAGCTAGATCCCAACCCGGGGAATTACAGACCTGTAAGCCTGACTTCAATAGTGGGGAAGCTACTTGAAGGTTTAGTATGGGTTAATATTCAGGCATACCTAATGGAAAACAAAATTATTAGTAATAGTCAGTGGTAATCAGTACTGGGACCCTTGCTTTTTAACTTGTTTATTAATGACCTTGAGGTTGGCATCGAGAGCAAAGTCTCCATCTTTGCTGATGATACTAAATTGTGTAAGGTAGTAGAATCAGAGCAGGATGTAATTTATCTTCCCGAGAACTTGGAGAGACTGGAAACGTGGGCAGATAAATGGCAGATGAGGTTTAATACAGATAAATGTAAGGTTATGCATTTGGGAAAAAAGAATAAACAAGTGACTTACAAATGAAATGGGGATAAATGAGGAGAATCCTTGATGGAGAAGGATTTAGGAGTGCTTGTAGACAGCAGGCTTAGCAATAGTGCCCAAAGTCATGCAGTAGCTGCAAAGGCAAACAAGATCTTATCTTGCATTAAACTGGGAGTGGATTAAATGGAAGTAAACATAATTATGCCCCTGTATAAAGCATTAGTAAGACCGCACCTTGAATATGGAGTACAATATTGGGCACCAATCCTAAGAAAATACATTATGGAACTAGAGAGTGCAGAGAAGAGCCACCAAATGAATAAAGGGAATGGAAAATCTAACTTGTGAGGAGAGGCTAGCTAAATTAGATTTATTTACATTAGAAAAGAGGCGTCTAAGAGGGGATATGATAACTATATACAAATATATTCAGGGACCATACAAGGAGCTTTCAAAAGAACTATTCATCCCACGGGCAGTACAAACGACACAGGGTCATCCCTTAAGGTTGGAGGAAAGGAGATTTCACCAGCAACAAAGGAAAGGGTTCTTTACAGCAAGGGCAGTTACAGTGTGGGATTCATTCCCATGGAGACTGTGATGGCAGATACAGTAGATATCTTCAAAAAAAAAGGTTGGACATCTTTTTAGAAAGAAAAGATATACAGGGACATACCAAATAAGTAAACATGGGAAGGATGTTGATCCAGGGAGAAATCTGATTGCCAGTATTTGGAGTCAGGAAGGAATTTCATTATCACCTTATGAGATCATTAGCTGACATTTCGTCTGGGTTTTTGTTTGCCTTCCTCTGGATCAGTATACTGTAAATAAAAATACAGGATTAGTATCTGTTGTCTATATTTAGCACTAGCTGATATACCCGGCGTTGCCCGTGATTTACCCCCCTTCACAGCTGGCTGGCCCCCACGTTCACAACTCCGTTCCCCTTCACAGCTCCGCCCCCCCCCCCTCTTCACAGCTCCGTCCCCCCCCCTCCTTCACATCTGCGGTCTCCCCTCCCTGCACCCCACATCACTCTCCACCCCTCCTGGCCCCCACCCAAACATCAGTGTCCCCCGCCTTGCACATCCCATCAACAGTCTCGCCCCTTGCACCTCACATGACTCTCCCCCCCCCCTTGCCCTCCACATTACTGACCCCCCTGCATCACCCCCGGCCCCCACCACATCACCCCCCGGCCCCCACCACAGACTGTCATACACACACACAGACAGGAGTAAGAGGCAGTGTAACACACACACACACACAGTGTTACACACACACACACAGTGTAACACACTCACACACACAGTGTCCCCCCCACACACACACACACAGTGTCACACACACACACAGTGTCACACACACACACACACACACACACAGTGACACACACACACACACACGTCACCCCGCCTTCCGTCCGCCGCCATCTTACTCCGCGAGGGAGGAAGGGGGTCCTTCCGGGCGCCGCCATCTTAGGCGCCGCGTGTCCACTGCCTGTCGGAGCACCGGGGGGGAGCTGAGCGGAGCACCGGGGGGGAGCTGACAAGGGGAGAGGAGGAGGTGCGCGCGGGTCACGATGACTTGGAGGGTGTGTGTGTGTGTGTGTGTGTGTGTGTGTGTGTGTCGTCACTCCGCCTCAGGCCAATGAGAGGTGCGGGGGCGGGTGGCCCAAGGGACCAATGAGATTTCCCCTAGGGACACAGGAAGATGCAGGCAGGCATACAGTGCTTTCACTAATATATAATAAGATAGGTTGAACTTGATGGACGTATGTCTTTTTTTCAACCTCATCTACTACAGGCAAATCCCCCGCTTTAAGTACACTCGCAAGTAAGTACATATCGCCCAATAGGCAAACGGCAGCTCACGCATGCGCCTGTCATCACGTCCTGAACAGCAATACCGGCTCCCTACCTGTACCGAAGCTGTGCGCAAGCGGGGAGACTATAGAGCCTGTTACAAATGCCTTATTTACATCAGTTCTGCACGTATATGACGATACAGTACCTGCATCAATAAGTAGGGAAAAGGTAGTAGTTCACTTTAAGTACATTTTCACTTAACATACATGCTCCGGTCCCATTGCGTACGTTAATGCGGGGTATGCCTGTGTTACATACATGCTCCGGTCCCATTGCGTACGTTAATGCGGGGTATGCCTGTGTTACATACATGCTCCGGTCCCATTGCGTACGTTAATGCGGGGTATGCCTGTGTTACATACATGCTCCGGTCCCATTGCGTACGTTAATGGCGGGGTCTGATTGCCTGTGTTACATACATGCTCCGGTCCCATTGCGTACGTTAATGCGGGTATTGCCTGTGTCATACATGCTCCGGTCCCCATTGCGTACGTTAGGTAGCGGGGTATGCCTGTGTTACATACTGCTCCGGTCCCATTGCGTACGTTAATATGCGGGGGTATGCCTGTGTTTACATCCATGCTCACCGGTCCCATTGCGTACGTTAATGCGGGGTATGCCTGTGTTACACACATGCTCCGGTCCCATTGCGTACGTTAATGCGGGGTATGCCTGTGTTACATACATGCTCCGGTCCCATTGCGTACGTTAATGCGGGGTATGCCTGTATGTAACTATGTAACTGTCCCAATATAACGGTGTAACTATGTATCTGTCCCAATATAACGGTGTAACTACTGCACCGACACACTTTATTCGAGCAAATACCCGGTATGTACCTGGCAGATACCTGGAATGCGCCGCTCCTCACCTCTGACAAGCCCCGTTGCGTTTGCCTTCCCAGCCTGGGTTCATGCCTGGCTGATGGGCGGCTGATCTGTTAAATGATAATGATTAGGATTTATTAGGCTGCAATGCTTCGCGTGTCTACCAGATGGCATAAATTCATGAATTGTAATGCAGTATATATATATGTACTGTGCAGTATTGCAGCCAACGGGAATAAAATGCTTCAATCCCTGCCGGAAAATAACTCAATGCACTCGGGCAGAAAACAGTCACAAACCTCAATACACCCGGGTATACCCGAATTCGTGGGACTAGCCGAGCTCGAATAAAGTGTGTCGCCAGTGTATGTATCTGTGTAACACCTCTGCTCCTAAGAGATTGCCTTCAGTATGAAGCGCCATCAATAATAATCATATCTTTGTGGCCTGCACGCGTTGGCCCCCGGTCAATGTGCTGTGAAGCCGACTTGCCCGTTTGTAGAAGAGATCATTTGTATTCCACTCCATGGTACCAACATGTGCCCCGGGTTTGGAGAAGCATCTTACAGCATATTGTGTAAGGGCCGTTGACTTGAGAGTAATTTCTTGAACCATGTGAAAGGGCAAAAAATAGCAGCTGGAAGCACAGTCCTGAATATAGGGAATGTCCTATAACTCAGACTTGTTGGGGCAGCAAATTGTCCTGAATTTGGGGAAGCAGCGGGCATGAGAGATACTGTACAATTTAAGGAGAAGTGGCAAGGAAGAGACAGAGAAAATGAAATTAAGGTGCAGTTTAACCAGCTTAAAGCTGCAGTTCAGTCTATATCCTGCATGTGTGTTTTTTTTAATAAATCAGTTCTGTAGTAAGAAAAAATACTTTTAGCATTTTCTGTTTTTAAAAAAACAACTTTTAAAGACCAATTTTCTTGTATTCTATTTTAACAGCCATTTGCTAAGGCACTGCCCCTTCATGTCCTGTCACAAGCCCTGGCACACCCCTTTGTCAGCCCTGCCCTCCCTCTAGCACATGTCAGTGCAGGAGTGCTCATGAATATTCATGAGCTTCCACTGACTGACAAGCAGAAGAAAAACAGATCCCTTCACTAATTATGTCACCAAATTTCGACCTATCAATACATGGAGAACGAATTGACCTGCAGCTATACAGTTCTTTAGGTAATTAGAGATTGCACACATGAAACTATTGAAGTAAAAAAATAAATAAAAAAAAAAAAAAAAGACTGAACTGCAGCTTTAAAGTCACATTACTGCCCATTTACCTGAAAGGGCCTGAAGGGGTTAGCACAACGGGTGGGAAACAAGATAGAGTACTTCTTCACTGAATTGCTAGTGAATTCATTGAACAACATCTAAGCAGATATGATAAAGGTAAAGGAAGTTATTTAAAACCGTTTGGGGCAATCCTAAATATTACCGAAAATCCAGGCAATAGAAGGGCTCAGATTGGGTAATATTGGCAGTCTTGGTAGGTGACGATATCTTTTATCTGCCGACAATTTTGGTGAGAATGCAGTACACAAGTTTTATAGTCAAGCACCAACACAGTGTCATACACAGACAGGTGGTCCTTCACAGCGGACATGTGATTAGTGCTGCGAGGTTTGAGGACTGGGCAGTGATAGTGCTACGAGGTGAGTGGAGGACTGGGCAGTGATAGTGGCTGCGAGGTGAGTGAGGACTGGGCAGTGATTAGTGCTGCGAGGTGAGTGAGGACTGGCAGTGATAGTGCTAACGAGGTGAGTGAGGACTGGGCAGTGATTAGTGCTGCGATGTGAGTGAGGACTGGGCAGTGATTAGTGCTGCGAGGTGAGTGAGGACTGGCAGTGATTAGTGCTGCGAGTAGTGAGGACTGGGCCACGTGATTAGTGCTGCAAGGTGAGTGAGGACTGGGCAGTGATTAGTGCTGCAGTGAGTGAGGAATGGCAGTGATTAGTGCTGGAGGGTGAGTGAGACTGGGCAGTGATTAGTGCTGCGAGGTGATGAGGACTGGTCGCATTGATTATGTGGTGTAGACTGCATGATAGGCGCGATGTGAGCTGGGCAGTGTGATATATAGGGAGGCGCAGATGAGAGGAGTGCCTTGAAGGTAAGGAGGAGAACTTTGTGGGTGATCCGAAACTCGATGGGAAGCCAGGAGAGGGATATAAGAAGGAGATTGTATTGTATTTTATGTCTTTATTTATATAGCGCCATTAATGTACATAGCGCTTCACAGTAGTAATACATGTGGTAATCAAATAAATAACAGATAATATAAATAACAGATCATGGGAATAAGTGCTTTAGACATAAAAGTAACATTAAGGAAGAGGAGTCCCTGCCCCGAGGAGCTTACAGTCTAATTGGTAGGTAGGAAGAACGTACAGAGACAGTAGGAGGTAGTTCTGGTAAGTGCGTCTGCAGGGGGCCAAGCTTTATGTATCATGTGTTCAGAATATCCACAGTACTATTCATATACTTCTTTAAGCAAGTGTGTCTTAAGGTGGGTCTTAAATGTGGATGGACAGGGTGCTAGTCGGGTACTGAGGGGAAGGGCATTCCAGAGGTGTGGGGCAGTCAGTGAAAAAGGTTTAAGGCGGGAGAGGGCTTTAGATACAAAGGGGGTAGAAAGAAGACATCCTTGAAAAGAACGCAAGAGTCTGGATGGTGCATAACGAGAAATTAGGGCTGAGATGTAAGGAGAGGCAGAAGAGTGTAAAGCTTTAAAAGTGAGGAGAAGAATGGAGTGTGAGATGCGGCATTTGATCGGAAGCCAGGAGAGGGATTTCATGAGGGAAGATGCTGAGACAGATCTAGGAAAGAGTAGAGTGATTCTGGCAGGAGCGTTTAGGATAGATTGTAGGGGAGACAGGTGAGAGGCAAGAAGGCTGGACAGCAGGAGGTTACAGTAATCAAGACGGGAGAGAATGAGGGCCTGAGTCAGAGTTTTAGCAGTCGAGCAACAGAGGAAAGGGCGTATCTTTGTTATATTACGGAGGAAAAAGCGACAAGTTTTAGAAATGTTTTGAATGTGAGAGAGGAGTCGAGTGTGACCCCTAGGCAGCGTGCTTGGGCTACTGGGTGAATGATCGTAGTTCCAACAGTAATGTGGAAGGAGGTAGTAGGGCCAGGTTTGGGAGGAAGTATGAGGAGCTCTGTTTTAGCCATGTTGAGTTTAAGGCGGCGGAGGGCATCCAGGATGATATAGCAGAGAGACATTCAGAAACTTTGGTTTGTACAGCAGGTCTAAGGTCGGGTGTTGAAAAGTATATTTGTGTGTCGTCAGCATAGAGGTGATAATTTAACCCAAAAGATGTTATTAGGTCACCTAGAGAGAGTGTGTACAGAGAAAAGAGAAGTGGTCCCAGGACAGAGCCCTGGGGTACCCCCATAGAGAGATCAATAGAGGAGGAGGAGGTGTTAGCAGAAGAGACACTCCAAGAGTATGGAGAATGTGAAGGAGAAGAGGGTGGTCCACGGTGTCAAATGCTGCAGAGAGGTCGAGTAATATGAGCAGAGTGTAATGACCTCTGTCTTTGGCAGCATGGAGGTCGTCAGTTATTTTAGTGAGGGCTGTTTCTGTGGAGTGAGCAGTGCGGAAGCCAGATTGTAGAGGGTCTAAGAGAGAATAGGTGTTGAGAAAATGGAGCAAGCGAGAAAATACAAGACGTTCAAGGAGTTTATAGGCAAAAGGCAGGAGGGAGACAGGTTGATAGTTAGAAAGGCGGGTAGGTACAAGCTTGCTGTTTTTGAGTATGACTGTTGCATGTTTGAAGGAGGATGGAAAGGTTCCAGAGCAGAGGGAGGAGTTAAAAATGTGTGTGAGCGTAGGGATTATAGTAGAAGCAAGAGGTTTTAGGAGATGGGAGGGAATGGGGTCAAGAGGGCAAGTGGTAGAGGGAGAAGAGGCGATCAACAGCGACACATCCTCCTCTGAGGCAGTGGAAAAAGTGTCAAGGAAGGCAGGAGGAGAGTTAGGAAGAGGTGTAGGATGGGAGGAAGAAACAGAGGGAATGTTCTGAGGTATGGATTCCACCTTTTCCTTAAAATAGTCAGCAAAGTCTTGAGCGGAGATGGAGGAAGGAGAGGCAGCTGAGGGTGGTTTGAGTAGAGTATCAAAGACAGAGAACAGTCGGTGTGGGTTAGACTTGTGCATGTTGATTAGTGAAGAAAAGTAGGCTTGTTTAGCTTGCGAGAGGGCAGAGTTGAAACAGGATAGCATAAATTTGTAGTGAAGGAAGTCTGCGAGAGTATGAGATTTCCTCCAGAGGCGTTCAGAGGAACGAGTGGAGGAACGCAGCATGCGCGTGTGGGAATTTAGCCAGAGATGTGCAGAGACTGTTTTGGGAGAAAGTGACATTATTCTAGCAGCAGAATTTTGGACAGATTGCAAAGGAGAAAGTTGTGAGGCCAGGAGCTCTGTTAGCAGTATGTTACAGGAATCCAAAAGGGAGAGGGTAAGGGCATGCGTTGGCGTTTTAGCAGTAGATTGAAAGGGCAGATCTTCGCAATGTTACGAAAGAATAAGTGACAAATACCCAGGAGACTGAGGGATCATCACTATGACAGTTGAAGTCCCCCAGTAAAAGGAAAAAGGACAGGAGAGAAAGAAAGAACGCCAGGATTCAAAGTCCGAGAGAAAGGAGGCGGTTGGTAGGCGGTCGGTAGATGGCTGCCACGTGCAGAGGGCGGGAAGAAAAGCTGGACAGCATGAACCTCCAAGGAAGAGAAATAAACAGATGGAGGCATATTGCAGAGCTGATATAACCCTCCACCCTGGCGACATGGAGCGTGAGAGAGAGAGAGACCACCATAGAAGACAGCAACCTCCACAGCAGTCATGTGAGAGCCAGGTCTCTGTTGGAGCAAAGAGGTGAAGAGAGGGAGAGCAGAAGAGCTCAGGGAAAGCCAGCGTCTTGTTAGAGCGAACATTCCAGGGGGCACAGGAGAAGGGAGGCAAGGAATAGGTGTTAGGTTAGATGGGTTAGCAGGGAGGGAGGAGGCAGGGCAGCGTGGGATAAAGGGATGGAAGTAGTGGTGCGGTGTCTGGGCACAGGCAAAGATGGAGGGAAGGAGAGATGAAGAAATGTTGATAGGAGGAGAGTGGGGAAGGTGGAGAGAATAGAAAAAAATTACAAACTTCAATCAGAAAAAGCAATGGGGGAGGGTATAATGGGGGAGGGTATAATGGGGAGGGTATAATGGGATGCAGGGAGAGAAAGGTAGGAGGAGAGAGTTCCCAGGTATTGCAGGGTATGAGGGGTATGATTTGAAGGATTAGATATATAAATAAGGCCTGGGAGTAGCACTGAGGGTTAGAAAGCAGCTTGGAAGTCAAGAGTATTAAAGTTCACTTCTCACAGTTACAAAGTGATGGGTAAACTGCTGAATCCCGTTCTTCTTTTCTTGTTCAACTCCAGCTTAACGCCACAGACACTTAGAAGGGGACAATACAGACTGACCTAAATACTCTAACAATATCACATGACAGTGGAAGGGAGTCCTGTGACTAACTAGTAGAGACAGAGTACATCCCCTAACTACTCCTGCTCATGCTACTCAAGGTGCTCACTGACACAAGTACAGTACCAAACGCCAAGACCATTACATAACCTGCCCCATACCTCTGCTCAATATGCACTGAATGAGTCTTTCTTTCTTGCTGTGGAATATTTTTTAGTTTAATTCAAAAGAATAGAGCTGAAACTTCATTAAGCAACAGGAAGACGGCTTCACCGCTTAGAGAGACAACTTAATGCTAAACCTGCCGTCACGCCCACGTCCTGGAGGGGTGTGTGCAATGACCCCAGAAATGAGGCTTCCCCATCACCTGATCCCGGGCTGCAGGTTATACATACATTCTTCATTCTGGACCGTTTCTCTTGTTTACTTTGAATCCTTAAACTCTACTTTTAGGCTGCTCTTATAGTGCCGGTGACGTGGCATCGCCGTCGCGGCAAAACAAATGCATTGTCGCCGGCGCTTATAGTGCACGCGACGACGACGGAGCGGCGGTGCTACCAGAAATCTGGTAGTCACTGATATTTGATTTTTTTTCCCGGCGACGGTCTCCCCTTGCGGCCAATCGGGAGCTTCTCCGTGCCTCTGCCCTCCCCTTTTATGACGTCATCCAGCGACGTCGCCTAAACTTCAAAATACAATTAGTCGCGACGGGTGACGTCATCGTCTGTATAAGCGCAGCCTTATTCTGCACCGCGGGAGTCCCTGGAGTCTTTCCTGTGCTTATTCATGCTGCTAGTGATCTTGTTTCTCCTTCTTTTGCTGACAGGCGGTTCTGTGTCTTCATTGACCCGTCAGTAGAGGACTTTTCTCTTTCTCCTGAATCTCCCTCGCTCTGAAACATAATTCCCCCTGCACTTTATTTATACATTGGCGTACTTAGAAGGCTCCATGACACTCTCCTTCTTGTCACTCACACGTCAGTCTTTTACATAAATATCACTAGAAATAGCTACTCAAGCCATAATGCGCATGGAGAACATGGATTCTTGTGCAGATGGTGATACATACTGTATGTAACCCTCCTAGCCCAGCTCTTAAGGAGTTAACCTCATGATGGACTATTTCCATGGCTGTGCTCGGTGTCTCATACCTTTGCCGGGTGCTGGATCCGTGCAAGATGGGTGTAGATATGCAGAGGTTAGAATGAAGGTCGCCAGGAACTTTTATACTGGAGTCATAATGGTTCACATACAAGGGTAGGCTTCACCTAGGCATTAACTGGTGTTAAACAATATGGTTACTCTGTGCTTCTTTCCTCTGTAGCTCTCACTCCTACACTAGGGGGGTACTTGGTCTTCTGTAGGATTCATCCCCTTAGTAGGTCTCAGTCATACGCTGGGGAGGTACTTATACTTGTGTCCTTTAGATGGGCAATCTCTTGTATAGCTTCCTGAATTCCAATGTATCTGGTGGACACTGGTTAGGGGACACGCACTATTCTCGGGGATCAGTATCCTCTCTTATGGACATCAATCTTCTTCTATACTTATCAGATCGGGAGGTTACTGAGGACCTGTCTGTGGGCACACACTCTGTCTTCAGGGATCAGTATCCCGACACTCTGTGCACCATCTGCCTAGTCCATACCAATTGTCTATTGGGGCGGATACCCCTGTGTATGTAGATTGTTATCGGGGTGGGGACATCCCTGGTGTATGTGGGTTGGTATCGGGGCGAGGGATACCTCCTGTGTATGTGGGTTGGTATCGGGCGGGGGATACCTCCTGTGTATGTGGGTTGGTATCGGGGCGGGGGATACCCCTTGTGTATGTGGGTTGGTATCGGGGCGGGGAATAACCCCTGTGGATTGGTATCGGGGCAGGGATACCCCCTGTGTATGTGGGTTGGTATTTGGGCAGGGGATACCTCCTGTGTATGTGGGTTGGTGGCGGGGCGGGGGCAACACCTGTGTATGTGTGTTGGTGGCGGGGCTGGGGCAACCCCTGTGTCTATGGGTTGGTGGCGGGGCGGGGATACCCCCTGTGTATGTGAGTTGGGGGTGGAAGATACCCCCTGTGTATGTGGGTTGGTGGCGGGGCGGGGGATACCCCCTGTGTATGTGGGTTGTAGGGCGGGGCGGGGGATACCCCCTGTGTATGTGGTTGGGGGTCGGGATACCCCCTGTGTATGTGGGTTGGTGGCGGGGCGGGGGATACCTCCTGTGTATGTGGGTTGGTGGCGGGGCGGGGGATACCCCCTGTGTATGTGAGTTGGTATCGGGGCGGGGGATACCCCATGTTTATGTGAGTTGGGGGTGGGGGACACCCCCTGTGTATGTGAGTTGCGGGTGGGGGATACCCCCTGTGTATGTGAGTTGCAGGTGGGGGATACCCCCTGTGTATGTGAGTTGGGGGTGGGGGATACCCCCTGTGTATGTGAGTTGCGGGTGGGGGACACCCCCTGTGTATGTGAGTTGGGGGACACCCCCTGTGTATGTGAGTTGGGGGACACCCCCTGTGTATGGGTTCTCGCAGTCACACTCCTGTCTCCTCTCCTCTTGCAGTGCTGGTGACCCGGGAGGATGAGTTTAATAACCGGCTGAATAACCGTGCCAGTTTCCGGGGCTGCACTGCTCTGCATTACGCTGTCCTATCTGACCACTATGGGACGGTCATGGAGCTGCTGGAGGGAGGTGAGTACTACTCGTCAACAAAGGAGTAATAGCAGTACCTGATGGAGTAATAACCCAACCCCAGGGTGTCATGAGGTTCATGGAGTAATGATCTACTGTACCTTCAGAGTAGGGCCTCATGCAGCAGTAACCTACCTTCAGGGTAATAACAGCGCCTCAGAGTAACAACAGAGTAACAAGCAGGACTTGAGGGAATAATAACCCACTTGTAGAGCAATAGGGAGTAATAATCCTGCCACAGAGCCTGAGGAATAGCAAATTTGCCCACTAACCATTGAGTAAGAATAGAGACTGAGTGGGTAACAGATTGGCACCTCGCACGATATCACACGGACCCGGGGCGGTAATAACGCACTTATATAATAACCGTGGAGTCTGAGAGACGCTTGTCCCCAAAGTAACATAAGTAAATAAGGGCAGGTCATTGAAGTGCCCCTTTACTACTGACTTATCGTCCTCATACTCCAGTAATTTCCGACGTCATTATGAATTGTCTTGCTCTAATCTCTGCCCTCATCACCACATCATAGGATCGCCACAGATTGTATTTCTGTTGAACACCACCACGAGCGTTTGCAGCTGTGTCTTCTGAACACGTCTTTGATAGAGTGACGTAAGGCATGGCCTTTCTCAGGGATCCCACCAGCCTTGGTCACTGCTCCTCTGAAAGCCCTGTAGTATTCTTTCCTCTGGTGGGTCTGAGTCCCTAATCCAGTGTTTTTCAACCAGGGTTCCCCGGGCATCTCTAAAGGGTTCCCTGCAATTTTCAGGTCATTTAAAATTGTACCTGATACAGAAGCATTTACAATGCATCTGATCTCAGACGCGCTATTAGAGAGGGTTGGGGTTCCTTACAATGCATCTGATCTCAGGCGCACTATTAGAGAGGGTTGGGGTTCCTTACAATGCATCTGATCACAGGCGCGCTATTAGAGAGGGTTGGGGTTCCTTACAATGCATCTGGTCTCAGACGCGCTATTAGAGAGGGTTGGGGTTCCTTACAATGCATCTGATCTCAGACGCGCTATTAGAGAGGGTTGGGGATTCCCTTACAAGGATCTGATCTCAGGCGCGATTGAGAGGGTTGGGGTCTTACAATGCATCTGATTCAGACACGCTATTAGAGAGGGTTGGGGTTCCTTACAATGCATTGATCAGACACGCTATAGAGAGGGTTGGGGTTCCTTACAATGCATCTGATCTCAGACACGCTATTAGAGAGGGTTGGGGTTCCTTACAATGCATCTGATCTCAGACTCGCTATTAGAGAGGGTTGGGGTTCCTTACAATGCATCTGATCTCAGACGTGCTATTAGAGAGGGTTGGGGTTCCTATAATCTCACAGCTGTAATTTTCACTGCTCACCTTTTCTATTTTGTGGTGTGTAACTGCTCAACCCACTCGCTCAAAAAATCATTTACAGAACGGATGACTTCCCGTTGCTGAGGAGTCCCACAGCGTATACGTAACTCCAGGTCACAGGGTGAGGGTAATACAGGACCCGCTTGTGCCCTATAAGTAACTAAGGCCGACCTCTTTCGCATTCACACTGACCTGACTCAGAACACTTAAGGCAGTGGTTTTCAGGATATCCCTGCTTCAGCACAGGTGACTCAATCAGTGGCTAGTCGAAGACTGAGCCACTGATTGAGCCACCTGTGCTGAAGCAGGGATATCCTGAAAACCTTACCTGTTTGTGGCCCTTGTGGACTGGAGTTCTCCACCCCTGATGCCAGGCATCTCATGCGCTGGGCCCCTCTGGCACTTGAGTAGAAACTGCAGCGTCAAACCAAAAAGAACTATATGAAGAACCCCATCATTGGCAATTCTTATTAAAGAAAATGGGGGCTATGCTTTGGGATTTCGCTGCATCGTAATATGAACTTTCAAGAAGACTGGCGCTTTATATCATGCCCAGTCCCTAAATATAGTCTCTGGCTGAGTGCTTTCTTCAGCACAGTGGCTGTCCCTTTAACCCCTGAGGGAGCCCTCTCTCTCCCACCTGCCTTTCTGTGTGTCTCCCCAGGACACTTCCACCTTCCTCAGGGGCACAAACCATTAACTGTGAGCTTAAACAAGCTGCCCCATTGAGGGGGCTGACCTCATGGCCCGGGGCCCGGCCTCTGCTGCCCTCCTCATTGGCTCACTTGACCTCTGCAAGACTTTTGTGGTCCCGGGCAGTGTGTAACCAGCAGAGCGGCGCCTTCACTGCTTCAGTGCCAGAGACTAGGCTGCGCTTATAGCAACGGCGACGCTGCAGCAAAACAAATGTATTGTTGCCGTCACGCGCGCTTATTGTAAGCGCGGCGCGACGGGAGCGACACTGGCGACGTGAATTTTTGATTTTTACAGAGGCTGTCGCCACATGTGACAGCCTCTGAACCAAACAAAGACCTGGTCGCCGGAATGCGCATTACAACTTCCGCTAGCGTCGCCGGCACTATAAGCTCGTCCCTAGACAGGTCTGGGTCACCTTTTTCACCCTCCATAACATCTCAGGTGTGGTGAAACCTACCCAGCCTTAAAATTCCGAAGCCAGTACAACCAGCTTCACCCTGGTCAGGCCCAAAAGGTCGAAACTGCTGTCTGTGAGTAGGCTTATGCCTTTAACCCAGGCTGTGCTGAAAGCTGTGTAATGCAGCGAGCATTAGCTCGTAAGGGTTCCATGTATACATGGATTTGAGGCAAGGGGTGACACTGTGTGCTCATTTGCATGTCATTTCCCAGAATCCCTTGCTGCAGTGGAAGCACTGTATGCTGGGTGATAATGGCGGAAAGCAGCGTTGCAGACCTGTCTAAATCTCTGAGATTATGGTGTGGGTGTCGTGCGCACGTGCCCAGCATGCACTCTTTCTGTAGCGTTGACGCGGCAGCGTTTTGAAAATACAACAAATGTTGTATTTTGAGGCGGCTGCCGTGTGACGTCAGCGCACGTGAGCTGTTTCAGCCAATGAGCGAGAACCAGCTTCGTGACGCGTTTGCCACACACCCTCATCGCGTCCACAATCTCCTGCAGCCAAGTTCACAAATCGCTTGAGCTGCAGGAGTGCGCGTGGTAATATATATATTATATAATACATATACACATACATACATACAATCTATTCGTGTGTGCATGTGACTACTCTGTATCCATTGCACCATCACAAGTAATTCTTAGTTACCAGGAGTTCCACTTAATCATTATACAGGCACACCCCGCATTAACGTACGCAATGGGACCGGAGCATGTACTGTATGTAAAGCGAAAATGTACTTAAAGTGAAGCACTACCTTTTCCCCACTTATCGATGCATGTACTGTACTGCAATCGTCATACGTGCAGAACTGATGTAAATAACGCATTTGTAACAGGCTCTATAGTCTCCCTGCTTGCGCACAGCTTCGGTACAGGTAGGGAGCCAGTATTGCTGTTCAGGACGTGCTGACTGGCGCATGTGTGAGCTGCCGTTTGCCTATAGAGCGAGATGTACTTACTCGCGAGTGTACTTAAAGTGAGTGTACTTAAACCGGGGTATGCCTGTATATGTTTTTCTTTTTCCTGAATTGCCTGCCTTTTCGTGCGCGCGTGTGTGTGCGTGCGTGTGCGTGTGCGTGTGCGTGTGTGTGTGTGTGTGTGTGTGTGCGCGCTGACAGTGATGTGTTGTACGTGCGCTGGGGGTGAGTCCCAGTGGGGCCGGTCTGAAAGTTCTACAGCGGCCAATTTATTTAAAGCAGCAATCCTCCACCCCCTGAAGTAACCTTCAGACTGTGCTGGGCTCTGGGGAGAGCTTCATTTTAACCTCCACTTAAAGGAGCAATCCAAGCAATATTCTACATGAGTCGTTCTTTAAGAATAAATCAGTTCTGTATTATTTGGTGATACTTTCTACTTTTTGTTTTTTTATTCAACTCTTAATGCCATTTTTAACGAGTTTTAATACACTGAGCATCCTTTGATTTCTGTACCAGGCTTTATCCCACATCCACAGCAGTGCAAGATCTTTGTAACACTTTCCTGTGTGTGATAATTTGTTGCCAATGTTCCCAGTAGTTGGAGCTGCAAACAGTAACAATAAATAATGTCGCTGTAGTAATATAAGGATACATAGTAGCTGCTGAGTGACACTGACTGAAGGATTGGTTGAAATTGAAAGGCAGCCATTTAGAGAACCCTGGGAAGCAGGAGAACAGATCAATCAGCTGCTTAAGTAATTCGTTTTCAATCAAGGCAATCAAAGTGTGTGTGTGTGTGTGTGTGTGTGTGTGTGTGTGTTGGATGTGTTGGGTGTGTGGTGTGGTGGTTGTGTGTGTGTGTGTGTATACACATATCAAAAAATATATTTTAAGGGCCGCTTGGATTGCCTCTTTAATATTTCAAATGTTTCCTGTATATCTCCTAAATTGAGTGTCAGATTAAAAAAGATAACCAATATTGGAAACTGAAAGGAAAAATCAAATAACAATGGAGCCTGGCGCGGCCCGCTCTGTATAGGAGAGATTATTTCCAGCTTAAAATTGCTTTACTCTTGCTGTAGATACCACTCGGGATAACTTTATGTACACAAACCCCAGCCTGACTACATACAAATACAATCTGTGTAACCCAGAGGGACCTGCCGTGCATAGTAACTGTATGCAGCCACCTCCGCGGTGCAATCTCATTACAGCTCGGCGTGTTCCAGGCATCTGCTCTGTTTCGCTTCCCTAATATGGATCTCCAAAGGCAGTGGAATCCTTTTACCAAGCGCAGTCCATACATCATACCCCATTAACCCAATTACACCTAATCTCATTCCAGCGGATCATGTTAAGGGGCAGAAACAGCCCTGTGCCCCCGCTCTGGAAATGAAGCGCCACTGTGTGGCATTCAGTATTTCTATATACATTCCGGCCCCTGAAGGTGCTGCTCCGTGTAGTGGTGCCGAGTATGGTTTCAGTGCGCACTGTGTACAGAACTGGAGTATTTCTAGAAACCTATAATGATGCCGAGTATGTCTATACACTGTTAGTAAACCAGGACGCTGCTCTATGTAATGATACACTGTCCCAATATGTTGCTGCCCCCATTGAAATTAGGGGCCCTGCTGTGTCCTACTGCTTGGTATCGGTGCGGCAATGTCACCGTGTTCAGGGGAAGAGGGGACCCCTTAAATTGTCCATCATGTCATATATATTTCTCGCTCAATCCCCATGTAAATGTGCACAATTGAAAGTTATGTAAATTTACACTGTATAAGAAGCACAATGTAGACAATTAACTGATGTTATGTAAATTGATGTCACTGTATTATGGCAACAAGTAGCAGATACACTGCGGGAGGTACGTGTTCATTAAGCGAGAAAAATTCGTTTTTTATTTTGTAGCTCGTAAATGTGTTAAACTGGTGTAATCTAATCCAGGGGGGCTCAACCTCCCCCACTCCCCCCCCCAAAACAGGTCAGGTTTTCTGAATGTCCCAGCTTCAGCATAGGTAGCTCTATCAGAGGCTCAGTCAGTGACTGAGCCTCTGATTAAGCCACCTGTGCTGAAGCAGGGACCGATTGAGCCATCTGTGTTGAAGCAGGGACTGATTGAGCCATCTGTGCTGAATGAGGGTTATCCTGATATCTGACCTGTTTGGGGGTGGGGGGGTCCTGAGGACAGGAGTTGAGCCCCCCATATCTAATCTGAAACACTAAAATTACTATCAAGTTTGAGTTCAAGGTATGTTTCAAAGTGTGTACAAAATGTCCGCCTGCTGAAACGCGCGCCCGGAGACGAGAACGCCGCCGCCTGATAGCAGAGTCCAGCTGCTCCTGAACGATAACGTTGTTTTCCGGATGGGTTTTTTCCGTCCTCCCAGCGACCGTCCTTGATCCGGAAACATTTGATGGACGTGTTTTGTACCACAATTCTTGCTCTGTCTCGAGCTCTTTATAACGTGCTCATCTTCTTCTACAAACACCATGTTTTAACTGCGCGTGATGAGGTCATCACGCCGTCACCAATCCCAAAGAGTATTCATTCCATTATCAAATCATTCATCCGTGTAATAATCTACTGTGACAATTCTATAGCGGCTCAAACTTGCATCAAAAAGTCGTGATTTTTCTGCGGGATGTGACGAAAAATGAAAGGGGCCCCGTGTGGTCTGCACACTGTGTGTATACAACGTCCAGGAGCGAAGCATGTTTCAGAAAGAGAGAAGTGCTCGGACAAGAGGTCGTGCTCTGAAGCGGGAGGGTGGAAGGGAGATGGGGGGGGGGAAGTCCTTCACAGAAAGAGTGGTAGAGGCTAACGCAGTAATGGAATTCCAAAATGCTTGGTGTGAGGCTATCCTAAATATGAGAGGAAGCCGCGGATCAGGTGGGGTGTGAGGTGCTACAGCTGGTAGGAACATGGGAAGAATTGGGAGGTCAAGCGGCCCTTAGCTGCCGTGAAACTCTCATGTTTATGCTGTTAATGCAGCTTAAAGCAATGTAGATCTTCCAGAGCCCTGGCGGGCCTACTCCAGTCCCCAAGAGCCACCAACCGGTCATGTTTTAATATTATCCCTGCTTCAGCACAGGTGGCGCATTCTTCGACTGAGCCACTGGTTGAGCCACCTGTGCTGGAGCAGGGATATCCTGAAAACGTGACCTGTTGGAGGCCCCTGGGGACGGGTGTTGGCCACCCCTGTTCCAGAGCATCTTTTTAAGGCCCGTTTTATAGTTGGCGCGCGCACTAATGAGCGTGCACGTGCAGCACACTTTTTGTGTATACAGGTCTGCTGTGAGCGACAGGTGGGCGTGGCTAAGGCGTGGCACCCGGCGTCGCACACAGCCACAGCCTGCACAGTTTTTACAACAGATTCCAGGCTGCTGCCGCAGCACAGGGGGGAGAGAGCGCCTTGTTACAGGGGCTGCCCAGTCTGAGTTGTGCCTGTGTGTGAATTCTCGCTGTGGAAACCGCGCACAAAGCGCTCTGTGTGCTGCTGTGGCAGGGTGAGTTGCGTGCTCCTCCTCCCCTGGGACCCCCCCCCCCAAACCTATCCCAGCCACCCTGCGATTGGCTTGGCAGTCACGTTGCGTAGCAGCAGCGCAAATACTGTATATACATTTTCCCATCTTTGCTGTACTCTGCCGCACCACCGCTCACTGCTGTGCGCACGCGCGGCCAAAGTATAGCCGGCCAGGCTAGGACACAGACAATTATAAGTGCCGCACGCACTATATTACGGGCCTCGGGCAGCTGGACCAATAGATGCGTTCCAGGAATGGTGGCTGGAGCTGCTTAGTAAATAAGGTCATACGTGTTAGGCTGCGTCCATAGAGAGCAGCCCTAGGCGCGCGGAGGCTGAGGGAAAGCGGGTGCTTTCCCTTGCCATAGTACTCGGGCCGTGGGGGCGTCCCTCATTGGGCGAACCGCTCACGTGACCACCCTATCGCGCGCCCCCTCCTGCCTCCGCACACCGCATCGGCTGAGCGATCTGTGGCCTGAGATCCACAGCGACGGGGAGGCGGGGCCGTGATGTCACGCTTGCACTATGACCGGCCTCATAGAGGTGCGGCCTGTTCACGTGCGCGGTCGCTGGCTCTATGGGGCAGGCCCCTAGAATAGAGGTGAGCCTGTTTACGAGTGGCGCCGGTGTCGCTGCATATGGCCGGCCTCATAGAGTGCGGCCTTGTTCGACGTGCGCGGGTCGCTGGTATATGACGGCATATAGAGGTTCGGAATGTGTTCACGGAGAGGTAGCTGCGATCTATGTGGACGGACCTCATAGAGGGGCGGCCTGTGTCGCGTGATGTGGGGGCTGGGCTTCTATGGAAGGCCCCCCCCCCCCCCCCCCCATAGAGGTTAGGCATGTTAACGTGAGAGGTCACCGCTTGGCTCCCCCCCCACCCCCTCATGGCCGGACTCTAGAGGTTCGGCCTGTGGTCACGTGCGAGGGTCGCGGGCTTATGGCCGGCCTCATAGAGGTGTGGCCTGTCACAGTGCGAGGTTAGCTGGGATGATGGCGGACCTATAGGTGCGGGCCTGTTGTTCACGTGAGCGGTCGCTGGCTCTTGGCCGGCCATTCATAGAGTTCGGCCTGTTGTTCACGCAGTGCGCGGTCGCTGGCACTATGAGGCCCTAAAGGAGGTTCGGCCTGTTCGACGTGCGCGGTCGCTGGCTATATGGCAGGCCCTCATAGAGGTTCGGCCTGTTAGATGTGCGCGGTAGCGGCTCTATGAAGGCCTAATAGAGGTGCGGCAATGTTCAACGTGCGAGGCGCTGGACTCTATGGCAGGCATCTAGAGGTGAGGGCATGTTACGTGATGAGGCGATGGCTCCTATGGGCCGGCCTCATAGAGCTGAGAATGTTAAAGGCGAGGTCGCTGGCTCTATGGCCGGCATCATAGAGGTGCGGCCTGTCAACCTTGCGCGGTCGATGGCTCTATGGCCGGCCTCATAGAGGTGCGGCATCATGTTGTTCGAGTGGGCGGTAGCTGGCTCTAGGGCCGCTCATAGAGGTGCGCCTGGTTTCGCGTTGCGCGGTCGCTGGTTGCTCTTGGCCGGCCTCATAGAGGTGCGGCCTTGTTCGCGTGCGCGGTCGTGGCCTCTATGGCCGGCCTCTAGAGGTTCGGAATGGGGTAAAGTGCACCGAGGGGGTGGGGCTGCTCTTATGGCCGGCCTCATAGAGGTGTGGCCTGGTCACGGCGCGGCCGGTTAGTGGCTCTATGGCCGGCACATAGAGGTTCGGACTGGTGTTCACGTGCGCCGCGTCGCCCCTGGCTTATGGCGGCCTATAGAGGTTCGGACTGGTGTGCACGTGACGAGGGAGCTGGCACTATGGACAGGCCCCTCATTTAGAGGTTCGGGCCTGTTAGCAGTCGCGGTCGCTTGGCCTCTATGGCGGCCCACAGAGGTTCGGATGTTCGCGTGACCCGATTGGGAGATGAGAGAGGGAACGGACGACCAAGAGGGCAGACAAGGGGGAAAGGGAGAGGGTCAGAGGGCTAGAGCGGCAGGAACGAAGAAGAGGGTTCGGAGGCTATGGGAAAGGGAGGAGGGGTGCGATGGATATTCATGGCCGGCAATCATATAGAGGGACCCCCCCAATGTCGCGGAACGTGAAAGTGCGACGGGGTCGATGGATATATGGCAGGTCATAGAGGTTCGGCCTGTTGTTCACGTGCGCGGTCGCTGGCTCTATGGCCGGCCTCATAGAGGTGCGGCCTGTTCGCGTGCGCGGTCGCTGGCTCTATGGCCGGCCTCATAGAGGTGCGGCCTGTTCGCGTGCGCGGTCGCTGGCTCTATGGCCGGCCTCATAGAGGTTCGGCCTGTTCGCGTGCGCGGTCGCTGGCTCTATGGCCGGCCTCATAGAGGTGCGGCCTGTTCACGTGCGCGGTCGCTGGCTCTATGGCCGGCCTCATAGAGGTGCGGCCTGTTCGCGTGCGCGGTCGCTGGCTCTATGGCCGTGGCCCAAGGGACCTTTTCTCAAGATATATATGTACAGTATATGTATATATACATATGTAGAATCTCACTAATAAATTGCAAGCCTATTTGGGAGGAGTGCAGTGTTTTTGTATTTGTTGTCCATAAATGTATGGCCAATTCTAGTCACCCAGCGGCATACTCCATAAAGGGTTTGAATGGTAGTGTTATTAATACATTCCGTCACAGGGGTAGGTTTGAGCTAGGGTTATAAATTTGAGTTTGACACAGTTGGGAGCAGGTGGGTCTTGCCCCCTCTACTACCAAGTGTGTTCACCAGCGCTCTTACCTAACAACTTCCCTATACATACATTGATATATAAGAAAGAGTAAAGGGGTTTACACAGTAAATTCAAAGCAATTATTTAAAAAACAATTATAATACTTAATCTATATGAAATTTCAGCTTGTTGTGTTTCCCAAATAAAGAGTCCGATCTTGATCTCAAATGGGTATGCAGCCTCTTTGCATCTGGAACCAACCTCGGGACCAGGAGAAACTAGAAACAGGGGATGACAAAAAAGAAAAAAGCGCAAGGCCCATAGAGTAGTATAGTTGAGTTTATGGTCATTAAAAAGCGGTTATAAACACTCACAGAAAAAAAGGTTGGTACAAGCACTTCGGTACTACTAGTGACCGCAGGAACAGGGGTACTTTTGCTCGTCTGCTCGTTTGGGTTCGCTGATGTTCCGCCCGCCTCCTCTTTCCGATCGATGCTTCCTCCACTTCCGCGTCAGCTGACTCGTGACGTCGGTGCGTGGCGTGCGCGACGTCGGTCGGGGGTTGGGCTAAGGGCGGTCTCCAGCTCCCACTGTGAGCTCGGCGATCCGGAAACTCCGATCACTGCGTCTTCTCTATAGTACAGTGGTGACTCCCAACAAGCACAGGCAACCACAGCAATGTCCGCCCTACGCGTTTCAAGGACGCTTGTCCTCTTCGTCAGGGGAACGTTCATTGCTGGTTGCTCTAATCATAGTCTTTTATATCGTGCCAGTATTGATTATATAATCATTCAATCATTTTACATGAGTGCTAATTTAGTAATTGTCTGCAGTGTCCTAATGAGTATACATCGTGGATAAACTTTAATAGCATACATTATAATTATGTTACAAGGACCAAATGAGTACATTAAAAATCAACTTTATTGTGTCAATTAAAAGGAATTGGGAATAAAAAACTCAGTGAACACTGCAAACAGATACCATTACATTATAGTTGAACAACAATTAAGATCAATATTAATATTCTAAAAGCAGTTGTATTATATC
This sequence comes from Ascaphus truei, assembly GCA_036426205.1. NCBI lineage: Eukaryota > Metazoa > Chordata > Amphibia > Anura > Ascaphidae > Ascaphus > Ascaphus truei. The sequence goes on from CM071569.1 coordinate 282,561,622, forward strand.
TCATATAAAATACATTAGTAAAACCAATTGTTAGTACCTTATTTTAATATTTTATCTATAAAAATGATATTCCAAGGTCTATTTAATAATACAGTTATAAAAATGCAGCCATATCTATTTCTTCATTGAGCCCTTTAGGAGACAAGGTGCTAAGCTGATGTATCCAGTAAGTCTCCCTCTGTCTCAGCCTTAGCACCCTGTCTCCTCCATATTCATTGGGCCCTATATGTTCAATTCCAGTGACCTTAAGTTTCGCAGGATCTTTATTATGTTTATAAAGGAAATGTCTAGGGACACTATGAGTCATTAGTCCTTTTATAATGTTGTTTCTATGTTCTAAAAAGCGGTTTTTTAGACTTCTTTTAGTTCTACCTACGTATTGTTGGCCACATTCACATTCTAATAAATAAACTACAAATGAAGTTTTACAGTTAATTAGATCTCTTATAGGATATGATTTGGATGAGTGTTTGGATGTGAATGAAACAGCCCCATTATTTATGTGTTTGCACGTAATGCACCTGCCTCCACAGCAGTAATTACCTACTGTTTTGGAAGCTACTATCGTTTTGTTGCAATGAGTTTTAGTTTTCCTTAGTTTAGATGGTGCTAGAATGTTTTTGATAGTCCGTGCTCTTTTGTAAACTACTCTAGGTCTATCTGAAATAATTGGTGCTAGTAGAGGGTCACACTTTAGTATATCCCAATGTCTACTCATAATATTTTTTATTTTAGTGGCTGCTCCATTGTATTGTGTAATAAATAATGCATCCTGAATTACCTGTCTGTTCTTGTTATTTACACTCTGTTTTAATGTAAGTGATCTATCCATATTTAAGGCTCTCTGATAGGCCAGTAATATATTATGTTCATTGTGACCCTTTATTAATAACTTATTCTTTAGTGATATTGATTGTTTAATGAAATCTTCTCTTTTGTTGCAATTACGCCTAATTCTTAGGATTTGACTATAGGCAATATTAGCAATCCATCTGGGATGGTGGTTGCTAGCAGCATCCAGAAATTTATTGCTATCTACCTTTTTGTAATGTGTGGTAGTAATAATCTCATTATTTTTATTACTTGTTAGCACTAAGTCTAAAAACACTATGTTTGTTGGACTAAAATTATACGTGAATTTTAGATTAAAACAATTGGAATTTATATATCTTAAAAACTCTTCTAATTCTAATATACTGCCTTTCCATATAATTAAAATATCATCAATGAAACGCTTGAATAACACTAGGTTTGCCAAATGGGGATTGTTATTCCATATACACAATTCCTCCCAATACCCCATCATTAGATTTGCGTAACTGGGGGCAAAGGATGTCCCCATGGCTGTTCCCTTAGTTTGAAGATAAAATGTATCATGATATTTAAAATAATTTCTCTTTAAAATGAATTCTACACATTCTAAAATAAATTCTTTCTGTGTAGTAGCCATGGATATATCCCCTGTTAAAAAATGATCTATTGCTAACAATCCATCTATGTGTAATATATTTGTGTATAAGGATTCTACGTCACATGTAACCCAAATGAATTCTTCTTGCCACTGTACTTGTTTTATTAAGTTGAGTACATGTGTCGTATCCTTAATATGTGAGGGAAGCTGAACTGCATACTCTTTTAAAAAGGAATCCACATACTTGGACAGGTGTGATGTTAACCTGTCTATTCCTGCCACTATAGGCCTGCCCGGGGGTTGAATAGAGTTTTTATGTATTTTTGGCAAGTGGTACATAAAAGGAATTACTGGGTGAGTTACTGAAAGATAACCATGCTCCTTTTTACTAAGTATACCTATCGCTAAAGCGTCTTTTAACATATGATCTAACTCTATTTTAAAAACTCCTGTCGGATCCCTTTTCAGCAATTGGTAAGTAGTGGTGTCATTAATTAAGCGTAAACCTTCTGAAATGTAATCTTCCCTATTTTGTACCACTATACCACCCCCTTTATCCGCCTGTTTGATTACTAAACTGTTATCGTTTTTAAGATCATCCATGGCTTTAATTTCCCATTTAAATAGATTATTCTTGATATTATTCATATGATAGTCCTGTTCACACATTACCTTAAAATCTCTGTACACCAAAGCAAAGTAAGTATCTAAAAATGTCCCCTTAGATTGGACGGGGTTAAAAACAGACTTAGGTCTAAAACCCGTATGTTTGATTTCAGCCTCTAATTGATTTATAAAGGCACCACTTGAAGAAAAATCATGAACAGTGATGTCTTCTAGATTTAACAAAGAATTGTCTAAATCATGATAGGTCAAGTTTAAAATATCATTATCTATATTTTCTTCTCCGTTATTAAAATTCTTTAGTTTAAAATAATGGCGTTTTAGTGTCATTTTCCTAATAAATTTTTTTAAATCGATAAAGAGATCAAACAATTTTGGTTTGCTCGAAGGAGCAAAAGACAGCCCTTTATTTAGAACATGCATATGTTCATTATTAAGAACTTTGGTGGAAAGATTAAATATTCCCACTTCTCTCAGTGTCTCTTTTGGGGGGAACCAAATTTGTCCCTTCTTCTGTCTCTTGATCCCCCCTCTCTTACCTCTTCTAGTATTTCGTGGGGCCCCTTTGTTTTTCTTGGGTGAAAAAACTCCATCTTTCTTAGATCTCTCTCTATCCTTTCCTTCTCTTTTTCTTGGCACGTATTTCGGGTTCGTGACCTTGTAGTTCTCCCTAAAAAATGGTCCTTTGGAGTAGAGGCCTTCTGTACATTAGAGATAGTGGCATTAGTTACAGGGACATGAGTTTTAGGTCTAGCTCCCAGTCCTAAACTATTGGTATTTCTGTTCTCTCTTCTCGGTAATGGAGTTTCGGAATTTCTGATAGGTGAATACCTATGGCTCAGTGGGATATCTAATGAGTTGATTTCTGGATTCCTTACTTCACTAGGTACATGTTCATTATTTATCCTCATAGATATTCTAGTGTTGAAATCTTGTACAATACCACCTGTATTAAAATTGGTCACATCTGGCAGTATACTATTCCCATTGTCCTTTAAGTTAGGAGGTAGTAGGTTTGAGCTAACCTCATCCAGTGACATATATAGATATAGAGATATATATATATACAGTATATATATCTCTCTCTCTCTCTCTCTCTCTCTCTCCTCCCCTCTTCCTCTCTCTTCTCTCTCTCTCTTCTCTCTCTCTCCCCCGTCTCTCTCTCTCCCGTCTCTCTCTCTCTCCTCTAATCGCTACTCTCTGCGCTCGCGTCTCTCGTCTCTCTTCTAAGTATTATATATACTAAGAGATGGATATCGCGCTATACTGTATAGTGTGTGCGAGTATATTCATACCTTTTTTTCAACCCTCAAGGACTACCTATTCTGTATGAGATGGCTGCAGCTGTAATATTTCATGAGAATAGTGATTTGCACACACGGCACGTTTGTGCAGGTGGGAGAGGTGGGAAGGTAACATGGTTACACCTGTCTCCTGTGTAATAAGGAGGAGGAGATGTGAGCAGCGCATTCCTGGGAATTAGGCAGCGCTGCTTCTGATTTCTATGTAATGTATGTTACGTTAACCATAAAATCATAACCACACATACTGTCCCTGTTTGTACATTGCACTCTGAGCGCACACTCCTAGTACCACGGCCCAAGCCACGTAGTTATCTGACCATGGTTGTGTATGGCACACTAACCCCTCCCCCCTCCCCCTCTCCCCCATGGCATGTTCTCCTCTCATTCATCCCCGTCTTACTTTTTGCGCCAACTTCCAAAGAGGTCTCCCTCTCCCCCGCTCCTCCAGGTCACACATACCTCACCCCGTGATACTCTGCTCCCCCACAGCTCTCACACTCGCCTCCCCTCCAGGTCACATTCTCTGCCTCCCCCCCACCCCCCCACCCCTACTCAAGGGCCCGGCTTCAGCACAGGTGGGTCAATCAGTGGCTCAGTCGTTGATTGAGCCACCTGTGCTGAAGCAGGAATATCCTTTAAACCTGACCTGGTGGTGGCCCCTAAGGACTGGAGATGGACACTTCTCTAGACCAGGGGTGCGCAAAGTTTTTCCCCTGCGCCCCCCTGCCTGCTCTTCCCCCCCCCCCCCCCCCCCCCCCCGCTTACACCCTCCCCTCCTTACCTTGCCTCTGACGTCATGTGACGTCCCGTTGCCATGGCAATGCAGTGTCATGTCCCCGCTGCATCATTTGGCACCGCTTTGCCATGGCAACGCGTCGCAGAAGTCGCCGGAGATCAGTCAAGGGACCTTACAGAGGCACCCCGCGCGCTCCCCAGCCTTTAAAGGCTCTGGGGAAGAGCGCGGGGCCTCTGTAAGCGGTGCGCCCCCAAGTTTGCGCTCCCATGCTCTAGATGATACTGGTAGCCAGTGTAGGGACAGAGGGGAGGTAGAGAAGAAGCACTATGCGAGATTTAATGTAGCCGTGTCCTTGATGACATCATAACGCACGCATGTACCTGTAACATGACAAAACAGGAGACGGGGAGAGCAAGTCTTCTGCAGCATAGTGACATCACAAATAAGAGAGGGACCCCCCCAGGGCTGTAAATGTGGGTAATCTCGCTGCAGCCGCAAGACACAATGTTATCGTTTATTTGTACAGCACTGACATATTCCGCAGCGCAGTATGTATAACGGCGCCGCTACAGATGGACGAACCTGTCTGACGCCGATTCTCGGCATTTCCAGGCCAAATCCAATCCGCACGCTGCAATCCGAGGTCGGATTTCCTGCACTTTATGCCTCGGACGTTAAAGAATCCGGCGTCGGGGGTTAACGTAAATCCAACATCGGTTCGGGGTCCGTTCGCCGTTCAGGTTCCCGGATTTTCAGTAATAGGGTAAAAAATGCGGATCTGCCTTGTTGAGGCTGATCAGCGAAAATCCTCGTCTCCCAGGAACTGGCCGATCAGCATTGGATTGGGATTTAGGCGGAAAACTTAGGGTTGAAATCTCGCCCCTCCCCACTGTCCAGGTAAGCAGGTTTTCTTTTCACGCAGCTGGTTGTGACAGGTTCAATGCCAGGACCATCCTTCCCCTAATTATAGAGGTAAATAAGGATTTTAATCAGTTAGTGCTAGGACCTGCGATATTATGGTCATGCCTTGAAAGTGGCTCGCAGGCTTATACGCTTTGGCCAAAGGGTTAACTAAATTACCCTTTTTCAAGAGATATATAGGTATTTCACTGTGTATTTTTGTCACATTGGATGTTGCTCTGGACTTCTTTGTTTCTTGGTCACCTATGCCAGCAAGGCTTGGACTGCCAGTCGTAGTGCATAGGGGCAGCGGTCAGTGCCTCGGGGGTCAGTGCCGACCTGTGTAATATGGAGTCACAGCGAGGGCAGACTGGACTGTGTTTTATATATATTTTTTTAATCATCGGTTGGAAAATTTACAGCACCACCGAAGGAATCAATACCGGTTTTATAACCATCTCTGGACCCCGCACGTACAGCGGAAGGGACGGGCGGCACTAATGGAGACTTTTATTGTATTTAATTAATGTCATCCCAACATAAAACAGTAAACAGATCGAGAATTCAGACTGCCGAAAACTAACAGTCTCGTGTGCGACCCAGATTCATACAACGGGCTCGGCTTTGCGAGGTAGAGAAGATCAGAACCCACTTTTTACCAACACGTCGCATTATTTTAACCCATTTTACTGCCATTGCTTTTCCAGCAGTCAAGTGCTGAATTCAATACTCTTCTGCGTTAATTAAGGGGGGGGGGGGGTGTTACTGTGAGCCTCCTGTGGCAAGGAAGGAGTTAAGAAGATTGTACTCCGCATTTTGACACAAAACTTTGATTATTGCAGATTTGGGAGCAAGAGTTACAAAAATAATAATAGATCATGCAAATGTATTGGAGGCAAATTAAAAATATATATGTATATATGCAGCCTTTGATTTACCTTTATTAAGAAAGCATTACGTAAGCTGCCTGTCGATTCGTTCTCCTGTGATCGATCAGCAAAGATCCTGCTTCCCGGGATTCACTGAATGGCCGCCTTTCAGTTTAAGTCAATCCTTCAGTCAGTGTAACTCAGCAGCTACAATGTATCCTTAATCTACTAAAGTAACATTATCTATTGTTACAGTTTGCAGCTCAAACTGCTGGGAATATTGGCAACAAATTATCACAAACAGGAAAGTGTTACAAAGATCTTGCACAGCTGGGGAAGTGGCTAAAACCTGCTATAGAAATCACATGATGATCAATATATTAAAACTCATAAAAAATGGCATTAAGAGATTACGTTAAAACAAAATCTAGTAATATCTAATACTGTACTAGAGAACTGATTGTATTTAAAACACACACATGTTGCACAGATTGTCCCTTTAATAAGCAGGACCTGGGCTCTTTTCGGGCCAGATTCCCAGACCAATGTAAAGTGACTTGTGATCTAAGTTAACGTCACATTATGTCTTAATGCTGGGGTGCGCAAACTGGGGGGGGGGGAGCGGTTACAGAGGCCCCGCGCCCCTCCCCAAGGCATTTAAATTAAATGGTCTCCGGGGGCTTCCAACGCCGCGTCGCCATGGTAAAGCGGCGTCACATGATGTCGTGACGTCAGAAGACACCGTACACCAGGTAAGGGAGGGGGGGGAGAGCAGGCAGGGCTGCGCAGACTGAAAAGTTTGCGCCCTCCTGCCTTAATGCACGTGTTCTCAACTCCATTCTTCAAGACCACCACCCCCTCCCCCTCGCCCCCCAAACAGGTCAGGTTTTGAGATTATCCCAGCTTCAGCACAGGTGGCTGAATTAGTTGCTCAGTCTGATAGAGCCAACTGTGCTGAAGTTGCTACCGATTGAGATACCTGTGTTGAAGCAGGAACTGATTGAGCCACCTGTGCTGAAGCTGGGATATCCTTCAAACCTGACCTGTTGGTGGCCCTTGAGGACTGGAGTTGGCCTTCCCTGTTATTGGAAGTGAGCGCAGATCGTGCTAACTTCACCCGACTTAAAGCCGGCACTAACGAGATAAACAACCGTGGTTTTTGCATATCATTTGCCTTGTGGATGCGTGTTAACCTCGGGGGAAATAACGTCCGTTTCTGCGTTGGGTAACGTTCTGAGCCCCGACCGGACAGAACTTGTAGGATGTTACCCTCAAACGGGAACACAGACACGGGCGTTCTGCCATCACTTCAATTGTGTCTTCCGGTGCCTGGAGATGTCTTGTGGAATAGCACTACTTCGTCAATATGGCCCAGATACCCTGCCCTGAAAAGCTTACAATCCAGTTTAGTGCTGGGCAACCTAATCCAAGCAGCCAACCACACGTGTGACCCGTAACATGCCACAAAGGGACCCTTGTGTCCCAGTTACATGCTAAAATGCCAAATACCCAGACCAGACCTGTTCTATTCACATGTTGCCCATCGCCCGTCTCCATGGCGTGTTGTGGGCAGGAACTATGGGAGCAATATGTTTATAGGGCAAGTGCGCCCGCTCTAGGACATGTGGCCGTGACCAAATGACCGCCGGCGCTTCGCCGTGACTCTCCGCTGGAAGCTGCCGCCGCAAAGGTAAGAAAACCTTGCACGTTAAGACCCCCTAACTTAAGCCCTTACCCTAAATCCCCTTACCCTAAGCCATCACCCTAACGCCTCCTACCCTAAGCCCTTATCCTAAATCCCCTTACCCAAGGCCATCACCCTAAAGCCCCCTACCCTAAGCCCTTATCCTAAATCCCCTTACCCTAAGCCATCACCCTAAAACCCGCTTACCCTAAGACCTCACCCTAAATCCCCTTATCCTAAGCCATCACCCTAAATCCCCCTACCCTAAGCCCTTATCCTAAAACCCCCTCCCCTAAGCCATCACTCTAAAAAAACTCCTACCCTAAGACCTTACCCTAAACCCTCACCTAAAACCCCTACCCTAAGCTTTTACCCTATAACCCCATACCCTAAGCCCTCACCTAAACCCTTATCCTAAAACTCCCTACCATAAAACCCCATACCCTAAGCCCTCACCCTATAACCCCATACCCTAAGCCCTCACCCTAAAACCCCTTACCCTAAGCCCTTACCCTTTAACCCCCTACCCTAAGCCCTTACCCTATAACCCCCTACCCTAAGCCCTCCTATAACCCCCTACCCTAAGCCCTTACCCTATAACCACCTGCCCTTACCCTAAGCCCTTACCCTAAGCCCCTTTACCCTAAGCCCCCTTACAATAAGCCCCCTTACCCTAAGCCCCCTCACCCTAAGCCCCCTCACCCTAAGTCCCCTCACCCTAAGCCCCCTCACCCTAAGCCCCCTCACCCTAAGCCCCCTTACCCTAAGCCCCCTCACTCTAAACCCCCTCACTCTAAACCCCCTCAATCTAAAACCCCTTTCCCTAAAACCCCTTTGTCACGGGAGACCAGGCGTTTACACCTTTATACTGGGATCATATCACTGAGCAACACTAAATAGTAAAGCAAATTGTCATTTATTCCATAGAAACAGACGTGCACACAGTAGATTACAACATACAAGAGAAAAACACACTTACTGGGGGTCTGGGCTGCAAAACTGGCCTTTCCTAGGTGAAACAGTCCATAAAACAAAGTCTTTAGGTTGACCGAGACTTAGCCCGAAAAGTCCAGGAAATCAAATCGGCAGGAAGTTCCTGACGCCACCGCTGTCTCTCATCCAGAGATGCCAAAATCCCTTGACCGGGAGAAAGTACCAAACATCCTGGTACTCTTTTCGGCTTGTAGTTCCAGCCGCGACTGCTACGTTCTCAGAACTTGGCCCCGAAAAGTGAGACTTCGGAAATTTCAAGGCAAGAAATGTGCTAAGCCGGCTCGCTACTATTTCTCCGAGAGCAACTTTTGGTGATTTTGAATTTGCCGCTGCTTTCTTGGCGCTCAATGTCTTAGAGAATCTTGCGTCCGGATTGGCTGCTGGCTTTCTTATAGTATTTCAGATTCATTCATGAAATACTCCAGCCAATCCGAGCCAGGGAAAAATCCTACCAGCCAATCAGAGCGTTGCCAGTCTATCTAAGCCGGGCAAGCACGGATTCGGAGTCTGACAAGAGCATGGGCCAACTTGGCACCTCTGCCACTTTTCAGTCAGAAGCCCCCCGCTGAGTTAGGCTCCTCACAGTCTGGCTTGGGGCAAATGGCGATCCGAGACCACTATTCATCCCAGGATGTGGGTACTTGAGCATAACTCCGTTGCCCAAATGTCTTTCACACCTTGGCAACCTCTGAGGCTTTCATGTCCAGGACACTGGCACCAAGCTTGGTAGCCACATGGTCTCTCGGCTTCCCGGGCTTGGAAGTCCCCAGCTCATATTATACAGTGCATTAGCATAATACATTTTAAACATACCAGTTTAATAAAATATACTTTTACACTTTTATTCTGTTTAAGTCTTTTGGTTATGAGGGGTAGAATGGGACTCCTTACTTTTATGCCCACTAGCCATATCCCTCACACACTGCCAACCTGACTTAGACTTTTAAAATCCTCATAGCACATAGGGCTATTAAACATTTATGAAACAACATCTTTGTCCCTATATTCTTCTAAGTCCTGAAGTAGAATGAAAAGACGCTTAGGTTCATTCCCAGGGCTTGAGCTCACTCCCTTATGAACAACCAAACACAGCTAGAAACACGTAGCTTCATTCTCAGAGCTGTATCTGATTCCCTTCCTGAAAATAGGACTAAGGGCTGTTCTATACAGCATGCGGCCATGCGGCCGCGCGTTCCTACGCGAACACGCGTGCACGTGCCGCATGCTTTTCATGTATATAGAGCCGGGAGCTGCAGGTTAGTGTATATGTGTGAGTATATGTGTGAGTATATGTGTGTGCATGGGTTGTGTGAGTGAAAGTAAGTCCTAGATAGATTTTTTTAAAGAAAAAGTTTAATAAATAATTTTTGTTTTGTTTTACAATCCTTGACACGCACACGCACACGCACACACACACATACACAAATACACACATACATACATTTGAGCGCAGGTAGCGGCGCGAAAAGATGAATTTCTTCATCTTCGCCGCTGTCTGTCGGCTACCCTCTCCCTGCCGTGCGCGCGCGTGGCCCTTCTATAGAAAGGCCGACTGACGTCTGCCAACTGAAATTCCGCGCGCACAGCACTATAGAACGTGCCTCAGGTATCATAAAAACCCTTGCAACCTCATATATGGTTGGAGTACCCCCCAGAACCTCTATACTGGTTCTGGGGATCTGGACACGGAACTGGGGGACCCTTTGTTACTGGGAAATCCCCGGTACCGTTCTGGGGATACCTTATACCCCTATGCCTCTCTTACCTTTCTGGTCTGTGCTGAAGCAGGGAGCCCTAGCAGTGAGCCGAAAAGCGTTTCCAGAGCAGGATTTTGACCGACGCCTTGTGCCTATATGTATCCGGGCTATCTCATCTGATTCCCGGGTACATTATTGAGGCGCCCAGAAACTCTGGACCCCGACTACCTAGGCACAATCTGACAAGACTTCCTCCGTCAAATTCCCCCTCAAACTCGTAGCCTAGCAATCTCTGCTTGCTGGCACCCCTGGAAAGGTAAAATACACATACATTCTTTATTGTTGTACAATCACATACATTGCAGGTACAATAAACAGGTTGAAGAAATTACACTCTAAAACCCCAAATATGGATCAGAGGTAACAAGCCGGGCATAATACTTTTATTGATGGCATGGTTACCCCCTCACCGTCACACCTCCCCCCTCAAGATGAAGTCTCGGTGGCAGTCACCATGACCGGTGGCTCCGCTAGCCTGACACTTCTTGTGGACTTTGGCTCGCAAGGAATGTTCTGTCGGGAGAGTCCATCAGCATTTCCATGCTATGCTCGCTGCCTTTCTTGTGTTGGATAGTAAAATCAAACTCCCAAACAATGGCCAGGCATTCCTTCTCAATTGTGGCATAAGCCACTTCTCAGGGTAGTAGTTTCCTGCCTAAGTATACCACAGGATGTTCACCCCCTTCCTCGCCCACCTGGCTGAGTACAGCACCTATTCCATAATCGGAGGCATCGGTCTGCACAAGAAACTTCCTCGTGTAATTTGGTGCAGCCAGGATGGGAGCGTTAGCCAGTGCTGTCCTCAATGCCTGGGAAGCCTTTTCGCAGGCAGGAGACCAGTCTACCTGAGCCGGGAGTCGTTTCTGTGTCAAGTCGGTCAGGGGTTTAGCAATGGCACTATACTGAGGGACAAACTTTCTATAGTAGCCTGTAGTGCCTAAAAAAGCCATGGTCCTAGGTACCGGCCACTGCACTGCAGCTTCCACCTTGGCCGGCTCCGGCATGAGGTGCCCTCCAACCACTCTGTGCCCTAAGTTGCAGGCTTCAGTGTCAGCCCTCCTTCCCTGATCCTTTTCAGCACCGCAGCTACACGGATTAAATGTGAGCCCCACGAGTTACTGAACCCAGCAATGTCATCTAGGTATTCCCTTGCCAAACTTGGCATCCCTTCCAGCAACCTATTGACCAGGCGTTGGAAGGTATCCGGGGCATACTTCATCCCAAATGGCACCACCAAAAATTCATAGAGGCCACTTGGAGTAATGAATGCTGACTTCTCCCTAGCCTCCAGGGTCAGAGGGATTTGCCAATACCCTTTGGACAAATCCATGGTAGTCAGGTACTTTGCCCCTGCGAGCTCATCTAACGGCTCATCCATACAGGGCATGGGATAAGCACCTGACACTGTCTCAGCGATGAGCTGCTGGTAGTCCACACAGAACAGAGTGGTTCCGTCCTTCTTAGGTACCAGGACTACCGGGCAAACCCAAGGGCTCTGAGATGGTACAATTACCCCTGGGGCCAGCATCTCTTCCACGTCCTTCTCTATGCTACGCTTCACCTCTGCTGATACTCGATAAGCATGCTTATGTAGAGGCCTCTGATCACCGGTAAGCACTGGGTGATCTGTGATATGTGTTCTGCCAGAGGTAACCAGCCGGGCATAATACCTTTTATTGATGGCCTGGTTACCCCCTCACCGTCACACCCTTACCCTAAAACCCCTACCCCAAGCCCTTACTCTAAAACTCCCTGCCCTCACCCTAAACACCCTACCAAAACCCCTGCCCTAAGTCCTTACCCTAAACCCCTACCCTAAGCCCTCACCCTAAATACCCCATACCCTAAACCCGTACCCTAAGCCCTCACCCTAAACACCCCCTACCCAAAGCCCTCACCCTAAACCCCGTACCCTAAGCCCTCACCCTAAAACCCTCGACCCCAAGCCCTTAGCTTAAGACTCCCTACCCTAAGCCCTCACCCGAAACCCCTGCCCTAAGCCCTCACCCTAAAACTCTATTCCCTAACCACTAAAACCCCTTAAATTAACACCCTACCCAGTAATAAAAGTTACCTTAGAAGCGGCCAGCAGCGGGATACCAGCGGCGAATCGGCTGCGGCGGAGGGTCCATCTGCGGCAAAGTAGCCGCGACCAAACGTGCCATTCCCGCAGTACCGGTGAATTTGGAGAGGGGATTAGTGTTTTCTGGTATTTTTCTTTATGTAAGCAAATGAATCATATTCTATTCTTCATTCATACAGACTAAAACATTTATTGCAAACACATAACGCCAGCTTCGGGCTGGTAATTCCCCCGGCCCCGCGGGGGGCTTCACTGACAGTGTACTCCTGTATTCGTCGCATTGCGCACCTGGAGAGGGGCATTGTTTTTCCATCCTCGCGCCTTGTGGATTCCCGCCCGGCGTTGCAGGCCCCTCGCTGGCTGCCGAGGGGGTTAATGTCGGCGTGTCTGGAAAGGGTGAGGCTGGATATGTCTCTCCTCCCATTGATTTTTAAAATTAGGCCTCGTTTCCGCCGGAGAAAAAGTTGATCATGTTAATCCAATTGCCGCGGTCCCCCCCGGGAGCGCACATCTCTCTGAATTACCGTAACGAGCTGAGAAGCCGTAAGAATCATCTTGTCAAATGGGAAACGCTAGCGACCCTGTGATCTCCGAGCGGAGAGAGCCAGGTTTCCTTTTTCCATTGTGGGGGGGGGGAGTTTTATAAAGCACTTTATGCCCTCACCACCCGAAAAATGTCACAGGCTAAATGACTGCTGCCCCGGGGCGGCGACGGGAGGCCCGTCACAAAAAGAACAGGTCAGAATTGGAGGTGGGGAGCAGATTTAAAGGCCCATGGGGAACGAAGGCCTGTGATTTTCATAAAGACGGGCTCTTTAACGGGGGTCCCGGCTAATTGCAGAGCAGTTTTTCACACTAACAGTCACTTGGGAGCGAAGGTAATATAAATTAGCGCATATGTTAAAGTAGTATAATAGGAACTTTATTTTATATAGCGCTTTTCTCCCAATGACACAATTACAGTATAATGCACGGTCTGCAGCACATAGGAATGTTACAGACACAGACACTGTGCAGATGAGCTTACAATCTTATGTTTTTGGTGCCTGAGGCACAGGGAGATAAAGGGACTTACAGGGATATACCTAAGGCTAAGACCCCGGTAACTCCGCTGCAACGCGCGCCCGCGAGATTGGCTGCGCGTGCAGCCGATTCCCCGGTCTGCAGCTCACTGCAGGAAGAGAGACCGGAGGGGGGGGGGGAGGACGGCGTGGCGGGCCCGGCGTCATTGAGGGGAGGGCTCTCGTCCCTGCAGCGTCCGCCACAGCAGGCGCTGCAGTAGGCAGCGGGGGCAAGGCTTAATAAGTAAACATGGGAAGGATGTTGATACAGGGAGTAATCTGATTGCCAATTGTTGTGTGATTTAACACTGAGGTTTTTTGTTTGCCTTCCTCTGGATCAATATACTGTAAGTACAGATATAGGATAAAGTATCTGTCGTCTAAATTTAGCATAGGTTGTACTTGATGGACGTATGTCTTTTTTTCAACCCCATCAACCATGTAACTATGACTTGTCCAAGGTCACGAGGAGCTGACCCTGGGATGTGAGCCCGGTTCCCCTGATTCACACTGAGTGTCGTTGTTATCAGTCAGAGTCTTTACTCGCTGAGCCGCTCCTCTCTCTCCATGTTTGCGTTTTTTAATGCATCAACAATTACACTACGATACTCGTGTCCCTTCCACTCCTTAGGATATCTAGTGGGACAGCCCCGGTGTAAGGGATGGAATTGGGCATATAACACCTTCCGACATCTAGAAATCTTTCTAAATCATTAAAGTGCCTTGTCTTGTGATTCAGTTCCACTGCCTGCTACTTGTGAAATGGCTTTTTCCTTTTTTACGTTATTTACATAATTCAGCGTTCGACCCTAAATATGTCCGTTATAGAAGGAAAGAGAATCGTGACCAAGTACCTGAGACTTCGGTATTGCTGCAGTGTTATGCCCTCCGTTAGGATTTCCTAGTGAAAGCTTCTTATATTAGATATAAGAGTTCATCTTCGGTGCCCTAATATGACTAAAACTATTCAACCTATCTTCAATTATGAAACGGGCATTCAAAATGGTAGATAGTATGTTCCATGCCCGAGTGCTTTTTTTACAATTTTGGTACATTGCAGCCTCTCTGTCAGGGAATACATCATGGTGACTGGTATCTGAAGTGGGAGGGTCTAGTTCGAGACCCACCGCCAGATCCGTGTATTAAGCCTGTCTGTGTTTCCCTGTGCATTAGGCACCAATCTGTAAATATCGGTGAGCAGAGCCAGGTACGGGTTACTCCAAGTAATAATGAATAAGAACAGGTTAGAACAGGCGACAAGACCTCACGCAGCAGCAAAATCCCCTCCTCCAACATTCCATTACTACAGGGGTGCTAAGCTCCAGGCCTCAAGCCCCCTTCCCCCCTACCCCCCCAACAGGTCAGATTTTCAGGATATCCCTGCTTGAGCACAGGAGGCTCACTAAAAGCAGAAGGACATTGTCAGATATAGTGAAATAATGTATAATGCAGTACACTGGTATAACGGGGTATAACCTCCCAGGAGCAGGGCCCTTATTATCTTTCGTATGTATTAGCGCTTGTTTGTCCTTATTTTGTTTGTAACTCTGTGTCCTTTACATCTCTCTATACCCCCATTGTACTGCGCTGCGGAGTATGTTGGCGATTTACAAGCAAACGATACTAACAGTCATACAATAGATGCTTCGGAGCAGCAGACATGAAAGGAAAGGTTGGGAATGGGATTGCTAGTCGTCCAGAATAACACTAAAGTAAGATACTTTGGTAATATCAGTAATAATAATAATAAGTGTTAATAAGTATGTTTGGTAAGTGGGAGTAAGATCTTGCCATGTTTCCTGCCGCCCCTCTGTCACTTCCTGTTACAGTAGAGAGAAGGAGCAGACCACTGGTGAGAAGCGGCTTCTAGGTCTTTATAAAGTTACATACACACCCTGATGAAGGTACAATATGAACCGAAACGTCGGCTGCAAGATATAACACAAACATGAGTGGATTTGTATTGTTGGCGTGTGTAACTTCCATCGCTTGGTGTTATTGTTGAGCAGTGGTCGACAAATCACCAAAAAATCTACTCGCCGAACAAATAAATCTACTCGCCACCTAGTACCACACGTGTGCTGCTTGGACCAATAGGAGCTCGCCACGATGTTAAATCCACTGGCCCGGGGCGTGCAAATGTATAGGTTTGTCGAACACTGTTGTTGAGCATGGCCCGGGTGCAGACAGTTGGAGGCACCTTTGTGTTGTGAATTGCATTTGATTGTTATGACCTTTTATATATGTGCAGAGTGGGACTGAAACGGCGACCCTTCATGGAACGTATACACCAGGTGTGGCCAACGCCAGTTCTCAAGGTCAGAATGACTGAGCCACTGATTGAGCCGCCTTTGCTGAAGCAGGGTTATCCTTAAAACCTGACTCATTGATGGCCCTTGAGGACTGGAGTTGGCCAGTCCTGTTATACACCATTTTGCATAAATCCAGGACAGACGAAGAAGTGTCCATGCCTGGAAGACATTGCAATCTGCCACTTTGGCCATGCCATTGACCAGCTTGTAAAAATGTCATGGACCAGGAAAGCCTTTGGAAGGAGGCCAGATATTTAACCTTTCAGGTAAATAAAATGAGACATTTTCGTTGGAAAGAAATCAAATGAAATTGCACATGTCCAGAATAGCTTTGTGTATAAAAAGATAACTATCTGGGGCGCATCACCCTGAAGGAGAACTAGAGGCGCACTGCATTACTGAATAGATGCTGCTAAAGCTGTGTATGAGAGCACTCCAAATACAAGGGCATAGTACGCGTTCAAGTGTATAGTCTGGGTGCTACCAGCGTCCGTGGTTTAACTTCAACGTTCCTCGGGATGAAGGTGCCGCAGCAGCACCGAACCGTGGTTCATGACTTGTTTATGAATATGGGGTGGCCCAGCATATCACTGCTAGATACACTCTTACCACATCTGCTTTAAAGTCTTCTGCTGCCACAGGGATTAGCAGCGCCATGCGTTCCAGCACTAACCACTGATGGCTTTCACAGTCCAGCAACCACGATAAGGCATGAATGACAAAATAGACAAGCGAATAGGATAATCCTAACTGAAGTGAGCCAGACTCCATTTATGTTTATGGGGCAGTTAAGTACGTGAAGGCAAAGAAGGGTGGGTGGCCATGCTGGTCCTTTCTTCCATGTAGTAACAAAGGAGGGACAGCGAGTACGGGGTATGATACCTTTTATTGGACCAACAAGTAATTGACATGTTAGAAGCTTTCCCACCTCTCAGGGACACCTGAGGAAGGACCGTGCGATGTTCGAACGATTGTAACATGTCAACTACGTGTTGGTCCTATAAAAGGTATCATACCCCCTCCTCCCTCTTCTGCCTTTGTTACTACAGTACCTTAAGCACGTGAATGAACTTTGACCTAGAATAACTCCAAAGACTACTTTGCAATGACCAAGGGTGGCTCACCTGAGCAACACCACTTCACTCGACTAAGTGAGACTCGCTTCATATAACTGAAGCGGCTTCCTAATGGAGTCTCGCTCAGTGAGACCTTCCAATGAGAGAGATTTATTCCAGATGAGCGAGACTCGCTCCGAATAAGCCAGACCGTCTCCCAATAAGTAGAACATGGAATATCTGCCCAATTGGAGCGGTTTTATTTTGGAAATAGTGTAAGTAATTATTAATGGCAGACACCTTCAGAAGATGCTCAGGCATTAGATCCACTTCTTTCCCCTAATTGCTCCTGTGCAAGTAATATCCACTTTCTACTCTCAGACACAAGACAAAGCTTTGCCCTCTGTCGCCCAAGGATAGGGGAGGCCAAAGCCCCTCTCCTAACTGGGCCTACTGACAGGTACCCAGGAAGCAAAGGAACTCCAAGACAAATTGTTAAGAGGACGGAGTTAATAAAATTTGAGTAATGTAAGCCTGTCACCAGGATAAACTTTTTCCAATAGCACCGACAGAAACATATTTCCCCAATGAGTGACCTTATCCAGCTGCGGCACAGAGGAGAGGAGCCGGCTAGCATGCCATTTATCAAATATTATAAGGCAGGGCAGGCTAATGCGCCTTGTATGGGGGATGAACACAATGCCCGGGGTGCAGCCCAGGTGCCTGCCTGCCCCGATCACACAGGGACGGACTGTGGGTGGTGACAAATTGCCCAGGCTATTAAGGGGTCTTAAGGTTACAGCCCCCTCGGCATGCACACAAAAGGCAGCCTGATCCGCTCTGCCTAACCCCTCCCATTCCCCATTAAAAGAGCCTATTGTCCTATTCCACTTTGGGAGAGCTCTAGCTGTGATACAGTGAAAGCGCTTAGCCATGCAACACCTTCTGTACCATAATTGGCGTTTGTTTATTCCTAGTGCAGCTTGAAGGCCATATTAATGTTATTTTATGTGCAGTGGGATTAGCAGGGTTTTTATTTTTCGTCTGATGTCTGTAAATTACTACGTGGTGGCAACTGACTAATCTTTATTTGTGTTATTGTATTTTAATGCAATAATGAGTGAAATATTTGTTTACTTTTCAGTTCTTTGACTTGAGAACCTGTTAATAAGCCATGTTCAGCCTGTCCTGTTGTACCAGCCCACACTGGGGGTACCATCCCGTTCTGGTGGTACCATCCCATCCTGGGGATACTATCCCATCCTGGGGGTACCATCCCGTCCTGGGGGTACCATCCCGTTCTAGGGGTACCATCCCATCCTGGGGGTGCCAGTCCTGGCCAAAACAACCTTCTCTTTTAGATCTCTGGATACCACAGCTTTTTCACTTACACATTACAGTCTTCCTTTCTGTATGAAAGAAAGGGGATTTATTTTGTAGAAAACAGTCTTCTCCCTCGCTTTAATAGTTAGTAAAGAAGTTTAGATCACAGCACCACGACTTGTTTGAAGACACTTCGATCAGTAGCTGCAGCCTTTTTAAACCGTAGGAAGATGCTGTCTGCTCATTGATGCCGTAGGGAACGGTATGGTTTTTAAAACGAACAGCATGTTTATTCCGTTAGCATGTGACATCTTTGGCACGGAGGTTAACCTCGGAATTGGCAGGTGGGGATCGGTGCAGAGATGCAGGGATCGGTGCGGAGGTGCAGGGATCGGTGCAGAGGTGCAGGGATCGGTGCAGAGGTGCAGGGATCGGTGCAGAGGTGCAGGGATCGGTGCAGAGATGCAGGGATCGGTGCAGAGATGCAGGGATCGGTGCAGAGATGCAGGGAGCCGTGCTGATTGGAGACAGACTTTCAGACATCAGATTGTAAATGGTCTCCAGTCTGCTTGTCCAAATTCTGCCCTAAAAGTGCTAGAGCAGAGGTAGCCAACGCCAGTCCTCAAGGGCCTCCAACCGGTCAGGTTTTCAGGACATCCCTGCTTCAACACAGGTGGCTCAATCAGTCAAAGACTGAGCCACTGATTGAGCCACCTGTGCTGAAGAAGGGATATCCTGAAAACCTGACCTGTTGGGGGGTGTCTTAAGGAGTGGAGTTGAGCACCCCTGCCCTATGGCATAGCACCCCATAATAAGTGTACCCCATTGTGTTTATAAGTCGTTCACTTTTACAGGGTTCTTCACCTAGCTTTCCAACAGGATACATGTAAAGACGTACAAATGGTTATACTTCATGAATTTGCCAGCATTTATAACACGTGTGGATATTTATATTACCTTCGCTCACACGTGCTTGTTAGTGGGAACCATTAGCTGCCTGAGCAACTACAAGTAGTATAAGGACCCCTGCAGGGCGGCCGGGGAGGGGCCCGCTTTGGGATTCCACTAAAGGAGCTGTACCAAGGGAAGGGCTCTTTGCCTTAACGTTTAACAATCTGGTGACCCGGCATCGTTTAAGTTTTGCGGTCTCTTGACCTTTTCCGCAAGGAATCTCTCTTTATTTGAGCCACAAGGTAAGGATCCCACCAGTTCACCAATAGTTCCATCCTTCAAAGAGCCTGTAAAGCTGATTTAGGAATTAAAGTGAAAGTGTGATCCTGATTGTGTAGAAAGGTGCAACGTTGTTCTGTCTGCATCTGCGCCAAATGTAATAAACGTGTAAAAGTTTTTCGGCGTCTGTGTATCAACACAGAGAAAATGTGTTTTTGGAAGCCGAGATGCGCCAAACGTAAGCACGGCTTCCTACAGCTGACGCGCATGTTGGCGCACGTGCCCTTCGTCCGAGCGATCTGTGGACTTCAGATTGCTCGTGGCGGGGGCGCGGCCATGACGTCACGCGGCTGGTTCGTCCTCCTTGGCTGAACCGGCGCCGGGATGTGGGCATCGCTCGGCCACCGCGCCAAAATACAAAATGCTTGTATCATGGAAATGCGATCACGCTTGACTGTGCGCCGTGCTCACGCGGACTACGGCCGTCTCTTGTTCGGGCCGCGCACGCTGTCGCGATCCCTGTGGATGAGGCCTAAGTCTGGCGAGTCAGTCTTGCCGGAAATAGGTCAAGAGGCAACTGCTCCACAGAGCTTACAATCTAAAACGGAAATGGGTAGGAGGAGACCAGATGATCATTGTGGAGGGAGTGGGTGTTCTGAGAATGGGCCATGTATGTATATCTTTATTTATACAGCTCCATCCAGGCACATAGCGCTTTACAGCAGTAATACACGTGACATAATATTATAACACATTGCTGGAATAAGCGCTTCAGACATAAAACAATAGAAAAAGAAGTCCCTGTCCCGAAAAGCTTACAATCTACGTGGGGAGAACTTATAGAGACAGTAGGTGGATGTTCTGCTAAGTGCGTCTGCAAGAGGCCACGGTCAGCGCATGAGATGTATAGTATCAGCCAGCGGAGCTGCCCATGTGAGCTAATCGGTTTATTCATCGCAAGGAGGATATCGGGAGGGTGTTAGATCGGCCTCTGGAGACATTAGTTTTTAGGGGGCTTTTAAATATGCAAAAGGGAGAGTTGGCCACGGCGAGGTAGTGAGTTCCAGCAGTGGGGTGAGGACCGGGGAGCAGACGTGGGAGGGAAAGGATGGGGTGAGAGGAGGAGCGTAAGGTCACTGGCATCTTGTGCTGGGCGTTTTCCAGAAGTGTCCGTCTCCTGCGTGTCGCTACGTGGAATTGGGGCGTTGTGCCTATCGGGGTCTGCATTGCTCTGTCCTCTGGACGGAAAGGGGTTAATGTGAGTAGGGACACCACTGCTTCTTGGTAAGGCTCAGATCTCCAGTGCTTTTTTATGTCAGGAGGGGGACAGAAAGGTCACTCCGGGGTTTTTATGAAGCTGCCGCCTCTGTGAGCGCGGCCCGCCCGCCTCGTCCTCCGCTCAGTTTAGCAAACGGAGTGACATGTTATTTATTAAAGCGTAATATTTGATTGCTCCTGTTACTCCCGGCGCCCGAATCGATCAGCCCTCACCAGTCAGGTTCTATCAATTATTGCTGCAATTAGTCAAGTCGTCAAAGCCATTAACAGGGGGATTAAGCTAATATTGGACCGCCGCATCGATTGATCTCGGAGAGAGAAAGAAGAGCAGCCGTTTCTCGAGGAGAGAATGGCTATTTGGGCCCCTGGGCTGTCATCATCGGGAAGCCTGGGAGAGCTTAACACGCACACAGCCGCTGCTAAACTATCACTCTTGTCAGCCGGTCCCAGGGAGCGCGCAGCCCCTCCATCAATGGCTTTTATTTGCTGTTCTCTTTATGGGCCGCACACGGCGCCGGGGTTTTTACGTTCCCCAGTAGATGGAGCTTATTTAACACTTTTGCTGCGAGAAGGGACTTGCCGTGAAAGACTCTCCAGCATCTAAGAGGTTAAAAGTGGCCAGTAACCAGGATGGCCAACTCCAGTCCTCAAGGGCCAGGTTTTCAGGATATCCCTGCGTCAGCACAGGCGGCTCAATGGAGGACACCACCACCTGTGCTGAAGCAGGGATATCCTGAGAAGCTGACCTGCTGGTGGCCGTTGAGGAAAGGAGTTGGCCGCCTCTGCCCCAGGAGGAATGGCGGGAGACTACTTGTTTTTATTTTACATCTCCGAACACCTCTATTTTTTCCTTTCCACTTGGGCCTCGGATATAGGAGGCTCGTGCGTGATGGCGCTGCGCGCGCCTGCTGCAGAGGTGATCCGTGGGAGGAGGAGGAGGAGGTGTGCCCGTGACACATGAACCATGCACGTCACCCGGCCGTCGTGCGACAAAATGGGCCGCGCCTTCATCTTTCTTTATAAAAGAGGAGGGGATTCGTTAGCAAATCTCTCCCTCGCTTTAATCTTTAATACAGAAGTTTAGATTTTGTTTTTTTTCCTCGCAGGACCACTGCTTTTCTCAAGACACTTCGGTCAGTAGCTACAGCCTCTAAAGCAGTGTTTATTCCGTTAGCATGTGACATCTTTGGCACGCAGGTTAACCTCGGAATTGGGAGATAGGGAGCGGTGCAGAGATGCAGGGAGCGGTGCAGAGATGCAGGGAGCGGTGCAGAGATGCAGGGAGCGGTGCAGAGATGCTGGGAGCGGTGCAGAGATGCTGGGAGCGGTGCAGAGATGCAGGGAGCGGTGCAGAGATGCAGGGAGCGGTGCAGAGATGCAGGGAGCGGTGCAGAGATGCAGGGAGC
>CM071569.1:282604438-282624629 GCA_036426205.1 Ascaphus truei
ACAATGCAGTGTGTATTGTAAAACAGTATAAAACAATGCAGTGTGTACATTGTAAAACAGTATCAAACAATTCAGTGTGTATATTGTAAAACAGTATAAAACAATTCAGTGTTACATTGTAAAACAGTATAAAACAATGCAGTGTGTACATTGTAAAACAATAGCAAACAATTCAGTGTGTACAGTATAAAACAGTATCAAACAATGCAGCGTGTACAGTATGAAACTTTATAAAACAATGCAGTGTGGACATCTAGAACATTGCAAAACAATGCAGCGTGGACAGTCTGAAACAATATGGAATAATGTAGTGGACACTGAACATTGTAAAACAGTATAAAATAATGTAGTGGACATTGAACACTGTAAAACAATGCAGTGCGGACGTTCTTGGACAATGCAGCGTGAACATTCTAAAACAGCATAGAACAATATATAGGGCGTTCTAGGCACAGTGAATCCCTGCTCGGAAGAGCAGCCAGAGGAAGCGAGAGGAAGATACTTGTCCAAGGTCACAAGCACTTGGCCCTGGGTTTCAATTCAAGGTCTCCTACTCTTTGATGGCCGCTGCTTTTTTACCGTGGTTGAGTCTCGTGCACATTCATATCGATACATTTTGAACCCTTTGCACAGAGGCTCTCAGTGTAGTTATGCAGATAGGTTCAAATGAAAGGTGATGCTGTAATAATACTGAGCAGAACGTTAGGGGAAAACATTTCACCCTAAGGGGTCAGTAGACTATGCTCCTTGACTGGCTGTCATTGCGTTAAGAGTCTTTTACCATATATCCTTCTAATTCAACTTGATTACAGATAAGTCTTTGCGTTATTTCATATACAGTAGCGCTCTGTGACGATAGGGGGTAGCCAGTCTTCATAATAAAGGTGAAGCCCAACTGGTTACCCCTGAAAACCGTGGGTCCCTGGCAGCTAAGTAGCACCATAAGCCAGGGACAATGTAATGTACCATGCAATGTGTAGTAAAAACCATGACCTGTTTTGGGCTTTAGCTGTTCCCCTTGCCCCAGAGACATAAAACTTTGGGAGTGTAAGTTTTAGGTGGGATATTTGGTTCGAGATTCAGTTATCTTGTTTAAAGGTGTTCAGGGGACAACGTTACCGGTCATCCCGTAATTCTCCATGACGTGCAGGCATGATTTGCTGTATTTCCTCCATTATTTGACTTGGGAGGAGTTGACCACTATCAGTGTTACTCTAGAGCAGCGGTGCGCAAACTGTTGGGCGCGACCCCCAGGGGGGGCGCGACACTGCCGACGGGGGGCGCGGGGTTTACAGAGGCCCCGCGCGCTTCCCGAAGGCACTTAAATTAAGTGCCGGGGGAGCTGCAGGGCCTCTGTAAACCTAACTTACCGTGGCTCCGGCTGCTTCCTCCCTGTTTCGCCATGGCAACGCGGCGTCAAAATGACACTGCGAGGTTATGTGACGTCACGTTGCTATGGCAACGTGACGTCATTACGCCGGAGCGCGGGTAAGTTGGGGTTGGGAGGGGGGCGCGGGAGTGAGGGGACAGCCGGCAGGGGGGCGCAGGGAAAAAAGTTTGCGCCCCCCTGCTCTAGAGGTATATCGTCCAGTGGAGTACCCTTACTGAATTATGTTATGTGTCTCCACTACATGGACAGTTATTGCAATTAACTCCTCATATGAGATGCAGATGCACTGGGTCTGTCAGTCTCACTAGGCTAGATTTAGAGCTTATCCTACAAAGACTCATGTTCATGATTCAGGACTTTATTTGATCTATATGTCTCCTTTTTATACTGAGCACCGTCATTTGGAACTTGCTCCCATCTTCTTACCAGAGACATAAAACTTTGGGAGTGTAAGTTTTAGGTGGGATATTTGCTTCGAGATGCAGTTATCTTGTTTAAAGGTGTTCAGGGGACAAAGTTACTGGTTGTCCCGTAATTCTCCATGATGTGCAGGCATGATTTGCGGGTACGCGAGGTGAATTACACCGGGGCTACACAGTGTCCCCCAGAATCCTGTTTTTTGGGCCCAAGTATGCCAGGCCCATTTCCCTCTTGGGTATAAGATCCCCCAAGTCATATTCTGTATTAAAACATGTTTTATAGTGTTTGGTGTTTATTGTATAAATGTCTATGTAGTCAGCCCGGGCATCCACATGGGTGCCGGGATGTCTACATAGACATCGGAGTTCAAAGGAGAGAGGATGTCCAAAGGTGACAAAATCGGTTGGTGAGAGGGGAAGGGCGATTTGCCAGGTCCGGAGTACAAAGGGCACCCTGAGGGGACACCTTTTGAGACTGCCAGACATGGTGGAGCCTACCCAGCTGGTGGCAATGGGTTGGCTAGGGGAAGATGGAGCTCGTAGGCACATTTCCCATTGGCCAATTCATATTTCCCGCTCACCCGGTTTTTCGAACCGGCTTGGCACGCCTCTTCCTCTGACGTCAGCAAAGAGATGAGCCCCTGTTTCTATTGGCTGGTGGGAGAGAATTACCACGCTCTGATTGGTCGCTCCTCCTACTTCCATGCTGAAGATAGAACAGCAGAGGGTATGTCAAATGACGCCTGTTACCATGGAGACGTGACGTCAAATGACGCCGCGGGTCACGTGACGTCATATGACACTTAGTTGAAGGTAAGGGGGGGGCGCGATCGAGCACAAGAGAAGGCAGGGGGGCGCAGCGCAAGAGGTTTGCGCACCCCTGATATAACGGCCAGTCCATTAGATATTAATACATTCTGAACATAAAGCGTAATACTGACCTTCTTGTCCGATGGTTCCTCCTTCACTTTCCCTTGGCATCTCCCCTCTGGACTCCTGCTGCATACAAAGTATACTCACGAGGCACGCATTCACACGCATAACCCATGGTGTGTACACACACACCGCCGCAAATGTGAACACACACACGCAATCCATGCGCACAAAGTGTATCCATAACGCGTAGATACAAGATGCACAAAAATCATATATATGATCAGTATAAACTCTATCCATAATACACACAATGTACGTGTGGCTATGATTTGTATTCCACCATACACACACCTGTATCTGTGTACATAAGCATGCATTCCATGGTACACAGTATATTCACACCACGTGTACATGGCACGTTCTCTCTCACAACGCTAACTCCATGCAGGCTGTATGTACACACAGTTCACCTTGAGTTACACTCACTGTAGTGGCCCCTCACTCTGCACACTCATCGGTGGCACTGTGCTCGCAAGCTGCACCCCGACTCTGCAAAACATGCCGTGTATGAAACATTCCTCTGGTCCCACAACCCCCATCTCATTGTAACCTCTTTGGGGCGGATATCTTGTGGGGTAGGAGTGGACAACTCCAGTCCTCAAGAGCTACCAACAGGTCGGGTGTTAAGGATATCCCTGCTTCAGCACAGGTGGCTCAAACAGTGGCTCAGTCTTTGAATTTGATTGAGCCACCTGTGCTGAAGCAGGGATATCCTTAACACCTGACCTGTTGGTATCCCTTGAGGACTGGAGTTGGCCAGTCCTGATGTACGGTAGGGTCTCGGCTGTGCAAGGCACTCGCACTTGTCAGCCGCGGAGTGTAGATGATATGGGTGGCTCTCTGAATATATATGAATATTTATTTTGCCCACCTTGCAGTCTGCCTCTGGCAGTCATTTCCCTGATCAGCCTGCTGACGGATAACCTGCGCGCAGACCACACCGGGTTACGTGGAACCAGGCAGCGGTAATACACGTCTGCTCGTTCAGACGTGTTCGGAACATGCTCCCAATCTGCAGCTTTCTGATCACAATTATTGGGGTGTCCTAGAAATGAGGTGAGAACGGCGCGGCCCGTTGTCCCATCTGCGGTAAAACCTCAGACCGTATTTAATCGTTGGCTCCCTTTCCTATTTAGTCCCTTTATTCCTTTACTATATTAGTCCCTACCACCTCTGCTGGGAGACTACTCCATGAATCTACTTCCCTCTCCCTGAAGTGCTCCCTCACGCTTCCCCTGACCCTGCCATTGTCCAGCTTCACAGCATGACTTCTTCTAACTTTCACTTTGCCGGGGATCTGTTTTCTGCTGTCCCTTGTTAAAGACCCGTTGTGTATTTGCCAGTTGTGATTATATCCACCTCACTTCTGAGCTGCACATATTGGGGTCCTTCAGTCCCACCCGATGGGATTCATTCTGTGGATCAGGGGTGCGCAAACTGGGGTGTGCTCCTCCCCCCCCCCCCCCCCCCGGGTGGGTATATCTGCTTCACTTGTGTGGCCACCACTGATCATGATACTTTCGTGCTTCTCTTTTCCAGTTATGGATTCGTTATATGTTCATGATATATTTACATGTACCTGCAATAGCATCCATACCTGTCAATGTTCATTTCATCATTCATTTTGACTATATTCATTTCCTATTCCTTTTCCACTGCCCCCTTCCCCCCACCCCCACACAGACATAACATCACGAGATTCACATACGCAAAATAGTTTCATCTTTCTTTAACACTTGACATCCCAGAACTGCTAAGCGATCTTTCGTTCTCCACAATACCTACGTGTTGTTTCTGGGAGTTCAACCAGAAAGATTATTTGACTCTGAATTGTAAAATTTATCTTTGCCAAATGACCAACCCACCTCTGCCTCGTTTATCCAAAGATGGTTCATTCTTTTAGCTCATCTTTGGCTTCCTCTGGATCAATATACTGTAAGTACAAATATAGGATAAAGCATATGTCGTCTAAATTTAGCATTGGCTGTACTTGATGGACGTACGTCAATTTTCAACCTCATATACTATGTCACCCTCACTTATGTCGGCTCCAGCGTTGCAACGTGACGTCATATGACCTTGCGGCGTTAAATGGCGACGCGTGTGGAGCCAAGGTAAGTAAAGGTTTACAGAGGCCCTGCAGCCCCCCCCGGCACTTAATTTAAGTGCCTTCGGGAAGCGCGCAGGGCCCCTGTAAACCACGCACCCCCCCGCAGGCAGTCTCGCGCCCCACAGTTTGCGCACCGCTGTACTATGTAACTATGTATGAAATAGTTACCTTACAAATATGGTTGTTAAGAAGTCATCTCAGTAATGGTGCCTCCGATCAAGGTGACCTCTTTTTTGAAAACTTTCTGAATCAAAATTCTTTTGTCCGCATCTTAAGTAGTGGAAATAGAAAATGCTGCCAGTCGTATCCTATTACTTTTTGTTTCTCTTTACTTCCAACACAAGTATTTTTTTCACAGTATTTTAAGAGTTTCTCTGTTTGTATCCTGTAGTAACAAAGCAGGGAGAGGGAGGAGGGGGTGTGATACCTTTTATTGGACCAACAAGTAGTCGAAATGTTACAAGCTTTCCAACCTCTCAGGGTCCTTCATCGGGATGCCCAATGTAACATATCAATTACTTGTTGGTCCAATTAAAGATATCATCCCTCCTACTGCCCCTTCCTCCTTTGTTACTACGTGGAAGAAAAGACCAGCATGGCTCCCCACCCTTCTGTTTGTATCCTTATTCTTCACACTGGTCCAGGAGTTGTGCCACAGCCGTGCTTGCCAATAATGCTTTCTGATGGCTAATATAACCCCTTCACTGCCAAGGGCATCAGCGTTCACTCTAAGGGGCCGTGGCAGCGGGTCCTACTTCCCTTGGAAGCGCAACTCTTTTCCGCCTCGTCATTTAACGCCAACACCTGATTATAATTTCACACCTGCATTGTTGCTGTTTTTATGCTACATACCAATCAAGTGTCCGATCTCTTTTAGGAAAGTGACCATCCAGGATGGCTGCCATCTGAACATTTGCTCATTAGATGGGTGCAAATAAATGTCCCACCTTTCAATATATATCAAATGCTAAACGGTCCGGTTCTTTTCTCAATTTAATCAGATACAATAGAAAACATATTTTACAGCATCATTTGTCAGTTGCATCATTCAGGCATATAGAATTTAGTTATAGAGTGGAGAATCTTTAGCTTCATTGTTCTTAGCTTGGGGGTTAAATGATTCTGAATTCTATAAAGCCAAATGCAATCTTTATACATTTTTCCTCAAGCAGTCTTAACATAGCAATACCTGTTTTTCTCACTGTCAGCCAAATCTTCTTAGTCAATCATTAGAACACTGTTTCTTCCTTTAGCAATATTTACCCTAATTCTGAAACCCCTCTTTGTTCTGTCACTAAGTAACTGTAGTTAATCTTATGTTCCTTATCCTTTAAGACCCATCTCTATTGTATTGTCTTTTAACACTATTTAACTAAACTTTGATTCCAAACGCTTGACCATATACTATTCAACTCAGCAGACATTAAACATACCAAGTTTCTAAAATCACATAAAACATGTCTTCAGCCTGATTTAACTACTTATCTTTGTAGAAGCAGCTTATCATTTTCCAATATAATTTCTAACTTAATACTAAATTACTTATTTTAACTAGTTACATGCTGAATATATATGTACAGTATAGAGAGAATATAGCACCTTTAATACTTAGGCCTGAAATCATCCTATCTTCACCATCAAGAAACGAAGCAGTGGGCACCTCTGCCCATGAGTAGTGCAGTCCTGTATGTAAATATATTTTTATATGTATATTTCAACAGCCACATACACAGACCATTACAGAACACACATTACAATAGATGAACGTAAAATATAATAAGGCAGGGCTCTTCAACTGGAGGACGTGAGCCAAGTGTGGTTTGAAGCAGGGGAGCCTGGTTCAATTCCCGGTGTCGGCTCCGTGTGACCTTGGGCAAGTCACTTTATCTCCCTGTGCCTCAGGCACCAAAAACATAGATTGTAAGCTCCACGGGGCAGGGACCTGTGCCTGCAAAATGTCTCTGTAAAGCGCTACGTATAACTAGCAGCGCTATACAAGAACATGCTGTTATTATTATTATTAAGTCTGGCCCGTGGAGGGGCCCCTGACTCTCTGCTCCTGCTAATTTCATTGTTGTAATCTACACCAAGAGTGTGCAAACTGGGGGATTACGCAAAATCTTTTGGGGGGGGGGGGGGGCGCACTAAACAGAGGCCCTGCGCTCGTCTCCACAACATTTAAATAAAATGCCGCTGGAGCAAGCAAGGCCTCTGTATGCCTCCTACCTGCTCTCCGGTGGCTTCTGGCGACGCGTCGTGATGACAACGCGGAGTCGAATGACACCGCAGGTCCAATGGCAACTGCCATGGCAACGCGACGTCACATGACGTCGTGACTTCAAATGATGCTGCCGATGCCGGAGAACAGGTGAGGGGGGAGAGCAGGCAGGGGTGCGCAAACAAAAAAGTGTGCACACCGCTGACCTACACAACAGTGCAATTTTTGGTGGCAAATGCTTGCAAAATGTTCCAAGTATATGATTTGTAAGTCTTTAAATGTATCCATCACAATTACATTACAATGCCCCAACGAGTTTACAATCCAGACTGTCATTACGTGTATGTGACTTGCAGGGCCCAGCCAAGAGGGTTGGTAAGGTAGGGGAGCCTTGATAGGGTTGCCATAATACCCAGCGCCGATCTGTGCTGCCGTCATACCCAGCGCCGATCTGAGCTGCCATCATACCCAGCGCCGATTTGTGCTGCCATCATACCAAGCGCCGATCTGTGCTGCCATCATACCCAGCGCCGATCTGTGCTGCCATCATACCTAGCGCCGATCTGTGCTGCCATCATACCTAGCGCCGATCTGGGCTGCCATCATACCTAGCGCCGATCTGTGCTGCAAACATACCCAGCGCCGATCTGTGCTGCCGTCATACCCAGCGCCGATCTGTGCTGCCATGTCATCAACCAGCCCGATCTGTCTGGGCGCCTATACCAGCGCGATCTGTGCTGCATCAATACCCGCGCCGGCCGATCTGTTGCTGCCATCATACCCAGCGCCGATCTGTGCGCCATCATACCCAGCGCCGATCTGTGACTGGCCATCCAAGCATACCCAGCGCCGATCTGTGGCCATCTACCCACGCCGGATCTGTGCTGCAACATACCCAGCGCCGATCTGTGGCTGCCATCAATAACCAGCGCCGATCTGTGCTGCCATCATACCAGCGCCGATCTGTGCGCATCATACCCAGCGCCGACTGTGCTGCCATCATACCCAGCGCCGATCTGTGCTGCCATCATACCCAGCCGCCGATCTGTGTTGGCATCATACCCAGCGCCGATCTGTGCTGCTCCATACCCAGCGCCGATATGTGTGCATCAACAGCCGTCTGTGCTGCATATAACCAGCGCCGATCTGTGCTGCCATCATACCCAGCGCCGATCTGTGCTGCCATCATACCCAGCGCCGATCGTGCTGCCACATACCAGCGCCGCATCTGGGCTGGCCATCAAACCCAGCGCCGATCTGTGCTGCCATCATACCAGCGCCGATCTGGGCTGCCTATACCAGCGCCGATCTGTGCTGCCATCATACCCGGCCGATCTGTGCTGACGTGATGCATAACCCAGCGCCGATCTGTGCTGCCATCATACCAGCGCCGATCGTGCTGCAAACTCTACCCAGCGCCGATCTGGGTGCCATCATACTAGCGCCGATCGTGCGCACATACCCAGCGCCGATCTGTGCTGACCGTCATACCCAGCGCCGATCTGTGCTGCATATAAACCAGCCCGATCTGTGCTGCCTCATACCCAGCGCCGATTGTGATGCCATCAACCCAGCGACCGATCTGTGCTGCCATCATACCCAGCGCCGATCTGTGCTGCCATCATACCCAGCGCCGATCTGTGCTGCCATCATACACCAGCGCCGATCTGTGCTGCCATCATACCATCGTCCGATCTGTGCTGCCATAACCAGACGCGCGATCTGTGCTGCCATCCATAACCCAGCACCGCCGATCTGTGCTGCCACTATACCCAGCGCCGATCTGTGCTGCCATATACACAGCCGCCGATCTGTGCTGCAATCATACCCAGAGCCATAACTCTGTGCTGCCTATACACCACGACGATCTGTTCTGACCATCATACCCCGCTCCACGATATGTGCTGACGTCCATACCCAGCGCCGATCTGTGCTGCCATCATACCAGCGCGATCTGGGTGCCATCATACACCAGCGCCGATCTGTGCTGGCCATCATACCCAGCGCCGATCTGTGCTGCATCATACCCAGCGCCGATACTGTGCTGCCAACAGAGTACCAGCGCCGATCTGTGCTGCCATCACACCCAGCAGCCGATCGTGGGCCATCATACCCAGCGCCGATACTGGGCTGCCATCATACTCAGCGCGATCTGGGCTGCGGATACCCAGCGCCGATCTGTGCTGCCATCATACCCAGCGCCGATCTTGTGCTGCCATCATACCAGCGCCGATCTGTGCTGCAAACATACCAGCGGCCGATCTGTGTGCCATCATACCCAGCACGATATGTGTGCATCATACCAGCGCCGATCTTGCTGCGCATCATAACCGCGCGATCTGGGCTGCCGTCATACCCAGCGCCGATCTGTGCTGCCATCATACCCAGAGCGATCTGTGCTGCCAATCATACCCAGCGCCGATCTGTGCTGCCATCAACAACAGCACCGATCTGTGCTGGCCATCGTACCAGCGCCGATCTGTGCTGCCATCATACCCAGCGCCGATCTGTGCTGCCATCATACCCAGCGCCGATCTGTGCTGCCGTCATACCCAGCGCCGATCTGTGCTGCCATCATACCCAGCGCCGATCTGTGCTGCCATCATACCCAGCGCCGATCTGTGCTGCCATCATACCCAGCGCCGATCTGTGCTGCCATCATACCCAGCGCCGATCTGTGCTGCCATCATACCAGCCCCGATCTGTGCTGCTCATACCCAGCGCGATCGTGTGCTGCCATATACCCAGCGCCGATCTGTGCTGACTATACACAGCGCCGATCTGTGTGCCATCAACCCGCGCCGATCTGTGCTGCAACATACAGGCCGACTGTGCCATCATGCCGCCGATCTGTGCTGCCATCATACCCAGCGCCGATCTGTGCTGCCATCATACCCAGCGCCGATCTGTGCTGCCATCATACCCAGCGCCGATCTGTGCTGACGTGATACCCAGCGCCGATCTGGGCTGCCGTGATACCCAGCGCCGATCTGTGCTGCCATCATACCCAGCGCCGATCTGTGCTGCCATCATACCCAGCGCCGATCTGTGCTGCCATCATACCCAGCGCCGATCTGTGCTGCCATCATACCCAGCGCCGATCTGTGCTGCCATACATACCCAGCGCGATCTGTGCTGCCATCCTACCCAGCGCCGATCTGTGTTGCATAACCCCATCGCCGATTGTGCTGAAACATACCCAGCGCCGATCTGTGCTGCCATCATACCCAGCGCCGATCTGTGCTGCCATCATTACCCGCGCCGATCTGGGCTTGCCATCATACTCAGCGCCGATCGGGGTGTCGTGATAACCAGCGCCGATCTTGCTGCCGTCATACCCAGCGCCGATCTGTGCTGCAACATACCCAGCGTGCCGATCTGTGCTGCCATCATAACCCAGCACCGATCTGTGCTGCCATTCATACCCAGCGCCGATCTGTGCTGCCATCAACCAGCGACCGATTGTGCTGCAGTATACCCACGCCGATCTGTGTGCCATTCATACCCAGAGCGATCTGTGCTGCCATCATACCCAGCAGCCGATCTGTGCTGCCATCATACCCAGCGCATCTGTGCTGCCATATACCCAGCGCCGATCTGTGCTGCCATCGATACCCAGCGCGTAGTTGCTGCCATCAGTACCCAGCGCCGATCTGGCTGCCATCATACCCAGCGCCGATCTGTGCTGCATCATACCCAGCGCCGATCTGTGCTGAGTGATACCCAGCGAGATCTGTGCTGCCATAACCAGCGCCGATCTGTGCTGCAAACATACCCAGCGCCGATCTGTGCTGCCATCATACCCAGCGCCGATCTGTGCTGCCATCATACCCAGCGCCGATAGTGTGCCATCCTACCCAAGCGCCGATCTGTGTGCCATCCAACCAGCGCCGATGGGCTGCATCATACCCAGCGCGATCTGTGCTGCCATCATACTCATCGCATCTGGGTGCCGTGTGAATACCAGCGCCGATGTGCTGCCATCATACCAGCGCCGATCTGTGCTGACGTGATACCCAGCGCCGATCTGTGCTGCCATCATACCCAGCGCCGATCTGTGCTGCAAACATACCCAGCG
Organism: Ascaphus truei; assembly: GCA_036426205.1. Taxonomy (NCBI): domain Eukaryota; kingdom Metazoa; phylum Chordata; class Amphibia; order Anura; family Ascaphidae; genus Ascaphus; species Ascaphus truei. The sequence continues at coordinate 282,615,590 of CM071569.1, forward strand.
CCGATTGTGGCTGCCATATACCTAGCGCCGATCTGTGCCGCAGAAACATACCCAGCGCCGATCTGTGCTGCCGTCATACCCAGCGGCCGATCTGTGCTGCCATCATAACAGCCCGATCTGTGCTGCCGTCCATACCCAGCGCCGATTTGTGTGCCATCATACCAGCGCACGATATGTGCTGCCATCATAACCCAGCGCCGATCTGTGCTGGCCATCATACAGCGCCGATCTGTGCTGCCATCATACCCAGCGCCGATCTTGTTTTGCCATCATACCATCGCGACTGTGCTGCAAACATAACCAGCGCCGATCTGTGCGCCTCATACCCAGCGCCGATCGGTTGCTGCCATCATACCCAGCGCCGTCTGTGTGCCACATACCCAGCAACGATCGTGTGCCATCATACCCACCGTCCGCCAATCGCTGGCTGCCATCATACCAGCGCCGATCTGTGCTGCCATGACATAACAGCTCCGATCTGTGCTGAGTCATACCCAGCGCCGATTGTTGCTGCCATCATACCCAGGCCGATCGGGTTGCCATCATACCCAGCGACGATCTGTGACTGCCATCATACCCAGCCACCGATCTGTTGCTGCCATCATCACCCAGCGCCGATCTGTGTGCCAACATACCCAGCGCCGATCTGTGCTGCCATCACACCCAGCGCCGATCTGGCTGCCATCATACCAAGCGCCGATCTGGGCTGCCATCATACTCACGACGCATGGTCTGAACCCGCGCCGTTGTGCTGACATGCATAACCAGCGACGATCTGTGCTGCATCATACCAGCGCCGATCTGTGCTGCAAACATACCCAGCGCCGATCTGTGCTGCCATCATACCCAGCGCCGATCTGTGCTGCCATCATACCCAGCGCCGATCTGTGCTGCCATCATACCCAGCGCCGACTGTGCTGCCGTCATACCCGCGCGATCTGTGTGCCATAATACCAGAGCCGATCTGTGCTGCCATCATACCCAGCGCCGATCTGTGCTGCCATCATACCCAGCACGATTGTGCTGCCATCGATAACCCAGCGCCGATCTGTGCTGCCATCAAACCCAGCGCCGATCTGTGCTGCCATCAACCAGCGCCGATCTGTTGCTGACAGTGACACCCAGCGCCGATCTGTGCTGCCACATACCCAGCGCCGATCTGTGCTGCAAACAACCCAGCGCGCGTCTGTGCTGCCATCATACCGCGCCGATCTGTGCTGCCATCATACCCAGCGCGATCTGTGTTGCCATCATAACCAGCCGCGATCTGTGCTGCCGTCATACCCAGCGCCGATCTGTGCTGGCATAATAACCAGCGCCGATCTGTGCTGACGTGATAACCCAGCGCCGACGATGCTGCCATCATACCCAGCGCCGATCTGTGCTGCAAACATACCCAGCGCCGATCGTGCGTGCTGCCATAATTACCAGCGCCGATCTGTGCTGCCATCATACCCAGCGCCGATCTGTGCTGCCATCATACCCAGCGCGATCTGTGCTGCAATCATAACCAGCCCCGAACTGTGCTGACTGATACCCAGCGCCGACGGGTGACTGTGATACCAGTCGCCGATCTGTGCTGCATATACCACGCCGATCTTGCTGCATTCATACCAGCGCGATCTGTGCTGCCATCATACCCAGCGCCGATCTGTGCTGCCATTCTACCCAGCGCCGATCTGTGCTGCCATCATACCCAGCGCCGACTGTAGCTGCTCATACCCAGCGCAGATCTGTGTTGCCATCATACCCATCGCGCGATCTGGCTGCAAACATACCCAGACGCCGATCTGTGCTGCCATCATACCCAGCGCCGATTCGTGCTGCCATTCCACGCGATCTGGGCTGCCATCATACTAGCGCCGATCTGGGCTGTCGTGATACCCAGCGCACGATCTGTGCTGCCGTCATACCCCGCGCCGATCTGTGCTGCCATCATACCAGTGCCGATCTGTGCTGGCAAACATACCCAGCGCGATCTGTGCTGCCCATCATACCCAGCACCGATCTGTGCTGCCATATACCGAGCCGATCTGTGCTGCCATTCATACCCAGCGCCGATCTGTCTGCCGTCATACCAGCGCCGATCTGTGCTGCCATCATACCAGAGCCGATCTGTGCTGCCACATACCCAGAGCCGATCTGTGCTGCCATCATACCCAAGCGCCGATCGTGCTGCATCATACCCAGCGCGATCTGTGCTGCCATCATACCCAGCGCCGATCTGTGCTCAATCAACCCAGACGCCGATCTGGGCTGCCATCATACCAGCGCCGATCTGTGTGCTGCCATCATACCCAGCGCCGATCTGTGCTGATATATGATACCAGCGCCGATCTGTGCTGCCACATACCCAGCGGCCGATCTGTGCGACTGACAAACATCCCAGCGCAGATCTGTGCTGCCATCATACCCAGCCCGCGATCTGTGCTGCCATCATACCCAGCGCCGATCTGTGCTGCCACATCATAACCAGCGCCGATCTGTGCTGCCGCAATAACCAGCGCCGATCTGTGTGCCATCATACCCAGCGCGATCTGTGCTGACGTGATACCCAGCGCCGATCTGTGCTGATGTGATACCCAGCGCGATCTGTGCTGCCATCATACCCAGCGCCGTCTGGCTGCAAACATACCCACGCGATCTGTGTGCCATATCCAGCGCCGATCTGTGCTGCCATCATACCCAGGCGCGATCTGTGCTGCCATCTACACCAGCGCCGATCTGTGCTGACAGTGATACCCAGCGCCGATCTGGGCTGCCGTGATACCCAGAGCCGATCTGTGCTGCCATCATACCCAGCGCCGATCTGTGCTGCCATCATACCCAGCGCCGACTGTGCTGCCATCATACCCAGGCCGATCTGGGGGCTATCTACCAGGCGATCTGTGTGCCATCATACCCAGCGCCGATCTGGGCTGCATCATACCAGCGCGATCTGTTGCGCCATCATACCCAGCGCCGATCTGTGCTGACGTGATACCCAGCGCGATTGTGCGCATCATACAGCCGATATGCATGCGTTTATACCAGCGCCGATACTGTGCTGCCATCATACCCAGTGCCGATCTTTGCTGACGTGATACCAGCGCCGATCTGTGCTGCCCTCATACCACAGCGCCGATCTGTGCTGCCGTCATACCCAGCGCCGAATCTGTGATGTGTTGATACCCAGCGCGATCTGTGCTGACCTGATACCCAGCGCGATCTGTGCTGACGTGATACCCAGCGGCCGATCTGTGCGTGTCATAACCAGCGCCCGATTGTGCTGACGTGATACCCAGCGCCGATCTGTGCTGCCGTTCATACCCGAGCCGATCTGTGCTGACGTGATACCCGCGCCGATCTGTGCTGCCGTCATACCCAGCGCCGATCTGTGCTGACGTGATACCCAGCGCCGATCTGTGCTGACGTGATACCCAGCGCCGATCTGTGCTGCCATCTACCAGCGCGATCGGTGCCATCATACCTAGCGCCGATCTGGGCTGCGATCATACCCATTGCCGATTTACATAGTTACATAGTAGATTAGGTTGAAAAAGACATACGTCCATCAATTTCAACCTATGCCAAATGTATCCTATTTCCCTACTTACAGTACAGTATATTGATCCAGAGGAAAACAAACAAAAAAAACCAGTGACAAATCATCCAATGATATCTCATAAGGGGAAAAATAAATTCTTCCTGACTCCAAGAATGGGAATCAGATTCTCCATGGATCAACATGCTTCCATGATTGGTATTTGGTATGCAGTGCTGTATTAAAAGATGTGTGTTGTGTGGTGTGTGGTGTGTGTGTGTGTGTGTGTGTGTGTGTGTGTGTGTGTGTGTGTGTGTGGTGTGTGTGTGTGTGTGTGTGTGTGGTGTGTGTGTGTGTGTGTGTGTGGTGTGTGTGTGTGTGTGTTTTCCCAGCACATGTTTGTAAGAGCGAATGATCTTTAAAGCACAGAGAGACTTCCTTTCCAGTCAGGGACCCAAACATGCCTGCAGGCAGCAGAGCGAGCTAATTGGTGGGTTTTTGATGAATGGGTAGTGTCTTGGTCTGACACAGGTGGTGTCTGTGCACATTAAGGCAGCTCGCTTTATGCGGGCCCTTATTGAATTATGTGAAATCTGCTTGATCCACCCCCACCCATGCAGCCGCCGGATATCTCTTCTCGGAGAGCAGATTCGAGCTGTCCGTGCAGTTTCTCGTGTGGGCGCCGTTAAGTGGAAGGGAAGGTTTTTCATTAGCTGATCTCGGTTCTGATAGCACCTCAGCAGTTCTTTGCATTAGGCCGGGTTAACCCCCCGCACTCACTGATCTTGACGCTTTGCATCTGGTTTGCGGGGATGTTCGGGGGATTCACGTTACATGGAAAAGACAACGCGTGTGGAATTTAACACGTTTCAGATTTTTGGGGGGATCTTTTCAGGGCCCTCTGTAGCGGGGGTGGCCAAATCCAGTCCTCAAGGGCCACCAACAGGTCAGGTTTTAAGGATATCCCTGCTTCAGCACAGGTGGCTCAATCAGTCCCAGCTTCCCACCTGTGCCGAAGCAGGGAAATCCTTAAAACCTGACCTGTTGGTGGCCCTTGAGGACTGGAGTTGCCCTCCCCTGCTCTATAGTACATTTGATGAGTGAGTGGGGGTGGCTCTGTGCTATAATACCAATTGCCCACTCTGGGGGAGTGTCCGGAGTGCAGGGGCTTTGGTTAATCAGCCATCATTATTATTGGGAGAGAAGTGTATGCATCAGCAACTAGAGTTATTGGTTGCCCCACATGGGAGAATGGGTAGGAAAGGGTGGTCAGTAGTTGGAATTATTGGAATACTTGAGTGTAGATGAGGGGACCGCAGGTGTAAATAATTGTGGGGCCCAGTAGGGTTAGTTTGGGTGTTGGGCACTGTACCTATTGGTTGGAATGGAGACAAGGTGAGGATCAGCAATGAATATTATGGGAATTCTCCAGTTAGTGGATTTCAGAGGGGTGGTGTTCCCAGGTAAAATTATTGGAGGACTCCAGTGGGAAGCAGAAGGGTTATCAGCTGTGATAACTGGGCATCCCGGGTAAAGGGAGAAAATGTCAGCGTCCGAAATTCTATGGAAACTCCAGCATCTGAGTCTTCAATTTCAGGGGTACTCCACTCCAATCCTCAAGTCTCCCCCAACAGGTCAGGTTTTCAGGATATCCCTACAGCAAAGGTGACTCAATCAGTCCCTGCTTCAGCAAAGGGGACTCAATCAGTCCCTGCTTCAGCATAGGTGGCTAAATCAGTCCATGCTTCAGTATAGGAGGCTCTATCGTGCTGAAGCTGGGATATCTTGAAAACCTGAGTTGTTGGGGTAGCTTCAGGACTGGAGTTGAGCCCCCTGCAGTAAGCCACACATGAGTCTGGATGCCTTCAGATAGTTTTACCTACAGGGGCTTCTCCGTCACTGTCAGGCAACAGGTTGGGATCCTCTGCAGTAAGAGATGGATTACCAGTTTAATGTTATGTACATAGACCTCCGACATCTGGACTTACCAAGCAGACTGCAGACTCAACAAGGTAACCAGATGGCTCTGCTGTGTAAGTGACAGACCCCAGAAAATGTCAGTCTATATTGGTAAAGAAAACTGATCTTTTTAACCTGGGAGGAAATGGCAGAAAGGCAACACAGTGCTTTATATTTAGGTAGCTCAGATTTATTGATTGATGTATTTATAAAAATGTGTTACCAGGAAGTAATACATTGAGGGATACCTCTCGTTTTCAAGTATGTCCTGGGCATAGAGTTATGATAACAAATACATGGTTACAAATACATAGTTGCATTAAGTTAGCAGGGTTATACATTATATACAAGACATTGACTGGCCTTTCTGCCTCTCACCTGTCTCCCCCACAATCTATCCTAAATGCTAGTGCCAGAATCACTCTACTCTTTCCGAAATCTGTCTCAGCGTCTTCCCTGCTGAAATCCCTGTCCTGGCTTCCTATCAAATCCCGCATCTCACACACAATTCTCCTCCTCACTTTTAAAGCTTTACACTCTTCTGCTCCTCCTTACATCTCAGCCCTAATTTCTTGGTATACACCATCCTGACTCTTGCGTTCTCCTCAAGGATGTCTTCTCTCTACCCTTTTGTATCTAAAGCCCTGTCCCGTCTTAAACCCTTCTCACTGACTGACTCACACCTCTCGAAAGCCCTTCCCCTCAATATCCGACTAGCACCCTCTCTATCCACCTTTAAGACCCACCTTAAGACACACTTGTTTAAGGAAGCATATGAGTAGCTCCATGGCTGATAATTAACACCTCATACATTAACCTTGGCCCCTTGCAGACACACTTACCAGAACAACCTCCTAGTGTCTCTGTACGTTCTTTCTACCAACAAATTAGATTGTAAGCTCTTCGGAGCAGGGAATCCTTTTCCTAAATATTTCTTTTATGTCTGAAGCACTACTCCCCTTTATGTGTTATTTATAATATTTGTATTTATATGATTATCACGTGTATTACTGCTGTGAAGCACTATGTACATTAATGGCGCTATATAAATAAAGACATACATTCATACATACATTCATTGCATGCACAGTTAGAGATAATATATATATATATTATAGGCGTATATAACCGTTACAGACCAGATAAAAATGTGAGACAGCTTTAGTTTTGAAAGAACTTAGACTGGTGGTGGCTGTGAGAGTCTCCGGTAGATTGTTCCAGTTTTGGGGCGCACGGTAAGAGAAGGAGGAGCGGCCGGATACTCTGTTGAACCTTGGGACCATGAACAGTCTTTTGAAGTCTGATCTCAGATGATAAGCGCTGCATGTGGTAAGGGCGAGGAGCTTATTCAGATAGGTGGGTAGTTTGCAAAGAAAGTATTTGAAGGCAAGACAGGAAAGATGAACTTTACACCTAGACTAAAGTGATGACCAATCTAGTTCTTTGAGCATTTCGCAGTGATGTGTGTTGTAATTGCATTGGATGACAAAGTGGCATAGAGAGTTGTAGAGGGTATTATGTTTGCCAAAGTGAGTTTGGGTAGCCGTGTCATGTGCTATGTCCCCATAGTTGATAATTGGCATTAGCATCTCCGGTGTGATGTGCTTTCTGACCAGCAGACTTAGGGAGGATTTGTTCCTATATAGTACACCTAGTTTGGCATAGGTTTTGGATGTCGGGTATCCATGTGCATCCCAAATGTTAAATGGGAGTCAAACCATATGCCCAAGTATTTGAAACTAGTAACAGGGGCTAGGATAGTATTAGAGTTGGTTCTGATCTGGAGCTCATTCATAGGAACCTTTAGAAATGTAGTCGTCCCAAATACCATTGTTACAGTCTTGTCAGTGTTTAAAAACAGTTTGTTTTTGGGAAATCCAATTTTCAAGTCTCCAGATGTTCTGGTGTCCATAGCAGAGACGTGAAGTTTGGAAACCTGATATAAATAGTGAAGAACTCTCATGTTCTCTCATGCTGCTCCATTAAATGGTGTCACAACCTGCATCAATTATACTGTATACACTTCTACATGAAGGGGAACTACTCAACCTATTACTCTCCATGGTCAGCTCTCTATTCTGACACACAAATCACTGTAGCCCAGCTTTCTTGTAACGTCAGTATTGGTTTTTTTTTTTTGGTGTGTCTGTTGGTCAGCCGGAGCTGGACAAGGTGCTTGTATACGGAGAGCATCACAAAACACATTCCCTGCACAATGAAGGAAAAGTCATCATCTCTCGTAACCTTATTAAAGCCAATGTTTCAGTCCACGATATGACCTTCCTCAGGGTTAGCGCACCTAAAAACCAGTGCAGTGAGTCTAAAAACAAGACCACATATCCTTATGTTGATACTGCATTGTAGTATCCTAACTCCTACATGACTGTACCCTCCCGGGTCTTAAATTGAAGGTACTTGGCTCAGCCCCGTTTAGTAATGCTCCCAGCCTGTTCCACGGACACCCCCACCTCCTCCTCAAATGAATAGATCTGATAAAGGAACATTTATTCCACCCACAAATTGGCTGAAACCAATTTTGCTGGCATGAAGCTCGGATAACTCCAGAGGTATTGATTTGTGCAAAGTAATACAGAGAATGTATCCGTTCAATACACGGCTGAAGGGCCCGATGCGAACACACACACCGTTACAAATGTATAAAATAAAGCCTGGCGCCCCACTGCGGGGGAGAGATTTGTTCCTTTGTCTTGTAATTTCCTGAACATGCTGCCATATAAAACACATTTCCGGCCCGGCAAAAAGAACTGGAAGATCTAGAAAACATTGTTGGCGCCCTCCAATAAATCCATCTGCGTGGCTCTCCTGAGCACTCCCACCCACCGATTTAACACCAACTGCGCTGGAAGGAGTCGCATTTTGGTTGTTAACCCCATGACTGCCATTTAGGCCAGCAATCCCTTCTGGCAGCCAGAGACCGGTCTAGGACGACATGCTGTAGCCAACTCCCCGCCGAGGGCACCTCAACGTTTTCCAAATCACTGCCGATGGCAGCTCGACGCCCGCCAACTGCCGCTGATTGCAGCTCGATGTCTGTCAACTCTTAGACAAAGGCACCTCAACATCAGCCAACTCCCTGCCGAGGGCAGCTCGATGTCTGCCAACTCCCCGCCAAGAGCACCTCAACATCAGCCAACTCCCTGCCGAGGGCAGCTCGATGTCTGCCAACTCCCCGCCAAGAGCACCTCAATGTCCGCCAACTCCCCACGAGGGCAGCTCGTCGTCCGCCAACTCCCGCCGATGGAAGCTCGACGTCCGCCAACTCCCCGCCGATTGCAGCACGACGTCCACCAACTCCCGAACGAGGGCAGCTCGATGTCCGCCAACTGCCCACCGAGGGCAGCTCAATATCCGCCAACTCCCCACCGAGGGCAGCTCGATGTCCGCCAACTCCCCACGAGGGCAGCTCAATGTCCGCTAACTCCCCGTCGAGGGCAGCTCGACGTCCGCCAACTCCCCGCCGAGGGCAGCTCGACGTCCACCAACTCCCCGCCGAGGGCAGCTCGATGTCCGCCAACTGCCCACCGAGGGCAGCTCAAT
>CM071569.1:282636225-282669827 GCA_036426205.1 Ascaphus truei
TAGTGAAGGACCCTGTAAGTGTGTGTGTGTGTGTGTGTGTGTGTGTGCTGTCTTAGTGAAGGACCCTGTATGTGTGTGTGTGTGTGTGTGTGTGTGTACCTGTCTTAGTGAAGGACCCTGTATGTGTGTGTGTGTACCTGTCTTAGTGAAGGACCCTGTACGTGTGTGTGTGTACCTGTCTTAGTGAAGGATCCTGTATGTGTGTGTGTGTACCTGTCTTAGTGAAGGACCCTGTATGTGTGTGTGTGTACCTGTCTTAGTGAAGTACCCTGTACGTGTGTGTGTGTACCTGTCTTAGTGAAGGACCCTGTACGTGTGTGTGTGTGTGTGAGTGACGGACATTACTTGTCTTATTGAAGGACACTGTACCTGTGTGTGTCTGTGTGTCTGTGTCTCTGTGAGTGTGTGTGAGGGAGAGTACCTGTCTTATTGAAGTACCCTGTACCTGTGTGTCTCTGTGTCTCTGTGTGTGTATGTGTTTCCTGCCCTCGGAACCTTCAGCTAATTGAAGCCGCTGGTAACTAATGATATTTCCTACAAGTAAAACGGGAAGCAGATCCCCTCCGTGTTATAATAAGAGGGATATTTATTAAGCAGTGTATGACACCTTCCGTTCTGGAACACACCTTACAGCCGCATTCAATTGAATGGGCCATACAGGGCCCTATATACTAAGCGGTGTTACTCCGTAAGACACGTTACAGCTCATTCATTTGAAGGGCCATAGCAGGGCTGGAAGGTGTCTTCTGAAGTAGCACTGTTTAGCAAATATGTCCCTTTATCACCACTCCTGTTGTGTGTGATTCTAGAAGTCCTGTACATGCAGATGAACAAACACAACGCTGCACTAGCGTGGCTGTCTCTGTCACCGGGGTCTAGTTTCAGGTGGCACTGCACCTCTGGGTGTTGCTCTACTTCCAGCCGAGTGCTTAGTCAATATCATGACAGACAAAGCGTTTAGGTCCCCGGGTGCCATTTCTCTGCCTGCGCCAGAGCCGGAGAGCGGCATATGAGTTCTCAGTATGACTCCTCCGGGGGCGCCACCCCCGCCCTCCGCCTGCTAATAAAACTTTATTCTCGTCCTCTCTCTGTCTCCCGTCACCCCCCCATCCCCAGGATTAATAAAGTCATCCCTCCTGCATAGATCATCGCTGCAGCAGCCAAATGTGAAATCAATTCCTAGAGCAGGCGCTCGACAAGGCAATAAGCGAGATGTTAATCTCGGGCGCCAGAGAAGGATCCCTTCCCGTGCCTCACCATCTGTCACGCTGTATACAGAACGGGGACCGGCTTTATTTCTGCCATGATATAATAACAATACTTCTTTCTCGTGCAGCCCTGTGCAATCAGACTCATTGAGTTGTAGGCCCAAAGAGCTTGCAGTCTAATTGTGCTTGCTGAGCTACAAGGAGATAACTTGGTGGCAAGGAGCTGACGTTTCTACCACTAGTCTTCATTCAGGTTCATTTTCTGTGGTTAACCAAAGAAGCCGCAGGTGGCATTGTATAACAAACATCACATCGATTGCTGCCGGGCTGCATACATGTGTGTGACGTGTTGGTGTATTGCAAATACAAATACCACCCGGGAGCACATTGACATGTCTCAGGATTGCAACGCTGCCGCGTAGCATACACTGCTTCCACTGCAGCCAGGGATTCTGGGTAATGACATGCAAATCAGCACACACAGTGTCACCTTTTGCTTCTTGTCCTTTTGTAACAGGGCCCCCTATAAGCTTATGCCTGCTGCATTACACAGCTTCTCAGCACAGCCGGGGTTACAGACGTGCAGAGCCAGTAAACGTATCAGTGTATGGAATTGAAAGAGGTTAATATTATCAGAGATTGTGCACAGTACGGGGCAGGACTCGCTGTGACTGAAAGTCTATGTACAGCGCTGTGTACATTGCCAGAAAACAACTATTATTATTATTATTATTAATAAGACCACTGTGGCTGCTTGGGCGTCGATAGAGAGTTACTTTTTATAAGGACAGCCCAACGTGGCGGGTCACGTATATGTATATAATAGGGTTTATAGTTATATCTATATATCACTCTCTATACTAAATATATATAATTCTCTATATAATAAGATATTTATACTCACCAAGTCCGTTGTCTTCAAAATAATATAGTAAAAACTGGAGCCGCCTGGGCCCTTGTCTCTCTAATAATCGGGATTTAGCTGGCAGGATTAAGATAAAGGTCAAGATGAAAAATTATAATAAGTAGTATTTGATTACGCAAGATCCAATTGTGCAGTACCCTTTAAGTAGTGTGTGTGTGTGTGTGTGTGTGTGTGTGTGTGTGTACAGTATGTATATCGCGTCATTGTAGTGGTAAAACTCCTTAAGTACATTTTGGGCAAAAACACATTAAATGCACATTTTGACTTAAAATTTGTTGATATTTCTATTGAAAAATTCATTACAGACGCCGAATCTTCAGAACTTGTCATATCAAAATACCTTCCTTTTTAAATACTGATTTTTTCCTGTCAAAAATAACATTTAATCTCCTATTCCTCAGTATTGAAAGAATGTAGTTAATGACTTTTACCTCTAGTGTGTGTGTGTGTGTGTGTGTGTGTGTAGGTTTGTGTGTGTGTGTGTGTGTGTGTGTGTGTGTGTGTCTCTACAGCATACAGTATAAACACACACATGATTTGTAAGAAGCAGATCTATTTACTTTCCCTTATTCCTTTCCCATGACAGGGTCGCCTGACCGACGGCAAGGGAAAGACCATAGAGTGCAAAGACGCCATCTTTATTATGACCTGTAACGCGGGCAGTGATGAGATAGCCCAGCATGCCCTGCAGCTGCGCCAGGAAGCCCAGGAGATGAGCACGAAGAGACTGGCTGAGAACTTAGGTAGGCGGGGAGCGTACGACCTGGAACCGTCCTACATCATTCATAACATGGCCCTGATACTGTCTCCAAAGCAGGAGCTGACTCTATCCGGCTCCATCGCACAGACCCTCAATATAGAAGACCTGTTTTATTTTAATATAACCACAATGAGGAGGGGGGGTTCAGGTCACTGTGCGACTAGGAGTTCCCCCCCCACCCCCCCCCCATTAGGCTGTCTCTCTGCAGGCAGACGCGCGTCTCCGGGACTCATTTTCCAGCCATTAGTAAGCAGGCTTCCTGCTCCGAGATCTCCCAGCGCAGATCTTCCTGCTGTGCGTGTCCGTGTCTTATTTACTGACCCCACGAATAGACCTTTTTATTTAATTAATTTTTTTTTTACTTGGCACATAAGATAATACTACAGATGTAGAGTGCAATGCATTCCTGCCACAAAGAGCTTACAATCTAATATTCCGGGGGCGTAATGTTACCCCCAGAACCTCCACAGCTGTGTAGTGCGTACACAACGGGCAGAACGCTGACACAAACCGTGTTTCTTACCTTATGTTCTGCAGATGACATCCAGATCAGTGAAAAGATAACTATTTCCAGGCAGTTCAAGGAGAACATCGTCCGGCCCATATTAAAGGTACAAGGACAAGTCTGCTAAAGACGGTTAGAATATTGGTTAGTACCAGGCTAGGCGACCTGCGTCTCTCCTCCGTCCTGGGTTGCCGCTCCCCAGCTGCTGCCTCTCTCCCTCACTGGGTTGCGGGTAGTTGCGGGGCAGCACCGTCCGGCGGTGACCAGGCCTCTTATTGCCGCTGGGTATTTCCCCCACTGCTGCCCTGCATCCTGCACTGTCCCACGCCGGGCCTCTCTGTGACGACGCACAGCAGCATGAGAGGCCCGGCGTGGGACAGTGCAGGGGTTAATGCTTATACAGTATATACCTGTTAGGCCGCGCTGATGGTGACGCGACCGATGACGTCACCCGTCGCCAATAGCGAAAGTTTCTAATTTAATTTGCAGCGACGTCGCTGGCGACAAGGGCAGTGATTGGTTTAGAGACAGCCACAAGTGGCGACTGTCTCTAAAAAATCAAAAAACAATTCTTAGTCGGTCCGTCGCCATCGTGCTTACTGTAAGCGCTTGCGACGGAGTCAATTGATTTGTTTTGGAGCGCCGTCGCCAGGCACTATAAGCGCAGCCTAAGTGTGTGCACGGTATATGTATGTGTTTGTGGGGGCGTAGTATTCATGCATGTGTTCAGTGTCTGAGCGTTGTTACTCTGGCGGGGCTTCTCTCCTGTGAATTGCTAGTATTGTATAGTATTGCTACCAATGCGTTATTGGAGGTCCAGCGATGCTTCGGTGACTGTTATCTGGGGTTGTTTCCAGATCTCCAGCGGCTTCTAACCTAAATCTGATTTCCTGCAGCAATAAATGTACCTGGTATTAATTCCAGGCTGATCGCTTAATGGCCAGGGCAGCGCTCCCAATAATGGGCATTTCGTAGACCCCAAATTGATTTGCATTACCCAGAGATTGCATTTACAGCTGGGCACGGACATTTATTCTAATCCAGAGGCGTGACGTTGCAAAGCTTGGGCTGCTGCCTCGGCTTTATTAACCCTTTCCCTGTTACTGGGGCTTGCAATGCATTTCAGAGGCCTCAGACAAGGAAAGGGTTAACCCATCCGTAACTATACAAGCTGGCGAAGACTTTGAGGCCTCCGTTTACAGGGACGGAGCGGAATAGGACTTACAGATGTAGGAAGACTCGCTGTTCCCGGCGCGGTGGTCACACAAGCAAACGTCCGTGGCGCCAGGAACAGTGCCTGCCGCCACGGAGCTGCGGGGGGGGGTCCATGCTTGGGACGCCCTGCAGTGTTAATCCTTTGGTGCCGCGACCAACCATGGTGGCATGACCGCGGCACCGACGACGCTAAGCTTTCCTACCGCTGGTACGTGCTCTGTGTAGTGGTTGATGTACATATGGTGGAAGGTTTTGGACATGTGGTCTCCTGAGTGCTTTTGTCCTTTGTACGGTGGAAGGCTTTTGTCATCTAACCGTTCATCTTGCGTTCCCAGAATCTCTGTGACTTCCTTTGGAGCCCGAGCTTTAAGCCACGCTGCTCCCACTCTCTGGAACAGTCTGCCACGTTCAGATTAAGATGCCCCCTCTGGGAATCTATAACAGGCTCTGGCCTACCTGTTTACCCAGGCATTTAATGAATGAACCACAAGCTGTCCGCCATTTAATAGCTTCAGTACTGTCCCATCCTGTATTGCACCTTTCCCTGTGTTTGGCCTCTTATAACCTTAAATGTTTTCTTCTTTTCCCTTTTTGTAACTCTGACGCTTTGAGTCCCATTGGGCGAAACACGCTATATAAAATAAAGTTATTATTATTATTATTATTATTATTATTGCATGTGTGATAACAGCTCGATAATTTGCACGGGCCACCTTAGTGCAGAAATTTCAAACCATATTCAGTGCCAGGTCAAGTAAATGAACCCTAAAGCCATCTTATGCCGATGTAAGGTGCCGTGTAAAGTCCCACTTCAATGGTTAGTAAGATGTCTTGTGACGTGTCGTTGCTTAGTAAATATGACCCTCACTCCGGGATTCGTCGAGCCCCAATGGGGGGTATTGCACCCGATCTGGTGTTAACTACCGTGCAAGTCAATGGCAGTTAACGCAGTATTGGGGTGCAATACCCTGCATCAGAGCTGGACGGATCTGGGGGTGGGGGGTATGCTGTAGTCAATGCAAGGGTTAAACATACCTACGCGCTGCGGAATAGGGTGGCGCTTTCCAAATAAACGATGATAATGTTTTTTTTCCATTGTTAACCCGCTGTATAATTGGGGCTGAATCGGACCCCAGCAAATGCCAGGAAACCCGGAGATCTGCTTCTGCCCCTTGGGTTATTAATTGAGAAGAAAATGTGGCTTCTGTTGCAATGTTGCAGAGAGGAGGATGTAGTCATGAAGCTGAGAAGGAAATCGCAGGGGCTGCCATCTTTCATGAACCCTGCCACAATTCTATTTCAGTAACCAACAGAGAATATCACAAGAACAAGTAAAGACAAATATCACTTGGCGTGTTGTTGTCAGGAGGCAGCCATCTTTAATCTCGGATGCTATTAGGCTGAGGTGCCCTGAGAATGGCTTCTCTGTGGTCAGCAGAATCGCACCTCTCCTTCTCTGCTGCCAATCACTGGTTCTGTGCTGTTACAGACCCAAAGCGATTAGTAAAGATTCTCGGTGCACATCAGCCTCCCAGCGTCATTAATGACATCACGGGTCAAATCCGGTCACCTCCAGACTCCAGAGATGACAGTTCCAGGTATCGCCGTTATATTTCACATTTAATCTGGTATCGCTCCAGGGAAGCTGAAGAACTGTTGACTACATTGTGCAGATTTAACATGCAGATATCAAGAACCCCCTCCTCCCCCAGCTTGGACATGCACATTCGTGTTTTTTATCTGGCTGCCGTAGCAGGGATTGCCCTAGAGCTTTGGCCTTTCACTTGATGCAACTTCCACAAGCCGAACATGTTCTCGTCCCCTTAGCTGCCCTGTGCACTATCTGAGCGGGCTGCAGACCCAGCAATCAGATCGAGCACTGATGGGGCACATGCTGCTTGGAAGAGCTGAGCCTTCCTGTGAGACCGACTGAGGATATCCAGACCTCCAGTGCCCTGCCGGGTAATTCAGTTTGGATGCATCTGCTGCTGATGTCATAACCCCGGGGAATGCGTCTCCTGGAGGATCAGAGGCAGCAGCCGCGCTCCTGATGGAATTACAGGCCAGTGATGAAGCTGAAGCATTGGGAGCCAAGATAAACCTGGCTTAGTGGGAGACAGAGGGGAATTCATCAAGGTTTTATTCATCAAGATTTGTGCTACCTCTTAATGAAGCAGTTAGAGAGTTATTCATACATGTAATTGTGTGCACAGAACTTTCTGAATACAGATTTCTTCTTTATTTTGTATTCATGTAGAAGACGCCTTTCAAATGTGCTGTACACACTATTACATTTACAGCGCGCTCTCCTGCTGTGAGATATCTCAACCTCGTATGGATCTCCAGGACCAGTATAGTTACTAGAACTTTACAAAGTAGGTCTCTACTCACAAGTTCACTATGCAATTCTTCATTTATTGTGACAGCCAAGAACAGAGGAGAAACAATGTTTCAGGTCCTATACGGACCTTTCCTCCCGACCACCTTTGTTTCGCCTCTGTTCTTGGCTGTCACATTAAATGGAGCCCTACTTTGTACCTCTGTCATACAGGATACCTGCATTTTGAAGAATTTGTTTGTCTGTGTTGTGTTGGCTGCACGAGCCGGATTCTCCTCGCCTGAAACTGTTTCCCCGCACTTTGGACCTGTACTAGAACGTTACACCACAGTCTGTTTCATAGACATGTTGCTGTAAAAACATTTTTCTATGGACTTTTCAAATATCTAGCTCAGTTGTTTCCAACTTTTGTTTTGGTTGAGAAACCCTATAATTATATTGTGGCATTGCAAGGAACCCCAACCCTCTCTAATAACGCGTCTAAGATCAGATGCACTGTAATGAACCCCAACCCTCTCTAATAGCGTGTCTGAGATCAGATGCATTGTAGTCTGAGATCAGATGCATTGTAAGGAACCCCCACCCTCTATAATAGTGTATCTGAGATCAGATGCATTGTAAATTCTTCTGTATTTGGTACAGTTTTCAAATGACCTGAAAATTGAACTCGCAGCTGTCTTTGATTATGGAAAACAAATATATAATTTCATCTGTCTTCTCAAACTGGCTGGCAGTTTAATAGTGACATTTCTACATTCACAACCCAAGTCTAATAACAATGGAGCCATTTAGCTGCATCTGTTGATCAAAACGTGATTCAAGCCTGCTAAACCTGTCAAGGTAAATGCCAAATATAGCAGATACCTACACTCCATTAATACCATTTCTTAGACTACGGCCCAAGTGCGCGCTGTGCGTGCGACGGGGTGCCTGGTGGCGCTCGTTCCCTGTATCCGAGTGATCTGAAGGACTTCAGATCACTCACGACCGGGAGGCGTGGGGGGAGGGGGCGTGGCCATGACATCACATGGCTGGTTCGCCCTCATTGGCTGAACCGCCACCATGACGTGGCCAGCGCTTGGCCACTGTGCCAAAAGACAAAAATCTTGTCTTTTGGCAAAGGTGGTCGCGCCATCGCACTTTCTGCAGGCGCGCGCAGGTAGTGACTGGAGACGGCCCCATAGAGGGCTGTATCTTGTTCATGCCGCGCACGCCGGAGCCTCACGCAGCCGCGAGCAGTGGAGACGAGGCCTTGCTGTCCTATGGACTAAACTTTGTGGAATATCTGAAAGTGCCCAAAGGGTTATATTAAGGAAACGTAATGCTTTCTGCCTTGAAAAATGTTGCGTGGAGAACCGAAATATTGACCAATAAAGAATATTTTTTTGAAAGAAAACAAAAGTATCAAGTGCAAATACCCCTTATGTAGACCAATGAATAAACCAAGTGAAAAAAGTGATAAATAGTAAAAAAAATACAGTCCTTGGAAATAGTGCAGCATCTCCAGAATTACACTCTTTCCAAGTCTAAGAAAGTGCAGAGAAAGCGAGATCTGGAGCGCAAATATTCTCCAAGGGTATATAGAATAAAAACAGCAGAAAAAATATACAGCTGAACCCTGTTATAACGCGGTGCTCGGGGTCTACATAATGAGACCGCGTTATAACCGGGATTGCGAAATGGCGATTATAATGTATAATTTATAAATGTATTTTATTTATTTTATCATTTATAAATTATTATATAAAATAAATCATTTATAAATTATACCATACTATGCAGGCTTCGAACGCTTGACGCTTCATATGCTAGGAGCAATACGCTAGCTGCTACACCACAGGTTTGGTGTGATGTATGTGGCTCAAAAAAACTTACCATGATGGACTTCACTGTGCAGTGGATGTTAAGTTTCTTTATAGAGTGCGATTCATTACACCAACCCTGTGGTGTAGCAGCTAGAGAATTGCACTAGCATGTGAAAGGTCATGGGTTCGATTCCAGCATGTGTATTATATAAAATGTAGTCATGGGTTCAATTCCCACATGGTGTAGTGGGGTGGGTTCTATGTGTGTATGTGTGTCCGTTAGCAATAAAGCATTGAATGTTATTAAAAAATAAAAAAATCCTTGAAGATGTTTTTAAATCTGGAGCAACGCTCAGACTGCATTTTAAGCGGATCCGCGTTGTAGCAGATCGCGCTATAATGAGGTTGAGCTGTATAGTGTAACACTTTTTGGATCACTTCTAATACCATATAACAGGCCATAGGTATTTCACCAACTTATAGATGAGTCTTGGCACCTCCAATATTGCACTATTTTTTTCAATATTTTCGTTTTAAGTTTGGGAACCTATTCTGGATGTCTGCTGAGGGTGCCAAGACTCAGCTATAAGTCGTTCACTTTAACAACCACACTGCCTGATTTTCTCAAATAACATGTGAGTGATTTTTTTTCTGCTGTTTTTATTCAAAGAATCTTTTTTGCATTAATTACAAGTCCTGGAGTGCAAGATATATATATATTATATATAATGAAATAAAGGTAAAGGGAGAGTGCATACTGTCCAAAAAGGTACAAGAAAGGAGAACAGGGCAGGCACTCCTATACTCAATTACAGTGAAATTTATTGACTCAATGTTTCAGTCCCCACTGAGAGAGGCCTGCGCTCTCCAGTGATATTATACAACGCATAATACAGATAGGGGTAAGAGCATTAAGGTTAAAGATAAGCAGTAACAATGTTAGAAAGTTAGGAAGTGTTCTAAAAACAAAGGCAGTAGAGATAAGTGGCACTATGTATAAGCAAAGTCTTATATGGAGTACCCCTCCAATATCAATGATGAGTCTGGATGAAGCTGTCCCCAAAAAGATGTATGACTGGTATAATGAAATCCCACGTAGCAAATGAGGTAAGGATAACAAACATCTGCCGGTGTCCAGCACTATTGAAACATCTATGTTTTAAGGGGAGAGATCAGCAATGTGTATCCGTATAGCCAAATCACAATGGTGGAGAACAATGGAATGGACTCACATGAGATACGATTCCTCTTGACAATTGAGAGCTACTTCACATCCACTGTTCCTGGGGTATGGTGTGCCTCTGTCTGTGAAGGTCATTGAGCAAAACAGGAGAAAAAACGGAGCACTACGTCCAGTGTTCACCTTGATAAAGTGCTTGTAGCCCGAAACGCGTAGGTGTGCTGTTTGTTTTTTCTATCATCCAATAACTTTCATTGTTTATCGTGGGAACGAAAAATACCCTTGTATTTTTTGCAAGTAAGCACTGGACGTAGTGCTCCGTCTTTTCGCCTGTTTTGCTTAAAGATAAGCAGTGTATGAAACCTTACAATGTAAGCGACATGTTGATAGGTATATACTACAAACACAGGAATACATGGGAGTGCATGGTGTGTAAGGCACATTCACATTACAGAGCTATAACCATGCATAAATATACAGGTGAGTTACCAGGCTGGTCTCACAAAGGATTCTGGGAGGACTGATGCGTTAAAGGTAGGGTTGAAAGCCCATAAGATAGATGGCTTCTTCTTTTGTCCACGGCTAACCGGACACCCGTCTCATCTCCCTGTCACCTTCCTCGCAGGCTCACTTCCGGAGGGACGAGTTCCTGGGCCGGATCAATGAAATCGTGTACTTCCTTCCCTTCTGCCAGTCGGAGCTCTCTCAGCTGGTCAACAAGGAGCTAAACTCGTGGGCCAAGAAGGTAAATGAGCGGCCGCGGTGGTGACCTCGGCTAAGGAAACTTAGTATGAAGGTCGCATATCTAGAGCATTGGTGCTCAATGCCAGTCCTCAAGCTCCCCAACAGGTCAGGTTTTGAGAATATCCCATCTTCAGCACAGGTGGCTCAATCAGTGGCTCAGTCAAAGATTGAGCCACTGATTGAGTGAGCCAACTGTGCTGAAGCAGGGACAGATTGAGCCACCTGTGCTTAAGGTGGGAACTCCTCAAAACCTTACCTGATGGGCGGTCGTGAGGACTTGAGTTGAGCCCCCCTGGTCTGGAGGCATAACTTGGCAGAGACCCCAGGTCAGCGTCTACTCTTTCTTTACCAAATAATTAGATTGCAAGCTCTTCAGGGCGATCATCCAGTTTGCAAAATACAACACAGATTGTATCATATGTTCTCCGCACATACTGTACAGTAACGGAAAAGGGCAAACCCCATCTTAAAATTTATATTTTACTGACACCAATCTATAAAGGTTACGTATAACTATATATATATATATATATATATATATATATATATATATATATATATATATAGTCATGTGAAAAATAAAGTACACCCTCTTTGAATTCCATGGTTTTACATATCAGGACATAATAACAATCATCTGTTCCTTAGCAGCTCTAAAAATTAGATAAATACAACCTCAGATGAACAACAACACATGACATATTACACCGTGTCATGATTTATTTAACAAAAATAAAGCCAAAATGGAGAAGCTAGGTCTGAAAAACTAAGTACACCCTTACTGCTTCCATAGGAATTAAGATGCTAAGTAGCAGACAGGTGCTGCTAATCAAATGCACTGGATTAATTGATCATCAGCAAGTGTGACCACCTCTATAAAAGCCGAAGTTTTAGCAATTTGCTGGTCTGGAGCATTCAGGTGTGTATTAACATAATGCCAAGGAGGAAAGGCATCAGCAATGATCTTAGAGAAGCAATTGTTGCTGCCCATCAATCTGGGAAGGGTTATAAGGCCATTTCCAAACAATTTAAAGTCCATCATTCTACAGTGAGAAAGATTATTCAAAAGTGGAAAACATTCAAGACAATTGCCAATCTTCCCAGGAGTGGACATCCCAGCAATTCACCCCAAGGTCAGACCGTGCAATGCTCAGAGAAATTGCAAAATACCCAAGAGTTACATCTCAGACTCTACAGGCCTCAGTTAGCATGTTAAATGTTAAAGTTCATGACAGTACAATTAGAAAAAGACTGACCAAGTATGGTTTGTTTGGAAGGGTTGCCAGGAGATGGACTCTTCTCTCTAAAAAGAACATGGCAGCACGGCTTAGGTTTGCAAAGTTGCATCTGAACAAACCACAAGACTTCTGGAACAATGTGCTTTGGACAGACGAGACCAAAGTGGAGATGTTTGGCCATAATGCACAGCGCCACGTTTGGCAAAAAACAAACACAGCATATGAGCACAAACACCTCATACCAACTATCATGCACAGTGGTGGAGGGGTGATGATTTGGGCTTGTTTTTGCAGCCACAGAACCTGGCAACCTTGCAGTCATTGAGTCGACCATGAACTCCTCTGTATACCAAAGTATTCTAGAGTCAAATGTGAGGCCATCTGTCCAACAGCTAAAGCTTGGCCGAAATTGGGTCATGCAACAGGACAATGATCCCAAGCACACCAGCAAATCTACAACAGAATGGCTGAAAAAGAAAAGAATCAAGGTGTTGCAATGGCCCAGTCAAAGTCTAGACCTCAACCCGATTGAAATGCTGTGGCTGGACCTTAAGAGAGCTGTGCATAAACAAATGCCCACAAACCTCAATGAACTGAAGCAATGTTGTAAAGAAGAGTGGGCCAAAATTCCTCCACAACGATGTGAGAGACTGATAAAGTCATACAGAAAACGATTACTTCAAGTTATTGCTGCTAAAGGTGGTTCTGCAAGCTATTGAATCATAAGGTGTACTTAGTTTTTCACACATGGCTTCTCCATTTTGGCTTTATTATTGTTAAATAAATCATGACACGGTGTAATATGTCATGTGTTGTTGTTCATCTGAGGTTGTATTTACCTAATTTTAAGACCTGCTAAGGAACAGATGATTGTTATTATGTCCTGATATGTAAAACCATGGAATTCAAAGAGGGTGTACTTTATATCACCCCCCAACACTGTGATGATAGTTGGTATGAGGTGTTTGTGCTCATAGCTGTGTTTGTTTTTTTGCCAAACGTGGCGCTGGGCATTATGGCCAAACATCTCCACTTTGGTCTCGTCTGTCCCAAGCACATTGTTCCAGAAGTCTTGTGGTTTGTTCAGATGCAACTTTGCAAACCTAAGCGTGCTGCCATGTCTTTTTAGAGAGAAGAGTCCATCTCCTGGCAACCCTTCCAACAAACCATACTTGGTCAGTCTTTTTCTAATTGTACTGTCATGAACTTTAACATTAACATGCTAACTGAGGCCTGTAGAGTCTCTGAGATGTAACTCTTGGGTATTTTGCAATTTCTCTGAGCATTGCACACGGTCTGACCTTGGGGGAATGCTGGGATGTCCACTCCTGGGAAGATTGGCAATTGTCTGAATGTTTTCCACTTTTGATAATCTTTCTCACTGTAGAATGATGGACTAAATGTTTTTGGAAATGGCCTATAACCCTTCCCAGATTGATGGGCAGCAACAATGCTTCTCTAAGATCATTGCTGATGCCTTCCTCCTTGGCATTATGTTAATACACACCTGAATGCTCCAGACCAGCAAATTGCTAAAACTTCGGCTTTTATAGAGGGTGGTCACACTGCTGATGATCAATTAATCCAGTGCATTTGATTAGCAGCACCTGTCTGCTACTTAGCATCTTAATTCCATGGAAGCAGTAAGGGTTGTGTGTGTACTTAGTTTTTCAGACCTAGCTTCTCCATTTTGGCTTTATTTTTGTAAATAAATCATGAACGGTGTAATATGTCATGTGTTGTTGTTCATCTGAGGTTGTATTTATCTAATTTTTAGAGCTGCTAAGGAACAGATGATTGTTATTATGTCCTGATATGTAAAACCATGGATTCAAGAGGGGTGCTTTATTTTTCACATGACTATTATATATATATATATATATATATATATATATATAATATATATAATAGTTATACGTAACCTTATGATTGGTGTCAGTAAAAATAAATTTTAAGATGGGGTTTGCCCTTTTCCGTTACTGTAAGTATGTGCGGAGAACATATGTATCACTGTGTTGTATTTTGCAAACTGGATGATCGCCCTGAAGAGCTTGCAATCTAAATTTTGGTAAAGAAGGTAGACGCTGACCTGGGGTCTCTGCCAAGTTATGCCTCCAGACCAGGGGGGCTCAACTCAAGTCCTCACGGCTTGGGCTTGTTTTTGCAGCCACAGAACCTGGCAACCTTGCAGTCATTGAGTCGACCATGAACTCCTCTGTATACCAAAGTATTCTAGAGTCAAATGTGAGGCCATCTGTCCAACAGCTAAAGCTTGGCCGAAATTGGGTCATGCAACAGGACAATGATCCCAAGCACACCAGCAAATCTACAACAGAATGGCTGAAAAAGAAAAGAATCAAGGTGTTGCAATGGCCCAGTCAAAGTCTAGACCTCAACCCGATTGAAATGCTGTGGCTGGACCTTAAGAGAGCTGTGCATAAACAAATGCCCACAAACCTCAATGAACTGAAGCAATGTTGTAAAGAAGAGTGGGCCAAAATTCCTCCACAACGATGTGAGAGACTGATAAAGTCATACAGAAAACGATTACTTCAAGTTATTGCTGCTAAAGGTGGTTCTACAAGCTATTGAATCATAAGGTGTACTTAGTTTTTCACACATGGCTTCTCCATTTTGGCTTTATTTTTGTTAAATAAATCATGACACGGTGTAATATGTCATGTGTTGTTGTTCATCTGAGGTTGTATTTACCTAATTTTAAGACCTGCTAAGGAACAGATGATTGTTATTATGTCCTGATATGTAAAACCATGGAATTCAAAGAGGGTGTACTTTATTTTTCACATGACTGTGTATATATATATATATATATATATATATATATATATATATATATATATACATATGTATATGTATATATATATAAATATATAATATATATGAGAATATATATACTCCCCCTTTCCGTTTTCATGGTACTTTATTTATTCTATACATTCTGTGTATAGTTACAGGTTTTGCTAGCATCTCTATACACTTGGTGATACTTAGAGGTGTGTAGCAGGTTTGTAATTCTTTATAAATCAAATCAAATAAGCTTTATTGGCATGACGAAAGGACATTTCAGTATTGCCAAAGCGTGAATAATACGGGGTGGGGGACAATAATTACCCATTACCTGAATAACAGGGGTTGGGTATAATGACTGCGCAGTACATGGGTAACAGTTACACACAGGGATTTGGGGGTTAGGCCTCGGTCAGGCTCCCTGCTGGCGTGCTGAGGCGCAGGGAAAGCGGGTGCTTTCCCTGGCCTTGCGGTTGCTTACCGCATGCGCTGTCAGGGGGCAGGCCGGGGGCGGGCACGTCACTGGCCGGGGGCGGGCCAGTGACGTCACGGAGCTGGTTCGCCCTCATTGGGCGAACCGCTCACGTGACCGGCCTGTCGCGCCGGCAAGCGGGGGAATTTTAAATTCCCCTAAGACCTGCGCTTCCGCAAGCGCGCGGAAGCGCAGGTGAGCCCCTACTAAAGCCGCTCTAATTGTGGCTGTAGTGGCTCACGCGCTCTTCCGCCAGCAAGCAGGGAACGTGGCCGAGGCCTTAGTCGGCGTCTCTCAGCCTGTGGCAGGTGCTGACATAGTGTGCTAGACAGCAAGTCTGCTGGGGTTTCATCTTCTCCCAGGAGGATCGCTATTTTTTGGTTCTCTTCTATATCACTAAAGTCCTGGAATAGAGCTGCGAGTTTCTCCAAGTGGCACTCCTCACTTCAGAGTATTGTATACACAATTTATAAATGTGTTTGTACTATTCACCCATGCATGGTATGAAGGTGAAGGGGTTAAAGGAGACAATCATAATACTAGTTTGCAATGCTTTGCCGCCTCTTTGGCAATGCATCACATGCCTTTGTAGCAGGTAAGACATTACGGAGGATATCCCCCAGGACCTGTTAGGAAACTGACCCCAAATTCCGGGGTTTCCATGACGACCAGGAAGCGTGAGTGGTACCCGCAGGCCCCACGACAATGGCCAGGCTGTGACTCCCAGTCCGAGTGCAGCTGGCGGGGGATGGCCCCAGGCTGCGGCCATGCGCCGGCCACTCCGACTCCCTAATTAAAGCCTCTTTATCATCCTAACAGCCGATCTGAAAGAATGAGGCCTTTGTGGGCCTCGCTCGCTGCTCCTCAAGGCCAATGTCGCTCCACACAAGTTAAATGGGACCCCCCTGTGCCTGGGACTCCCAGGGTAACCCTTTCAGGGTCGACACAGCTCCCATCCAACAGTGCCGGGACCTTCATCTATACGCATCCGAGACTGACAGCAGCGTAAACATTAACCCAGGGGGTGGCCAACTCCAGTCCTCGAGACCTCCCAACAGGTCAGGCTTTCAGGATATCCCTGCTTCAGCACAGGTGGCTCAATCAGCCCCTGCTTCAGCACAGGTGGTTTCAATCAGAGGCTCAGTCTTTGATTGAGCCACCTGTGCTGAAGCTGGGATAATCCTGAAAACCTGATCTGTTGGGGGGCTTGAGGACTGGAGTTGGGAACCTCTGCATTAACTCTTACCTCCCCCATCACCCCATGGGAAAAGCAGAGGGTGGTTTCGGTATGTTTAACCTGTTCAGTGCTGGGGATGCCACATATTGGAAGCAGCCCACATGTCTATAGTGCTGCCATGTTTAACGTGTTGCCGAGCTGGTCCGCAACTTAACCCTTTCCCTGCCAGCACTGCCTGCTATGCACTGGAGGTGGGTAAATAGTCAGAGCAAGCGAGACCATTGGGAAACGCTATGTGCTAAACTGGAAGAGTCGCGCATTCATTGTGAGACCATGGACTTTGTCGCGGGTCTTTTTGTTTTGACCGCATCCTGGGTCATTTGTCCGGTTGTGGAGACCACAACTCCAGGAGGACATGGGCAGAATGTAGAGCAGGGCTGACCAACTCCCATCCTCAAGGGCCACCAACAGGTCAGGTTTTCAGAATATGTATGTATGCATGTATGTTTTATTTATGTAGCGCCGTTAATGTACATAGCACTTCACAGCAGTAATACACGTGACAATCATATAAATAATACATAATGGGAAGAAGCGCTTCAGACATTAAAGTAACATTTAGGAAAAGGAGTCCCTGCTCCGAAGAGCTTACAGTCTAATATCCCTGCTTCAGCGCAGGAGGCTCAATCAGTGGCTCAGTCATTGATATGCTTAAAACCTGTTTGGTGGCCCCTGAGGACGGGAGTCGGCCAGCCCTCCTGTAGATTGTCCGCAAAGCGAAGTGACGATAATACAGGATTTAGATCTAGATCCTTATAAAGGGGGGGGGAGTCTAATACAAACTTGAGAAGTAAAAAAGGCCATAAGTATATGTTCTGTGCCCAGGACATAGTTGTTGAAAACAAGAGATTAGTCTCAAATATTTTATAATCAGATATCAAACGTTTAAAACATGCGCTATAAAGGAGGCAGATTGCACCATTCTGACCCTGAGTCAGAGGGGCTTTACATGGGGATACTGGACCAGGTTTAGGAGGCAATATGAGAAACTCTGTTTTAGATATATTGAGACAGCGGAGCACCAGCCACGTGGATATAGCCTAGAGACAATCAGAGACTTGGGACTGGACTGCAGGGGTGAGGGATGGGGTGGCTAGATATATCATCTGTGTAGAGGGGATACGTGAAGACAAAGGGGCACCAGTGATGGTGTGTAGAGCAGGAAAATCAAAGGTCCAAGAACCAATCCCTGGGTACGCCAGCAGACAGGTCACCGAAATGCAGACCTGTCCGCAAAAGAGACAGAAAAGGAGCATGGGAGAGGGATGAGGAAAACCAGGATAGGCGCTTGTTTCGGAAACCAAGAGTGTGGAATCTAAAGCAGGTGACAGTGGGCAACAGTATCGAAAGCAGCAGAGAGATCAGGTAGGAGAAGCATGGATTCCATGACCTGGGGACTTAGATTGATGGAGATTATTATTGGTTAGTTTTTGTAAGGACAGGCTCAGTTGAGTGAGCTGTACGAAAAAGCAGATTGGAGAAGACATGGGCAGGCGTGGTGTGAGCATCACGTGAGCAGTTCGCCCTCATTGGCTCAATCGCGCACGTGACCCGGCCATCGCACGACAAAATCAGAAGATTTTGTCTCGCAAAAAATCGTCCGCCCCGTCGCTCACGTGCACATGCACGCATGCGCGCTCCATGGCCTGCCTCATAGAGGCACGGCCTTTTGTTTACACCGCACGCGCTGTCGCGCTTAGCATGGACGCGGCCTTAACTGGCACCAGCTGGCTTCAAAACCGCCACAACTTTCACTATTTTTGACTCTGGGTCAATGTTTCAATGTGCTCGCTCCATGTTATTGCCCCAGTTTTCTCCACTTGTGCCTTGAGTGTTTTGGGAAGTGGTTATAGGAGGAGTTAGGAGAGGTGGGAGTCAGTGTAATAATATAAAGAGATGGATGACAAGTTGTGCCTATAATCGGTGCCGTTTGTGTCCAGGTTTTGGCGATGTTAGCCTGCTGCCCTACAGAGTTTGGCGACAAATGTAAGAAGCAAGATTTGGAAGATTCATACACACGCCGCTGCTCGCAAACTGACGCAGAGGCAAAGATTTGCTCAGTGTGTAGCGCAAATTGCACCGTTGTGGATGCATATCCCTCACAAAACTGATTTATTAGTACAGGGGCGGCCAACTCCAGTCCTCAGGGGCCACTAACAGGTTCAGGTTTTAAGGATATTCCAGCTTCAGCACAGGTGAGTTGAAGACTGAGCCGCTGATTGAGCCACCTGTGCTGAAGCTGGGACTGATTGAGCCACCTGTGCTGAAGCTGGCATATTCTTAAAACCTGACCTGTTGGTGGGGGGGGGGTCTTGAGGACTGGGGTCTTGAGGACTGGAGTTGGCCACTCCTGTATTAGTGTGTATACACACACACTTCACACTAACATCTGGTCACTTGCCCGGGTGTTCGTGTATTGGAATAGTATACCTGAAAGATCACAGTCACTCTCAGGACAAAGTTTGGGTCACCACCAAACCAGGCAGAAGTTTGGAAATGCAGCGTTCTGGGTCCCTGAGGAATGGTAGAACTTTCTGAAACCCCATCGACTGCTTCACAAGTAAAGTCATTGAAATTAGATTGTAAGCTCTTTGAGAGAATGACCGCACTATTCTGCCTATATAACAATATCTACATGTAATTTTCCTATCGATATTAAGCTTCTGGGTGGCTGGGCCGTTCTAGACTCAAGAGAGGCCAGCAGTGAATAGGTTAAGCCGGAAAACAATCGGCAATTACTGGTGAACCCGAGCAGTCATTACTCAGCAGACAGAGGCGCTGAACTCCGGGTTTGTTAAGCCCACGGTGACCTTGGGGATATCCTTGGAGACAGGCTCATTAAGCAGAGAATAGGCTATTATATTAGTCACTGTGCAGGATACACACACAGCATCATATAGAGGATACACCCTGCACAGTGCGAGCTCTTTATAACAGACGTATCTGAGCCACAGGCCCACAATTGTCTGTAACCCGCCCTGCAATGATCAGGGCAGTCTTAATTACTGCGGGGAGCACCGCACTTCGCTCCTCTATCTGCCTGAGTTTGCTGATTTTTAAAGCAATAAGGCACTCCCGAAGCTTGAACCCAATCCTCTATCCCATATGAACCAACGCGACACCCTTTTCCAAATGCTCTGAGCGGAAACGTATGGAAATATTTGCATTTTAGTTTGTAATAGATCTCCTGTGTTTATGTTTCCCCCCCCCCCCCAACTGATGCTCCCTTCATGAGACAAGTGTTGGAAATATTAAGTGTCCGGGAGGTTAAAATGGAGCTCTCCTCAGAAGCTAGAGATTTTTTTAAAAATCAGGATTTTAAACATTAAAAAAAGAGCTCAGAGGACAAGATACTAACAATATACAAGTTAAGATAATGTAGGTTTCGGGGAAGCTGGGGGGGGAATTTTTTATATAGGTTTGAAGCAGGGGATTTCCGGAGCTGAACCACGCTAATCTCACCTTTTGGGGACCCCCTGCTCCCCGAGATGCTTAGTTAGCTCTTTAGGAGGTGCCCGGTTGCAGCTGCAGGTTTAAATGTCCCGGTGATGCGGGCCAATAGGAAGACACCATGGATGACGTCACGGCTTCCTATTGGCCCGCAGGTCGCGGGACTTTTAAAGCCGCCATATTTATAGCCCCGGCCGGGGATCCTACCTGCAGCACATACGGAGGTAATTATCTTGGGAAGCAGGGAGACCCCACAGCTGAATCAACGCAGTTCAGCTCTGGTGACCCTCTGCTTCAGCTCAGGGGACCCCCTGCTTCAACTCTGGGGATCCCCTGCTTCAAACCTATTTAAAATATATACATTTTTTTTAAACACACTGTATCCGAGTCCTGGTCTGAGTGAGCCGCTCCCTGTATCAGAGTCCTGTACTGAGTGAGCTGCTCCCTGTATCAGAGTCCTGTATGAGTGAGCTGCTCCCTGTATCAGAGTCCTGTACTGAGTGAGTGGTTCCCTGTGTCAGTCCTGTACTGAGTGAGCTGCTCCCTGTGTCAGTCCTTTTACTGAGTGAGCTGCTCCCTGTGTCAGTCCTGTACTGAGTGAGATGCTTCCTGTGTCAGTCCTGTACTGAGTGAGCTGCCTTGTGTCCAGTCCTGTACTGAGTGAGCTGCTCCCTGTGTGAGTCCTGTACTGAGTGAGCTGCTACCCTGTTGTCAGTCACTGCACGGTGAGTGAGCTGCTCCCTGTGTTGAGTCCTGTACTGATGAGCTCTCCCCTGTGTTAGTCCTGTACTGAGTGAGCTGCTCTCGTGTCAGTCCTGTACTGAGTGAGCTGCTCCCTGGTCAGTCCTGTACTGAGTGAGCTGCTCCCTGTGTGAGTTCGTATTGAGTGAGCTGTCCCCTGTGTCAGTCCTGCACGGAGTGAGCTGCTTCCCTGTGTCAGTCCTGTACTGAGGGAGCTGCTCCCTGGTGAGTCCTGTATGAGTGACTGCTCCCTGTGTGAGTCCTGCACGGAGTGAGCTGCTCCCGTGTCGAGTCTGTACTGAGTGAGTCTGCTCCCCGTTAGTCCTGTACTGATTGAGCTGCTCCCTGTGTCAGTCCTGTACTGAGTGAGCTGCTCCCTGTATCAGAGTCCTGTACTGAGTGAGCTGGTCCCTGTGTCAGTCCTGTACTGATTGAGCTGCTCCCCTGTGTCAGTCCTTTACTGAGTGAGCTGCTCCCCTGTGTCAGTCCTGTACTGAGTGAGCTGCTTCCTGTGTCAGTCCTGTACTGAGTGAGCTGCTTCCTGTGTCAGTCCTGTACTGAGTGAGCTGCTCTCTGTGTCAGTCCTGTACTGAGTGAGCTGCTCCCTGTGTGAGTCCTGTACTGAGTGAGCTGCTACCCTGTGTCAGTCCTGCACGGAGTGAGCTGCTCCCCTGTGTGAGTCCTGTACTGATTGAGCTGCTCCCCTGTGTTAGTCCTGTACTGAGTGAGCTGCTCTCTGTGTCAGTCCTGTACTGAGTGAGCTGCTCCCTGTGTCAGTCCTGTACTGAGTGAGCTGCTCCCTGTGTGAGTCCTGTATTGAGTGAGCTGCTCCCCTGTGTCAGTCCTGCACGGAGTGAGCTGCTCCCCTGTGTCAGTCCTGTACTGAGTGAGCTGCTCCCTGTGTGAGTCCTGTATTGAGTGAGCTGCTCCCTGTGTGAGTCCTGCACGGAGTGAGCTGCTCCCCTGTGTCAGTCCTGTACTGAGTGAGCTGCTCCCCTGTGTGAGTCCTGTACTGAGTGAGCTGCTCCCCTGTGTCAGTCCTGTACTGAGTGAGCTGCTCCCTGTATCAGAGTCCTGTACTGAGTGAGCTGGTCCCTGTGTCAGTCCTGTACTGATTGAGCTGCTCCCCTGTGTCAGTCCTTTAATGAGTGAGCTGCTCCCCTGTGTCAGTCCTGTACTGAGTGAGCTGTTCCTGTGTCAGTCCTGTACTGAGTGAGCTGCTTCCTGTGTCAGTCCTGCACGAGTGAGGTGCTCCTGTGTCAGTCCGTACTGATGTGAGCTCCTGTGAGTTGTATGGGTGAGCTGCTACCCTGTGTCAGTCCTGCACGGAGTGAGCTGCTCCCCTGTGTGAGTCCTGTACTGATTGAGCTGCTCCCCTGTGTCTAGTCGTACTGAGTGAGCGCTCTCTGTTCAGTCCTGTCTGAGTGAGTGCTCCCGTGTCAGTCCTGTACTTGAGTGAGCTGCTCCTGTGTGAGTCCCTGTATTGAGGAGCTGCTCCCCCTGTGTCAGTCCTGCACGGGTGAGCTGCTCCCCTGGTCAGTCCTGTATGAGGAGCTCCTGTGTGAGTCCGTATTGAGTGAGCTGCTCCCTGTGTGAGTCCTGAACGGACGTGAGCTGCTCCCTGTGTCAGTCCTGTACTGGTGAGCTGCCCCTGTTGAGTCCTGCTACTGAGTGATGCTTCCCTGTGTCAGTCCTGCACGGAGGGAGCTGCTCCCCTGTGTCAGTCCTGTACTGAGTGAGCTGCTCCCTGTGTCAGTCCTGTACTGAGTGAGCTGCTCCCTGTCAGTCCTGTACTGAGTGAGCTGCTCCCTGTGTCAGTCCTGTACTGAGTGAGCTGCTCCCTGTCAGTCCTGTACTGAGTGAACTGCTCTCTGTGTCAATCCTGCACGGAGTGAGCTGCTCCCTTGTGCCAGAGACATGTACTGAGTGAGCTGCTCCCTTGAGCATATAACTGTGACTATATTAATGTGCTATCAGGCTGATATTTTATTTAGTATATAAAGCTGGGGGTATGTGTCTGTGCAGCATAACATACAGGCCCCAGTATATATACCAGGGGAGAGCAACGCCAGTCCTCAAGGGCCATCAACAGGTCAGGTATTAAGGATATCACTGCTGCAGCACAGGTTGCTCAGTCAAAGATTGAGCCACATGTGCTGAAGCTGGGACTGATTGAGCCACATGTGCTGAAGCTGGGACTGACTGAGCCACCTGTGCTGAAGCAGGAATATCCTGAAAACATGACCTGTTGGAGGCCCTTGAGGACTGGAGTTGACCACTCCTAATGTATACAGATGTTGGCAGCGCCCCCGAGTACATCCGATCACAAAACCAGAGCGTCGGTTCTCAGGCCTTTATTAGTGCAGGCACCCTGTGAGTTACATTGGGGGGCTGCCAGTGTCCGTCTGGTTACTCGGATCTGGGAATAGAAGTCGGGTCCCGGATGGTCCAAACATCCGGTTACACTTGAATGCTTGGCTCAATTTTGCGTTGTTCCTTCAATTTTTCTCTCTGGCCCGTTTAATATCACACACGACTGCTGTGAGACACAAGTTCAACAGGTCGCCCCGAGCATCTGTTTGTGGCCAAACTGAACTGGAGACTGAAGTGACCATTTTGTGGCGGCCATTTTTTTCTATCCCAGGCTGCCTGTTATTTCAATTCCAGTTACTGCAGGGAACGATACGCTTGGGACTCCTCTGCCAGGCTCCTATCTCCTGCAGCCCCTTATTATAAGGGGTTCAAATGAATAGAGGTCCAGAGCAAAGCATTTGCTGGTTTAACTAGCAATCACACACAGCAGAGCCGCGGCCGGCCGGCCTTGATGTATAAGAGTAATGTGTATGACGCTGTCACTCTCATTCCCTCTCTCCTGCAGGCCAAGCAGAGACACAACATCACACTGCTGTGGGACCGGGAAGTGATGGACGTGCTGGCAGACGGGTACAACGTACACTACGGGGCTCGCTCCATCAAACATGAGGTACCCACGCCACGGGTGCGGGCTCAGGGACCCCCACCCCTGCTGCTCCAACAGAGCGCAGAACCACGTTAGACTGGCAAACTAGGGGAAGTGGGATGTGTTAGGAAGTGGGATGTGTTAGGAAGTGGGATGTGTTTAGGACGTGGATTCATTTAGGAGGTGGAGTTGGATGTTTTAGGAGGTTTGAAATTTGTGTATTAAGTTTGAGTGTGTTAGGAATTGTGGATTTTTTGTGTTCATTGTTGAATGTTTTTTTTTGAATCTGTATTTTTGTTTTGACTTTAGATTTTTTCTGCTTTTTTGCTTTTTTCTTACCTTTTTGCACTTCTTGTCCTACTTTTTCTTTTTTATGAATTGTTCTTTGTTCGGCGGTGGGCTGTGGTTCGCACGTGGGTCCTGTCTTCGGGCGGTCGGCTGTGTTCGGCGTTGGGCCTCAGTTCGGCCGGTGGGCTGGTGTTAGGCAGTGGGATGTGTTCCGGAGGAAGTGGGTGTGTGGGACCGGATGTCGTTGGAGAAACTGAGATGTTTTATGGCGGTGGGCTGTGTCGCGCACCGTGGTGTACCTGTGTTCTCCGTGGCTGTGTTCGGCGTCCGTGGCTGTCTTCGCGGTTGGGATGTGTTCGGCGGTGGGATCTTTCGGCCGGTGGTCTGTGGGATTCGGCCGTGGTCCCCTGTGTTCGGCGGGTGGGACCGGTGTTCGTGCGGTGGGATGGTTGTCGGACCGTGGCTGTGTTTTCGGCAGGTGGGCTGTTTTTCCGGCGGTGGGCGTGTTCGGAAGTGGGCTGTGGGTTTCGGCCCATTTTGCTGTGTTTCGGTCCTTTTGCTTTTTTTCGTCCTTGGGCTGTGATCTGCCGCTTGTTCTGTTTTTTTTCTTGGGATGTGTTAGGAAGTGGGATGTATTAGGAAGTGGATGGCGTCGAGGATGTGGAATGCCGTTAGAGTTGGGATGCGTTAGGAAGTGGTATGCCTTAGGAAGTGGGATGTGTTGGGAAGTGGGATGTGTTAGGAGGTGGGATGTGTTAGGAGGTGGGATTTGTTAGGACGTGGGATGTGTAAGGAAGGTGAATGTGTTATGAGGTTGGATTGTTAGGAGAACTTGGATGTTTTAGGGGACTTTGTATTTTTCTTAATGTGGTATTTGTTCGTAAGTTTTTTCATTTTTTATTAAATTGTGGATTTTTGATTTTTTTTTAAGTTTCCATTTTTTAACAGAAATTGTTTGATTTTTTCTTTGCAATTTTGTCCTTATTTTTATCATTCTTTTTTTTTTTTCTTCTTGTTTGTCTCGTTTTATTCAGTTGTTCTTTTTTTTTCTTCTCCCTTTTTCTCTTTTCTTCTTCCTTTATGTCTTTTTTCTTCCTTTTGTTGCCTTTTTTCTGTCCTCTTTGCCTTTCTTGTATCCTTTGTGGCCCTTTTTTATTCCTTTTTTCTTTTTTGTTCTTCTTTTTTTTTTTCTTCTGTGTTATTTTTTTCTTGTCCTTTTTCTTTTTTCTTTCTTTTTTTCTTGGTTTTATTCTCACTTTTCTTTTTTCTTCCCCTTTTTCTTTTTTTCTTCCTATTTGCTTTTTCTTTTTTTTTCTTTCCGCTTTGTATTTGTGTTTTCCTTGCGTCGTTATTTCTTGTTTTTCGTGCCTTTTTTACTGTTTTTCTGTCTTTTGTGTCGTTTTTTATCTTCCTTTTTTTTCTCGTTTTATGTCTTTTTCTTTTTTCTTGGCGCCTTTTTCGTTTTTTCTTCCTTTTTCTTTTTCCGTTCCTTTTTCTTTTTTTCTTCCATTTTTCTATTTGTTGGGCGTTGGCTGTTGTTCGGCGGTGGGCTGTGTTGGGCGTGGGCTTTGTTCGGCCGTGGCCCCCTTGGTGTCTCGGCCGTGCCCTGCTCGTGCGGCCGTGGGCTTTTGTTCGTCCGTGGTCTTTTGTATCGGCCTCTTGCGCTTTGTTCGGCGTTGTTCTGTGGCGTCTTTTTGTCGGCTGTGGGCTTTGTTCCCTCCCGGTGTCTTTGCTCTCTTCCGTGGGGCTGGTCCTTCCGGCGGTGGGCTGTGTTCGGCTTTGGGCCCCTCTGTTTTACGGCGGGCTGGCGGCCTTGCTTCCGGCGGCCGTGGGGCTGGGCTGTTCTGACGGTGGGCTCTGTTCGTCGGTTGGCTGTGTTTCGGCCGCTGGTCTTTGTTTCTTACTTTGTTCCTTTGTTTCGTCTTTTTACTTTGTTCGTCCTTTTTCTGTGTTCGGCCGTGGGCTGTTTTGGGCGGTGGGCCATGTCGTTCGGCGGTGGCTTGTTCGGGCGTTGGCTTGTGTTTTTCGCGCGTGGGCTGTGTTCCGGCGGTGCGCGGTGTTACGTCTTGGGCTTGTATATAGGTGGCCGTGGTGCCTGTGTTTTTGGTCCAGTGGGCTTGTTCGTGCTTGTTTGCTGTGTTCTTCCTGTGTGTTCTTGTTCTGGCTATGGCCCCTTTTTTTTTCATGTCCTTTTGTGTTCCTTTTTATGCCTTCATTTTTTCTTTTTTCTGGGACCTTTTTCGTTCGTGGATTTCTTCTATTTGATTCCTTGTTTTCTCTTCCGTCTTTGTCTGTTGTTCTTCCTTTTTATCTTTTCTTCGGCTCCCGTTGTCGTTTTTTCTTCCTTTTTTCTGTTTTTCCGGGGTTGCCCGTGGGCTGTTTTCGGCCGTCGGCTTTTTCGGCCGAGTGGGCTGCTGTTCTCCGTGGCTTGTTGTCGGGCGGTGGGCGTGTGTTCGTCCGTGGGCTGTGTTCGGCAGGTTGGCTGTGTTCGTCTCGGTTGGGCCTTTGTCTAGGACGGTGAGGGCCTGTGTTCCGGCCCGTGGGCCTGTTGGGATTTCCGCCGGTGGCTGTCTTTCCGGGCCCGGTGGGCTGTGTCTCGGCCGTGGGCTGTTGTTTTCGGCGGTGGCTGTGTTCGGCCGTTTGGCCTGGTGTTCGGCCGTGGCCCTTTGTTTCGGCCCAGTGGGCTGTGTTCGGAGCCGTGGGGCTGGGTTTCGGCCCGTTGGGCTGGTGTTGGTGCTTGGGCTGTGTTCGGCCTGTGGGCTGTGTCTCGGCGGTAGTCGTCGTTGGCCGTTGCCTGGGTTCGGCCCGTGGCCTTTGGTTAGGCACTTGGGATGTGTTCAGGAAGTGGGATGTGTTTAGGAAGTGGGATGTGTTTAGGAAGTGGGAATGTGTTAGGAAGTGGGATGTGTTAGGAAGTGGGCTGTTCGTTCGGCGGTGGGCTGTGTTTCAGTAACGGTGGGCTTGTGTTCCGGCGGTGTTCTGTGTTTCGGCGTGGTCTGTGTTCGGCGGTCGGGCTGTGTATCGGCCGGTGGGCTGTGGTTCGCCCGTGGGCTGTGTTCGGCCGTTGGGCTGTGTCTCGGCGGTGGGCTGTGTTCGGCGGCTGGTCTTTTTCCGGCGTTGGGCCTGTTTCTCGGCACGGTTATCGCTTTGTTCGTCGGTGGTCCTGTGTTCTACGTTTGGCGTTTGTTGTTCCTTTCTGTCCTTTGTTGTGGGTGGTCTTTTTCGCTGGGTGGTGGGGCGGGTTGCTTCGCGCGGTGTCACTGTTTTCGGCGGCGTGGGCTTGTCTGTCGGCCGTGGCTGTGTTTCGGCCGTGGGCTGTGTTCGGGCGGTGGGGCCTGTGTTACTGCGGATGGGGCCTGTTGTTCGGCGTGGGGCTTTTGTTCGGCGTGGCTGTGTTCGGCGGTGGGCCTGTGTCTCGGCGGTGGGCCTGTGTTCCCTGCGGTGTGTCTTTTTCGGCCGTTGGTCAGTGTTAGGAAGTGGATTGTGTTTGAAGCTGGAATGTGTTGGGAGTCGGGATGTTTTGGGAGGGGCGGGGATGTGTTGGGAAGATGGGAATGTGTTAAGGAGGTGGGATGTGGTTTAGAGGTGGGATGTGTTTAGGGATGATTGTGATGTGTTGGTATGAGGTTGGGGATTTGTTCCGGCAGGTGGGTCGGGTTTCGCCCGGCTGGGGCTGTTGTTCGCGGTGTGGGCTGTGTGTTTCGTGCGGTGGGGCTGTATCCCCTGCCTTGAGGCTATGCTTTGCGTCCCCGGTAGATGTTACGATAGGCTGGGTCAGCGAAGAAGGGCAGGGGAGGGAGAAGGCGGTGAGCAGGAATTAGAGCATGGCATGGTTGAAGCGGCGCACTACTTGCGGGGTGGGGAGGAAAGGGGAACGTTTGGTAGAGGCTGTCGCTTGTTTGTTGCTTGAATATGTTGTTTTTTTGTCTTCCTATGTTATACGTGTGTTTTGCGGTCGGGGCTGTGTTCGGAGGTGGCCTTTGTTCAGGCAGGTTGGCTGTTTTTCCGGCCCAGTGGCTGTTTTCTGCCGTGGGGCCTGTGTTCGCGTAGGGCTGTTTCGGGCCCGTGGGCTGCGTTTTTCGGCCTGTGGGAATGTGTGGAAAGGGACTGGATGGGATTGTTAGGAAGTGGTATGTGTTTAGGGACGTGGGATGTGGTTTAGGGAAACGATGTGATGTGTTAGGAAGTGGGATGGTGTTTAGGACGTGGGATGTTGGTTTAGGAAACGTTGGGAAGTGTTAGAGTGGGATGTGTTAGGAATGGGAATGTGTTAGGCAAGGTGGGATGTAGTTATGAAACGATGGATGTGTTAGGGACAAGTTGTGGATCTGGTTTTTATTAAGTTGGGATGTGTTCTGAAGCGAGTCGTCGTCTGTGTTTGGCCGTGGGACTTGTTTCGGCACGTGTGCCTTGTGTACGTCCGTGGGCTTGGTCTTCCGGCCGGTCAGCTTTGGGAGATTGGCACTTTAACCCCCACACAAAACATACTACACTTTGGGGTTTTTTTTGGCCATCTCTTGTCTGAATCCTCTTTTTTTTGCGAGGGACAGACTGTTTTTGGATCCTAAAATCCACAGGTACAGTAAATAAATCCACCCCGCTGTTATCGTCCTGCTCTTGCTCTTTTGCTGCCACGCACCATCGCTGGTACTTTACAACCGGTTACATACTGTAAGCCGGGCTCTCCTGCATTCAGCCACTGCTGGCCAATCAGAACAAGGGAAGTCCCCCCCCTCCTCTTGGGTAAAGAATAACTGCTCCCCTAAACAAATCAATGCACTGCTAATGCAAAGAATTTGGGGCTGCTTTGGCGGTTTGGGTTTTTTTATGAAAAAGACAGAGAAGTTTGAAATTTCTCAAGGGAACTGAAGGGGGAAGTGTTTTGTCAGTTGGTGCTTCCTGGTTTGGATTGCCCCTGCGTGTGCCCCCACGACCCACCCCTTTACCCTTTTTCGATCTCCCGCCTCCTGGAGGGGTGGGCGGTGTCCATTTTTTGTTACTTTTTCTCCGACTCTTGAACGGCGGGGAATGGGGGCCGCGTGGAAAAATCCGCTCGATACGTCCGTGGGCGACCTGGGACGTGTGTTTCGGGGGTGTTGGGTGAGAAGGGGGTCAGCCCCCTACATGTGGGGGTCTGGGTGGTGGTTGCCTGGCCTGTCTGCGCCTCGCCTTCCTTCCTCCCTCGTTCGCCCTCCCGACAACCCCCACCCACCCCCCTTCTACCTCGACGTAGTCCCTGTTTGTGCCTGGCTCGGTTCCTGTATAGCCCCGTGTCCTCCGTGTTTGTTCTCGGGTCGCTAGGTGTCCAGATGGACTATACAATCACAAGTCACCATGATGTGCCCCACAACACCTTTAAACATTGCACCACGCATGTGCCCTTTACATTACATGTCACCCGGATGTGCCCTTCACCATGTAACAAGTTCACCGGGTGTGCCCCCTCCACACAATTACATGTCCTCCCGGACATTGGTCCCCTTCACATGTAACCAGTGTTCTCCCTGGATGTTCCCCTCAAATGTATAACAATGTCACGCATGTTCCCCCTCACATGTTAACCATGTCCACCCTGAATGTGCCCCTCACATGTACCATTCAACGCCGCCATGTTGCCCCTCACAATGTAGAATGATCACCGCAAGCTTGCCCCTCACACTTTACCAATGTCACCACCGCATTGCCCCTCACCACATACCCTGTCACCGACTCATGTTCCCCTCACCTTTCCGTTTCACCCTCCATTTTCCCTCAGCATTTCCCAGGGAATTTTTCCCAACCACAAAGCTTCATAGTTCCGAGCCTCACATTTACCATTTCGCGTGATCCGGTAAGGCACACAGGTTCTTTTACTCCTATTGTCGTTAGTTGTTTTAGGTTTTGCCCACGTAACATTTCACCCGTATGTGCCCCCTCAACATGTAACACTTCACCACTGATGTTTTTCCCCAATGTGGGGGTACATGTCACTCGGTGCGCCCCACATGTACACGTCACCCGGGAGGAGGATTACAGCGATGTGCCCCTCACATGTAACATGTCACCCGGATGTGCCCCTCACATGTAACACGTCACCACCGGAGTCCCCCTCACATGTACAAACGTCACCGGAGTGCCCCCTACATTAACACGTCACTCGGATGTTGCCCCTCAGTAACACGTCACCCGGCATGTGCCCCTCACATGTACCACGTCACCCGGATGTGCCCTCACTGTAACCGCACCAGGATGTGCCCCTCACATGTAACACGTCACCCGGATGTTGCCCCACCAGTAACATTCCTCGATGTGCCCCCACATGTAACACTCACCCGGATGTGCCCCCCACATTGTACACGTCACCGGATGTGCCCCTCACATGTAACATGTCAACCCGAATTGTCCCCCCCCCATGTGACAAACACTGACCACCCGATGTGCCCCTCACATGTTACATGTCACCCAGATGTGCCCCTCACATGTGACACGTCACCTTGGTGTGCCCCTCACATGTGACGCGTCACCCGGGTGTGCCCCTCACATGTGACGCGTCACCCGGGTGTGCCCCTCACATGTAACACGCACCCGGTATGCCCCTCCGTACACGTCACGGATGTGCCCCCACATGTACAGGTCACCCGGATGTCCCCCTCACATGTAACACGTCCCCACCGGATGTGCCCTCACATGTAACACGTCACCCGGATGTGCCCCTCATGTAACACGTCACTCGGATGTGCCCCTCACATGTAACACGTCACCCGGATGTGCCCCTCACATGTACACGTCACCCGGATGTGCCCCTCACATGTAACACTTCACCCGGATGTGCCCCTCACATGTAACACGTCACTCGGATGTGCCCCCTCACATGTAACCATTGTCACTCAGATGTGCCCCTCACATGTACACTCCACTCGGATGTCCCCTCACATGTAACACTCACTCGGAGGTGCCCCTCACATGATAAGTGTCACTCGGATGTGCCTTCACATGTACACTTCACCGGATGTGCCCCTCACATGTAACATGTCACTCGGGTGTGCCCCTCACATGTAACATGTCACCCGGATGTGCCCCTCACAAATGTAACATGTCACTCGGATGTGCCCCTCACATGTAACATGTCACCCGGATGTGCCCCTCACATGTAACTGCTGTTAGTTTCCTCTGTTGGCTCCGTGGCTTCGAGGTCGGACGAGACATATTTTCAAGCTTTTGTTCACCATGAAACGGTTAAAAGTTGATCTTTA
Organism: Ascaphus truei; assembly: GCA_036426205.1. NCBI lineage: Eukaryota > Metazoa > Chordata > Amphibia > Anura > Ascaphidae > Ascaphus > Ascaphus truei. The sequence continues at coordinate 282,667,331 of CM071569.1, forward strand.
TTTATTTAAATCTTTTTTTAAAGGTATCATTAACTCAGGGGTGCGCAGCTCCAGTCCTCAAGGGCCAGATATTACAGAAATCCCTGCTTCAGCATAGATGGCTCAGCCAAATGTGCCTTAGTTAATGACCCTAAATGTCTCGTAGGCTTGTGTGTTTTTTAGTTTGCACTACAGCAGGGGTGGGTGATTCCAGTCCTCAAGGGCCACCAACAGGTCAGGTTTTCAGGATATCCCTGTTTCAGCACCGGTGGTGCAGTCTTCGACTGAGCCACTGATTGAGCCACCTTTGCTGAAGCTGGGATATCCTCAAAACCTGACCTGTTGGTTGCCCTTGAGGACTGGAATCACCCATCCCTCCATTGGCTCCATGTTAACAATTTACATGCCACCCCTGTTTTTAAGTTCCCTTTCATCCTAACAGGGGCTGACCCTTTAAGTGTGGGGCCCTAACCGCTGCGTCCCTATCCACAGGTTGAAAGACGCGTGGTGAACCAGTTAGCCGCCGCCTACGAACAGGACCTGCTGCCGCGGGGCTGCACCCTGCGGATTACCGTGGAGGATTCCGACAAGCACCTGCTGAAAGGCAAGGGACCGAGCGAGGAAGAGGGCGGCGGGGAGAGGAAGCCACCCAGACTGCGGCTGGAGATCGTGGAGCAGGGCAGCAGGAACCGGAAGCTGGAGATCCAGGAGCCCATGACCCCGGAAGACCTGTCCTTCTCCTTCTGAGCACGGGGGGAGGAGGCCGAGCTCAGGCCAAAGTGGGACATCCAGCCCCTAGCTGCCCCGCACACAAATAAACGGAGGGACTGATTGTGGCACACGCATTGGGGGATCAGTGGTGAAGTTATTTCTGGGCAGGGAATTATTTCGCTGTGGTTAGTGGCTGTGCAGAAAGCCAGTGGAAGAGCCGCCTGTGTGACCTCCATCTTTCAGGGGTACTGTAATGATGTTCTGATGCGATCAGGGTGAGAGGGCACACAGGAGTTGTATTTATTTTAAATCAAACACAGTCAAACACAAGAGGAAGGCTGATCTCGGATGCTCACCTTGAAAACGAAATATTTCCTTTCTTTTTAGCACATACTGTGAGCGCTCATTTGCATGTCATTACCCAGAATCCCTGGCTGCAGTGGAAGCACTGTATGCTAGCAGATGATGGGGAAGGGCAGGGTTGCATGCCTGTCTGAGATGTGCAAGATAGAGATAATTCAGCGCACAGCCAATGGAGTGGGTCCCAAGCATAGTCCATAATTAAAGTTAATAATTAAAGTGCCATTTGGTACGAAACGCGTAGGAGGGCACCTACCTCCGTTTTTTAATTATGGACTAATAAAGAATATTTTTTATTCACTTTGCTTGGGACCCACTCCATTTGCTGTGCGCTGAATTATCTCTATCTTGGACTTCTACTTCTTTGGCTGCACGCCTACCAAGACACACTGGACTGGGGTACATCTATGCGAGTACAATCATTTATTTCTTCATCTCAAAAGTTGTGAATCCAGGACTATCCTAATGAGGTTTCTGAATGGGTTCACCATTCCCAGCCTCAACCTTCAGGGATTCATATCTCCTTTATTGATCTCACTACTATCAAGATTTATGTCATGATATCTCACTAGCCCCAATGTTCTCTTTGTGTTTTCATTATTACACTGATTCTATGAAGGACACGACTCTAGCGCTGGAGCGCATGAATCACTAATTTGTTCTACTGTCTGAGGTGTGAATGTGCACACACATGGGATTTGTATTTGCTGTACACTGTACGGTAGGGGGGTTTTGTCACACTTTTACTCAGCATAACTTACTTTATGCCTGGTATTTATGCCTGGTATTTAGCATTGCAAAGTCCTGTTGCTGTATTTAGTAACCCCACCCCTTTGAAATGCTGTAGTTCAGTTTGAGAGAGCTGCTGAAAATGTGCTTCCCTGGGAGGTTAAAATGGCCACTGCCATTCTCAACAGAGGTTGCCATGGTAACAGGTGAAAGTTCAGCAAAGAAAAAAAAATAAAAATCAGAATCATTTTCAGGGGAACTCCTTGGTTAAAGCTGCAGTCCAAGCAGTATTCTAATTGTGTTTGTTTTTTCAATAAATCAGTTATGTACTATGAGAAAATACTTGAAGTAGCATAAAAAGAAATCAGCTCTAAATTACATTTTTAATGTATTATAATGTAATAAGCATTTTTTGTTTCTATAGCAACCATTTACAAAGTCACACCTTCTGAAAGAGGCTCTGACACACCCCTTTTTGAGCCCTACCCTCTCTCTAGCAGTGCACCAATATATGTAGCCCATGTACCCCCCCTCCCCCCAAGTGAGATGATCTTCCCCACAGAACTTGGCATCTTGGGTCCTCTTCTGCTGCACTGACAGACATTTAGTGAACCCCCGAGCGAATCTTAGCTGATCGATAGGCAACTTAGCTAATTACTTATCAATGTGTGGATTGTATTGATGCACATATTAAAGGGGGGGACGGGGGACGGGGGGG
>CM071569.1:282669876-282705949 GCA_036426205.1 Ascaphus truei
GTGCATCAATACAATCCACACATTGATAAGTAATTAGCTAAGTTGCCTATCGATCAGCTAAGATTCGCTCGGGGGTTCACTAAATGTCTGTCAGTGCAGCAGAAGAGGACCCAAGATGCCAAGTTCTGTGGGGAAGATCATCTCACTTGGGGGGAGGGGGGGTACATGGGTGAATTATATTGGTGCACATATTAAAGGGGGGGAAATTAAATTTAAAAAAAGGGGCATTTTGGACAACTGCTTTAAGACAACAGAATAAAGGTGCCGTTCTATTTTAGCTCTTCTGCATTACAAGAAGGAAGAGCAGGACAATTAGTTGAGGTCTCAGTTGGAGCATCTAACCCCTGACACCAAACCGTAAACACTTGATTTTTTCTTTTATTTTTGCCTTAACATACAGCCCTCTTATTTATTTATTTTTATAAAATGTGTTACCAGGAAGTAATACATTGAGAGTTACCTCTCGTTTTCAAGTATGTCCTGTGCATAGACCAGATTAAAATGTGAGACAGCTTTAGTTTTGAAAGAACTTAGACTGGTGATGGCTGTGAGAGTCTCCGGTAGATTGTTCCAGTTGTGGGGTGCCCGGTAAGAGAAGGAGGAACGGGCGGATACTTTGCTGAACCTTGGGAGCATGAACAGTCTTTTGGAGTCAGATCTCAGGTGATAAGTGCTGCATGTGGTATGGGTGAGGAGCTTGTTCACATAGATGGGTAGCTTGTCTAGAAAGTATTTGAAGGCACGACAGGAAAGATGAACTTTGCGCCCAGACTCGAGTGATGACCAATCTAGTTCTTTGAGCATTTCGCAGTGATGTGTGCTGTAGTTGCATTGGAGAACAAAACTGCATATTGAATTGTAGAGGGTGTCAAGTTTGCTAAGGTGGGTTTGGGGTGCCGAGCCGTATACTATGTCCCTATTGTCGATAATTGGCATCAGCATCTGCTGTGCGATACGCTTTCTGACCAGCAGACTTAGGGAGGATTTGTTCCTGTAAAGTACACCTAGTTTAGCATAGGTCTTGGTTGTCAGGGTATCAATGTGTATCCCGAATGTTAAGTGGGAGTCAAAACATATGCCCAAGTATTTAAAACTAGTAACAGGAGTTAGGGTGGTGTAAGCGTTGGTTCTGATCTGGAGCTCAGTCACTGGAAGCTTAAAAACTTAGTCTTGGTCCCAAATACCATTGTTACAGTCTTGTCAGTGTTTAATCCAGTTTGTTTTGGGAAATCCAATTTTCAAGTCTCAAAAAGTCAGATTGAAGTATGTGTTCAAGGTCAGAGAGGCTATGGCTGTGTGCATATAGGATTGTGTCATCTGCATACATGTGTTTTGAAGCTTCCTTCCAAGCTGTGGGAAGATCATTGATGAACACTGAGAAGAGTAGGGACCCCAGAACAGAGCCTTGTGGGACACCACAGGTGATATCCAAGGGGTTGGAGTTAGAGCCTGAGATTGACACATGTTGGGATCTACTTGATGGGTAGGAGTGAAACCAGTTTAAAGCATGCTTCCCTATTCCAGAGCTCTGGAGTTTGTTAAGCAAGATAGTGTGATCAACAGTATCGAAGGCCTTGGTAAAATCTAGGAATATTGCACCAGTGAGTTGTCCCTGTTCCATTCCACACTGGATTTCATTGCAAACTTTTAGCAGGGTAGTTTGGTACAGAGAGGGTGTTTGGGGCGAAAACCAGATTGGAATTGGCTAGGGAAATTTGTCTTGGTATAGTAATCGTCTTATTGGGAGTGAACACATTTTTCCATGACTTTGGATAGTATCGGAGAAGAGAATTGGCCGTTTGTGAGACAGTGAGACAGTGTTTTTTGTCCCCACTTTGAAGATTGGGACAACTCTGGCAGTTTTCCAGGTCTTATGGATATGGCTTTCAGACAGAATACAGTTGACTATGGAAGCAATTGGTTTGGCAATGGCTGGGGCACCAAGTCTTAGGAACATGAATTGCAGTAAGTCAGGTCCACATTGACTGCTTAGTTTTAATTTGAGGAGCGCTTGTGTAATCTCCACTTCGGATACTGGGACAAATTGAAAATTGTGAGCAGTGTGGGAGAGGGTGGGGCTATAGGGGTACTCATAGAATGAGATTCATGTTTGTGGTTTGGGCTGCGTTTCGCTAATAAGTTAGTAGCACACACCCACAAAGTAATCATTGAATGCATTTGCAATGCCGGTTACGTTGTAGCTTTTCCACAAGGCATCCCTGAAATGGTAGAGTGCAATAAGGTCGGTTGTAACCCACGGTAGGTGGGCCCCCGGTACTCTTATTCGGCGTAGTGGAGCATGGGTATCACAGAGTTTTAAGAACTCTGATTGGAAATAGTCGAGCGCAGAATCCAGGTCGGGAATTAAATCGATTCTGTGCCAAGGGCAGTTGGTAAGGTCAGCCAGACACTGTTGTGGGTTAAAGTATCTAAATGTTTTAGTGAGGAGAACTTTAGGGCTTGATTGGGGCGGTTTAATTTTCCTTACCTAGTACTCTATTGCATGGTCACTGAAAATGTCAGAAAGGATGCCAGAGGATTGGATTCTGCTGGGATCTGAGGAGAGGATCCAGTCTAGCAAGGAGTTGTGAGATTTCATGTTTGTCCGTGTGGGTTGGGAAATGAGTTGCGATAGGTTAAGTGACTTGAGTTGTATCTGGCGTTTGTGGTTTTTAGGGTCGAGCCAATTGAAGTTGAAATCCCCAAGAACTAGCAGCTCACTCTTCTCATTCAGAGAGGAAATGGAGCCAAGAAACTGGGTGATGTCAGTCAGGGATTGTAGAGGGGCTTTAGGGGGCGGTAGATGCCAGCGAGCAAGATGTGCTTAGAAAAGGGGAGGCATATTCTGCCAACTAGGATTTCAAAGAGGGTGGATTTGGGGGACAATTTAACAGTGTAAATTGTAAGGTGTCTGCAATATAAAATAACACCCCTCCTCCTCTCTTTGACCTATCTCTCCTAAAAATGGAGTATCCCTGAATGGCGATATTTACATCTGGAGTTTTAGGGGTTAGCCATGTTTCTGTAAGAACGATGGCTTTGGGTTTATGCATAAGGCATCATGCCCTTAGTTTATCCAGTTTGGGCAGCAGGCTCCGGATATTTATATGGGTGACAGATAGGCCTTTTTGGAATTTGAAGGGGGTATTCTCAGGTATATGGGACTGAGTTGAAAAGGGAGGGCCTGGGTTAACTTCAATATCACCTGCTAAAGAGAGTAATACAGCTCAACCTCGTTATAGCGCGATCCGTTATAACGTGGTTTAAGCGTGGACCCCGAATATTTAAAAAAATTTTTTAAAAATTGCGCACACTGCACACACTCACAACACACTGCACACACTCACAACACACTGCACACGCTCACAGCCCACCCCTGCCTACCTTTGGTGTCAGCTGCTGGGGGATCGGAGCATGGCTGGAAGGGGGGGGATCGGAGCGTGGCTGGAAGGGGGGGGGATCGGAGAGTGGCAGGCGGGGTTCGGAGCGTGGATGCAGGTGGGATCGGAGCGTGCTTGCGGGGGATCGGAGCGTGGCTGGCGGGATCGGAGCGTGGCTGGCGGGGGGGATCGGAGCTGGGCTGGCGGGGGGGGGTCGAAGCGGGGATGGTGGGGGATTGGAGCGGGGGGGATCGGTGTGGAGCAGCTGGGGAAAATGAGGCTACTAGGGGAAGTGTGAGGGGACGTGTAGGGCTGCTGGGGGACATGTAGGGCTGCTGGGGGACGTGTAGGGCTGCTGGGGGACGTGTAGGGCTGCTGGGGGACGTGTAGGGCTGCTGGGGGACATGTAGGGCTGCTGGGGGACATGTAGGGCTGCCGGCCACCTCTTCCCCCCATCATTTTTCCCGGTGCACAAATTCATCAATAAATGTCAATTATAAGGAGGTGGAATCTGTCTAAAGAGCCAATTTCATTATTAATAATGTGTTTAATAATTATTCTTGTTTTCCCCTATATGGGACAGCGCCTCTCCGCATGCGCTGTGAATATGACTCGTGTCCTTTTTTTGCATACCTGTTACGGCACTAGCCAGCAGAGTCACACTTCTCAGTATGTTTCAGTATCCAGGGTAAGAGGCATACAGGAGTTGTGTTACCACGAGGGTCAATTGTCCAGCCGCAGACCTCAGTGGTAGTCTGTTTGCCCCGAGAACTGAGTGTATTAAACCTTCAAAGCCCAGACACTCTTAACGAGATATTTGTGGGGGTTACAGAAGCACGCATGTATGATATAACTTAACCCTTTCACTGCCACGGAGGTCACCAATGTGTTAATATGCAATACATTGCTGGGCCCCCTAGCTCCAAAGGGGTCAATATATTATATATCATATACAGTGTGCAGTGTGTGCTGGTTTGGGACTGTAGTTTCACTGTAGGTGTGTATGTATATTGTATAGATAGAAACAGTGAGATATGTGATGTAGTTATATAATATATATATGTATTATATGCGCACACCCACATGAATATTATTCTGACTCTTCCCTTTCTGTTTTTGGAAGATAAAACAAGGTGTAATCCCTTTTTCAATACATTTTTTTTTTTTAATATATATACAGTGGCGGCCGCCTTTAACCTCCTGCGGCCGTTTCCCCGCGGTTTTTAAAATCGCGGGCAGATGCGGCATGTTTTCGGCGGTTTTGGGCACCGCGGGCGCTTTCATTGTCTAGCGCTATTAGCGCTATCTGGTGAATGTGGGACGCGCGGCAAAGTCCGTGAGAAACGGAAAACATCCCCGAATTTTTTCGGGGATGTAGGAGGTTAAAAGGGGCCGCGGCTGTATTCTACACACACAGGTGCGGTAGTCTTTATCTGACAAAGCAACCTGTGGGCGCGTTTTTGCCCAAAACCCCACTTGGGCAGATCTGGAATGAGCCCTTGGAAATGTGAAGATGTGTGAACGTAGAGGCCGGGTAAGAAATGATTTCTTAAAAGGAATTTATTGGGTCAACACATAACCTATTGGTCGAATAAATTCTTTTTGAAAAATGTTAAGTGTCCCGATTTGTTTTTCTTATCTGGATCAACCCACGGATTGCAAAGGGGTCTTCCCTGCTCTCGGGAGCACCGGTAAAGGTATCATACAGTATATACCTGTTATTCTGGTGTGCTGCATGTTTGTCTTATTGAACATAGAGGCCAACATGGGAAAACAGTTTGCATGGAGATTTGGAAAATCAGGACGATCTGTTCACCGTCCAGGAAGAAAGTAAAATTATATAAGTGTGTATAAAATATATATATATATCTGTGACGTCATAAGGGCGAATAAATTGAAATGGCAGTGGACCGGACATACCGCAAAAAGAAATGACCATCATTGGACAAAGATGGTACTCGACTGGATTCCAAGAGAGATTAGAAGACCAAGACGACGACCAAAGTGAGATATGTATGTATGGACAATATATCTATTTATATAGCGCTAAAAGTGTACTTGGCGCTTCACAAAGAATACAGTACAGGGAATTATAATAATGCAATAAGTGCAGCAAAATCAGACAGTAGGAAAGAAAATCCCTCCCCGAAGAGCTTACAATCTAAGTGGTATGATGGGAGGACATCAGGTGAGGGAATAAGTGCAGTAGATGGCAGTGCTTGGCCACGATGGGTGGTAGGAGTGACTGTGGGTGTGGGAAAGTAGCCAGGAGTGCAGGCTATTGGGATGCTTGATTTGTGAGTCGAGTTTTAAAGGTTAGTCAGTATTAAATCAGATAGGTTAATACCATTAGCAGGGGAAGAGGTGGCAGGGAGGCATGGGTGAGAGCAGGTATGTATATGGCAGTGTCCAGGATTAGGAGAGCTATCCCCAGCAGCAGGAAGGAGTAGTTAGAGGGTGTGTGTGGGTGATTTTTATTGAGTGGTAAACAAAGTTGTTGGGAGAGAGGTGTATAAATAATGGTGCCGTGTATGGGCACATGCATAGATGGAGGGGAGGAGAGATGAAGAAATGCGGATAGGAGGGAAGTGGGGAAGTTGGAGAGAACAGAAACGTTTACAAAGGAATGAGGAAACAGTAAGCAGAAAAAGCAACAGGGAGGGCATAGTTTGATGCTGGATGAGAGACTACCCAAGCAATGAGGATAGAAAGAGTACAAATTATCAGAGCATTTAGAAAGTCAAGTTCTCACAGTTGCAGAGTTGTTGCTGTTGAAGTGCAGAGCCCAGATCTTTTAGTCCTCACCTCCAATTCTTACTCCAGGTTTAACTCCACAGACACTTTATATGTGACACTTAAGATGGGAAGATGAAATCAGAACTTTTGTTTGAGAAACGTGGAGACGAGGCTTGCAATCACAGTACCTGGAAGATTACACGATACATAAAGCTTGGGCCCCTGCAGACGCACTTACCAGAACTCCCTCCTACTGTCTCTGTACGTTCTCCCTACCTACCAATTAGACTGTAAGCTCCTCGGGGCAGGGACTCCTCTTCCGAAAAGTTACTTTTATGTCTAAAGCACTTATTCCCATGATCTGTTATTTATATTATCTGTTATTTATTTGATTACCACATGTATTACTACTGTGAAGCGCTATGTACACTAATGGCGCTATATAAATAAAGACATACAATACAATTATTGGGGAGGCTTCATCGGAGTGGATCGACAAGGGCAGAAGATTGTGTGTGTGTGTGTGTGTATATATTTCAGCTTTATTGTAGGTTGATACCAACATTAGATTAAATTGTACTGTACAGAGCATTTCAGACGGTAAACTGGGTTGATCTAAAAATGTTGCCTCTGATATATATATATATATATATATTTATTTATTTATTTTTAAGAAAACTGTTTACATTCATTCCAACAGGTAAAGCTGAAGCCAAATTTGAATCAAATTCTGAGTTGCAAATTGATTTCTAAAGGAGGACAGTTGTCTAAACTCAGGTTCTTTGAAGGTTAAAACTACCTAATGAATGGAAGTACCAACCTCGAGTTACCTGGGCCAGCGATATAATGCAGGTGGGGGCGGGGGGGGCTGCTCACAGAAACGGGGGTCCCTTATTTTCTGCTAAAAGGGAAGCATGGCTTTAGTGATCGTATCAAACCTTTTATGCTGCCTCCAGCTATTCCTGCTTCCCTACAAACCTGTGCAAGCCGGGACTGTCCCGGGAAAACCGGGGTGTGGAAGCTTTACCCTCCGTACAATTACTGACGGTGAAAACATCTTTATTCTTGATGTTGCGCCTTTTGCAGGAGGAGAAATGTGTTTTTTCTATTTTCTTCCCCCCTTTTCTTTTCTCGTCCAAACGTCTGACAGGCAGCACACGCCGGCACAGACAGACTTACAGCACCCTCAGCCTTTTCTTTACAGAGTCACGCTTCCCCCAACCTCTCTCCCCATTCTCCTCCCGCCTGTTTTTAGGTGTCCTGCTGGGCCCCCGATTCACCAGCAAAAGAGCCTCAATTACATTACAATGCTAATTCCTCCACTCTGCCCCTGCGTCCTGCACCAGCTGCAGCCCCCGGACACCGGTTTAGGTAAATGAGGGAGCCCTGGAGGCGTTTGTTATACACCAGTACAGGGTTGCACTGATTGTGTTGGCTGAGCACGGAATCCCTCTCCGGAGAAGCTTGCAATCTAATACGGAGTGGGGTGGTGATGCGGGTAACCCATGGGCTGTGTATTTACCCACCTCTCACCATATTGATTAGGGACATCACTGATCTTATATAACACCCTACTAGGAAGAAGGAAGGGAATGAGAGGATTTAGGGGGTAACCCTGATGGTTATACAGTACATTATTGTTTCATCCTCATCTCCTATATCACTATTGTTTCTTATACATAGATTGTTTTAGGTTCTGCTCACGTCTGTTGAGCTCACAGTCTTCGTTTTGTGGTGCTGGGGGCACAGAGACAATGTCAACTGTGTTCATCCACTTCAAAGACCGGCTGCGTCCACGCTGCCGCTGAGCGCGCTTGGCGCTTAGCGCGTTGAGTTCAATAAAGCTCAATGTGTCTGGCCACTCTCGCGTGGCGCTAGGCACTTGGCGAGACAGGTGAAATTGATTTCCAGGCGTGCTGAAGGGTCACATGACCTGCAGCTATCAATCAGCGCCAGTCACTGCTCCCCCCCCCCCCCCCCCACTCACGCTTGAAAAACAACATGCAGGACAGCCGAGCGCTCATGCTTGGAGAGTTGCTGACGTCCCTGGTCTCGAGCATGAGCGCGCACAGCGTGGCCGCAGCCTAAGCCATTACCCCCACATTCCTCTTTCTGATCCCATCATTGTGTAACAATCACGGAGCACGTTTGTCTCTTTGGTTGTGTTGTGCAGAAACGCACAGTGTAGAGCTGGCCCGGTGGATAAAATGCCAACACTTAGGTTGGAAACCAGTTTGCCGGCTTCACCAGCAGTGATGTCACGTTATTTCTAGACCAGTCCCACTAAAGTCCAATAAAGTATATAGGCTGTAGACTCATTTCGGCTATGCCCCCATTGTTTGTGTCTGACCGACGGCTGCACATGGAGATTTTTGGAGCTCTCGTTTCTCTTCCTCAAGATTTCAAAACCACAGATGTCTTTTCTTCATGGCCAACTCTTACGTTGGTCCATTAAAAGGCATCACAATGGAAGGAAGAGGGGGGCGGGAAGGGGAGGGGGGAGGGAGGGGGAGGGAGGGAAGAAAGAGGGGGAGGGAGGGAAGAGGGGGTAGGGGGGGGGGGGAGGGGGGGGGGGGGGGGGGGGGGGGGGGGGGTTTTGGGGGAGGGGGGGGTGGGAAGGTCTAAGGGGGGGGGGGGGAATGACATACTGGGGGGGAGGATGGGGGAACTGTTTTCTTCCTCCCTTTCCATCAGTACGAGGACGGCCTAATGCAGGGGCCTAGTATCGTGAGGGGCCGCCAGGGGTCCCAGGTATTCCGAAAATGTGGCATTTTCATTTTTGAGCATGAGCTGTAAGTTTATCAGCTATGGCTCATGGACATCGTCTATTCCCGTTCACTCAGTCAAAACCGGTTTCTCGATGGGGTATTTTTGTTTGGTCGTGGTTCCATCGCAGACGATTGAGTTTGAGATCTGGCTTACAGTGTGGGTCCAGCGAGAGGCAGACTATATCTGGGGGGCTTAAAAGTCACGCGGGGGTAGGGGGGGGATATGGCGGTTGGGGACGTTAGTTCATTATACTGGAAGGTTTTGGTTTCTCAGCACCTTACGATAATGTCAATAGGGGTCCAGGGGGAAATAATGAAGCCTCCCGACTAGTTTATTGTAGGCTAGAGACTTCTGATCTTTTCCAGTACCAAGTTGAACTTTCCGGACATGCCTCACAAATTGTGGCGGCCAAGTTCCTCAACTTTTGTAGCACATATACAACCCAACACATGGTAATTTTTTCGGGAGGGTGAGATGAAGGCACGGGGAAGATCTGGCTCAGCCTGAGCCGGGGTCAGGTACCACTGGAATAGTATTTTATATGTTCTCTTTTGTCACTGTACAGATTGAGGTCTTGTGTGGCCAACTCCCAGATATCCTCCCACTTCCCATATCTATCTGTACATTGAGGTCCTCTGACCATTTTTGCATACTTGTGGATTGGGGGGGTGTTGCCGACTCCATCCCCCTATAGATCTCTGAATCAGACCTCTCTGGTAGGAGCCCTTGCTGCAAAGGGATTCAAAACCTGGTATGGAGGAAGGGGGAATTAGCGTTTGGGGCTAGGGATAGAGGAAAGTGCCTAATTTGCAAAAATTGAACAGATGGAGACCTTGGTGTTTATGTTTGTCGCGGAGTCTCCTTGGAAGGAGAGGATCTCCTCGTTTTTCAGCAGATCGGCCATCAGCTTATTCTTCTCAATAGCCTATATAGTTGTCGTGGAATTATGTTTTTTGGAGCCCAGTCGGGAAGAGTGTGGGTTTCCAAAGATGGAGGAAGGAGATGAAGCCCTCATTAACATTCTAAAGGACCATAACATCACCTACTGCTGGGGCTTCCCCTTCAAACTGATCGTTTTGAGAAATGGCCGCCATCATACCATCTCCGACGAAGACTCCCCTCTTTCCTCAAAGCGCTGGGGCTCACCCCACCACCAAACAGCAGAGGGCCCTCTAAGTCTACAGTGCGGCAGGAAGAAGAACGAAACGCCGAGAGAGCCTCCGAACGCATAGCGAATCAGAAGCTCCCAACGCCTCAGACCAGGATCAGCGCCTCCAGTCTCACTCTCGAGGTAACCAATTCTCTGTGAGTGGTTTTTTGACCCCCCCTCTTATCTAATATATATATCTATTACAGTATTATAATATATATATATATATATATATATAATTGAATGATGAGAGAAGATGGATGGAGAGAGTAGATAAGTAACATAAGATGTTACTTATGGCTCAGGGATGTACAGTGACCAATATGAGGCTGGTCAAGTAATAATCGATTAGAATCGTCTCCAACGATAAAGTGTCAGCTGGTATTTGTTGAGTAGATACCTGTGGCCTGTGGTCAGGATGACAAACACAGTACAGGTGGCACAGCGTTAGTCCCCCGTATCTGGAGAAGATGTCCGAGTAGTTCTATGAAAGAGATGTGTGATGGAAGGTATCTTGGTACCATTCTGATTTGATCCTCATGGCTATCGTATTCATTCAGTCTAATAGGAACCGTTGCCTGCTATTGAAATACACATATAAGCTCTCCTATTCTTATAGGTCCTGGACAAGTGCCCATTGCTGTAACATTGTGATGCCTTTTTTTTTTAATCACTTTTTTTTTTATTGAGAACAACATACATCCAAATGATAACGACAATGTCATAGGACATGAATGACTCTTCAACTGAGTTAAACAAATGTTGTCCCAAAATGGGTATTTTTCAGTTGGTGGGGAGGTTGGCATAGATGTGCTCCCAAGGTTTTCCACGATGGAATGCGTTTGTCTGAGAGGCGAATATATAAATAAATAATAGAAGGTCCCAGATTGTTTTATTTGTTTTTAATTGTGTTCGGAGGAAGGAGCCGGCGTGCCTTTAAGCAAACAGCACAGGGTTAGAGGGCTCCTTGTGACAGATCAAATAAATGTGGCAGCTCGGCCCGTCCCAGAAACAATAAAGCCAGCGGGATCCAGAGGGGAGAGACATCAGCCTGTGACGAGAGCAATTCAATTAGCCGCAGCCCTTAGCCCCGTGCGGGGGGGCGGTAATTTGATTAGAGCAGGCAGGCTGCAGAGAGCAGAGCCCAGCGAGCTCTGCAGAGACGTACCATGGCGGAGAGAAGGAACGCGCCACGTCAAACAGAGGGACGGGAATCAATCCTGTGCAATTATTCTGCGTCTTTCCTGTATAATGCTCATTACCCAAGTGGGCACAGTGCGATGGGACGGAGCTAAACCTACCCAGGCGCCGCTCCAAACGCAAGCCAAGTAAGCTGGCGAGGACTGCATAGGAAGCAGGCATAACCGATTGCAAGCTCTTGGAGTCAGGGGCTGCACAGTTCGGTGTATTGTGGGGCGGACACCGCCAGCGCTATATAAGAGAACATGTTATTATTACAATTTAAAAGGCTGGTGAAAATGATTTTCAATAAAATATTGCAGAGCAGCTGTTTAGAGCAGCCCTCGGCTCTGCTCCCCAGTGCTCACATGAACCTGCCCCGGTTTCAGCCTCTCTGAGGTTTGTAAGCTGCACAGTACCGCTACTTTTTGATTTGAAAACCCAGGCTAGCAACCGGTTCTCATTTACAAACTTCGTTCCCCCTGCAATTACAGGTCTATATTATCCTGCCGCGCCAAGTGATAAGTGATGGTATTGGGGAGGGGGGAGATGTACATAGCCGGGGCCACAGACAGATTTCCCAGGGCTCAGGACTAGAGTTACGCCCGGGGCCCCCCCATGTAAGCTGTCTTGCGAGCCCCCACCCATTTCACACCTCACGAGCCCCCTCTATATCCCCCCTCTTCCCATGTATGTCTCACTCCCTTTTTTCCTCACACTCTCACCCCCTCTCCTCTCGCACGCCCCCACCCTCCGTCAAATTACCCAATCTCACCAAATCCCCTTCACACAAACCCCCCCCCCCCACAAAATACCAAAAAACCCTACCCCCTAATACATACAACCCCCACCCACACACCCCAAATACCCCCCAAAAAATACGTATAACCCCCCCAATACAAAAATACACCACCCTCCCCCCCAATACATATTACAAATACACCCACCCCCCTCCCAATACATATAAAAATACTCCACCCAAATACTATTAAAAAAAAACAGACTTACCTTGGGGATGGTCAGGCCGGGCCCAATAGCTGCAGGGGGCCCGGCAGCCGGAGAAAGCAATTGCCGCCGGGCCCCGGCTCTCCCCCAGCTGCGGGCCTCCTCACTGACTCTCCCACGCCAAGCCTCTGACATCAGCGTGCGCCAGGCCTCCCTCTCATGCCGGCGTGCGCTGGAAGCTGAGCCAAGCTTACGTCTGGCGCGCGCCCATGTCAGAGAGGCTCTCCCACGCGCGGCAGAGGCTTGGCGTGGGAGAGGCAGTGAGGGAGGCCCGCAGCTGGGGGAGAGCCGGGGCCCGGTGGCAACTCCTGCAGCTGCGGGCCCGGGACACCAGTCCCGGCTCTTCCCCCCTGTCGGCGGCCCTGTACATAGCACCCAATAACTTTCATATGCAATAAGCCCAGACTAGCACTTTTTTATTTAGAAATGTGTAGGTGCATTTTATTTTGAAATTAAACAGAATTTATGTGAGTGACTCTTATTTTTAGAGTATAAATATCTAAATCCTTTCTAAAATGAGGTGAGGTTCATAGAGCTTAATGACAATTGTTACAGATGCATCACAAGCTCAACAAATAAAAAATAAACACAGATGTCTGAAAAAAATGTTTTTTTTTTTATTTATGGATTTTTTTTTGTACAGGGGATTTTTTTCCTACCAGATTAAAAATCACATGGAATTTCATTACCATTTCAAGGCTCCTTACAGGTCATACTCAAATATGAGAAAAGTTTGGAAATGCAGCGCTTTGAATCCCTGACTTTTAACCCTGGGTCCCTTTTGGTTTATCATTAAAACATGAATCCTAATGTTTATATTTGATGCACTTATTGTAGTATTGTTTCTCGTATTCTGATGTGTGAATATATCTCCCACACATTTCCATTTTTCATCTTCCCATCTTTTGGTCGATTTTTTTTGGTCTTTCGATATCCCTTGGAACCCAGTCGAGTACCATCTTTGTCCAACGATGGTTCTTTCTTCTTGCGGCATGTCCAACCTACCGCCATTCGAATGTGTGTCGCCTGGTGATGATGTCACAGACTTCACTTTGCTTCTGAACCCATTCATTCTTTTTCCCTGTCTCCACAGGTAATACCCAGCATGCATCTCTCCATACTTCTATGAGTTGTCTGAAGCTTCTGAATTGCCTTGGCATGTAGGGTCCGCGTTTCACATTAATACGTGAGCATCGGCAGAATACACTGTACAAACACTTTTCTCTTAAAGCACAGCGGAAGGTTCCTTTGAAAAAATAGTTTCTTCCGAATGCACTTCATTCACTTTATTCTCCCAGTGATTTACCTGGAACGTCTCCCACCCGGTGATTATTTGCTGGCCGAGGTAGACACCGTTTTCAACTTTTTCTAATTCTCTTCCATTTATTTAGATTTTTGTAGAGATGACACATTTGTTGAACATCCGATTGGTCTTCCTGACATTCATCTGGAGGCCCACGTTCTAAGGCCGCGCTTATGGTGCCGGCGACGCGACGTGACCAGAAAACATGCATTATGACCGCCGCGTGCGCTTATAGTAAGCGCGACGGCGACAAAGAGACGTGGTGACGCGATTTTCGGAAGCCGGGAATATTTGATTTTTCAGGGGCTGTTGCCTCATGTGACAGCCCCTGAACCAATCAATCCCCTGGTCGCCCGCGACGCCGCCGCAAAGCGAAATACAACTTTCGCTAGCGGCGATGGGTGATGTCACACGTCGCGGGCACTATACGCGCGGCCTAACTGCGGCGGTTCTCTGATTTGTTACTGGATCTTCTGGACTTGTGGCAAAAATAACAATGTTGTCTGTAATCTGTTGATTTTTTTGACTCCTTTTTCTTGCCAATTCAATGATTAAACAATTCTTGGTGTCGCTGTGATGACATGGGGTTCCCATCGCACACCACTGCTGATCCTTAATTTGCTTGTATCAACATGTAATCTAATGGTCGATATGGCATTCTCATAAATATTACTTATAATATGAGTTTACATTTGTTTAACATTGTGTCTTCAAATGCATTGAGGTGTAGACAGAACTAAATGATTTTTCTTAATCTATGAATTCTGAGGTAAGTGTTAGATCATATTTATTACTTCGGACAATCACATCTTGAGGACCATGGAAGTGGTTAATTGTGTTGTATCTACTGCAAAATCCCGCTTGATCTCAAATCTGGGCAAAGACCAGAGTCTATTGCAGCCGATTAGTGAGTAAGTGATTGGTCAGTAGTTCTGGAGGTCTTCTTAGTCTCCTGGCTTATGGATCAAGATAACTCTGGCATTACTCCATTGTACTGGAATGTACCTGTTCTTCAAGCAGCATATAAAGAGTGTCGCAAGGATTTTATCTAATTCGTCCCCAGCTTCTTTCAAGATTACAATTGTAATTCCATCTTGCCCTGGGGCCTTCCCGTCCTTCATGGATTTTATTGCCTTTGCTATTTTTCCTGGAAGGACAGGTGGGACGTGATTGGTGGTTTCTCCTTGCTCTCCATCTGCTTGATTGTACCCTGTGTTATCCGTGTTCCCGTACACGGTCACGTAGAAGTCCTTAACTCTGTGTATGATAAGTGCACAGTCTGTTATTGTTGATGCATCTTGTTTGAGTGCAATGATTGGCTTATTTCCAATCGCAGGTCGCCGCTTTATCTTCTTTAAACGTTTAATATCTGTAGTGGTCTTCCTCACCATGTCACAGTTAAATGTTCTTACATTTTCAGTTATGTTCATGGACCATCTTGAAACGGCTCTGTTTATTCAGTCGCTGTTCTTGCATCTTGGGATTGTTTCATTTCTTATTGTTTCCTCAATAACTGGGTTGTCTCATCTCATATCTTCTTATCCTGTTTTTTGTTAGCGATACCTCCAGTTTTTTTTCTGCGCTTTCAACTACAATCTTCATAAGTTCTTCATAATCATTTGTTAAAGTGCCCTGTGCGTTTTTGACCACACTGAGGCGATTTTTCAGCTCTGGTGGAAATTCTCTGCTGTTCTTGATGTTGTCTACTTTTCAATAACTTTTCTTCTCTCGATCTTCCCATTAAAATGTCATGTGCAGCGAACCAATCAGTAATCACGTCTTGTTTAAAAAAAAGTTAAGGATTGTGAAGTCTTCAATCACGTGTTTCTCATTAGCTGGGATGTAGTCCATTTCGTGATTGCATTAGGTCCACTCCACGTTCATTTCCCATTTGGATTCTTCTTGAAGAATGAATGAATTATATAATTTTCACATTCTACCAATCTGCCCCCCACGTTCATTCCTGTTACCGTAACCATACTTGCCAACTCATGCTTCGTCTTTCTGCTGGACGCCAATCTTTGCATTGAGATCTCCCATAACGATCTTAAGGTGACAATTTCCTTTAAGTTGGTGGTTGATTTCATGGTAGACATCTTCCACTTCACTGTCTGTGTGACTTGATGTTGGAGCATACACTTGGATTGTTTGAAAGTTAATTTAAAGTTTGCATAAAACTGGCTAGAAAGTTAACTAATTACCAACCAATGTTACATTTATAATTGCAGTGTTCAGAAATGTAATTAGGAGTTCCTACAATTTTTTATGTAGTTCAAAATCCTTAACCACTGCAGTGTCACTAGCGTCAGCTACCCATTGTTCTGTGTCATTTGTATTTCCCTGGGGAACCTTTTGGGTTATTCTGATGCCCCATTAGAACCCTGGTTAAGTAACAATAGAGAAATGTGTCCCTGTGTGATTCTATTACAGCTACAGTGTAGCACATTTTTGGAAGCTCACGGGGACAAGCTTAGGCCTCAATTATACCAAATGCTGCAGGGCGGCAGTGCTGTTCTGTGCCGTCACCCAGCGCTGCCGCCGAGCAGCACTGTGATTATACACGGGATAGGAGGCAAGGAGGCGTGGTGGAGGCGTGGCCGTGAGCAGTTCGCCCTCATTGGCTCGAACCACTCAGTTGACGCGGCTGTCGCCTCCTCAGAACAAATTCCAGGATCGCCCCAGGAGACAGCCGCCCTGCAGCTCCGCGCGGTGCAGACGCCGCAACTGGTATGCACACTTTCATTGTTTTTTATTTTGTTTGTCAGGCGAGTGGCGCTGTGCGCGATTCCTGGTATAATAATGGGCTCATGTGGAGTTCAGTGGCGGATTCCCCATTAGGCCCGGGCCTTGGGCGGCAAAATACACAGAAGCCGTGCGCTCAGGCCTGATGGGAAGTTCCTTACCTGCTGCAGCCTCCGCCTTCCTGCTGCCTCCGCCTTCCTGCTGCCTCCGCCTTCCTGCGGACTCCGCCTTCCTGCTGCCTCCGCCTTCCCGCGGCCTCCGCCTTCCCGCGGCCTCCGCTTTCCCGCGGCCTCCGCCTTCCCGCGGCCTTCGCTTTCCTGCGGCCTCCGCCTTCCTGCTGCCTCCGCCTTCCTGCGGTCTCCGCCTTCCTGCGGCCTCCGCCTTCCTGCTGCTCGAATTCTGCGGTCTCCGCCTTCCTGCGGCCTCCGCCTTCCTGCTGCTTCCGCCTTCCTGCGGTCTCCGTCTTCCTGCGGCCTCCGTCTTCCTGCGGCCTCCGTCTTCCTGCTGCCTCCGCCCTCCTGCTGCCTCCGCCCTCCTGCTGCCTCCGCCCTCCTGCTGCCTCCGCCCTCCTGCTGCCTCCGCCCTCCTGCTGCCTCCGCCTTCCTGCTGCCTCCGCCTTCCTGCTGCCTCCGCCCTCCTGCTGCCTCCGCCCTCCTGCTGTCTCCGCTGTGCCCGGGTATTATTCACTTGCGTGTGCTTTGCTGCAGAGCTATAAGCGGACTGTGCCAAGTGAACCCGGACTTTCGGTAGCCGATGTTATGTCCAGGGAGGCCCGAGAATCCCCCCTATCCCCTTCTACCTTTACCCACACAACATACAAATAACGACAGACACAATCTGGAGGTATATGAGGCCGCGGCTTTGTTTATTTATATAACGATAGCGTAACTGCCAGTCCCTGCCAGAATGCTCGGTTAATGTAGGGTCAGCCGGGCCTTGCCCTGCTGCCGTACCCCCTTGGGCTGGCGTCGCGAGAGGGCTCCCGGAAGTTACGTCCCAGTGACTCGCCCCCTCGCCTCTACCCCCGGCTTTAACAGCCCCGAGCCCCTTCTGGCAGGGACAAGCACGTACCCCCCAACTGTTCTGAGTTGAGCATCTCCGCGGGATTCTGCGACTCTGAGATCATGGAAGGAATCCCCGGCATTTCCGTGGTGCGGAATTCCGGCAGGAAACCTGCAACTGGCAGGAAATTGCTGCAGGTAACTCGAGGCGGCTTTGTGCCTCGGTGACACGAAACGTTTCTGCTGTCACTTCCCAAGACGACTGCCAATCAGCTGACGTCCGCAATCCTTCCACCGCCATCTCGTACGGAACGCGCTTGTGTTTCTGCTTCTTCGCAGTGTAACGGGCCCTTATAATACCTTTATTTCATACGGCGCTTTTCCCCCAATGGGACTCACAATTAACGCATAGCGGTACGCAGCACATAAGATTGTTACAGACACCGTCCCTGCCCCGTGGAGCTTACAATCTATGCTGTTGGTGCCTGCGGCACAGGGAGATAAAGTGACTTGCCCAAGGTCACAAGGAGCCGACACCGGGAACTGAACCAGGCTCCCCTGCGTCATTGTTTACAGTCAGTACCTTGACACACTGAGCCGCTCCTCCCTTCCAGCAGCAAAAGGTTAATGAGGTGATTTAGATGTTTTTTTTACATGTATTTTTTTCTGTCTGCTAAGTGGGACTGACCCCTGAAAGGTGTGTGCTAATGGAAGAGCAGAGATGAGGAATGATCATTAGTTTCCCCGGGAAGAGAAAATCACTGGCAACGCAACAAGGCCCAAGCAGCCTCCCCCTGCCCATAATTGGCCTGTATTGATGATGCTGAACTTTAAGTAAAGTGTTAATGTCGAGGGTGATTTATTCCTTGTATTTATTAGGATCTTATTGCAGAGCCGCGGGCGGGGACCATGCAGAATAGGGAAATGAAGCACGGCCCACGGGATTAGAGAGAGGGATACACAGGGGGGGGGGGGGGGAGGCGGAGAGGCCTGCAGGGAGAAGAGGAGGAGATCAACCAGCAGACGACAACATGTGAGACCATGGGAACGTGACGGCGGGTCCTAGTGCTAGTTACTACCTGAACTCGGGAGAAGCTGATGGTGACATGAGAGGGAAGAGCTCAGAGAACCCCAAAACCTAACTATTTGTGCTACATTGTGTCCTGAAAAAACAAGAGTGGAGACGACAGCACAACATAACAAAGCAGTAACAAGAAGCAATGGTCGGTGTAATCCAAGGACGGGCAACTCCAGTCATCAAGGGCCACGAACAGGTCAGGTTTTCAGGATATCCCTGCTTCAGCACAGATGGCACAATCAGTGGAAAAAATAAAACCCGCTTCTAATACGTAGAGGTGGGGAAAATTGTTTGTTTGATCACAACTTGCACAATCACTTCACATTCTGCAGAGATTTGCAAATGAGGCCTCTTTAGCGAGATTACTGGTGAACACAGGCTTTGGCAAATACCATTTGCAAAATAGCAGCAAGCAGAGTTTCCATGGCGGGAAACGCACAAAAACGCTGCTAAATTTCAAAACACTTTTTCTCTTCAGGTTAACAGTTAAAAAATACAGTACAAATCACAACACTTTCTTCGCTCCAAAACGAGGAAAAACACAAAAACCTTCTTTTGCATGTCCAGGCCCACGCAGGGCGCCAAGTGTCACCCTCCTCGTCCGGCTCTTAAGGAGTTTACATCAAATTGACTATATACATAGCAGTGCTCAGTCAGTCAGACCTGGTCAGAGTGCTGGGTCAGTGCAGGCTGGGCTCAGTCAGTCAGACCTGGTCAGGGTGCTGGGTCAGTGCAGGCTGGGCTCATTCTCTCAGAACTGGTCAGGGTGCTGGGTCAGTGCAGGCTGGGCTCAGTTAATCAGACCTGGTCAGGGTGCTGGGTCCATGCAGGCTGTGCATATTCTCTCAGACCTGGTCAGGATGCTGGGTAGGTGCAGGCTGTGCTCAGTCTCTCAGATCTGGTCAGGGTGCTGGGTCAGTGCAGGCTGGGCTCAGTCTCTCAGACCTGGTCAGGGTGCTGGGTCAGTGCAGGCTGGGCTCAGTCTCTCAGACCTGGTCAGGAGTGTGGGTTCAGGCAGGCTGGGCATCATTCTTCAAAAACTGGTCAGGGTGCGGGGTCTGTGCAGGTTGGGTAGTTAATCAGACCTGGTCAGGGTGTGGGTGGTCAGTGCAGGCTGTGATATTCTCTCAGACTGGTCAGGGTGCTGGGGTAGTGCTGTGGGTCAGTCTCTCAAATGGTCAGGGTGACTGGGTCGGGGAGAGATGGGGCGCAAAGCTATCAGACCTGGTCAGGGTGCTGGGTCAGTGCAGGCTGGGCTCAGTCTCTCAGACCTGGTCAGGGTGCTGGGTCGGTGGAGGCTGGGCTCAATCTCTCAGACCTGGTCAGGGTGCTGGGTCGGTGCAGGCTGGGCTCAGTCTCTCAGACCTGGTCAGGGTGCTGGGTCAGTGCCGGCTGGGCTCAGTCTCTCAAACCTGGTCAGGGTGCTGGGTCTGTGCAGGCTGGGCTCAGTCTCTCAAACCTGGTCAGGGTGCTGGGTCTGTGCAGGCTGGGCTCAGTCTCTCAAACCTGGTCAGGGTGCTGGGTCTGTGCAGGCTGGGCTCAGGCCTGATCAGGGAGCTGGGTCGGTGCCGGCTGGGCTCAGTCTCTCTATTCTGGACCCAGGGTCATGTCTAGGGTATGAATGAACCCAGATAGCTTCAACTCAGCCCCCTTTCCAAAGCACACCAAGTGCTGTTATATTTTCTTCACTTTATTAGGAAAGGAGCAGTATATACAGGCACTTGTGGATGTAATGGTGTTGTGAGAGTGCTTCTCTATAGGTGCTTCGTAAATAAGGGCAGGTGAAAAGAATTGGCCTTGCCATGGGGGAGTAAGGCTAAGGCCCCGGTATCTCAGCTGTAACGCGCGCCCGCGCTTTTGGCGGCGCGTTCAGCCAATTCCCCGGTCTGCAGCTCACTGCAGGAGGAGAGACCGGGGGGGGCATGGCGGAGGAGTGACGGGGGCGCGGCCATGACGTCACCCGGCAGGTTCGCCCTCATTGGCTGAACCGCCGGGGGCGTGCCTAATCGCTCGACGCGAGTCCTTCTCTCAATTCTATTGAGAGCAGGAGTAGCTCGCGCCTCAGCGCTGCGGCCCCCCCTCGCAGCGGGCCCGGCGCCATTGCGGGGAGGGCTCTCGTGCGTGCAGCGTCCGCCACAGCGGACGCTGTAGTAGGCAGCGGGGCAAGGCCTAACAGAGAAGGGTGCTGTACTCACGGTCTCCAAAGTGGAAAAGGAAGTGAGGGGGAATGTGGGTAAAGGGAATAGTCTTGGGACAGACTATCAGGAAACAAACAGGGGGAGGTCAGAATAGCCCATTCTGAGAAGAATCTCAGAGGTTGCTGTAGCAACTCACTGGCTACCTGCTCACAGGCAGAAAGGGCAACATATTTATTCTGGATCCAGGGTCATGTCTCAGGTATGAATGAACCCAGCTAGCTTCAACTCAGCCCTCTTTCAAAAGCACAACAAGTACTGTATATTTTCTTCACTTTATTTAGGAAAGCAGCAGTAAAAACTGGCACTTGTGGATTAGATGTTTGTGTTGGAAAGGTGTATCTCTGTGGATGCTTTGTAGTAAGGGCAGGTGAAAAGAATTGGCCTTGCCATAGGGGTGTAACATAAATGTACTCACTCTGCCAATGTCAGGAAGTAAAGACAGTGGGTACTGCTTGTGACACAGGGATAGGGGTCAGGCCATACTAACTGTCAGCAGGGACAGGGGGGAATGGGAAAGCCCATTAACTTGGAGGACTGGAGATGTTGCCAGGGCAACCAGGGGTGTGACAGACTGGAAGGAAAAAAGGCAACATAATGTATCCATTCCATCTGCACTGGGAGTGAAACTGCAAGGAAAGTAACATCCAAATACAGCTAGCAGGCAGAACTGCCAAGGCCACTCCTTGCGATATATTGTGACCAGCGAGGTCACCATAGAGAGATAGAAGGGGATATATGCTCCACCCAGTGTTGTAGAAGCAGGTTCCTCAGAGTTCTGACAGAGGCTCACTGTGGTCCTGTAACTATGTCTGTAATAGTTATTGTTATTAGAGTGTCCTGTCCCTGTTTATTGTTTCAGTTAAGGAACATGTCCCATATAATTAATGCCTACAGTAGTGGCCCAAGATTGGTCTCATGCTGGATGAGGAGTAGTAAGTTCCTTGCAGGAGTTCAGAGTAAGTAACTCCGGAGAATAATCGGATCGACCGCCACTGGAAGGTCCCTAGTGAACTACCGATTCAATATGCATGGACGGGGTATGCAGTGCACCGTCATCAGATACTACTGATCCCGGAGTGCAAATGGGATGAAGGGGAGGGCACGCCATGAATTATCGGGGAAAAAACACACAATTTAATCAGCCAAAAATTGTACATTTTTGGCTGATAATATTTTTTTTGCCTAGTCCGTGCCCTCCTCTTCATTTCCATTTGCACACTAATCTGTTAGGCACGTCCAGTATTCCCAACCGGGTCCACTTGAGATGGGCATTATTGACGCATGCAGAGATAAGCAGATGTAAGGAATCCGCTCCTGGGTTTGGCTGGAGCTCACTCTGGCAGGTTGGTGAGATCTCACATAGACTTCCCCTTGGGATCTCCAATCAGTTCCACTTATGAGGCAATTACTGCGTCCTGCCTCGGTGCGCTCTCATGGAGGAATGCTCTCACACCCTCTCGTTGATTGGTCCGCTGGCCTTCTTATACCTATTCCTCACCACTGCATCAGTGCCGAGACATAGTCCTTTGTCATTGGATGTAAAACTGTGTTTGCCACAAGCTACCTGTTTGCGGTCTGGTTCCTGGTTCCTGTGTCCCTGTTCCTGGGGCCTGCTGTGTACCTGGGTAAGAGAATAGTCCAGGCACACGGTCTTACACAAGTAGAAAATTTAATTCAGCATAAATCCAACGTTTACGGCTGCACCGGCAGCCTTTGTCAAGGTGAGAGCTCACTTGACAAAGGCTGCCTGTTGCAGCCGAAACGTTGGTTATTCTGCGAGGTACCGGTCACCGCAAAGGGAGAAGGCAGACCGGACTAGGCACACCACAGTGCAGCACTGGCAAACCAGTGCTGCAGCACAGGAGTTCAAAACAGGACTGTGCGAGGAGAGAGAGCAGCAGACCTCAGGACTCAGAATACAGGCCTCTGCTATGGGAAAGGCAGCAGGCCTCAGGGAACAGGGAGCTGAAGGATATGCTGGGGGTCCAACGCTTCAGCACAGGAACCAGGACACTGCCTCTGCAAAGGAGGTACACAGCAGGCCCCAGGAACAGGAAACAGGAAACAAAACAGGACGGACAAACAGGTAGCTTGTGGTAAATACAGTTACATCCTATGACAAAGGACTATGCTTGGCACTGATGCAGTGTGAGAGAATAGTATAAGAAGGCCAGCGGACCAATCACAGGAGAGAGGTGTGAGAGCATTCCTCCAATGAGAGCGCACCGAGGCAGGACTGCAGTAATTGCATGTACAGGTGGAACTGATTGGAGATCCAAGGGGAAGTCTATGTGAGATCTCACCAACACTGCCAGAGTGAGCTCCAGCCAAACCCAGGAGCGGATTCCTTACATATTGCTTATCTCCTGCATAGCGTCAATAATGCCCCATCTCAAGTGGACCCCGGTTGGGAATACTGGACGGCCTAACAGATTAGTGTGCAAATGGAAATGAAGAGGAGGGCACAACGGACTTAGGCAAAAAAAAGATATTATCAGCCAAAAATGTGACAATTTTTGGCTGATTAAATTGTGTTTTTTTCCCCGATAAATCTGGCGTGCCCTCCCCTTCATCCCCATTTGCACTCCGGGATCAGTATCTGATGACTGTGCACTGCATACCCCGTCCATGCATATTGAATCGGTAGTTCACTAGGGACCTTCCAGTGGGGTCGATCCGATTATTCTCCGGAGTTACTACTCTGAGAACTCCTGCTAGGAACTTACTTACTCCTCATCCAGCATGAGACCAATCTTGGGCCACTACTGTAGGCATTAACTATATGGGACATGTTCCTTAACTGAAAACAATAAACAGGGACAGGACACTCTTAATATACATAACTATACACAGACATAGTTACAGGACTCACAGTGAGGCACTCTGTCAGAACTCTGAGGAACCTGCTTCTACAACACTGGGTGGAGCTATATATCCCCTTCTATCTCTCTATGGTGACCTCGCTGGTCACAAGATATACAAGGGAGTGGCGATCCCTTCTGCAGTCAAACTACATCACATGAGGGGGAGGAGCAATATCAGAGAGATCCCACCCTGTTAAGCCTTTACATTAATGAGTAGTCTTTAGAGGGTGGGGCTACATCAGGAACAAGGGAGTCCACAGTTCTCAATATAGCGCAGTTCAGCTCTGGGGTCCCCCTGCTTCCCATCCATGTAAAATGGGTGGGGGCTCAAAGGAGACCTGCTGCTTTAAAGTAACACCCTACTTCATGTATCAGGTGAAAAATAAGTGTTTACCCTTTCTCGAGGAACACTGAATTCAGGCGGCTAATGTGTATCAGTTTGATGGCTTCATAATTACTATGCCAAGAGCAAAATACAAATAAACAGATTTGAGGACTGACGCGTGGTCTTATTAACAAGGTGAGATGGGCCAAGTGCCCCCTGTCTGCTTTCACCCGAGGTGTGCTGAATGCATGGACCGGCCGCCCAGCAGAGGTGAGGGCGGCAAATACAGCAGCCTTTTAAAAGCCCCCCCATTGTTTGCTAGCCGTCGATTCATAGCAGGTTGCTATACCGTGCCACTTAATGGCACCTCTTCAAGTGTCAGCTTGTGTGATAGAAACGGTATCGCGGTGATTTAACATGCAGAATGAAGATCCCGAAATTAAAAATAAAATGATACATACGTGTGTGTGTGTGTTATGTATCTTTATATATTCCTACTAACTCCTCTGTCTCTGGGGTGAATAATTGAAGGGATAGAGTGACATTGCACTGTAAATCATACAGAATATTCTCACGTCTCTGGCTCCCTGCACTGTAAACATGCACAGACACAAGAAGTGTATCCAGAGGCCTGACTGCAGCAATCCATCCTATTAACTTCTGCCTGACTTACTGTACTGCCTTAAACACTCGTCATCTGTCTTGTGCCCTCCCGGGAAGCTCTTTATTTATCTGATTTCATTGTGTTTGCATGTTGATCCTCAGCCTGTATCAGCACGGGGGAGGGGAGGGATGTGGTAAGGGGGCACAGGGAGTGACCTGGTGGTTAGGACCAAGGTGAATTTACCGCAGAAATCAGTTTGATGGGTTAAATCTTCGCGATTACTGCTTCAAATAAACATTTTTATTTTATTTTAAAAGTCCATACAGTATTGAGCTGTTTCAATACAGGCATACCCCGCATTAACGTACGCAATGGGACCGGAGCATGTATGTAAAGCGAAAATGTACTTAAAGTGAAGCAGTACTTTTTGTCCACTTATCATTCATGCACTGTACTGCACTCGTCATATACGTGCATAACTGATGTAAATAACACATTTGTAACAGGCTCTATAGTCTCCCCGCTTGCGCACAGCTTCGGTGCAGGTAGGGAGCTGGTATTGCTGTTCAGGACGTGCTGACCGGCGCATGCGTGAGCTGCCGTTTGCCTATTGAGCGATATGTACTTACTCGTGAGTGTACTTAAAGTGAGTGTCCTTAAACCGGGGTATGCCTGTGTGTGTGTGTGTGTGTGTGTGTCTGTTTCAATGTGTGTGTGTGTGTGTGTGTGTGTGTGTGTGTGTGTGTGTGTGTGTGTGTGTGTGTGTGTGTGTGTGGTTTCTTCCAAAACAATATTCTGTGGATGATGTCCCTGTTAATAATATTTGTTCTTATTAAGCGCTGATAGGAGGAACAGAGCTGGACATTGGATGCTGCAGCCGTGGGGAGCCCTTGTCTGGAAAAGCTCGTCATCTCATGTTGGAGCCAAAGGCACAGAGATAAAGGAACATGCCCAAGGTCACGAGACCTGACACTGGCTCCAAACCAGGTGGCTTCACCTTTAGAGACAGTGGCACTGCCACTGAGCCACGCCTTCCCCCAATTAAGCCGTGGACAAGGCATTCCAATGCAGGGAGGCACGAATAAGAAATGTAAATAACTATTAGGGGAACTGAACCCCTGTCCAAAGAGCTCACAATCTACGTGGAGACGGCCGATCTGCCTTTTTGTTATTGATCTCTCCAGGACAGCTGCCTTCTCGGTCCCCTGAGGCCATCAGCTGCTTTACACGGACTGTCCCCTATCCGATTAGCATCTGATTCCATCCGGCTAATGACTTTTGTATTGTATTTGCAATATTTTTGGGTTTGCTACAAGAAATTGCATTTGCTAATATGACACAGAAATGTTCTGGCATTAATGAAAATAAACATCAGTGATGCAATGGTAAAAATGGCTAATGATGGTGATAATGAATACTTATCAGCATTCTGTGACCCTGGCGCTCTGCGAAGGTTGGGTTACTGTCATCATTTATTGTTATGAAGCCAAAACAATGCACTGTACCTAGGAGACCAATAGCGTAAAAATATTAATGTCTTGTGTGTGTGTGTGTGTGTGTATATGTATATATATATATATATATATATATATATATATATATATATAATATATATATAATGTGTGTGTGTATATGTAGCGGTGTTTCCCCCACCCTCTTGGATATTCCCCTACTACCAGGTGTGTAGTGGTGCTAAGTACCTGTTGGGGCTCAGGAGGTCTGAGATCCCGCTGCTGTTGTTGGGGAAACAGGACAGGCTTTAGGGGGTGATAGCTGGTTCACCTTCATTCTTGGTCAGCGCCTCCATCTGCCACAGGCTCCAGGAGAGCTGGAGGCAGTCCCCGCGGAAGAACTCGCTCACACTCCCCCTGATAGACTGCAAATTCAGGCAGGAGTATATTTTGTAACTGGAACAGTCTTTATTCTTCTCAATAAAGAGCACAGCAGACAGTCAGCAACTGCATACACGAACACTGCTCTCCAGCCTTAGGATTTCCCTGGACTCAACTCCAGGCATGGGCCCCAAAGGCCGGACCTAGCTCTTCCCTTACTCCCTGATGGAGCAGGGGTATGGTTCTCACTCCCCTAAGGGAGGGGATAGAAGGTGACAGAGCCATTCACACCTCTTCTGTGAGACCAGTATCTCTCAAGGGAGAGACAACTGAAACCATTTGGGTGTGCAGCCCCTTAAGTACCGAGGGGGAGGGTCTGAGCCCAGGATTGGGCAGAACACGGGCCTTTGCCCGCCTCCCCTTCTGTCACTCAAGGGAGCTGCTTACTACGGGGGAAAACCCTGGGTTGGGCCTAACACTGCCTGCACTGATACCAGGACTTACACGTCAGGCAGGGTAGATTAGTAGCCAAAGCCAGGCATGGCTACATCTATATCATCATCTTCTTCTTCAGCCCTTGTCAATCCACTGATGGATGAAGCTTCATCAATGGTCTTCCTGGTACTGCGATTACAGCCTCTCTTCTTCACGTTGCTCCAAAAAATTCTCTGATTTCATCCTCCCATCTTACTTTTGATCGTCGCCTTGGACTTTTGCTATCCCTTGGAATCCAGTCAAGTACCTTCTTTGTCAACAATGGTCATTTCTTCTTGTGATACTATATGTCCGCCCCACTGTCATTTTAATGTCTTCACCCTGGTGATGATGTCACAGACTTGTGTTTGGTTTTGAACCCATTCATTCTTTTTCCTTTCTCCTCGATTAATTCTCAGCATGCACCTCTCCATACGTCTTTGAGTTGGCTGAAGCTTCTGAATTGTCTTGGCATTCGGGTTCTGCGTTTCACATCCACGTGTGAGCGCTGACAGAATACACTGGACAAACACGTTCCTTTTGAGGCACTGTGGAAGGTTCCCAGTCTCCTCTGGTTTTGGAGTGAGATCTCTTTGGTATTTGGAGTGAGATCTCTGTGAATTTGGAGTGAGATCTCTCTGGTTTTGGAGTGAGATCTCTCTGGTTTTGGAGTGAGATCTCTCTGGTTTTGGAGTGAGATCTCCTCTGGTTTTGGAGTGAGATCTCCTCTGGTTTTGGAGTGAGATCTCTCTGGATTTGGAATGAGATGTCTCTGGATTTGGAGTGAGATCTCTCTGGATTTGGAGTGAGATCTCTCTTGATTTGGAGTGAGATCTCCTCTGGTTTTGGAGTGAGATCTCTCTGGATTTGGAGTGAGATCTCTCTGGATTTGGAGTGAGATCTCCTCTGGTTTTGGAGTGAGATCTCTCTGGATTTGGAGTGAGATCTCTGTGAATTTGGAGTCAGTCTCTGTGACTTGTGAGTCGGTCTCAATGACTTGCAGTCGGTCCCTCTGGCTTGGAGTCCATCTCACTGGATTTTTCATGGTATAACAGGATAAAAGTCAGATTCTTTTTGTTAAAATTTGCTTTTTTTTGGTCTGAATCCCCAAATCGCAGTGTTTTAGGTCCTTGGAGGATGACATCTCTAGAGTTGCAGCTTCAGTATAATTGGGACAATGAATACGAACGTTTCCAACTTAAGTCCAGGGCTGCCTCTTGTCCTAAGGCTGAGGCCCCAGTACCTCCGCTGCACGTGCGCCCGCGAGACTGGCGGCGCGTGCAGCCGATTCCCCGGGGAGCTGCAGACCAAAAGACAGGGGGGGCACGGCCGTGACGTCACCCGGCAGGTTCGCCCTCATTGGCTGAACCGCCGGGGGGCGTGGCTTAGCGCTCCGTCGCAACTCCTGATCACAATTCTCTTGCGAGCAGGAGTCACTGCCGGCAGAGCGCAGCGCCCCCCCCCCCTCACAGCGGGCCCGGTCCCATTTTGCAGCGGCTATTGTCCCTGCAGCGTCCCCAACAGCGGGCGATGGAGTAGCCAGCGGGGACCTGGCCTAAGCTGTGAAACCTTTAAGTATTGTTAAACACTGGCCTTTGAAGTGGGAATCCCTGCTGCATTAGCCCCCTGCCAGCTCTCATGTGGCCTTGGGCAAGTTACACTATCAGACTGAGGCATCAGACTGAACTCTGTGCTATTTGCATATCATTACCCAGAATCCTTGTGTGTAGAAGACGTGTTGATATACTCACAAGTTTCTTATATTTTGTGTCCCTTGAGAAGTGTGGGTCTTGTACCCACCGCAATCTTATTGTGTGTGATACATGGAACAATGAACAAATACTCGAGACGCACTGATCTCTTCCGGCGGTATTACGATGGATAAAGCAAGAAAGGTTTTTACTTAAAAACAGTGCATCCTGCAATGTATCTGACTGAAGCCTATCCCTCCCCCCTGTGCAGCATGCGATTTATGACTTAAGGTGTTAAATGGTCCCTGAATGTTAGTGATGTAAGAGTGTGTGTGTGTGTGTGTGTGTGTGTGTGTGTGTGTATGTACAGTATGTGTGTGTATGTGTGTAAATATAAATTTATAAAGCGCCCACAGTGTATACAGCGCTTTACAAAAGGTGCGTGTGGGAGTGTATACCAATGGTGTGGGTAGGTGTAGAAATGTAAGAGGGTGTTGCATTACTATTAATGTGTGTTGATACTATGTGGTCCCTATTGGTATATAGGGATATCATTACATTGTACATATGTATGTGTAAGAGACAGCTGTGTGTGCATTCATATAGCGCAGTATGTATAGACATGGCCTTTAGCACTCATGGGAAGAGTTCTCTTGTGTCAGGGTAGTGACTCATGAAGCTGCAGTCTTGGTTTAGGCCACCGCTGTTGCCTCCGCCCCCCTCTCCGCCGATGCACGCACCCCCACTCTGCTAACAGAGCGCGCACGCACTCGCGCTTCTTATTCACGGCCCACGGAGCTCAGCTCCACCTCCGCTGACGTCTCGCCTCTCCCTCGCACACAGCGCGCTCGCGCGACATCGCACAACGCTCCCCAGCTGCACGTCAAGCACCTGTAATTCCTTTGTCTCCTGTGTCCTATCCCAGCCTCCGCTGGGACCGCGCCTTCGTTCCGCATCCACTTAGCATTGGTTCTCCTCCCTACAAATACCCCACGCTCTCCCTCAGCCTTCGCTCAACATAAACCTCCGTAGCCTCGTTGCTGCTCCGCAGTTGTTCCGTGCTCCCTTCCCTGTGCTCTTTCTTGCAGTATTCTCTTGTGTCCCGAACCGGCTTGTCTCTGAACCCCCACTGGAATCTGGACTCTGACCTTGGCTCACCCTCGACTACGGCTACCTCTGGAACCCCTGGACTCGGCTGCACGGAATCGGATTATCCTCCCTTCTCTACTCCCAGACCAACAGCAAAACGGATCACGACGATTCTCTCATCTCCAGACCCCGGATCCGGCGAGTATCACGTTAACCCACTATCTCTACCCAGACCTGGCAACGCTAGACATTCCACCTTCCAGGCACGCTTCCGCCACTGTGGGTGCGTGGTTTTGTGCCATTCCACCTCAGTGTCGGGGTCCTGCCTTGTTTGTGGGTAGCGCGAGCGTTACAGAGTCAGAGAAATGTTCGCCGACAGGGCTGTCTCTTGTTCCGCGTGTGATGCTGTGGCGATGCAGGTTCATTCTCTTGTTTATCCCCTGTCCCGTCTCACCTATGTAGTAGCAGCCCCCTGGGCATTTCATGCACATGATGAGGTACACGACATTGCTGGAGGAACAGGTGAACCTTCCTCTGATTTTGTATTCCCGATTCCTGTGTGGTATTTGTATTGTGTCCGCTGTGTGGAGCATTGCGCAGGCTTTGCATCTTGCATCCTGGCATGGTCTTGTCCCGCATTCAGTTGTACTGCTGAATACTT
Organism: Ascaphus truei; assembly: GCA_036426205.1. Taxonomy (NCBI): domain Eukaryota; kingdom Metazoa; phylum Chordata; class Amphibia; order Anura; family Ascaphidae; genus Ascaphus; species Ascaphus truei. The sequence goes on from CM071569.1 coordinate 282,699,958, forward strand.
TACTCCTCGCCATCATTTTCTTGAGATTAGGGGGTTGTCTGTATGATAATAAGGGTGTTTCAGGGAAGACCTGTGGCAGTCTTGTATCTTCCTGGAGGATGGGTTGTAGTTCCCTTGCGATCTTGCGTACGGCTTCCAGGTGTGTGTTAGGCTGCGAACCCGCTGCGGCCGGCGGGCCGCGCGGCCGCGAACAACCAGACCCTTGCCCGAATGGTCCCTGCCCCCGTTGCCTCCTTCCGGCAGGGCTGACTACGTACTGCGACGCGTCAGCCGGCCGATGCTGCAAGAATCTAGTGATTTTCGGCGCTGACGCGTCACGTGGTACGCGAGTCAGCCAATAGGGAGGAGGGGAGGGAAGGAGCTAGATGGGAGGCGCCTTGGGCGGGGAGCAGGGAAGGAGCTGCGGGTTAAAGTGTGTGTGTGTGTGTGTGTGTATATGTATGTGTGTGTATGTATGTATGTGTGTGTGTATGTGTATATGTGTATGTGTTTGTGTATATGTATGTGTGTGTGTGTGGGGGGGGGGTGGACGGCACCACGATCAGATCCCGCCCCCCTCCCTCCCACTCCCGCCCCGGCTCCCTGCAGACCGCATATCGCGGTCTGTGTCTGTCGGCGCCCCGCCTGTCTGCCGTGCGGGCGCGCTGACTGAGGGAGCGGGGCCTTAGCCTTATATGTGACGACCAAAGGTACTCTGTCGCTTGTCTCTTTCTGTCTGTATTCAAGGAGATCACTTCTTGGTATTCTGGTGGCTTTGTGGATTTGCTGGTCTACAATTCTGTGGTTATATCCACGGTTTATGAAATCCGATATCAGGGCTGTAATCCGCTGGCCTCTCGCTGCTGTGTCGGAGCACCAGAGAGCTCAGAGAGTGCAGCAGAGAGAGCTCAGAGAGTGCAGCAGAGAGAGCTCAGAGAGTGCAGCAGAGAGAGCGAGCTCAGAGAGTGCAGCAGAGAGAGCTCAGAGAGTGCAGCAGAGAGAGCTCAGAGAGTGTAACAGAGATTCCTGCAGTGCTCAGAAAGGAGGTTAACTGCTACTTTTTATTTGATATTTTTTAGAAAATCGCAGTTTTTAATAACATGAGAATACACCAATCAGAGATCTCTTTATTCACTTTATCATGTGAGGGAAACTTTTATCAGGGAGAAAGTAGCAAAATGATTACATATTACAGCACAATAAAATCATGGAGTACCCGTATGATTATGTGCATGGTGCTGGGTAAGAGGAGATTACTGGTACTATCACATATTCTCTGCTTACATTATTGTATGTGGTATGTACCCCAACATGCTCACACACCACACAACCACACACTTACACACACCACACACTCAACCCCCCACACACACACGCCCCACAAGCACTCACATTATACACACAATCACCCCCCCCCTCACACACCCCCCCCCCCCACCCCCCCCTCACACACACTCACCCCCCTCACACACACTCACCCTCCCCCCTCACACACACACAAACACACCACATACACTCAACCTCTGCCTCTGGTTTCAGATGCAGCAAAAGCAGCTCTGTAGCAGATTGTTGGCTAATTAGTTTAAAGTGGGGGGGTGGAAAGCCTAATTGAATTAACTTTCTTTTTTCTTCTCAACTCTAGCTGCCTGACAGTTGGGACCCTCTCATTCACCAGACATTTCCCATCTCCTTGATCTAATTAGCTTGTTTAGCAACCTGCCTCAGTCCAAAGGCAGAAATCCTGGACCAGCAGCTGGGGGGGAGAAGACCCATCTAAATATCCTCACACCTCCCTGACACATTGAACCTTTCCAGCAGGTCACTCTGCGGGGACCAGGAGATGGCATTCTCATATTCAATCCCAAACCCCTTAAATAATTGGGATCCCAATATGGGATCCGTCAGGGACAAAGGGACTTCGGTTGTTGTTGTTTTTTTTTAAAACACATCATCTGCCAATCTGGTTTTTTTTCTTCTTTTTTTTTTTTTTACCCATTTTTTTTCTTCAATTTTTTTTTTTTTTTGCAAACTGAGGCAATTTTTTTTTTATCACAGCAAAAGTGATACAAAAAAAATTGCCTCAGATTTGTGAGAGAGAAAATAAAAGTCCAGTTGAAAACATCGGGATTTTTTTAGATTTGATGTTTTAGATTTAATCGTGTGAATATTTGATAAATTGACGCCTGTTTTTTTTTTAATGCGTTGCTACCATTTTGTCGCTGGGTCACCCCCTCTTCTTACCCATAATGTGCCGCTTGCTGCATCAAACTCCAACATTTCCAGTTGACCATTAAGGTGTGCTTGTTTGGGGGGTGTGATTTATGTAAAATTAAGCATCGTTTTTCCATTTAAGTCTAATCCTATTTACTCCGCAAAATATAGGGCTCTTTTTTTTTTTAATGAATGAGGAATGTCAGGTCAGAGGTTGAGCGCATCCTTTTACTGCCACGGGTACCGTTAAGGAATAGGAGGTAATCATTTTCAAGACAAGGATATATGCTAGGACAAGAGACCATGCGCCAAAGTGTGAAGAACGTCAATACCGCAAAGTATGGGGTGACCAACTCCAGTCCTCAAGGAACACCAACAGGTCAGGTTTTCAGGATATCCCTGCTTCAGCACAGGTGGCTCGGACCTGTTTGTCGCCCATGAAGACTGGAGTTGGCCACTTCCGCCTTAAAGTGTAGTCATTGAACGGAGTAGCCTCCCAGCAGAGGAGGTAAATGTAAATGCTGTTGAGGAATGTCACAATCCTTATGGTAGGCACAAGGGAAATTCAATCTTGGAAATGAGGCAGAGGTAAAGATTTGGGTAGAAAGGGGTTGCAGTAGATATGAGCGATGGGCAGACCAAAAAAAACATGGTTCTCTCAAGTCATTATTTGTGTCTCACAGAAGGACAAATGAAATGAATTACTCACGAGATCCAGAACTAAAAGTTTCTGTAAGGCAGGTGGAGAATGACGTGCCACGGAGACTGGATCCAAAGATAGAACCAGAACCACTGAGACTGAGTCCAAAGACATAACCAGTACCATGGAAATTGAATTAAAAAAAGACAGAGCCAGAACGTGGACTTGATCTAAAGACAGAGCAAGAACAGCCACGTTTTGCAGCCCAAAGAGAAAAAGAACCGAGGATGTTCCATGTAAAAGACATACCAAGAAAAATGGATCCAAAGACGGAACAAGAAACTCTGAGACTGGATTCAAAAGCGGATCCAGAACCATGGAGACTGGATCTAAAGAGGAAACAAGAAGCAAGGGAGAAATAGGACCATAGAGATTGGATTCGAAAAAGACAGAACATAAGAAGCTGGATTTAAAGAGAGAATGAGGAGGAGATTCAAGTCAATGGCGGTGACTCCCCTGAGCTGCTGTTATCACGCAGCGCACCTTAGCGATTCAACCCCTAAAATCCGCAAAGATTGGGGGCGAAGGGACACGATTCAAACACAAAGATACAGAACCATCGACAATGAGGAAAACGAAATCCTAGGAGCAGGATCCAGAGAGGTAATAAGAACCTACGGGGGGAACCCATCATATCGGGTCTAACGCACGGATAACCCCAAGACAGCCCTAAAACCGTCCTACAAATATAGCATTCTGCACACAGATAGAGATATCGCACACATGGCCATCAGGTGAGCTTCAAAGACCCCAGGTGATTTCCAGGCGTGCATTTTAATACTGATTAGCACAGGGGGGTAATTATCCACGTCTCACTGGGGCAAAAAAAACGAAACTTTTTTAAATGTATTTTTTTAATAGTTTTTACAATAAGGCTCAGTATTTCTGGCCGATGTGGGGGGTTATGTATCCGTGCACCAAAAGAGAGGGACACAAAAATCCTTTAAGAAATCCAGACATTTGGGGTTTCTTTAATTGTTTGAACGGTTTTGCGGATGGAAGGTTTGGATAAATAACGGTGTGTGGAGGGGGGGGGGGAGGGGGCCTGAAATGAAAGCAGTGGTACTGTGCGCCAGTCCATGAATCACTCAATCGGGTCAACAAAACTCAAATCAAAACTCTGGATCTCTTTTAAAACAAGTTTATACAACACTTATTACACTTATTTTCTTTAAAAATAAAAATGTAAAGGCAGGAAGGGGCGGTGTAGGTTTGTGAATAAAATATTAGTGAGAATCATTGTTGATAATTTTTTTTTTATAAAAGCAGTGGTACTATGGAGACCTCAGTACTATTGCATATTACTTTAACCACTGCTCTCTGTATACAGATAAATACTGTAATACCACTCCCTCTCTCCCTTCCTCTCTCTCTTCCATTTTCTCTCTCGCTCTGTCTCTCTCTCACTCTCCCCCCTCTCTCTTCATTTTCTCTCTCCCTTGCTTTCCCTCACTCTCCTCCCTCGCTCTCCCCCTCTCTCTCTCACCTCTCTCTCGCCCCTCTCTCTCTCTCTCTCACAGCTCTCTCTCTCTTGCCCCTCTCGCTCCCTCTCCCCCGTCTCTCTGCCCCCTTTCCCTATTTGTTGTGTATTTGTTATACCCCCATGCTGTGCCTGGCATGATCTCCGCGTGTTTTGAATGCACACGTGACACAACAGCAGAAAAAAAACCAAAAAAAAACTCCATTTCACCTCTGTTCAAAGGACAGATCCCCCATTGAGATGAGCCATCCGCAGAAGCAAAGCGCCCACAAAGGCAAAGCCACTTTTTGCAGCAATTAGACTTTTAAATCCTCCTTAGTGAAAGTGTTTATCTTCTAAAATGGTTTAAATCCCGCATAATTCCCCCTCTCATGTCGGTGAATGGGACCGGCTTTAACTTGGACTTTAGCATTCACGGCTGCTCTGCGGGGGTTTTAACGAGACTTCTTTTAAATTCATGGGGGTCTGGGTAAATAAAGGTGGGGGACAAAGGTCCCTCCAGACTCGGGCGGGTGGGCAGCGAGGGCTGGGGATGAGCGGTCCTTTAAATCTTTACTGCTGGAATCTGTCCTGTTCTGGGACTATCGTGACCCAGTGAAACGCCTCGCCTAACGTGAGAGTTATCTCCTTAACCCAGGGGCGGGCAACTCCAGTCCTCCAGGTTTTCAGGATATCCCTGCTTCAGCACAGGTGGCTCAATCAGTGGCTCCGTTCCTGTGCTGAAGCAGGGATATCCTGAAAACCTGACCTGGTTGGTGGCCCTTGAGGACTGGAGTTGCCCACCCCCTGCCTTAACCCACGCCATATTTACCGCGGTAGTTCTGGCGTTACTTCGCGTTAGCCGTCGGTTCCATCTGTCGCAATAAGGCCGAGCAGGAGCAGAGCAATGAACTGCAGTCCTGCACTGGCAGCAAGAGGGTTAAACCCAAGCTCCGCCGGAGCGACTGCGAATATTAATAACATTATCTGACAGTGTACGTACACATTATTTTAGGGCTTACAGGGAGGTTGGAACCGGGTTCCTCGTACCGGTCGGAAGTCAAGGAGGAATTTCGCCTTCAAACGGCCGCTTCGGGTGATGAAGAATACAGCCCCTAAGTGACTGACCTACATCACGAGATAACACGTTCTTTATTTCACGGTGAAGAAACAGCAAGGGGATTGTTGGGATCAGCATCTCCTCAGCTGTGTCCCGCACCAAGTGCTGTCTGGGAGATGTTCCTGTAGTATAACAGAGTAAAGGCTGCACACCACAATATGACAAAGAGTGATACAGTTACCGGCGCTCCCGTCAATGTGCGATCGGCTGCGTCCAATCCACGGCGTACAAAAAGGAATGAAGATGGGGCACGCGGATTTCCAAAATAAAGAGATGTATTAAAGCATACAGATGTTCCTGTAGTACATATAACTGGGAGGCAGCGGGCGCGCAAAAGGTTTCTTGATTGGCACCGGAGGGTACTTAAGGGGACGCCGGGCGGCCATGTTTTTCAGCCCTGGAAATGGTCCCAACTGGGACCGAAACTCATTGGAAAGAATATGTCACCCAGGGGTTCTCAACTCCAGTCCTACAGAACCCCCAGCAGGTCCGGTTTTAAGGATATCCCAGTGGAATACGGAGC
>CM071569.1:282706028-282732548 GCA_036426205.1 Ascaphus truei
CCCTGTGCTGCAGGAGGGATACCTTAACAACCAGCCTGTTGGGGGTTGTAGTGACGGTGGAGTTCAGAACCCCTGATATAATAGAACCCCTTTTGAGCAGATACTTTTGATTCCGCGGCCTTCGGATTTTTGTTTAGATAAAGAGCAGAACACTCTTCTATGAGCCAAATCACACGGCTCCTGAAAGTCGATCGTCATAACGAGAACATCGGCTTCTGAGGAGGCAATCAAAGCGGCTGCTCCTGAAATAGTGTCATACGGAAATATCTTCTGAGGAGCAATCAAGACTGCGGCTCGAAGTAGTGTCATACGGAGAACATCTTCTGAGGAGGCAATCACGCGAGTCCTAAAGTAGTGTCATACGAAACATCTCGAGGATCAATCAACGTGGCTCCTGAAGTAGTCTAACGGAAACATCTTCTGAGGAGGCAATCACCTGGGCTCCTGATAGTAGTGTTCAACGGAGAACATCTTCTGAGGAGCAACTGACGCGGCTCCCTGAAGTAGTCATACGGAAACATCTTCTGAGGAGGATCAGGGACGCTCCTGAAAGTAGTGTCATACGGAGAACATCTTCTGAGGAGGCAATCAGACGCCTCCTGAAAGTAGTGTCATACGGAACCAATCTTCTGAGGAGGGCATCAGACGTGGCTCCTGAAAGTAGTCTACGGAGAACATCTTCTGAGGAGGCAACAGACGTGGCTCCTGAAAGTATGCTCATACGGAGAACATCTCTGAGGAGCAATCACATTGGCTCCTGAAAGTAGTCATACTGAGAACATCTTCTGAGGAGGCAATCAGACGGCTCTCGGAAGTGTGTCATACGGAGAACATCTTCTGAGGAGGACAATCAGAATGCGGCTCCTGAAAGTAGTGTCTACGGAGAACAACTTCTTCTGAGGAGGCAATCAAGTGGCGCTCGAATAGTGTCATACGGAGAACATCTTCTGAGGAGGCCACATCAGACCGGCTCCTGAAAGTAGTTCATACGGAGAACACTCTTCTGAGGAGGCAACAGAGTGGCTCCTGAAGTAGTGTCATACGGAGAACATCTTCTGAGGAGGCAATCAGACGCGGCTCCCTGAAGTAGTGTCATACAAGAACATCTTCTGAGGAGGCAATCAGCGCGGCTCCTGAAAGTAGTGTCATACGGAGAACATCTTCTGAGGAGGCAACACGAGCTGGCTCTGAAGTAGTGGTCATACGGAGAACATCTCGAGGAGTCAATATAGGTGGCCTCCTACTGCTGCACCACCTGACACACACATTACAATGGGAGGAGTTACTGCAGCACCATTGACACACACATTACAATGGGAGGAGTTACTGCTGCACCACCTGACACACACATAATGGGAAGAGTTACTGCTGCACCACCTGACACATACATTACAATGGGAGGAGTTACTGCTGCACCACCTGACACACACATTATAATGGGAGGAGTTACTGCTGCACCAACTGACACACACATTATAATGGGAGGAGTTACTGCTGCACCACCTGACACACACATTATAATGGGATGCAAACATACAAGATGCGGCTCCTGAAAGTAGTCATACGGAGAACATCTTCTGTGGAGGCAATCAGGCACGGCTCCTGAAAGTAGTGTCATACGGAGAACATCTTCTGAGGAGGCAATCAGACGCGGCTCCTGAAAGTAGTGTCATATGGAGAACATCTTCTGAGGAGGTGGGGAGCGGCTCCTGAAAGTAGTGTCACACGGAGAACATCTTCTGAGGAGGCAATCAGACGCGGCTCCTGAAAGTAGTGTCATATGGAGAACATCTTCTGAGGAGGCAATCAGACGTGGCTCCTGAAAGTAGTCATACGGAGAACATCTTCTGAGGAGGTGGGGAGCGGCTCCTGAAAGTAGTGTCACACGGAGAACATCTTCTGAGGAGGCAATCAGGCGCGGCTCCTGAAAGTAGTGTCATACGGAGAACATCTTCTGAGGAGGCAAACAGACGTGGCTCCTGAAAGTAGTCATACGGAGAACATCTTCTGAGGAGGCAATCAGATGTGGCTCCTGAAAGTAGTGTCATACGGAGAACATCTTCTGAGGAGGCAATCAGACGCGACTCCTGAAAGTAGTGTCATACGGAGAACATCTTCTGAGGAGGCAATCAGACGTGGCTCCTGAAAGTAGTCATACGGAGAACATCTTCTGAGGAGGCAATCAGCCGTGGCTCCTGAAAGTAGTGTAATACGGAGAACATTGAAAGTCTGCCATACATAAATAGATCACCCAACGTGGCACTGCCATTGGTACAATTTGTTGCTCCTCAAGGCGTTGCTGACTTCTCCGGCATCAAATGGGTTAACGAGAAATGGACAGTATCAGAACGGAGTCTTTGCCATTAAATTGACTTCAAGAAACATCCTTTGAACATCGAGTCGGCTCCCAACTTGGGCAGAGTCAATGGAAGAAGTTACTGCAGCACCACCTGTGACACACATTATAATGGGAGGAGTTACTGCAGCACCACCTGACACACACATTATAATGGGAGGAGTTACTGCAGCAACCCTGACAACACATAATGGAGGAGAGTACTGCAGCACCCACCTGACCACACATTATAATAGGGAGGAGTTACTGCAGCCACCACCTGACACACCATTATAATGGGAGGAGTTACTGCAGCTCCACCTGACACACACATTATAATGGAGGAGTTACTGCAGCTCCACCTGAAACACATTATAATGGGAGGAGTTACTGCCAGCTCCACCATGACACACACATATAATGGGAGGAGATACTGCAGCACCACCTGACACACACATTATAATGGGAGGAGTTACTGCAGCACCACCCGACACAACATACAATGGGAGGAGTTACTGCAGCACCACCTGAAACACACTTACAATGGGAGGGAGTTACTGCTGCACCACCACACCTGCACACATTAAATGGGAGAGGGGAGGAGTACTGCAGCTACCACCTGACACACATTATAATGGGAGGAGTTACTGCAGCTCCACCTGACAACACATTATAATGGGAGGAGATACTGCAGCACCACCTGACACACACATATAATGGGAGGAGTTACTGCAGCACCACACGACACACAATATAATGGGAGGAGTTACTGCAGCACCCACCCCTGACACACACATTACAATGGGAGGAGTGTACTGCAGCACCCCTGACACACCCATACAATGGGAGGAGTTACTGCTGCACCACCTGCACACAAGATCTACAATGGGAGGAGTTACGCTGCACAACTGACACACACATTACAATGGAGGAGTTTACTGCAGCACCATTGACACACACATTACAATGGGAGGAGTTACTGCTGCCACCACCTGACACACACATAATGGGAAGAGTTACTGTGCACCACCTGACAATACATTACATGGGAGGCGTTCATGCTGCACCACTGACACACCACATTATATGGGAGGAGTTTACTGCTGCACCATGACACAAACATTATAATGGGAGGATGTACTGCTGCACACTGACACCACACACATTAAATGGGATGCAAAACATACAAGATGCGGCTCCTGAAAGTAGTCTACGGAGAACATTTCTTGTGGAGGGCAATCAGGCACGGCTCCTGAAAAGTAGTGTCATACGGAGAACATCTTTGAGGAGGCAATCAGACGCGGCTCCTGAAAGTAGTGTCATATGGAGAAACATCTTCTGAGGAGGTGGGGAGCGGCTCTGAAAGTAGTGTCACACGGAGAACATCTGAGGAGGCAATCAGACGCGGCTCTGAAAAGTAGTATACGGAGAACATCTTCTGAGGAGGTGGGGAGCGGCTCCTGAAAGTAGTGTCATACGGAGAACATCTTCTGAGGAGGCAATCCGACGCGGCTTCTGAAAGTAGTGTCATATGGAGAACTCTTCTGAGGAGGTGGGGAGCGGCTCCTGAAAGTAGTGTCACACGGAGAACATTTCTGAGGAGGGCAGGCAATCAGACGTGGCTCCTGAAAGTAGTCATACGGAGAACATCTTCTGAGGAGTGTGGGGAGCGGGCTCCTGAAAGTAGTGTCACACGGAGACGAGAACATCTTCTGAGGAGGCAATCAGACGCGGCTCCTGAGAAGTAGTGTAATGGAGAACATCTTCTGAGGAGGCAATCAGACGATGGCTCCTGAAAGTAGTCATACGGAGAACATCTTCTGAGGAGGCAAACAGACGTGGGTCCTGAAAGTAGTCATACGGAGAACATTCTGAGGAGGACAATCAGATGTGGCTCTGAAAGTAGTGTCATACGGAGGAGAACATCTTCTGAGGAGGCAATACAGATGCGGCTCCTGAAAGTAGTGTCATACGGAGAACATCTTCTGAGGAGGCAATCAGGCGCGGCTCCTGAAAGTAGTGTCATACGGAGAACATCTTCTGAGGAGGCAATCAGAGAGCGGCTCCTGAAGTAGTGTCATACGGAGAAACATCTTGAGGAGGCAATCAGACGCGGCTCCTGAAAGTAGTGTCATACGGAGAACATCTTCTGAGGAGGCAATCAGACGGCGCCTGAAAAGTAGTCATACGGAGAACATCATAGTCTGAGGAGGAGGCAATCAGCGTGGCTCCTGAAAGTAGTGTTAATGCGGAGAACATTGAAAGTCTGCCATACTTAAATAGATCACCCAACTGGCACTGCATTGGTACAATTTGTTGCTCCTCAAGGCGTTTGCTGACTTCTCCGGCATCAAATGGGTTAACGAGAGATGGACAGTATCAGAACGGAGTCTTTGCCATTAAATTGACTTCAAGAAAGAAACATCCTTTGACATCGAGTCGGCTCCCAACTTGGGCAGAGTCAATGGAAGAAGTTACTGCAGCACCACCTGTGACACACATTATAATGGGAGGAGTTACTGCAGCTCCACCTGACACACACATTATAATGGGAGGAGATACTGCAGCACCACCTGACACACACATTATAATGGGAGGAGATACTGCAGCACCACCTGACACACACATTATAATGGGAGGAGTTACTGCTACAGCTCCAACCACCTGTGACACACATTATAATGGGAGGAGTTACTGCAGCACCACCTGACACACACATTATAATGGGAGGAGTTACTGCAGCACCACCTGACACACACATTACAATGGGAGGAGTTACTGCAGCACCACCTGACACACACATTACAATGGGAGGAGTTACTGCAGCACCACCTGACACACACATTACAATGGGAGGAGTTACTGCAGCTCCACCTGACACACATTATAATGGGAGGAGTTACTGCAGCTCCACCTGACACACACATTATAATGGGAGGAGATACTGCAGCACAGAGCAATGCGGATAAACAGTAGTATAGTATCCCACCAAATAATAGCCATGTAGTGCAGCGACTAGAGAGAATCAGGGCAGGGAGGCCCACAATGGGTGGTTGAAGACAGAAGGAGTGAAGTAGAAGAGAGACAGAGGGACATCCCCACCACACCCCACATTTTTTAAGGACATGTCAAATGTTTAACACACAATGCATACATACATGTAAAAACATACATATAAATATATGCATATGTAGCCCCGTCTTGGTTGACTTCTCAATGAGTTAATAGCTAGAAGGAGTTAATTGTGTGGGCTCACTCAGGTTCTACCCCTCCCATTGTCAGTGATGTCATCAGGGGGAGCAGGTGGGTATATATAGCCACGCCCATATACCAGAGTTCAGTTCTTCAGAGTTCTAACTGAGGTTCTCATGTAAGTATTGTATATAGGTTTAAGTATTACTAGACTGCAGCTAGCTAACTCTTGTCACCCTTTATTATTTTGGAGTTTAGTAACGTGCCCTGCTCTTAAGTAAGCACCTATAGAGTATCAGGGAGTTTATGTCTATAGGAGAGGTATGTAACATTGTTCACATAGGGTTGCCCATACTGTAACCTGAGCATATGTTGGACCCGCCAAACCAGAAGGTTCCAAGTGTATCACGGATTTCATGCAAGATACTGTACGTCCATCTCATCCTTCTAACGGCAGCCAGGATAAGTACCTCCTTGGGGTTGGACCGGAACCTGCTAGAGGATGGTTCTCTAAAGCTTCTATTTTTCCATGTGTTTGTATCATCATCATCATCATCATCATCATCATCATCATCATCATCATCATCATCATCATCATCATCATCATCATCATCATCCCCACCACCACCTATAGAATCTCTGGACTGTGTTCAATAAACACGCTTTTGTTAAATAAAAGTTCCTGGCACCCTTTTTCTATTCCTTGTTTCATCCGCGCCCAGCCAGCACCAACCGCGCACCATATATATGGCGAGAGACAGAGCATATACTTTATAGGACTACCAGATGTGACACCCTTAGAGCCGGGAAATGAGGGTTACACATATTTATATATGCACCTTCCCACACTCACTTTCTCTCCTTCACTCTTTAGGGTTAATTCTATAACGTCTGATGTGTCTGTTTTTGGACAGAAAATCCCATTGACTTCAATAGGACTTTTCAGTAAAAAACAGCCAGAATGGCCACCTCAGATTACATAATAAGGCCATTTATTTGGCGTCTATTGCAGGGCTGAAACGGCCGTGGCCAACTGTCCTTTGACTCCTGAATGGCCGCGGCTAATTGTCCCTTTCTGATGTATTCCTTCCTCCCACACAGGGCATCCCCTTTTTCATAAACACAAACAAGAATGGAAATAAAGTGATCTGTAATGAGTAGCAGCACACAGACTGCCTGGGAATGATACGTTTGGTTTCGTGCAGTCTTTCCGAAATACAGTAATCAGCGTGTGTAAGGTCTGTATACTGCAGATCTGATGCACAGTGTGATGATCATTTATCTGTATCACAGGAATACACGAGGAGGAATAAATATATAGGTGATGAAGATGGATGATAGATAATACATAATTGATAGTTAGAAACATACTGCACATGATAGATTTATTTATATAGCGCCCTTTTTCAGGGCACTGTACATTAGGTAGTAAAACAATGTTGGGGTTACATATGGAACATTTCATGTAATGGGCATAGAGTCATTGTTAAGAGATGTCTAAGTGGTGGGCATGGGTGGGAACATTATGGTCAGGCTATGAGTTAGGTGCATTGAGAGCTTGCTTGGTGGGTGGGCAGGGGTGGGGACATTATGGTCGGGCTATGGGGTAGGTAAATTGAGAGCTTGCTTGGTTAGTAGGCACGGGTTGGGGTCAGGTCTCTGGATTTAGTCTTGTTGGTGGAATGATGATGGGTCTGACAGTGGAGGCAGTTGGATTGGTGAGGTGGGTGACTTGACTTTGAAGGGTTTTGAAGAGACTTTAGGAAGATTCAGAAAGGCTTGAGGTTAGGGGAGATCATGGGCATTGGGGAGGGTTGGGTGAGGGAGGGGATGGGATAGGAGGTTAATGGAGGTTCATGGAATGTGAAGGAGAAGAGCTGAGTTTTGAGTTGGCTTCTGAAGATAGTTAGGGAGGGGGCAGATTGGATGTGGTGGGGAAACTTGTTCCAGTGGAAGGGGGCAGGTAAGGCAAATTATCGGAATTGAGAGGAGGCATAGAGGGCAGGGGGGGTGAGGGTTGTGGCAGTCAGGAAGCAAAGAGGATGGAAAGGGGTGTAGTGAGAGATGACTGCTGCAAGGTAGGGCGGGGCAAGACCATGGAGAGATTTGTAGACAAGGGTGAAGAATTTGAAGAGGGAATGGTGTTGGATGGGTAGCCAGTAGAGTTGGGAGAGGAGAGGGGTAGTGTGGGCAGAGCGGGGAAGATTGAGAAGTGTACGAGCTGCAACATTTTAGATTTGTTGGAGGAGTATGGAGGAGTAGAGGGGGATACCGAGGAGAAGGGAGTTACAGTAGTTGAGACTGGTGAAGAAGAGGGAGTGGATGAAAAGGAAATAAGTGGACAAATTTCTCTTTTGTTGTATAGGTGGTAATGATGGAGGTGATGTGTTTGGTGAAGAGGAGGGAAGGGTCAAAGATGACTCAGAGGTTGCGAGCAGAAGGGGAAGGGGAGATAGTGGGGGAAGGTGATGGAGGGGTTGGGGAGGATGGGAGGGAGGAGGAAGCAGGAAAGTAGAGGACTTCAGTCTTAGCTTGGTTTAATTTGTAGGAAGTGGGAGGACATCCAGGTGGAAATGGTAGAAATGTAGGCAGAGATACGGGTGGAAAGTTCAAGTGAGAATAGTGAGAAGGAGAAGTAGATTTGGATGTCATCTGCGAAAAAATGGACGTTGAATCAATGGGAGGAGATGAAGTCAAAGAGGTGGCAGTGTAGAGGGAAAAGAGGACTAGGAGCAGTGGGAGAGGTAGGATGAGAGAGCGATGAGAGGGCAGTGTCAGTGATGCCAAGGTTGGTGAGAGTGGAAATGAGAGTGAGGTGATTGACGGTGTCAAAGGCTGAAGAGCGATTGAGGAGGGTGAAGATGGAGAGTTTGGAGTGATTAGCTTGGGAGAGAAAGTTGTGGATGGGGAGGAGGCCAGTTTCAGTAGAGTGTGAGGGATGGAAGCCAGAATGGACAATGGGAAGGAGGGAATGGGTGTGGATGAAGGTGGAGAGTTGGTTGTGAACAATGTGCTCAAGGTGTTTGGAGAACTATGGAAGGAGTAAGATGGGGCGAAAGTTGGACAGGAAGGCAGGATTGAGAGATGATTTTTGGAGGAGAGGGATGACCACAGGAGTTTTGAAGGCGCCTGGGTATTGTCCGCTGGATAGGAAAAGGTTGAAGGAGAAGAGACAGGGGAGGAGGAGTTGGAGGAGAGGAGGGAGGAGAGAGTGTGGAATGGGGTTAGAAGGGGATGTGGTGGGATGGGATTGTTTGATGATTGAGAGGAGATCATCATCAGAGGTTGGGCAGAAAGAGGGTAGGGGTGGTGGATGGAGGGGGACAGGGGGGCTGCAGTGGTGTAGGAAGCACGGATGTTGTTTATTTTTTGTGAGATGTATGAGGCAAGGTCCGTGGCCGAGAGGGGGGAGGGGAGCTTAGGTGAGATAGACTGGAGGGCCTCAGTTCTGCATTGGTTTTACAACTGGAAGACGTTGATGAATGAACCTTTTGTATTTTCCATACAGTTGTGCAACAGTTTTTGAGTGGGGAGACTCGGGGTCTATGTATTAATCCTCACAAAATTGTCCCATGTCAAACTCAATTCCAGCTTAGTTTGTGTGCGTTTATGTACTTACCTTACATTTCTCCAGCTGTGTCAGCTGCGTCCAAAAATATTTTTTACATTTGTTTTGGCGCACAGAACTGGGCTGTACTTGGTGTACAGATATTAACGGGGTGTACTAAAAAAAAAAAAATTTCTGCGCTCCACAAAATCAATTGAAAGTGCGTCAAAATTGTCCGCCAAGTTCAACTCAGCGTAAATACTAAAAAGACTCTTAGGGGCCTATGCAGAGAGCAGCGAATTTTCGAAATTCGCCATTTTTTGGAGATAATCGCGCAGAAAACAGCAGAAAATGGAGATTTCCGAAAAACGCGCCAATTTTTCTTTTCTATTTGTAAAACTCGCCTCGCGGCTGGCGAGAACCGCAATCTCGCCAGTTTAAAAAATATCCGTATGCAGAGAGGCGCGAACGGCATCTAGCGGCTGTTCGCGCCAATAAAATGGCGCGATTGTCTCCGTTTTGCCTCGCCAAAAAAAACTGCCGCTCGCGGCCATTGCAAAGGGGAAAAAAAAGGCGCGAATTTGTTTTAACACATTTCTGAAGCGCGCATCTCGCCAATTTAAACTCGCCACACGCATCCATGTTAAACATAGCAGAATTCGCACTTTTCTGCATATGGAGATTAAAACTCTCCAAAAAAGCTACTTTTTAATAAATTCGCCAATTTTAAAATTCGCTGCTCTCTGCATAGGCCCCATAATGTGTTAGCGCAGAATTCATTTGCCATGTATCAATAAAATAATGTAGTTGACGCAGCAGGGAAATGTAATATTTGCGCAGCATACGATCAATAATATTTCACTAATAATTTATATTTACTAATACTAGTTCTAAATTCTATCAATAAGGTATTCAACATGAGGGATGCGTCAAAAATCATTTGTGTCTTAACGACCTTGATACATACGATGCAGGTTTCATGAAGGTCGATACTTTCCGGCACTGGGCTAGAAAACATGTGTTACTATGTAGGACACACGGGGGTTCTATTTATCACTCTCACCGCTGAAAACTGGGGGGAAAGCCCCCCCCCCCAAAATTTACCAAGTACAATAGTCCTCATTGAAGCCGCAGAACATTTTTTAGATCAGAATCTGTGCCGGCAGCTTCTTAGTTGCACGGAAACAAGAAAACGCGGGAAGTGGGGTGTTTTATGCCGATTTGGTGGCCCTTCCCATGACGCAACCATGTACATTAAATATGGGACCCTTTTTGGGCATTTGAGTGCTTTTAACCGCCAGCTATTAAGGACAGCGCAAACGTCTCCACTTTCTCCATTCGCAATCAGGATAGTAATTGAAGTGTCTCGAAAACATGAAAAGTACTTTAACAACAGAACCGATACATGGGCTTCTTCTGTTAATATATGACCACCATAATAAATAGCCCTCCCCCACGCCACCTGTAACTGACCCCATCAGAGTACTTCCTCTAGTACTAAAGGGGTTAGGGATCAACACAACCAATACAAATCAGAGAAGCCAGTGTCATGTATTTGAAGGGAAAGGTGGACACCATCCAGCTGGGTGTAGGAAAAGGTAGAGAGAACATTGAGCCCCACGACTGTAGGCGTTCCTTAGGCTAAAGCCCCGCTCCCTCCGTCAGCGCTCCTGCACTGCAGACAGGCGGGGCGCTGACATACACAGACAGCGATATGCGGTCTGTAGGGAGCGGGAGCCGGAGCGGGAGGTGGGCGGGAGTGGGAGGCTTGAGCGGGAGGGGGGCGTGGCTTGAGCGGAGGGACCCGCTACTCCCCCCCCTCCCTCCACGGGCTCGGGCTGCTGATGGTTTTTAATTAAAAGCAACACACACACACGCAGGCACTCATACACACACACGCACACACACACACACAGACACGCACTCACGCTGCTTTCCCTCCACACTCCTCCCCGCTCCCGAAGCCTCTCCTCCTCCCGAAGCCTCCCCTCCTCATTGGCTCACAGCCACACCACGTGACGCGTCGCCGCTTGGGATCACAATTCTCTTGTATCCCGTAGCGGCTGACGCGTCACAGCGTGTAGTGAGCTGTGCAGCCAGGGGGGACTGGGACCGGCTCGGGAGGATTCCCCTGCTGGTGGGGAACGCTCGTGCAGCCGCTCGCGCCGCCGGGCGCAGCGGGTCCCAGGCCTTACCATGGTTCTCAGAGCTCAGCTGCTGCCTCACCTGCTTTAACTCCCTCCGTGCTGTGGGAGGGACACGGAAGAAGATTAAAGCCACGATGACTTATCTCCTGGCTGGGTGAAGGAGTTACCAGCAGAAGGTGTAGGATCTTGGGCCAGCCACTTTATCTCCTACGTGCCTCGGGTATCGAGATATGACGGGATAACTAGATTGCGACCTTTTGGGGTCAGGGAGAAACGTACGCATGTATAGGCTGACTGCAGTCCATATGTGTTTAAACTGTCACTATATATCGCACCACGTACAACTAGCAAACAAATAATATTGAGGAAATGATATTAAAGTGAGTGTTAAGGCATTTAATGTGTTAATTGGTTAATTAGACTGCAAGTTCCTTTGATCAGGGCACTTTTGTCCTGTTTATTTTACCATATAAATAGATGGATCACTGGAAATACTCTCTCTCTCTAATAGCTGTAAGTATACCGCTAACAATGACATCATATTTTATCATGTATTAATATCAATATTAATAAACACACAATCCCCGCAAGCTCTGACCCCAGAACCCACATTGTGGATTGTGTGTTTATTCATTTTAATTTTCAACAGGTATCAGTTGTTTGGATGTTGATGGCCCCTCCTTCCAGGGTTTAAGCTCATCCCCTCCCCACTTTTTAAATAGCAGGTTTTTCCATGTTCCTGTGCAGGACGGGTCCCCTGAGACCTTTCTCCCTCCAGCAGAGGTAAATGAGAATGCTCACAGGTAGTGTTAGACCTGCACATACTGGTCATGCCGTGACGTGGCTGCATACTGGTCATGCCGTGACGTGGCTGCATACTGGTCATGCCGTGACGTGGCTGCATACTGGTCATGCCGTGACGTGGCTGCAGGCTTATAACGCGTTGGCCAAAGGGTTTAACTAAATGACCCTTATTCATGAGAATACTAACAATGTAGTATTTAACTATGTATTTTGTTACATTGGATGTAGCATTGGGTATTTTTTATCAATATTAATATGATTAATAATAAGAATCATCATACTTTGTGTTATTGCTGTTATCATTAGAATATTTCATATTTGGTATAATTTGCTCTGGGGAGCAGGGCCCTGATCACCTTCTGCATCTGTTTGTCCTTATTTCTATGTCATTCTGTTTATGTAATACACACAGCTCTGTACCCCCGCTGTACCACACTGCGGAATATGTTGGCGCTTTGCAAATACCCCATAATAATAATCATAATATAAATATTATTTAAGTGAGGAGTAACGGCATTCAGAATAGCAGTGCTCTGCCAAAAGAAACTTTAGGGCTAGGGTCCAAAATAATAATTGAAAAATGTATTTATTAATTATCCATGCAGAAGGAGGATGCACAAGAACCTCCGACGCGTTTCACGTCCAGCCTGCTGCTTGATCAATCCAATATTATTTAAACCCTTGGCTGTCACATTCATTGCTCTGGCATCAAAGAGGTTAATATTACTGAAAATAAGGGTTAAATAGTGAATATGGAATAGCTACATTCACAGAATATCATACATTGCCTGAGGTCTCGCACAGCTCTGAATAACCCATCCCCATATCTTTTTATTATCATCTGGCAGCATTTATTATTATCATCATAATACAATCTGATTTCCATCTCCTTCCTCTCAGGGATCAATGAGAAATGTTTTCTTCCATGCAGGGGAGGAGAAGGACCTTTTTTCAAAGGCCTTCCAAGAGAAATAGCTTCCTGTTAAGGGTTTCAACCATTTCAGAACTATTTAGGTGGGCAACCCTGTCGCCAATCGCCACAAGTGGCGAGTTGGCCATGAAAGTGTCGGTGAATTTGAGTTTGCAGCTCCCACAGTAAAATAAACTTTTTCCTGATGGCGTGTGCTCGTTTCCGCTTTCTGAATGAGTCAACGAAGTGAACCAGCCTATTTTGATCTGGTTTAATACTGATTGGCCGGCGAAGTCGGCCAATTCAGTTAAACAGCAATTCTACTTGTTGCCAAGTAGAACAAAGAAAAACCAGTCAAACAAATATATAAGGGAATCAACAAGTGCACTGTAAAAAATGCACTTAAAAAAGAAGGGTTAACTCAGAATAACCCATGATGGGGGATACCGAGCAGAGCACCCCGCCTAACGCCCACTGGGAGGCAAACTCCGAAACCGTCCCAGCGGACTCGGCGTACGTGAACTCTGCCCGAATACGGGAGTGCACCAGCGCCCGGAACACTGCCACGTTGTTCGTTGGGACCCCCCTCTCCAAACACTGCTTCCTGGTCTAGTAAATGGCTACCTTAGCCACTGCCAGGAGCAGGTTGACTAGGAGATCCCTAGGCTTATTGTCTCGGGACACTGGGCACCCAAAAATAAAAAGATGAGGGGAAAAACCCAGCCAGAACTGCAGAAGAAGGCTCCTCAAGGTGGATAAGAGGGGCTGCAGTCTGGCGCAGCTCAGATAAATGTGGAATACGGACTCCCGCTCGCCACAGAAGGGACAGGCGGCGGGGGAGTCCGTGAAGTGTGCCAAATACTCTCCTGTGCTCAGTGCACCGTGGAGGACCCTCCAACTCAAATCCCCGGCGGGACGGGGAACCAAAGCTGAATAGAGCTCTCTCCACCGGGGTCTCTCGCCCTCGTTCCCAAAAAATACCCGCCTCCAGATGGTATCTGGGCGGGTGACAAGGGCGAGGTAGTGCACTATATGGAGCACCAGAGAATACAGGATTTTCCTTGGCATGCCGCGAAAACATGCCGGGGACATATCCCCCAACCTGCTGAGGTTGGGGGAGAGAAGAGCCCGAGGGGGTTGCCTTGGTTTGGGTTCCACACAAAGATCCGGAGAGCTAGGATTGAAAGGTTGACAAGGCTCTCCGGTCTGCAATACCCCCTCGATGAAGGTGCGTGAGTCGGGGTGGATGGCATCTTTAATCTCCTGGATCAAACGACGAGGGACGCGGGCAGTAAGCAGACCCATACGGGGCGCGAGCTCCTCTGCTCCTACCCAGTCCCGCCGCTCATAGTCCAGGAGATCCCCGACTCTGGTCACCTGCGCCAGGATTAGCCGGCGGCAAATGGAGGGTGAATCCAACATCCGAGCCCCCACTGCCGGATTATACAGCAGGGGCTCAGCGAGGAAATCAACCCCCACCGCCTGTTCCTTCCTGGTCGCGGAGACCAGTTTCCAGGCCTTCAGTAAGTCCCGGTAGTATGCCGGCAGCACCGAGAGGTTTCTACCTAAATCCTCGGGCCTGATGAAAAAAAGTTGCCGGTCATACCTCATATTGCGCAGCTGGCGAAAGAAAAAGGTCGCCAGCTGGCACCACTGCGGAGACGGATCTGCGAATAGGTATCTCTGCAGGTACTGGAGGCGGAAAGTGTGTAACTGGGAGCGGACACACAACACTCCCTGTCCACCCTCCTCCAAAGGGAGACACGCAACTCCCGCAGAGACCCAATGCTTCCCCATCCAGAGAAAATCCATCAATCTCCTCTGGATCTTGTTGATAAATTCGGGGGGCGGACCCATGGCTATCAGCCGGTGCCAAAGCTGACTGGCCACCAGCTGATTAATCACCAGGGTCCTTCCCCTAAGGGAAAGCATTCTCGACAGATACACCCATGACCCCAGACGAGCAATGACCCGTTCTTCAAGATCACTGAAGTTTTCTGGGGCCGGGTCCTCCGCAGCAGACAGGTAGACTCCCAGATACTTGAGAGTATCACTCTCCCACGAGACATTCCGAAACGTGGGGGGCAAAGAGTCCACCTGTAAGGGACCCACCAATATGCCGGAGCACTTGGACCAGTTGATCCGAGCAGAAGAGGCCGCGGTGTAGACCTCTTGGCACGCTTGTGCCCGCTCCAGATCATCTAGGTCCTGGGCCACGAGGAGCACGTCATCGGCATAAGCCGACAGGACTACTCGCATGTCGGGCTCCCGCAGCACCAGCCCGGTGAGCCTCCTCCTCAGTAGGCAGAGGAAGGGCTCAATGGCCAGCGCGTACAGTTGCCCAGACAGGGGGCACCCTTGACGTACTCCCCGACCAAACACAAAAGGTGCCGTCAGGGACCAGTTGATCTTCACCAGACACTCTGCAGAGGCGTACAGCATCTGGAGAAAGCCCACAAATTGTGGGCCGAAGCCAAACGCCCGCAGGGTCTGCATAAGGTAACGGTGATCCACTCTGTCAAACGCCTTCTCCTGATCTAGGGACAGGAAGGCGAGTGATAGACCAATCCTCTGCGCGTAGTGCATCAGGTCCCGGACCAGAAAAATGTTGTCATGAATGCTCCGGCCCGGGACAGTATAGGACTGGTCGGGGTGAATCACCTCTGCCAGCACGGACTTGAGCCTCAGCGAAAGCGCTTTGGCTACGATCTTATAGTCCGTGCTGAGCAGTGAGACCGGTCACCAATTAGATATCTGACGGAGATCCCCCTTCTTCGGCAGCAAAGACAGTATTGCCCGCCGACACGAAAGTGGCATCTCACCGATCTCAAGGGCTTCAGCTAGGACCTCGGTGAAATCAGGTCCCAGCATCTCCCAGAAAAACCGGAAGAACTCTACAGTCAGCCCGTCCAGCCCCGGCGCTTTTCCGCTGGACATGAGATTAAGAGCTTCAGAGAGCTCGGCCAGAGTCAAAGGTAACTCAAGCCGCTCTCTTCCACCCTCGCCGACCGTGGGAAGCCCCTCCCATAAGACCCTGCATGCATCCGGCTGGATGGACTCCGGAGAGAAAAAATCAAGTAAAACAGCCAGTTAAACAACCAGGGGTGTGGGAAGGAGAGAGGGGTTGAGAGAGGGGTTGAAAGCTGCAGTTTCCAGCCAGCCAAAGTGCAGCTTTTGCTGGGTTGAAAAAACCACTGCAGTCCCTGGGTGAAACACCAAAAACGGTTTTTAAACCCCAAAAACAACAACCTTTAAACCTCTACAAAACACACAGTCCCCCACAGTTTCACTCCAAAATATAACAAATGAAAAGAAGAATACAACCTGAATCCACAATGCCTAGGAGCTCTGTACACACACTTCTGAGTGGAAGCTGCAGCAGGTAATAGTGCTGAGGTGAGGGAAGCAGACGAAAAGTGTGTTGTTTTTAAATGTTCGATTGAGCAACCTAATTTCTCAATTTTTACATGGTGTGGTGATTTTCACTTCTCATTCGCCACACCTGTGGCTACATTGAAAAATAGGTTGCCCACCTCTGCACTAGACCATAAGACGTAAGTAAAAACCCAATACATACACAGTACATAATCCAGCTATCTATTCAAATAACGATCCCACGTGTGAGCTCATTCACATGTCTCAGGCAGGTCTGCAAACCTGCGCTTCCCCATTATCTCTTATACAGTGCTTACACTTCAGCCAGGGATTCTGGGTAATGACATGCAAATGAGCACAGTGTCACCTTTTGCTTCTTGTCCATTCCAATCTATAAACATGAGGGGGCAGTATATTTGAGGGGGCAGCATATTTGAGGGTGCATACTTGGGATCCCTTGAGGGTTGCATCCTGCTATCTGCATGCACAGTCTGACTTAGCTGACTATTAGTAAACTGGCTGATTAGCTGCTGAACTAAACGTTACATTCACTGGATGCTTGTCACTGAAATAAATATGTGACTACCAGATTGTGTTAAATGTGTAACATGTGACACACAGTGACAGCCCAGGAAACAATGTGTGTTATTTCAAGTGACAACAACACAAACAAATACAGTGAATGTTATCAATGGTTTGATTTAAAGAACAAAGGTGCAGAGCTGAAGGAGTTAAATAATCCATATATCATATTACACCTACCTCACACTGTACACTGTGTCTAGACTTCCCTTCTGCATAGGTCTGAACCATTCCTCATTGCTGCAATGCCACATGGATTAGGGAGACAAAGTGATGTGTTCTGTATTACAACTGCTGCTAACATGTAACTGTGCGGAATACAAATGTATTAGCAATAAAGATGGACGTTGGATTGGAAGTATAGATTTACCCCTACACATGTCCCATATATTAACTATGAAAGAAATGCTCAGCACAGAATAAAGATTCACAGAAGCATGTTATATGGTCTTTCAGATCCTTTCTCCCTTTGATATCATATTTTTACAAAAGCACATATCTGATCCTGAAAGTTATATTATTATTATTATTATTATTATTATTATTATTACTATTATTACACAATGCTAAGCAAATACAGCTCTCCTTTATATCAGGAGTATTCTGCATTATCCAGCTTCACCTGTTCCTCCTCCTGTGTCTGGTTTGCGATGGCTGTGTATCTGTATCCTGGGCATGTGGAATCTGAGCTGTCAATCTCTGTCACTTCCTTTCCTCCCAGCATCTGGAAGCAGGTCCTTAGGAAAGAGCCCCAGGTCTGGGGAGGAGGGGGTTATTAAATTAGGAGGGAGGGGTGAGAGGCTGCTTGCAAAAAGACAGAATGAATGAAGGATTTACTTTCAAGAGGAGTTAATGGAGCTATTAACCCGTTAATAACTTCAGCAACAAAACAACCCCCAACAAGCTTCGCATAAAATCATATGAAATTAGGAATCAAAAATTAATTTGTAGGAACATTGTTAGGTGTCATTTGATTTGTATATTTGTAAGGACATACCGAAATTCCAGGGCAACACAGAATGTATAATAGGCAGTTACAAACCTAGATTATGTGGGATATTACAATGACGAAGGGGTTGGTTTTTATATACATGCATTGACATTATTTTACAAATTGAGATACATAATTTGGAAAAGTATATTTAACTTTAAAAACAAAAATACGGAAACTGCCATGTATTAGTATTTGTTCAACTGAATTTAAACCCTGCACTGGCTGTAAAATCTCATTTTTATAGTGAATATGTGAATGTATTTCTTACTGAATTTGAGATAAAATGAAATTACTAATTGATGGTATCTAATTATATACCTGCCTTATTATTTATAAGATTTAAACAATTCGTTTTATATATGTGATATTATTTACCTGTTTTACTATAATTAAAAAACAATATTGGTATCTTGTAATTTTTTTCCCCCATTTGATTTGCAAACGAATTTTGATTAATTTTGCCACCAATAAATTGCAAACGAATTTCTGGGATAACGCCTGAGCCTGCGGCTGGGGAAACAGCTCTAGTTTCGCAAAAATAAACAGGGTGATGTCTTGTTCTCTTATCCATTTACCAAGTAACAAATAAGGACAAGCAGATATTCGGATATATTTTATGTAGAGGGTTTTTAATACATGATCTGTTATCTGTCACTTGGAAAAATATATTTTTAAAGTTAGTTTGATCTCTGTATATTGTTTAGTGATGTTACCCCTCACCCCATGTTTTTCTTTTCGGTACCCCGAAAATATATATTCGGGTTACCGAAAATAAAAACATGGGGTGAAGGGTAACATCACTAATATATATATATATATATAAATATATCTATAAATATATATTTATATATGACACAGAAAACAAACAGATAAAGTGGTAATGTAAAAACAGGAATAAGAATAAACTGACCATTAAGCTGTATGAAACTATACACGAATACTCTATATACTGGTTTACAGGCGGATTTATAATGCAATACTACTAATATATCTACTGAATACACCGTTTTTCACCAAGGAGAACATCACTGAGATATCCCCCTCCTGACACCCAGGTTACTCTGGTTTTAAAAGGCTGCAGTAATAAATACTATTTAATACAGAATAAAAATCAATGGGTTTATCACAGAGAAAAGAAATGACGCTGGAAGGTAGAAGAGGGGTTTATTCCCTTGATAAATCCTGTGCTGTTTTTCCCTAGATCAGGGGGGGGGGGGGGCTCAACTCCGGTCCTCAAGCTCCCCCCAACAGGTCAGGTTTTCAGGATATCCCAGCTTCAGCACAGGTGGCTCCATCGGACGCTCAATCAGAGACTAACCATCTGATTGAGCCACCTGTGCTGAAGCAGGGACTGATTGAGCCACCTGTGCTGAGGCAGGGACTGATTGAGCCACCTGTGCTGAGGCAGGGACTGATTGAGCCACCTGTGCTGAAGCAGGGATATCCTGAAAACCTGACCTGTTGGGTGGGCTTGCAGGCTGGAGTCGAGCCCCCCTGTTCTAGATGGTGACATGTTATATGTTTAATTTCTTTTTTTAGTATCTATGAGTACTAACAGAGAGCCAAAAAAATGCTTCATCTTTCGTTAACCCTATCAGTGCCAGAGGAGCAAGACGTTACTCGGCTCTACAATATGTTGCTCGCCTCTGTGGCACTGATGGGGTTAATAATTGTAACAAGGAACCCATGGCAGATCCCAGAGGTATAATTCCCTGGGTGGGTTAATTAACCAAACTGTTAATTGCCTGGTCATGATTACTAATCAAAGCCGCGTAATCAGCTAACATCGCATTAAAAGTACATGACCTTTTTATGCCTAACGGCTCAATTATATTTCTAACCATATATACGATTTATAAAACAATAATAACCCCCCCAAGTCCAAAAACGCTGGAAAAATATATATTTTAAAGGTTATACTATTTTAAACAGAATGTTTATATAGTTTATTTATTCAGTTCATTATAGGAAATGGACAAACAAATCATGTATTTTTACCCTTAAAAGTCCCAATATTTTACGTTGTAGTTTTGTCCTTAAATAAATAACGTTTTGCAAATCATAACAAATATTTTATAAATAAATATTTCTTCAAATACTCCAACGTGTGAATATCTTCCTGTCTCCTCTCCAGCTACAAGGGAGCAAAAACTCAAACAAAAAGGGGCAACATTTAACATGTTTATTTCATGAGTGGGGTGTCTCCTTAGCTGGAGTATTTATATATTGAAAGAATCCTGTTACATATCTATGTGTTTTATTTATTTGAGGTTGATTAATTGTGGAACCTGGAATAAAAAAAATATGTAATAAAAGCTTGAAAATGTGACTATGGAAATCATGTCAAGAATTCACAACAAACAGACACAGAATTCGAATAGAATCAGATAAATCAGCCCCAAATAAATATAAATATATATATATATATATATATATATATATATATATATATATATATATATTTTCTATAAATCTCTTTTTTTCCCCCCCCCCCCCCCCAGGGAGGGCTGAAATCAGGTAAAAAGATCCCCAAAATGAAATAGATTAATTGTAATAAATTCAATTGCGATTCTTAGTTAAAGGTTTCATATTCCCTCTTCATTTACTGGAGTTGGTAATAAAGTCTTTGCCTGAAAAGCTTTCATTTCACCAGGAAAAAAAAAAAACTACACAACAAACTGCACTTATTAAATTGCTTATTTTAATGGGGGAGAAAAAAAAACTGGTGTGAAAATTGAATAAAGAGAAAAGCTGTAAGATCCATGACTCAGAAAATGTGCATTTCAGCAAAATTCAATTATTCTGCAGCCTTTTTCCTCTATTCCTTTGTGGGGGGTTTTTTCTGGGTTTATCTGGAGAATCAGGCTTTTTTTTTTTAAATCTGCTTTATTTTTATTTTCAACGTAGCCAATGTAAAAAAAAATAAATGTGATTCTGCATTGTGGGGTTTTCTTTAAAAATAATAAAAATAGACATTACTAAAGTGGGGTACTGAATAGAACATAGAATGGGGGGGGGGAAGACCCTGGGATACACACAAATGGTTAACACTAGCAGTGTCAAATGTATCCCGTGACTGAAAGGGTTAAATGTTGAATTAATGATGCATTAGTAGGAGGGGACCGAGTACTTTCTGCTGCCCCCAATAGACTTTGGCTGTATTGTCATGCAAAGAAATCACCGCCTAGCTATTGTCTGCCATCACTGGCAAGTATATTATAACCATCTCACTCAAGCCGGGGAGAGCATTTCCTAGGGGTTACAGGCAGGAGGAGAGACGAGGGGAGGAAGGCAGAGGGTGTGAGACTACAGAACAGGCTCACAGACAACACCCCTCCTCAGAACAACTTCCAAGCTGAAGAGGACACTAGTGAGTGTGTGGGCAGGTTCTGCTCGTGAGGAAACCAGCAGTGAGAAGACCTTAACATGTCCAGTTAGAGGTCACAAGTCCCAGAACTTGCCACCTGGAACTCAACCAGAGGCTCCAAGTTTTGTGTAGCCCCTTTTTTCTTGCTATATATTACTGGTCTCCGCCAGGACCCCGCTTTCCCTCCACTCCAACCTATCTACCAGGAGTTCCTCTATGTACAAGATGGATTATTCGTACCTCAATTCGTATGACTCTTGTATGGCAGCTATGGAAGCCTCTGCCTATGCCGACTTCAGTTCGTGCAGCCAGGCAAATACCTTCCAGTACAATCCCATCAGGAGCAGTTTTGGAGCCAGCCCTGGGTGTCCACCCCTGACCACAGCCAACTGCAGCCTGGGGGCCTTGAGAGACCACCAGCCTTCTCCATACTCAACAGGTAACCAAGGCATGACCAGATATAGACACCTAACCACTCCAGAGTACATACTGCAGACTTCCAGCCCTATAGGTCAGTCTCCCTGGAAGATATATAGTCCATGTGTTGTGTACAGTATGTTTATGAATTTGCCATATAGTAACAATGGAGGGAGAGGGAGGAGGGTATATGATACTTTTTATTGGACCAACAAGTAGTTGAAATGTTACAAGCTTTCCAACCTCTCAGGGTCCTTCATGTGGTCTGGCAGAAATACAGAAACAAAATATAAGAAGGATACCTGGTTATCTGAACTTGTCATGCAAACCCCATACATCTCAACTTAAAAGGAGATTACACCTGCTGGGAGGGAGTAGATACAGTGTTTCATTCCTACTGATGTTCTCCATCTTTCCACTAAAATTGACAGGTCAAACTCTTATTTTGTGTGTGTGTAATTATACATGAAAAGCACACAATTATTCTAAACCAACTGAAAAAAATCATAGCTCCAGCCCCAATGTTTTTGCTGTGATGAGATTATAGATATTTATGTTTTTAATACTTCTGTGCTCGAACGTAAAGTAACATCTGACACATCATGTTAAGAGGATGGAGGTAAAAGTTGAGTTTGCAGGCAGTAATAACTGAATTATGTGTCTAATAAAATGAGGATGTTTTAAATCATTTTGAGAAGTTTGATCCCCACTGTTAAATGATGGAATTAAGATGGCATTGCTTCAATTAGCCTCTTCAATACTTATTTAAAAGGAGAAATAATATAGGTTTTGTGGCTCCTTGTGATGGGAAAATGATATTTTCTGTGAGCTTGAGTGAAGGAATAAACCCCCAGTGAGCCTGCCAGGCACAGATACTGACAGGGCTGTGCCTGCAGTGCTGATACCCGGAGAGTCTTGTTCCTCAAGGGGAGGTAAATAAAATGCATATTCCGTATAAAAAAATAAATATTTTATTGCACAAAAAGTACATGCTAAAATGAAAGAAGTATAGCAATAAATAACCTGGTAAACATTTACATTTTATATGTACATAAATATACATAAACACGGTGTGTGGATTATATATATATATATATATTATATATAATATATATAACACACTGTGTTGTGTGATTATATATTATATATATAGATATATATATATATATATATATATATATATATTATATATATATTTATATAATCACACACACACACAGTGTCTTGTATGTATATATATATGTATTAGGTGAAGAACTCATTTATTCTGCACTATCGCAACTGGACTAACCACGGCTATTTTCTGCTTTATATATATAATATATATATATATATATATATATATATATATATATATATTTTTATAATGGTGGGGGACAAAAACCCTCCACCATAGATCATATAAAATATCGCTTTGGAGCACAGACATGATTGCTCACAAGCGATAAATATATATATATATATATTATATATATATATTAGATTATATATATATATATATTATATATATATATATATATATATATATATTATATCATATATATATATGTATATATATATATCTATATATTTATATATCATTAGGGAAAATACCAAGAGGACTGTCACACCAAAGTAAGCAAAAAAATAATAATGGTGAAGTTTAATACTCAACATTTGCTCTCACAGGAGCCTATATATATTATAATAGGCTCTTGTGAGAGCCAATGTTGAGTATTAACTTCACCATTATTATTTTTTGCTGAATATATACACACTTACTCCCTCACCTGCTCTCTCTATAAGTTTCCCATTAAACCCCTTAGATTGTAAGCTCTCCGGGGCAGGGATTTCCTTTCCTATTGTCTGATTTTGCTGCACTTATTGTATAATTATAATTCCCCGTACTGTATTCTTTG
The DNA here is from genome assembly GCA_036426205.1 of Ascaphus truei. NCBI lineage: Eukaryota > Metazoa > Chordata > Amphibia > Anura > Ascaphidae > Ascaphus > Ascaphus truei. The sequence goes on from CM071569.1 coordinate 282,729,597, forward strand.
TGAAGCGCTGAGTACACTTTTGGCGCTATATAAATAAAGACATACAATACAATACAAAACACAGTAACCGTGCATTATTGGTGAATAAATATCTGTAGGCATGTTTCTTGAGTCCAGTGCTGATACATAATTATACAGATGTCATATTACTATAATGAATTTATTATTTACACTTATATATTATATACTAATATCTCGCTCCTCTCTCTTCATCTCTCGTCATCATCTCTCTCTCTCTCTCTCTTCTACTCTCTCCTTTCCCCCCTTTTCTTTTATTAATCCTGTCACTGCCATTCGCCCTACACCTGTGCCCCCCGTGTGTGTCATTGCCTGTTTAATTTATACTGTAAGGAAGTGTGGGCATGAGAGGCACTGATATTATTATTATTATTATTATTATTATTATTATTATTATTAGTACACAGAGGGCAGCTCCTTGCGGAAACCTTTATCTCACTGTGCCTTTGCGCATCCAAACCGGGCATATTTTAGGTGGTAAATCCAGGTAATAATAGCCTGTAATATTCTATGTACACCGCTGCACACCCTGTCAGCGACATATAAGGATTAACAACAATGCGCAGCAGGGATCTGCGTAGGGTCACTGTGCCTGATATCAAGCATTCCTACCCATGGCACAGATTGGGGCAAAAACTCATTTTGGAAATGTTTATACTGTATAATATTTATGCTCCAGGAACAGAAAGTTATAGGTTAAATCCTCCTAGGGCCAAAGGCAACTATCGCCAGTGACATATTTCAGGGGTTAATATGGGGATTTCCACCTTAACCCCCCCCCCCCCCCCACCCCCGAATACAAAATGTAAATAATTGTGTCAATATTTGTTTAAACCTCAGGCAGTGAAGAGGTTAACACTTTCAACGTTTTTATCCGAATCAAATGTTTTAGAAAGCTTTTTTAATGATCTTTTCCTTTTATGTCTACAGACAAATTATTATCCCACACTTTTTGTCTTTGTTTCTGGGTGTAAATTAATTCGGAAGTCACCATTAGTCAAACAGATAAAAGTAGAGACCAGTGAGTGTTTAATAAGAATTAATTTGACAGGAGCCAGTATATAATATATATATATACATACATACATACATACATACATACAATGGAAATAGCCGTATTAGTCCAGTTGCTATAGTGCAGAATAAATGAGTACTTCAGTATTAGGTGATACCTTTTTTATTTGGAAAACCATTGTTAGTCCAAATAAAAAAAGGTATCACCTAATACTGAAGAGCTCATTTATTCTGATATATATATATATATATTATATATATTAGTGGTTGACAAATCACCAAAAAATCTACTCGCCACATAGTACCAAACGTGGGCTGCTTGGGCCAATATTTACTCGCCCGGGGGTTAAATCCACTCGCTCGGGGCGAGCAAATGTATAGGTTTGTCGAAGATATATGTATATGTCCCTTTTTATTTGCGTAGGTAGTGGTACCTATAAGATTGATTGGTATCCTGGGTTTGTATTAAAAAAAAGTAATAACATTTCCGGGGATTTCTTTCCTCAAGTCTCTCGGCTGCAAAACTGGAGCATAAGTAGCACAAAACGGCATCCTTTTGATTAAAAACAAAGAATTCCATTAAAAACAACACTCGTGTTTTTCCCTGCGATAAATAATTTCGCCCCAGTTTTTATCCGTCGGACTTGAATAAATAACCCTCCTGTGCGTGTATTAATACAAGAAAAGGCGTACGAATATTGCTGGTCTGTAAATAATAAAGTTCAGCTGCTTCTGATGGGTCCCACTTCTACCTCTTACAATTAGATTGCAAGCTCTTCGGAGCAGGGACTCCTTTTCCTAAATGTTACTTTTCTGCCTGAAGCGCCTCTTGCCTTTATGTGTTATTTGTATTATTTGTTATTTATATGATTGTCGCGTGTGTTACTGCTGTGAAGCGCTGTGTACATTAATGGCGCTGTATAAATAAAGACATCCACACCTCTGGCTCTAACCCTGTCCCTTCTCTCTCCGCCCCTCAGTCCCTTACAAGTTTTTCTCGGACCCGTCCAGCATCAACGAGAAGAGGAAGCAGAGAAGGATCAGAACGACCTTCACCAGTTCTCAGCTCAAGGAGTTAGAGAGAGTGTTTGCAGAGACTCACTACCCCGACATCTACACCCGAGAGGAACTCGCTCTCAAGATAGATCTCACAGAGGCCAGAGTGCAGGTATCCGACAGGGAACAGAGAAACCCCAAAGCACCTCCTATATGGCAAATTATTTAACTAATTTCTACATGTTTTTTTCTTCTCTGAAGTACGGGTAGTTTAGTTTAATTTTTTCATCAAAACGTGTTAAGCTGCAACTATGTCAAGGTAACCCTCTCAGCAGGCACCTACGCTACCAATGTTATACTGCGTCCTTTGTATTTCCTCCGCTGCATGGAGTGAAACAAAATAACAATATATCCAATAGCATGGGGTGCCTAAGGGGTTAACATTTCGGCGCACTATATGTGCTGTGTGTGCGCTATAGTGTAGCTAAAACTGGTTAAAAGAAACAGAGGTGCCCTAAGAAATAGTGAACAAAATCTAACAAAAACTGCAAGAGAAAAAGATATAGGCGCCCTGCGTTTGCTGCAGCAGTAACGGTTATATCCAGGCGCTCCTGGGGAAGGATAAACACCCAGTAATAAACACCTACACTCACACTCATGGACCTGCTTATTAAATAGGGTGGGACGGGTGAGTCTAGGGGTGGGATGGGTTAGTTTGGGGGTGGGATGGGTTAGTTTGGGGGTGGGATGGGTTAGTTTGGGGGTGGGATGGGTGAGTTTAGGGATGGGATGGGTGGGATGGGTGAGTTTTGGGGTGGGTTAGTTTAGGGATGGGATGGGTTAATTTAAGGGTGGGATGGGTGAGTTAGTTTAGGGGTGGGATGGGTGAGTTTAAGGGTGGGATGGGTGAGTTTAGGGGTGGGT
>CM071569.1:282732595-282747932 GCA_036426205.1 Ascaphus truei
TAGTTTAGGGATGGATGGGTGGTTTCTAAGAAGGGTGGATGGTGAGTTTTTGGGATCGGATGTTGAGTTTAAAAAGGTGGGACTGGGTGAGTTTAGGGGTGGGTTTATTTAGGGATGTATGGGTGAGTTTCAGGGTGGGAATGGGTGAAGCTTAACTAAGAGGACGTGCCACCGACCTCCATCCCAACTGTCAATTATACATCCATGTTGCAGCTCAAACCCAGCCCGCCGCTATTATATATTAGATTTGTAATGGCCATGTGAGTGCGTTCTGGGAGGTGACCCTCCATACAGCCGTAAACAAAGATTCCCATGAGCCCTCCTATATGGCAAACTTATTTGTTTCGTTATGATCAGTTTAGTTCAATTATTTTGGCCAACATGTTAAGAGTTTGCCGCCAGATCGACGTAACTCCGGCGCGCCATCGTCCCATCCCTTGTGCTCATGGCACGGACATATCCATCAGCGCGGACAAGTTAACTGTGTAACTTCTTGTATTGCTCTCCTGCAAGTGTCCTCTCTCTGATATTTGTATGCTTGCTGCAGATCACGCTTTCGCTTTCAATTTTATGCTGAGAACCAGCAGTCGAAAACAATATTGTAACTGTAACACTAATCTCGACGGGGTGTGGTAGAGGGCTGTGGGAGGAGGGGCCTGTGGGAGAGGCTGTGGGAGAGGGCTTGGGGGTGCGTGTCGGGAGAGGGCTGTGTGGGATAGGCTGTGGTGTAGAGGGCTGGTGGAAGAGGGGCGGGTGGAGAGGGCTGTGGGAATGGTTCGGGAGAGGGATGTGGGAGAGGTTTTCGGGATTGCGGTGTGGGCAGAGGGGCTGTGGGAGATGGGTGGGAGGGGGAGTGTTTGGGAGGGGGTGAGGTGAGGTGTTTGGAGACGGGGTGGGGGGGAGGTGTCGTGGGTGTTGGAGGAGGGCGTGGGGGGGAGGTGTTTTGGAGCGGGGTGGGGGGAGGTGTTTTGGAGGGGGTGGCGACAGTGTGGGAAGTGTGGGGGTAAGGTTGTTTTGGGAGCGGGGTGTGGGGTGAGGGGCAGAGGTGCAGTGTTTAGAAGTGGCCACTGGTTTCCTTGGAAATAAAGGTGCTGCTGTCAGTTGAATGAATGTTTTGAGAAATGTAACAGACACTAAACGCAGGCCAGCATCAATGTTTACAACGTGCACTGCAGGGGCTGTTACGGCAAAACCGGCGCTCACCACCGCAATGGTTACAACATCAAAAAAAGACACTCGCACTGAGGCTTGGCTGTAACGCAGAATAACACCACGTCTCGGCTGCCAGCAGGCATGTTGTGAGACACGCGCAGCTGCAGGGGCTATAATGCAGAATCCGCGGCCCAGCAAGCAGGTGGTTACAGGCGACGCGGGCCACCGCTGGGCTGCTAATGCATAATATACCGGGCGGCCAGTCAGCATGTTACAGGCAGGGCTGTATCGGATTCCGCGAGCCATCAGCTGTCAACACAAAGCGATGGGGGCTGTAATGCCAGAAAAAACCATACCGGGCTGCCCAGCAACATTGTTACACACCACACACCGCTACGGCATGTCAACTGCATACTGGCTGCCTCACATGCATTTGTGATACACGCGCACAGCCATTTTCTAACGCTGCATGAATAACGCAATACCGGCGGCCCGCAATGCACGCATCAGCTTCTACGCAGATACACCGGCGCCCCGCACATTTCGATCGCGCTACTAAAGCTTTCGATTCTTTACCCCGGGCTGTAACTATTGCCCAGATTCCACAACAAACTCAGCCGTTCTGCCGAAACCGGCGCAGCGGCTACAATGACTTAGGGACAGCCTATCAGACATCTGGATGTATTCTGTGTTTTCGTATACCTGAGTGCTTCAGTTGGGATACTTTTCTTGCTTTGTTTACATATATTTATTATCCACCCGCACACTCAGTAGTGTGTGTAATAATATATCACTTTACTTTTTTATCTGATTTCAGGTAATTGTTATTTTCAAGGCGGTTGCAGGCTTCCTTTCGGTGTTGTGTGTATGTATGTATATATACTATACTATATAATATTATATCATATATATATATATCTATATTAAATATGTGTATTATATATGTCCACTTCTATTGGCTCATAGTCTTATATTTCTATCTACCTAGAAACTATCTTATTATATCTACTATCTATATCATTATCTAGACCTGTTACCATTTATCGTTCTAACATATCATCGTCTGTACCAAATTTGTCTTACTCAGTTGATAATGATCAGTACTACAGTACCATGCATCGATAAGTAGGGAAAGGTAGTGCTTCACTTTAAGTACTCATTTCGCTTTACTACATGCTCCGGTCCCATTGCTACGTTATGTCGGTGTGGTGTGTCGTGTGTATGTATGTATATTTTATAAAGAATAATTGTACTGTATATGAGGCCTGTGTGTATATTGTATATATGTAATACTATGTTATCATATGTAGCCCATTAAGCTGATGCCATCGCCGTTCACCAACTTTTAAGCACACATGGAACAGCAAAGCAAGTACCAACCCTCACAGACATGTTTTCAAACCTTCATGGTACTCATCATTGTGTGAGGTTGGTTTATATACCTCATGCTTACCTGGGAGAGTAGTCCCCGCCCCTACAGGGATCCCCCCCGGGGAAACCCCATCGCCCCTGGCTAGTTCCCATGCTGTGCTTAAAACTGTTGTGAACGTCGATGCCTCAGCCTTAATAGCCTCCATGTGATGGAATTTCCGGGAAAGGTGACCATTGTGTGCTCATTTGCATGTCACTATTCCCTAATCCCCTTGCTTGCCATTAAGCACTGTATGCGAGGTGACTAATTCACGGGTGAAGACAGGGTTTGCAGACCTGCTAAGACATGTGAATGTGCTGAACAAGTGATATTCTTTATTGGGCTATATAGCTAACGGTGGGAATTTTTTGTTGGCCCCTTTTTCACCCACCATACACTTCGCATAGTGTGTGAGCAGTGAGGTCTAGTCTACCTCAGTAGGTGTAGCCATGTGAGGTGAGAGCTACCTCAAGTAGGTGTGGCATGTGAGGTAAGAGTACCGTCGTCGGGTTTAGTGTTGGCAGGCAAGGCTACACCTCCGGTAGGTGTGTGCAGGTGAGGTAAGGCTACCTTCGTGACTGTGGCAGTGAGAAGGCTACCTAAGGTAGGTGTAGCGGTAAGGCTAACCCTATCAGTTAGGTGTGGCATGTGGGTAAGGACTACCTCAGGTTAGTGTGGCCAGGTGATGGTAAGGTACCTCAGTGTAGGTGTGACAGGTAAGGCTATCTCAGGTAGGTGTACAGTGGGGTACAGGTTACCCCTCGTAGTGTGACAGTGAGTTAAGGCTACCTAAGGTAGGTGTTGTGAAAGGGTAAGGTAAGGCTCCCAACCTCAGTAGTGTGGCAGTACGCTTCTCAGGTAGTGTGACAGGTGACTGGTACAGGTTACCCCTCAGGTTAGGTGTGACATGGTGGTTAAAGGCTACCTAAGGTACGTGGTGACGGTGAGGTAAGGCTACCTCAGTAGGTTTGCACAGTGTAGGTAAGGCTATCTCAGGTGTGAAGGTGGAGCGGTAGGCTACCGTCAGGTAGGTGTGGCGGTGAGTAAGGCTACCTCAGGTAGGTGGACGGTGATGCCATGTTTGGCCTGAAACGTCGTCGTTGATTTATATCGATAAAGAAATTTTGCAATTGGATTGCAGCTTGTTCGTTCCCTGTGAGGAGCAGACCGGAGCTTCTGACTGGCTGCGGCGGCTGTCTGTCATCTGTTTTTTTAGAATTGTGGTGCTTTTTTTTTTGCTGTACATTGAACCCGGCTGATCAGGACAGGCACATAGATACTTGTGTTTTCTAAATTTTGTATAACTGTTTACCCCCACTCACAGTATCTTTGTTTGTGTATGTATGTGTATATATACAGGCATACCCCGGTTTAAGGACACCTCACTGTAAGTACACACTCGCAAGTACAGTACTTATCGCTCAATAGGAAACGGCAGTTTCACGCATGCTCCTGTCAGCACGTCCTGAACAGCAATACCGGCTCCCTACCTGTACCGAAGCTGTGTGCAAGCGGGAGACTATAGAGCCTGTTACAAATGTGTTATTTACATCAGTTATGAACCGTATATGATTGCAGTACATACAGTACATGCATCGATAAGTAGGGAAAAGGTAGTGCTTCACTTTAAGTACATTTTCGCCTTTACCTACATGCTCTGGTCCCATTGCTCTACGTTAATGCGCGTGTGTATGTATGTATGTATATTTTGTATACAGAAATAATAGTACTGTATGAGGCCTGTACAAACCTTTTGAAGGTTTACAATTTTTGACCACAAATACGGATCAGGCCTGATAATATACCCTAAATGGGATGGGTGAGTTTAAGGGTGGGATGGGTGAGTTTAGGGGTGGGTTAGTTTAGGGATGGGATGGGTGAGTTTAAGGGTGGGATGGGTGAGCTTAAACTAAGAGGACGTGCCACCGACCTCCCAACAATTTACAATTAGACATACACAATGTTAGCAAGCTCAAAACCCAGCCCGCAGTATTATATATTTATATTTGTAATGGTACCAATGTGAGTGCTTCTGGGAGAGTGACCTCCAATACAGCCGTAAACAAAGATTCCCCAATGCCCATCCTATATGGCAAATTATTTAGTTCATTATGATCATTTAGTTCAATATTTTGGCCAAACATGTTAAGTTGCCGCCAGATCGAGGTAACTCGGCGCCCTCGTCATCCTTTGTGCTCATGGCACGGACATATCCAGCAGCGCGGGACAGAGTAACTGTGTAACTTCTTGTATTGCTCTCTGCAGTGTTCCTCTCCTTGCTATTTGTTATGCTTGCTGCAGATACGCTTTCCTTTCATTTTATGCTGAAGAACCAGCAGTCGAAACATATTGTAACTGTTAAACATATCTGGAGGGGTGTGGGAGAGGGCTGTGGGAGAGGGCTGTGGGAGAGGGCTGTGGGAGAGGGCTGTGGGAGAGGGCTGTGGGAGAGGGCTGTGGGAGAGGGCTGTGGGAGAGGGCTGTGGGAGAGGGCTGTGGGAGAGGGCTGTGGGAGAGGGCTGTGGGAGAGGCACGTCCTGAACAGCAATACCGGCTCCCTACCTGTACCGAAGCTGTGTGCAAGCGGGGAGACTATAGAGCCTGTTACAAATGTGTTATTTACATCAGTTATGAACGTATATGATTGCAGTACATACAGTACATGCATCGATAAGTAGGGAAAAGGTAGTGCTTCACTTTAAGTACATTTTCGCTTTACATACATGCTCCGGTCCCATTGCGTACGTTAATGCGGTGTGTGTGTGTGTGTATGTATGTATATTTTATACAGAAATAATTGTACTGTATATGAGGCCTGTGTGTATATATGTATATATGTATATATGTATATATGTAGCCCATTAATCTGATGCATCGCCGTTCACACAGCTTTTAAGCACAGCATGGGACAAGCAAAGCAAGTACAAACCACTCACAGACATGTTTCAACCTTCATGGGTATCATCAGTGTGAGGTTGGTTTATACTTGCTTTTAAATATTTCTAGTCCCATGCTGTGCTTAAAAGCTGTGTGAACGGCGATGCATCAGCTTAAATAGGCTCCATGTGAATGGATATTCCAGGGAAAAGGTGACACATTGTGTGCTCATTTGCATGTCACTTCCCAGAATCCCTTGCTGCAATGAAGCACTGTATGCGAGGTGATAATGGTTGAAAGGCAGGGTTGCAGACCTGTCTAAGACATGTGAATGTGCTGACAAGTGATATTCTTTATTGGCTATATGCTAACGGTGGAGATTTTTGTTGCCTTTTTCACCCACCATAACTGCCATAGGTGTGGCAGGTGAGGTAAGGCTACCTCAGGTAGGTGTAGCATGTGAGGTGAGGCTACCTCAAGTAGGTGTGGCATGTGAGTAAGGCTACCTCGGTTAGGTGTGGCAGGCAAGGCTACCTCCGGTAGGTGTGGCAGGTGAGGTAAGGCTACCTTCGGTACATGTGGCAGGTGAGGTAAGGCTACCTAAGGTAGGTGTAGCAGGTAAGGCTACCTCAGGTAGGTGTGGCATGTGTGGTAAGGCTACCTCAGGTAGGTGTGGCAGGTGAGGTAAGGTTACCTCAGGTAGGTGTGACAGGTAAGGCTATCTCAGGTAGGTGTGACAGGTGAGGTAAGGTTACCTCAGGTAGGTGTGACAGGTGAGTTAAGGCTACCTAAGGTAGGTGTGAAAGGTAAGGTAAGGCTACCTCAGGTAGGTGTGGCAGGTAAGGCTATCTCAGGTAGGTGTGACAGGTGAGGTAAGGTTACCTCAGGTAGGTGTGACAGGTGAGTTAAGGCTACCTAAGGTAGGTGTGACAGGTGAGGTAAGGCTACCTCAGGTAGGTTTGACAGGTGAGGTAAGGCTATCTCAGGTAGGTGTGACAGGTGAGGTAAGGCTACCTCAGGTAGGTGTGGCAGGTGAGGTAAGGCTACCTCAGGTAGGTGTGACAGGTGAGGCCATGTTGGCCTGAAACGTCGTCGTTGATTTATCGAAATTAAAGGAAGATTTTGCAATTGGATTGCAGCTTGTTCGTTCCCTGTGAGGAGCAGACCGGGAGATTCTGACTGGCTGCGGCGGCTGTCTGTCATCTTGTTTTTTTGAATTGTGGCTTTTTTTTTTTGCTGTACATTGAACCAGGCTGATCAGAGACAGGCACATAGATACTTGTGTTTTCTAAATTTTGTATAACTGTTTACCCACTAACAGTATCTTTGTTTGTATGTATGTGTATATATACAGGCATACCCCGGTTTAAGGACACTCACTGTAAGTACACTCGCAAGTAAGTACTTATCGCTCAATAGGAAAACGGCAGTTCACGCATGCGCCTGTCAGCACGTCCTGAACAGCAATACCGGCTCCCTACCTGTACCGAAGCTGTGTGCAAGCGGGGAGACTATAGAGCCTGTTACAAATGTGTTATTTACATCAGTTATGAACGTATATGATTGCAGTACATACAGTACATGCATCGATAAGTAGGGAAAAGGTAGTGCTTCACTTTAAGTACATTTTCGCTTTACATACATGCTCTGGTCCCATTGCGTACGTTAATGCGGTGTGTATGTATGTATGTATATTTTATACAGAAATAATAGTACTGTATATGAGGCCTGTACAAACCTGTTTGAAGGTTTACAATTTTTGACCACAAATAGGATCAGGCTGATATACCATATGTATATATTTATATTTACGTCTGTATGTACTTTTTTTTTTTAAATTAAGTTTATGTATCAGAACAATTTATAAAGATTTCCCTTAGATTTGTTGAGATGAGACAGCCTCCCAGTGAGTGAGACTCACCCCCACTGACTAAGAATTGCTTTCCATTGAGTGAAACTCACTTCAAACATGGGAGCTCTGACAGGCCTGGCGGTGCTAACTCAGTGTGATCCTGCTGATAAGTCCCAGAGCATCGGGGCTCAGCCTCAGATTCATGCAGTCAGCACAGATCTCCATGTTACACGTGTGCACGGTTACAAAAAGAAACCTCTGCTAGATTGACTGAGGGATCCTTCACTCTGTTTTGGAAGCTATGGGGCAACCATTTTGTATTTGTCATTTATGCCACTGGAAAGTTAAACTGCATTGAGATTCACTGCTAAACCCATCTGTTTATGGCAGTGATCTGTACTGTTCATTTTGTTGTTTTAATTTTTTACAATATTTGAAGCTGTTGGGTCTCTAAGTGCAGTTTTACCAGTGAGGGCCCTTCACAGGATATTCCCCCATGACACACCAGTATTTCTGCTATCTTAAAATGGCCGCTGCTATTAAACTGCCGTCAAGCCCTTTAATAACAAAATATCAGGGCCAGGAAACTCTGAAAGAGACATCGTGAAAAAGGTCCTCCTGCTCAATAATATTTATTTAGAGCGGGGTGTTTGCTCATTTAAATGCTTGCTACCCTTAAAACTGGTGGTTACTATTGTCAGCCTATGTCATCTTGCGATCCAAAGCCAGTCTTGATTCTGCAAGTGCCCACCTGAAACAGAATGCATTGGGATTAGAAGAAGAAACCCAGAACTGGATTAATATCTCACGAGCACATGGAACTTGGCTGGCAAAACTGGGTTGTTCTCCCCTTCAGACTTATCTGTATGTTGTTTCTCAATGTATTCATAAAAATGATAAGTTTATCTCCCTGTACCTTTCCCTTTGAACAACACATACTGTATTCTTTTCTTTGATTGCTCTCCCTCCTCTCTCCCCCTGTCCCACAGGTTTGGTTTCAGAATAGACGAGCCAAGTTTCGCAAGCAGGAGAGAGCAGCCAACTCCAAAAACGGAATCAACAACAATGGAGGCTCGGGCAACAAAAAGTGTGACCCGCGTTCGTCGTCTGAGGATGATGAGTCCAAGGAGTCCAACTGCAGCCCGACACCAGACAGCACGGCGTCTCTACCCACCACGGGCAGCCTTAACAGTCCCGGCAGCAGCCTGAGCCCCAGCCCCGGCACAGCAACAGGCCTTGGGCCTAACCATGTAGTCCAGACCCTGAAGGCCCCCATCTGGCCTGGGGTGCCAACCAGCAGCAGCGTTAACACGGCCGACCTACTCAAGGCCTGGCAACCTGCCGATGCTGTGCCGGCTCCCTTTGCGGGAGTCCTGTCCACTTTCCACAGGAAGCCAAACACCCTCAAGACAAACCTGTTTTGAGTAATAAAAGTACTGATATAAGATCGAGGGAAATACATGAAAAGAAAAACAGAAGACAAAGAGAAGAAATTAAGCTAAAGCCTGGCAAAAAACCACAGACCATCCAGTTGTGCTGCCATCTTGTTTGGACAAACTGTGAACGTGTCAGGCCTTTCTCCTTACCCTGACACACACAGTCACATAACGATGGACAATAACTAACTGATTTGTGGGACGTGGGCTTCAAAAACTGTAATAGTCAGCTCTCAATCCAAGAAAAGAACTTGAGGCAGCCATAATCCTTAGTGTTAAAGGAAGGCCCGGGCACCTCACCACAGAGGCCAAGATTGAACTTCAAACAATGGCTGTAGTCCTCACCCTCTGCCTCCCGGCCTAGATGGTCATCCTTCAGCTATATCATCCAGTCATCACATCAACCCACCATTGGTTGTATTATTTTTAGTTTATTTATTGTATTTAATTTGTTTTGTTTGTTTGGATACATTACATATGTTTTCCTCCTAGAAATCCCCGCTAGCATAATCGTTCCTCAAAGGCATTATGGGAAGTACGTCACATCTCTGTGGTGTTATTAAATCACTGAGGAGCCGTGACAGCTCCACACACGAACATACATCACAGTCTCAACACAAGAACAGGTCCGAGGTGGAAAACAAGACGGAAATCGCTCGTCTATCACAAAGCTTAGCCCCAGGGGTCACGGCGACGAGGAGATTTTACGTGAGAAAGGTGGGCAAAGTAAAGCAAAACAAGAAAAGAAAGCATCTTCTTATCCTACTTAGAGTTCTTTGCGATCTTCAAATCACCTTCATATTGAAGATTTGACCAAAACAAAAAAACAAACTCAAAATAATCCCTGCTTATAATAATATATATGTATATATACACATATACCATTTTTTTATATATTTGTGTATGTGTATATATATTTATATATATATTAAACTTGTGATATCTGTTTGTTAATATCGCTTACAATAAGTGGGGATTTTCTGCAAAATGGTTTAAATTTAGAGCCTTCTGTACTGTTCTGTTGGGGTTTTCCTCGCGCCCCCACAGCTGATGCTTAGTGAGAAAAGCCCCTACAAGAACCCTATACTCAGTAACCCGGGATGTTCTGTACCTAGAGACACATAAGTATATGCCGTAGACATTTTGTGGTCCATGAACACAGAGGGAGGAGGTCCACGGTCTCAAGAAAGCATCTGGTTGGCCTGTTTTATACATGTATATTTATATGGGGAGGGAAGGGATGGCAAGTGGTTGAGAGGGGTGTAGTCACTTCGCGGTCACAGGCGCCTCTGATGCATTAGGGGTCCCCCTGGCAGGGATGTGGTTAAACGCCAGCTGGTTGTGTACATCACAAATGCACGATCCATTCACAGAAGCCTTATGAAGTACGCAGCTGAGTTTCAGAGGGGGGGTGTTTGTATTCTCCTCGTGTGCTCATGGTGTTCTTTAATGGGAGATTGGCGCCAGCGGGAAATCATAAACTCCTCACTGGGTTCAGTTCCCAGACCAGGGGTGACCAACTGCAGTCCTAAAGGGCCACCTACAGGTCAGGTTTTCAGGATATCCCTGCTTCAGCACAGGTGGCTCAATCAGTGGCTCGGTCAAAGACTGTGATGTACAGGTCAGGTTTTCAGGATATCCCTGCTTCAGCACAGGTAGCTCAATCAGATGCTCAGTCAAAGACTGTGTTAAAGTGCTTCCACTGCAGCAAGGGATTCTGGGAAATGACATGCAAACGAGCACAGTCACATCATTTGAAGCACTAATTGAAGCAGATGAAGGGAAAGAGACAGGTCAGTACTGCCTAACACTAGAAGAGCCTCAAGGCGCTAGTAAGGAATCTCAATGCAATGCACCCTCTCTGATACCATCATGGTCGCCAGAGACATCGCATCTAGAAAGGACCCCCGATTCAATTTGCCGTGAAGCTGTCTTGCCCCTAATCCTGAAGAAGGGATCAGCTCTGTTCAAATACCTGGGAATAAAATGTTCTCCAGCACTGGGAAGCGGTTTCACAGCTTGCTGAATACGGATAAAATAGCAGCCTATCAACTACTCGTAGGAATATTAGAACAGAAAATGAACCTTCTGCAGCCAGCAGCAGCAGCAGCAGCAGCAGCAGCAGCAGCAGCAGCAGCAGCAAACCGTCCATACCCGATGTCTGCACGCCAGGGATAACCGTCCATACCCGATGTCTGCACGCCAGGGATAACCGTCCATACCCGATGTCTGCACGCCAGGGATAACCGTCCATACCCGATGTCTGCACACCAGGGATAACCGTCCATACTCGATGTCTGCACGCCAGGGATAACCGTCCATACCCGATGTCTGCACGCCAGGGATAACCATCCATAACAGATGTCTGCACGCCAGGGATAACCGTTCATACATAATGTCCGTTTACAACGTGTATATTTTTGTGGAGCGGGTCCTCTTTAAATAGGGTGACCAGATGCCCGGTTTAGCCGGGACAGTTTTCGGGTGCTGTCCCGGTTTTTGGATCCCCTTGGCGAGCGCCCACTAGCAAGCTCCGATCACACATGCGCATGAGCACCCGGCACACGCCAGTCGTGCACGAGCAGTCGGCAAGTGCCGATTGCGCCTTCGTGCAGTCAGCAAGCGCTCTCCGCCCAGGCGCAGTCAGTTGGCACTCGCCGCTCACACGTGCTTGACATTTACCCCGGTTTTTGCCGGGATAAATAAATATGGTCACCCTATGTTTAAATGGCAGAATTACCACTTTTATGGCAATCAAAAGCAAAATAGCAACTGAAGCGCCTGCACACTGGGGGTTACACACCCAAACAAGAGGGCTGATGGAGAACCTCAGTAGTGTCACTGCCTTTGAAGTGGGTGGCGCTGGTTTAATTCCTGGAGTCAGCTCCTTGTGACCGTGGGCAAGTCACGTTCTCTCCCTGTGCCTCAAGCACCAACATTGCTTGGCAGGGAGTACTCGTGCCTGCAAAGTCCCATGTACAGCACTGCGTACATGGTCAGCGCTATATAGAAAACAAATAAATATTATTAATGTGCTTAAAGCCTCAGTGGTCTCCCAGAACCAGTACAAACGGATCAGGAAGAACGTGGCAATGAGTTACAGGCCCCTCTGTCAGAGAAAGGGTTAAATCCGAGCCTCCTGTGTCCCCCCCCCCTCTGTCCCCCTCCCTGTTACCTAAAGTGTTGGCGATCCCGGTCTTGACGCTGGAGGTGCTGATGTGGGTGATCCGGTTCTCATGTTCGGGTCGGACCAGCACCGCAATTTTAATGTTCCACAAGGACTGCATGGCGACCTTTGCATAAACGAGATACAGGGCTCGCCATCACTGCACGCTACACACGGCACACGCCAGCACGCTACACACAGTACGCACGCTACACAGGACACACGCCAGCACGCTACACACGGCACACACGCCAGCACGCTACACACAGTAAACACGTGAAACAACTCCAGCATTGCTACACTTACTAGTACGTCACGCCTACACCGCGGAACAACGCCAGCATGCTACACACACGTACGCTAAGCTACACCAGGGGCCAAACGCCAGAACCGTACCTACGGCACACGCAGCACGCTTACACAAATGTCACCGCCACGCCTACACAGGGCCAAACGCCAGCATACCCTACACACCGGCACTACACCAGCAACTCTACACATACAGTACACACATCCAGCATCAGCGGATCACACATTGCCACACGCCAGCATAGCTACACACAGTACACACGCCAGCACGCTACACACAGCACGCTACACACAGCACGCTACACACAGCACGCTACAACATATCCCCACAAGCCCAGCATCTTGCGAAACACAGCACCCCGATAATTATAAAACTCACCCTACAGCCCATTTTCTTATTAAACCCACCCCCCGATAGCCCAGCCCTTATTTATAACTCCACCCACCCTAGCAGTCCACAATCTTAGTGAAACCCACACCCTAAAATCCACATCGGAGTAAAATCACCGAAAGTGCCCACGAGTTATGAAAACAACACCATCTACAAAATCAAATTATTAAACCCAACATAAGCCCATTATTATTGTAATCACTCACCATACAGCCTCTCTTATTACTACCCACACGACAGCCCATCTTATTAAACCCACCCTACAGCCCATATTATTTAAACCCATCCTACAAACGTCATCTATTAAACACACCTCTACTACCCCCATCTATTAAACACACCTGACTATACACGCCACATCTTATTAACACACACCTAACAGGCCCATCGTATTATACCCAGCTACCTACAACCCAATCTTAGGAAAATCCACCCTATCAGCCCATCTTATTAAAACACACCCTAAACCCATCTTATTAAACTTATCCCAACCTAATCGAACCACATCGTTTATAATACCACTCCTACATCGGCCACCCTTATTAAACACACGATACATATAACCAGATGGATTACACCCAATCCTTATAGCACATATGATTAACACTAGTTCACCCTACCATCAACACACATTTATTAAACCACCAGTTAAACCCATCTTATTTTTAACCACACACCCTACGCCCCTATCTGATTAAACTACCTACAGACCTCATCTTATTTAACCACTCCACCACACACCCCATCTTATTAAAGACACCGTACAGCCATCGTATTAAACCCACCCCTACAGCCCATATCGTTCAAACCAACCCTACAGGCCCATTGTATTAAACCCACCCGTACAGCCCATATCCTGATTAAACCCAATCACTACAGCACCATCTTATTAACTCACCCTAGAGCCTTCATCGTATTAAACCCACTACAACCCATCGTATTAAACACCCACCCTACAGCCAATTGTATTTTTAACTCACACTATGAACCAGCCGGATTAAAACCACCCTACAACCCCATATTATTAATACACACACACTAAGCCCATTTATTTAAACCCACCCTACAGCCCATCTGATAAAACCCACCCTACCAGCTCATCGTATCTAAACACACAACCCCTCTTATTAAACCCCCACCTCGACAGCCCAGATTACGTAAACCCACTCCTTACATACCTTTATTAAAAACATCCACGAACACCCCATCTTATTAAACACACTCCCCTACAGCTCTCATCTTAATTTAATTACAAAAACCTTCAGGCCCCGGCTTAGTAAACCCACTCTACAGCTAGCTGTATTAAACACAACCACTGCAGACCATTTTATTTACCCCATCCACGAATCCCATCTGATAAAACCAACCTTAAGCACCAGCTATTAAACCCACCTACAGCCCCTATATTAAATCCAACCAAGCCCATTTTATTAATACCCACACTACAAGCCCAGCCTTATTAAACCCACCTCGATCGCCCATCTTATTAAATCCACCTAAGCACCATCTGATTAAACCCAACCATACAGCCCAGCTATTAAACCACCCTACAGCCCAGCTTATTAAACCCACCGCTCACAACCCATCTTATTAAACCCAATCCACTACAGCCCCATCTTATAAACTTACCCTACAGCCCAAGCTATTAAAACTAACCCTACAGCACCATGGATTAGAAACCCAGTCCAGAAACGCACGTGAGGAACACACACCCCTACACCCCAAGGCCGTAGTAACCTACACCATACACCCAATTTATTAAACCCAACACACTACACCACCACTGATAAACACACCCTAACCATCGGTAGTTAAACAACACCCTACACCCCTATCTTATTAAACACCCCCCTACAGCCCATTCGTAATTAAACACCACGACACAGCACCAAGCTTAATTAAACCCACCTACAGCCAGCTTATGATTAAACCCACCCTTGCAGACCATTTTAGTATAAACCCACTACTACATCCCCTATTATTAAACCCCACCTACAGCCACTATTGAGTAAACCCACCTACAGCCAAGCATAATTAAATCCCACCATACAGCCATCTTATTAAACCAACCCTACAGCCCAGACGTTTTAAACCACACCCTTAGCACCATATTATTAAACCCACCTACAGGCCCCTCTATTAAACCCACCCTACAGCCCAGCTTATATAAAACCCACCCTACAGACCATCTTATTAACACCCACCCTACAGCCCATATTATTCAAACCCAACCCTACAACCACTCTATTATTAAACTTACCTCACAGCCATTCTTATTAACTTCACCTACAGCCCATCGTATTAAAACCCATCCTACAACGTTCATTATAAACACACCTACCACTCCACGGTATGAAACACACACACTACACCCAGATCTTAGTTAAACACACCTAAGCCCATTCTTTTAAACCCATCCGTACAACCAATCGTTATTTTTACAACTCACCCTACAGCCCTCTATAACACACACCCTACAACCCATGCTTATATAACCCAACCTACAACCCAGCGGTATTGAAACCTCACCCGACAGCCCACTGGAGTGAAACACACCTACAACCCACTGAGTAAACCCGCACCGTATAGCCCAGCGGAGGAAACGCACCCGAAACCCAGCTAGGAACCCACCCGACACCAGCGGAGGAAAATACACCGACACCCCCCAGAGCGAGGGAAAACGCACGCAGGACAGACCAGCTGCGAGGAAAAAGCACCAAACCCCGCGGAGGAACAAAAAAAA
>CM071569.1:282756405-282805237 GCA_036426205.1 Ascaphus truei
CACGCACCACAGGTGAGGCTTTTCCATGCACCACAGGTGAGGCTTTTATATGCACCACAGGTGAGGCTTTTCCATTGCCAACAGTGAGGCTTTTACTATGGCTCACAGGGAGGCTTTTCCACTGCACCAAGGTGGTTTTCACTGCACACAGGTGAGGCAATTTCCATGTCACAAAAGGTGAGCTTTCACATGCACCACAGGTGAGGCTTTTCCATGCACCACAGGTGAGGCTTTTCCATGCACCACAGGTGAGGCTTTTCCATGCACCAAAGGTGAGACTTTCCCATGCACCACAGGTGAGGCTTTTCCATGCACCACAGGTGAGATGAGGCCATACAAACTTTAACAACATGAGTTTCCACAGCAGCTGTAACGCATCGGAAACGTGCGGCAACCGACCAAGGAAACACCACGAAAGCAGCAACGCGATTTTCACCCCTTTCTTTCTTATTTGTACATGTAAAGCGTGTGACAATGTCGAATTTTACATTCTTACCTAAGCTGGCAATCGTTTGGTGCCTCTGTTATAAATCTGTCAAAATCCTGATAGTGTGCCTAACATAATGGCCGCCTTTTAGTTTCAATCAATCCTTCAGTCAGTGAAACTCAGCAGCTACAATGTATCATACTATTAAGGTAACATTGACTAACATCCCTCCCTGTCGTTGGCGCGAGGTGAGGAGCGCGCTCTAGCGCTCTGACCCAGAAGTCTTTCTTACTTCCGGTGTCTGTTAATTGAGCGCGCTCCTCACCTCGTGCCGTCCTGCTCTGCCTGTGTAACACGTGCCGATTCCTCTGCCGGCTTCTGTTTAACGCCAGGGGCCCGCCGCGTACCATCTCCCCCTGCCTGTCTCTATATTACAGGTAGGGCTGGATGAGGTGGAGGGAGAGAGCTGATGATGAGGAGGAGGAGGAGGAGGGATGATGATGAGGAGGGATGGGGAAGGATGATGATGAGGAGGGATGGGGAGAGATGAGGAGGGATGGGGAAGGATGATGAGGAGGGATGGGGAGAGATGAGGAGGGATGAGAGAGAGAGGAGAAGGAAGAGGGAGAAAAAAAAATAGCAGTATGTATTAATATTAATGGGGCCCTGTAACGGGATTTATCCCTGCTCAGAAAACTTGCCTCTAATCCAGCAGTGTGCTGGTTAATTGACCAGCACCTGGCTGATTGGAGGTTTGTTAGAGAAAAGGCTCCTCCTAAGACAGGAAGGGAAGACTCCTGAGCACACATGTGAGCTGAACAAAGAGACAGACAGAGGAGAGGTTCCTGAGTCTCACAGATGAGACTGGCAGAGGGAACACAGACGTCTTGAGCCTGCCAAAAGAGACTGCACGCTGCCAGCAAGACACAGGGGAAAGTACTTCTAAACCTGGATCCTGACATTGCCTTATCGCACCAAGGTGTGGACACCAGGAGAACAAAGAAGCCTTCCCCTACAAGAGACAGATAAGACTTTTCTTATAAGACTGTTATCTATGTCTCAAGGAGGCCCTGAATAGTACAGAAACTGAAAAAACAAACAAGGAACATTTAGATAAAAAAAGAAAATTCGGGTGCAGACCAGTCATTGGAAAAGATGGGGGAAAAAGCGCACAGCTTGAAAAAGAAGAAACGGTTGGAAGATTGAAAAGTTTGAAAGCAGAGCATGACTGCAGGACCAACTGCAAGGTTCTTTGGTAACACACTCCAGAATGTCGAGGAAGAGAAGAAGCAGCAAAACTCTTGCAGGAAGAAAATCGCAGGCTGCTAAGGGAAATACAAGTTGCTGCAGGAAACGTTACTGATTACCCAAGAATGTCCTCGCAAACGCAGAGGATAAACTGAAGGCGTACCCTGACATCACCAAAGCATCGCTAGAGGCTAAGCTTAGAGGCCCAGGTGACTCAGGGTACAAGGAGGGAGCGCATATGGTCCAGAAACGGAGACGAGTATCTGTGGCCCAAGCGAGAAGAAGCTCACAGTGCGCACAAATAATGGAATGATAAGTGGAGAGCCCAAGTCAGAGAAAGCACAGGGAAGTAAGAATAAAGACCCTGAAAGGAGAATGTAGGATACAGCATAGCCAAAACGTGCAGCATGCCAACAGGCAACAAAACAGAGGTAGGAGTGGCAGAATCAAGCCAGAAGAAACCTTAGCGAGGAAGCTTGAAAAAGATAGGACGTTGTTGGAAATAGGAGCTGAATATCGCAACTCAATCCAAAGACGCGAAAACTGCTGACACCATGTTCGAAAAAATGGAAAGTGCAGGAAGAAGACAGCTTCAAGAACTGAGGGCTCAGCGTGGCTGTTCTCTGGGGCTCTTGTGTCACATGAAGTGGACATTTGGTGCTAAGTGGAGCACCATGGGAAAGATGGCAGAGAGAAAGAACGATTGTGTATAACTAAACGCTCTGCGCACTGTAGCCATACAGTTGCCTACAAAAAGAGGAGCGAGCGCCAGACCACAGGGGAAACGTCATGACCACCGTGGTCAGTTGAAAGCCTGACTTGGGAAAAAGTTCTCTTTGAGCGACTGAGGGATGCTGATCTCAAGCACCTTCTGGAGGAGCACTCCTAAATGGAGGAAGGGCTCCCAATCCACAGGAGGACTGAGGGTTCTCCTCCCCATCCACACTCTACATTCAAGGCCAAGATAATCTAGAATGAGAGTAGAAGGATGGGGCTTTGCACGTGGCAAGCCTGAGCAGTTCCCACCAAACAGGGGAGGTATTAACAAAAACAGTCTCCATTGCGTACCTCTGAACACGTCTCTTACATATGGTGTTAGAAGTGGGATTGAGAGGTGGCCCTTGATGTTAAAAGGGGCCCCGGAGATTGCCTGTGAAATTTTTTTTTGTGACTTTTTGCCTACAAACAGCCTGAGCAGCATAAACAAAGATTCATCTGCAGCAGAGATCAGAATTAAAGGGATACACATCCAGGCAGGAAATCTATCCTGCACTGAACAAAGCCACAAAACCACGAATGGACTCTTTTCCCCGATTCCAAGAGGAGAGAGAAAGACTGTGCTGAAGCAGGTAAACCTTACTTGCCTATCACAATGTGTAATATGGTTGTTGAAATAGGGGCTTTGACTTCCAGCCGTAGTCAAGGTTCAAGAAGTGAGTTAGCGCTCCAATAATAGGAGCTAGGCTTTGTTTATTATTTTCTTTAAAAATAAAATGTTTTGCTGAAGCAGGGGAATTTTCAGCAAGCAAGTGCTGTGTGTAAAATTGTCCCGCCGGGTAAAAAGGGATTGCTGAACTGTGTAAAGGGTAACCCAAAGCCAATTGCTGAGTGTTAAGTCGCCAGGAGTGAAAAAAAGGGGAAAAAAAAGAGAATATTTTTTTCTGCAAGTAAAGTCTGTATGTATCTTGGGAGTACAACATGCACCCAAAGTGTAAAGAGTGAATACCATATTACCCAAAGATGAGACTGAAAATTACTGAACTCAAGCAGAAAACCAAATTCTGTTGCTGAAGCGGAGGGATTGCACATAGCAAGTAAATGGTGTAAAGCAAATGCCTTTGCTGAAGCAAGGAAACGGGCAGCTAGCAAGCATTGTATTTAAAGAAATAGAGCCCCAATAGGTCAAGGTGAAGAATACACCTGTGGAAAAAAAAAACATGGGAATTTAAAATGGCCGCCCAGCTGAAGTCAAATACAGACCCTGCAAAAATAGGGAAGAAAATTTGTTCCTGGTGTAAGGAACCCCACCACAAGGAGCAGTGTCCCTTCAGGCCTTATTCAGACGATGAGAGTGAATGCATGCACAGCACTGCTAATATTGTAAAACTTACCCAAGGGAAGAAAAAGTCTACAGAGAGGCCTGTGAGAGCTACCACCTCTACAAGCAAAATATGCCCACCTGTAGGACTACCTCCATTTGGGGTTCTAGCAAATAGAGTGGCAACAGCTGCAATAGCGCCTCCTGAGGTCAGGAAGAAAACTACACCTGATAGCCCCAAAATGGAGGACAAGATGCAGCGTTCCTGTAATGAACCCTACCCCATGGAAGAGGTGCCCTTCCAGTCCGATAAGGAAGAAGACATCTCTTACGGGGAACCCGAACCGAGTCACACCCACAAAACACCCCAAGAATGGTGGGGGTGTCTGAACTCGGTACGAACCGAAAAGACCGCTCTTTATGATGACGAATATGATCGGCAGGAGAAAGAGCGGGAGCAGCAGATCACCAAATATTTCTGTCAGCTAACACAACTACAAGAAAAGCCTGGCGCATACAATGAAGCTGCGGAAGTATCAAATAAAGAAGGAGACCCCAATATTCCTGATGGGACGGAGTCATCCAAAACAAAAAGGAGGAAAAAGAAAAGCGGTTCTTCACTTACCGTGGAAGGAAGGAAGGATCTGCAGATCCCGCGGAGGAAAAGGGGGTCCGAAATGCAAATGCAGCCTAGAGAAAATGGAGAAGTCATCCCGCGGATGACCAAATATCAAGAGGGCCCAAGGCAGAAGTCGTGTACCCCAAAAAAGTGTCTGTCCGGTGCTAATAGTGAGAAACCCTCAACCAACCATCTCAGGGAAGCGGAGCTGGAAGCGCTGAGTGACGATCCCTTGACCAGCCCTGGGGTGCCCTGAAGGTTGCCAGGCGTGACTGTGATCTGCTCCGGGAACAATTGAAACTGAAGAAAGATGATTACGCAGAGCTACTGAAAAATAACGTGAAGCTACAGAAAGATGTGCTCACAATTTACTCCTTGGCCAGGACAGAATTGGACGATCTCAAGACTGAGCTAGATGCTGCAAACACTAATAATGCCACCATGGTGGAAAAGCAGAGCCAATCTGATAAAATGATGGCTAAGCTGAAGCGGAAATATGAGGAGGCACTGAAGGAGACTACAGTCTTTCAGCAAGAGGTTCACACTCTTCGCGTAGAGCTGAATGCCTCACAACAGGAGGTCAACAGTGTCCGGACAGAGGTGGATGTATCTCAGAAGGAGGTTCATACACTCCGCAGAGCACTGGATGCCTCACATCATGAGATCAACAGCTGCCGCACAGAACTGGAAGTCTCCAGAAAGGAACGTCACAGTCTCACTGAGGAGCTGGACATTGCAAAGAAAACTATCCTCCATCTTAACTTAGATCTCAAAGTCTCTCAGAAGGAGCTTCAGACCCTAAACCTGGAGATGGAAGTCTCACGCCAATAGACAGCCCGCCTCCAAGCAGATGTGCAAAAATGGAAGGTGGACTGCAAGGAGGCCCTGAATAGTACAGAAACTGAAAAAAGAGAACATTTAAGATTAAAAAAAGAAAATTCGGAGTTGACAGACCACGTCATTGGAAAGAATGAAAAGCTGCACGAGCTTGAAAAATTAAAGAAACGGTTGGAAGATGAAAAGTTTGAAGCAGAGCACTGACTGCAGGACCAACTGCAAGGTCTGCGTACACACCTCCAGAATGTCGAGGAGAAGCAGCAAACTCTGCAGGAAGAAAATCTGCAGGCTGCTAAGGAAATACAAGTGCTGCAGGAACGTCTGATTACCCAGAATGTCCTCGCAAAGCAGCAGGATAAACTGAAGGCTACCCTGACCATCACCAAAGCATCGCTAGAGGCTAAGCTTAGAGGCCAGGTGACTCGGTACAAGAGGGAGCGCATAATGGTCCAGAAACTGAGACGAGTATCTGTGGCCCAAGCGAAGAAGCTCACAGTGCTCCACAAAATAATGAATGATAAGTGGAAGCAAGCTCAGAGAAAGCACAGGGAAGAAATAAAGACCCTGAAAGGAGAATGTCAGGATACAGCACTAGCCAAACCTGCAGCTGCCCAACAGGCAACAAACAGAGGTAGGAGTGCAGAATCAAAGCCAGAAGAATCCTTAGCTGAGGAAGCTGAAAAGATAGGACGTTGTCTGGAAATGGAGCTGAAATCGCAACTCAATCCCAAAGAAGCTGAACTGCTGACTACATTGAATGGGAAAAGTGCAGGAAGACAGCTTCAAGAACTGAGGGCTCAGGTGGCTGTTCTTGGGCGCTCTTGTGATACAATGAAGTGGACATTTGGTGCTAAAGTGGAGCACATGGGAAAGATGGCGAGAGAAAGCGATTTGCATAAACGCTCTGCGACTGTAGCCATACAGTCTGCCTACAAAAAGAGGAGCGCCCGACACAGGGGAAAGCTCATGACCACGTGGTCAGTAGAAAGACTGTACTTGGAAAAAGTTCTCCTTGAGCGACTGAGGACTGCTGATCTCAAGCACCTTCTGGAGGAGACACTACTAAACTGGAGGAAGGGCTCCAATCCCAGCAGGACTGAGGGTTCTCCTCCTCCATCCACTCTCATTCAAGTCACAGAGATATCTAGAATGAGAGTAGAAGGATGGGCTTTGGCCGTGGCAAGCCTGAGCTTCCCACAAACAGGGGAGGTATGTAACAGGGGATTTATCCTTGTTCAGAAAACTTGCCTCTAATCCAGCAGTGTGCTGGTTAATTGACCAGCACCTGGCTGATTGGAGGCTTTTTAGAGAAAAGTTCCTCCTGAGACAGGAAGGGAAGACTCCTGAGCACACATGTAAGCTGAACAAGGAGACAGACAGAGGAGAGGTTCCTGAGTCTCACAGATGAGACTGGCAGAGGGAACACAGACGTCTTGAGCCTGCCAAAAAAGACTGCATGCTGCCAGCAAGACACAGGGGAAAGTACTTCTAAACCTGGATCCTGACATTGCCTTATCGCACCAAGGTGTGGTCACCAGGAGAACAAAGAAGCCTTCCCCTACAAGAGACAGATAAGACTTTTCTTATAAGACGGTTATCTATGTCTTTATATACATATATATAATATATATAAATGTCCCTATGATTTGGGCCGGTGAATCGTAACAACGCAGTTAAAGAGAGAGAGTTAAAGAGAGAGAGTTAAAGAGAGAGTTGGACTACAAGTGTACAGTATATATACTCCAAAGTGGAGTGGATTTTGTTTGCTGATTTACATGTTTTGCTGTGTTTAAAGCTACAGGCGCAATAAAGCCTTATTTTAATTTCACCTTAAAACAGTCTCCATTGCGTACCTCTGAACACGTCTCTTACAGGCCCTGAAATGTATTTTGCCAGGGGTCCACATATGTCTAGCTGCGCCACAGAGCAACACTGCTTTTTCTCCCTCACAATATTACAGAACCAATACTTTCTTATCTTGGTTACAAACCTAGTTTCACTTCTATCTTAAACAAAACAGCTGTGTCCCCTTTCTTTCTAGAGAACGTACATAATGTATATATGGTATTCCTAAAATGAACTGTATCGAGATCCTCCACCGTATTTAAAATGTGTGGCATTTCTGAAATATATTATCCCCACTGCCCAGGTACTACCTAAGGCCTCGGGCATGGTCAGCGCATAATTGCTCGGCACTGAGCCCCTGCAGCCGCAATGAGAGCGGCTTTAGCAGGGCTCCGCCACGCAGCGTCAGCACGCTTGAGGAAGCGTGTGTCTGACGAGTTTTGAAATTTCCCCGATTGCCGGAGCGCAGGGCCGGTCACGTGAGCGGTTCGCCCAATGAGGGCGAACCGGCTCTGTGACGTCACTGGCCTGCCCCCGCCCCCTGACGACGCGCTGTGTAAGGCCAGGGAAAGCACCGCTTTCCCTGAGCCTCAGCGCGCCTCCGCACTGCTAGAACAACTATGTCCCAGGCCTAACATTGCTCGCTAGCTATAATAATTATTTTCTCCACCAATCCACGCGCCAGAGGACCACGTCTTCTACAGTCCATGCGATGACAATGAGCCACTTGGCTGCCACGCATCACGTTGCACACGGTAGGCTGGCCTTGTTCCTTACTTTTGTCGTGGGCGAACGTGTTCCAGTCTTCTTGGGCTTCCTTCACCTTCTTCATCACCACCAGCTTCCCTCCCTCCACGTCCACGCTCAGCGTGTACTTCTGCGACTTCACGATCTTCGTCAGGTCTGCCATGTCCAACTTCACCTGGGAGAGAGAGAGAGCGTGGTGTGAGGTACACGGGCTGCTGGAGGGGCCCCGGTGAGGTGGGGGGACGGGGACAGGCAAGGGTGGACCATTTGTGACCACTAATGTGAACCCTTCTGCCAACAGCTAGCAATGCATTACAGAGCAATATAATGCCACGCTCGGTAAGGTACACCCGGCCCGGCAACGGACCCTGTGCCGGTCAAAAGGTTACTCGCATGCAAACGTACACCCCCCCCCCCCCCCCCACATAGCAACGTATGCCCACGGATGGCAACTTACGCCCACGGACGGCAGTTGCTTAGTTTGCTTGAGCTCTAACACTACCTGTGAGTGGGGAAACGGGCACTACAGGGGGCGGCCTCACCTCGAAGGTCTGCACAGGGATACTCTTGGTCTTTCTGGAGGATTGTGGGATGGGGGCAGATTGGGCTGAGCTGCTCATGTCCTGCAGAGCTTTCAGCGCCTAAGGGGGGGAAAGAGAGGAAAGAGAGGGATGATAAAGGGGAAAGAAGAAGAAACGGATGGAACGAGAAGCAGAAGAGAAACGGAATGGAAAGAGCGAAAGAAGAGACTGGCAGATGTGAAGAGAGACGGATGGAACAGGAGCGAAGATGAGCAAGGGTGAGAGAAAGAGAAGGAATGACAGAGGCGAAGATGAGAAGGAGAAATGGGAACAGAGAGCGAAAGAGAGAAGGAATGGAACAGAGAGCGAAAGAGAGAAGGATGAATATATAACGCTAACGAGGAGAGAGAAGGAATGGAAAAGAAACGAAATAAGCAAGGAGTAACAAAGGAAAGTAAGGATGAGAGATAAGGAAAGGAATAAGCAGAGCGTGAGAGAGAAGGATGGAGAGGGAACGCAGAGTAGGAGAAGCATATAAAGTATGAAGCGAGGAAAGATGAATCAGATAAGATTGACAAGTATGAAAATAGAGATGCACAAGAGAATGACGGAGAAGAGAGTGAACGATATAAAATAGAATGAATCAGGAGAAGATGAAAGATATAAGGAATGGAACAAGAGGACGCGAGAAGAATGGAAACGGAGTGAAAGAGAGAAGAATGTGAACAGAGAGTCGAAAGAGAGAAGGAATGAAGCAGAGAGTGAAAGAGAGAAGGAATGAACAGCAGTTGAAAAGAACAGAGATGGTAATAGAGCGAAATAGAGTAAGAGGAATGAACCAGAGATGAAAAAAAGGAATGGAACAGAGAGTGAAAGAGAGAAGGAATAGAACAGAGAGTGAAGAGAGACGGAATGGAACAAGAGTGACAGAGAAAAGGAATGGAACAGAGAGTGAGAGAGAGACGGAAATGGAACAGAGAGCGAAAGAAGAGCAGGAATGGAACAGAGAGTGAAAAGAGAAGGATTGGAACAGAGAGTGAAAGAGAGACGGAATGAACAGCATATGAGAGAGAAAAGGAATGAACGAGGAGAAAGTGGAGAAAGACAGAGAAAGAAGGACAATAAAAGGAGAAAACAGATGAAAAAGGAGGTGGGAGGAATGATAAGGCTGAAGGGCAGAAATAGAGGGAATAATCCTGTAGAGCTAAAGAGATGGAAGAAATGATACCTAGTTACTCATACACGCCCACATACAAATTTACATACGTGAGATCAGGAAGTACTGGCTGAAATCCTCTATGTAAACACGTTATCAAGTCAAAACCAGCCAATAGCACATAAAAACAGAACTTTCTAAAAGAAAAAGATACTGTATTCATGCAATGTTGTGTGGGGACCTCCACCCCCCTTTTGTGCCGTTTCATTAATCACATGCAACGATGCACAACACGAGAATTATTTCCGAACCCGACACGTTTTTGGGAAGAGGGGCCCACCTTCTTCTCGATGTTCGACAGGAAATCCTTCAAGACGGAGAGTTTGATGACCAGGCTCTCCAGCTCTTGCTCCCCAGCCTGACTGGCGGCCTGAAACGAGTAGGGGAGAGGGGTTGACAAGGGAAGGAGAGGACTGCCCGAGAACATATAAAGTTCTGTGTGCGCGCGGGATCCGGGAAGGACAGATCCCTGCAGCTAGACACCGCACAGTGATGGGGCTGGTAGTCAGACCCTCTTAGGGAGGACTAGGTTTCTTCCCCTATAAGCAGTGGCAGCGTAATGGTTACTTTTATTATTATCGTTCATTTGTAAAGCACCAACACATTCCGCAGCGCGGTACAATGGGGGTGCAGAGATTTGATAATTACATAAACAGTTACATGCAAAGAAGGACAGACATGCACAGACAGATACAGAGAGGTAAGAAGGGCGCTGCTCGTGGGAGCTCGCACTCTAGAGGGACAATGTCGAAACAGAAAGGTAAAGTAGCTCATTGTGGAGTATACATCAGGGTGGAGTATGGTGCAGATCGACAGCTGATCCCATTAAGGTTTGAGGGTGGGGATGTTACGGGGCCTTATGTAGCGTGGAGATTGGTCCAGCTGCACAGCTGGTCCCAATGAGGTTGGGGGGGGGGAGTTGGATGGTTAGGGTGCTGGTCTTAAATACACACTTTGTGAGTTTCATACCAGACCGGGTCACTTTCAGTTTCTTATTTATTTGAACATCCCATAAAGCATCTTATTAAAAAAACTGAATGTTTTACAAAAATAAATAAAAAGAAGGGGGGGGGTGGGGGGGGGGGGGAGATCTCTCTTCATTACACTCATCCCTCCTCAATATACCTCATCGCTGTCAGGGGGAGGTAACACATTCTGGTGATGCCAAGCGGTTATCTCTATCTGTTCCTCGATTTTGAACTTAGAATTTGGAACCTGCAGCAGCAACCCCATCCCACATTTCCCCACACAAGGTATGAACCTGGAGGGGTCAGCAGCAGAAGAGCCGTCGCCAAATGTCACATCCTTACCTGCTGGAGAAGCTTGGACACCATGGGAGAGCTTTGTTGGTCGAAGATCTTGGAGAGAATCTCCAGCCCTGATAACACTTTATCTACCTCCCTGCGAGAAGGACACGGGACAAACAGTGGACAGCTGAAACTCCTAACGCAATGCACCTGCTTTGTTCACCCCCGTTGTGACATGTAATACAGAGGTTAAACGGCAAAACGGGATTCTGGGTAATGCCATGCAAGTGAGCGCACCACCCCCTTACATTTTGAACACGCGTATGTGCCCTAGAGCAAGGTGGCCAACTCCAGATCTCAAGGGCCCCACAGGTCAGGTTTTCAGGATATCCCTGCTTCAGCCCATGTGGCTCAATCAGTGGCTTAGTCATAATACTGAGCCACGGATTGAGCCACCTGTGCTGAAGCGGATATCCTTCAAACCTGACCTGTTGGTGCCCTTGAGGTCTGGAGTTTCCCACCACCCCTGGCCTGGAGAATTTGCCCGCCACTTTACAAATTAAATGCCAGGCAAATCCTCTTGTTTAAGAAAATGACAGACACCGCTCAATGCCATTAGTTCCTGTTTTGAAGATGAGCATTTCCTCACATCTGCACGATTACTCGGGGGGGTGCTCGATTCACCCGATCATTGCCAAACGGGACAGCAATGGATTCCCTTGCCTCAAATTTAGAGATTAACTCTGTAGCTCGCCCCCTCCCCACTGTCCAAGTAAGCAGGTTTTCTTTTCACGCAGCTGGTTGTGACAGGTTCAATGCCAGGACCAGCCTTCCTCTAATTATAGAGGTAAATAAGGATTTTAATCTGTTAGTGCTAGGACCTGCGATATTATGGTCATGCCTTGAAAGTGGCTCGCAGGCTTTAAACGCTTTGGCCAAAGGGTTAACTAGCCTCCAATACCTGACCAGTCTCTCCTCCTGTATCTCACTATGCCCTCCCTATTTCTTCTTACTGTTTCCTCGCTCCTTTGTGAACATCCCTGTTCTCTCCAACATCCCCACTCCCCACTGCACCATTATTTATACACCTCTCTCCCAACAACTTCTTTACCCCTCAATAAAAAACACCCCCACAAATCCTCTATTCACACCCTCTATCTATTCCTTCCTGCTGCTGGGGATCTCCCCTAAGCCTGAACCCAGACATATACACCTGATCTCACCCACGCCTCCCTGCCATCTCTTCCCATGTAAATGGTGTTAGCCTTTTCATTTAATACTGACTAACCTGAAAACTCACCCCTCAAATAAAGCATCCCTATAGCCTACATTCATGGCTACTGTCCCACCGTCACTTATACCACCCATTGTGGCCAAGCACACCCATCTACAGCACTTACTCCCTCACCTGCTCTCTCTGTAAGTTTCCCCACAAACCTCTTAGATTGTAAGCTCTTCGGGGCAGGGTTTTCCTTTCCTATTGTCTGATTTTTGCTGCATTTATTGTATTATTATAATTCACCGTACTGTATTCTTTGTGAAGCGCTGAGTACACTTTTGGCGCTATATAAATAAAGACATACAATACAAATGACCCTTTTTTCAAGAGATGTATGGGTATTTCACTGTGTATTTTTGTCACATTGGATGTTGCTCTGGACTTCTCTGTTTCTTGTTTTAACTCTGTAGAAGGCAAAATTGCCTCTCTAAATCCCTGGGTTTTGGGGGGGGAGGGGGGGTTTACACATTGCCTTTATTTCCATGTTCACCCTTTCATGGTAAAATCGCAGAGTAATTATCCCCAATGTAGTCAAATTGATGCAGAAATAACCACATTATTTTGTGGACACTCAATCCCTTTCTCTCTGGCAGCCAGGGACGCGCTGAGGTTTTGGGTTTCCGTAAAACTTGCTGTTATGAGTGTTGTAAGACGGCCATATTTTGTGTCACCCGCAGGTGAGCATGAACGGCCACCAAAGGCGGCCATGTTTTAACCACGCAGTTGGCCAAGAGTTCTGTAGCCAAAGCCATTTCATGTTTTTCCCACCCACTGGCGCCCACCTTCCTCCCCCACCTGCAGGCGGCAATATTGTCCCCGGCTGCCATGTTTTATTTACCCGTGCAGCCTTTTGCAGGAGGTGACCAGCGTTTTGTTGAGGTGAGGCAGGCTGGTGGCGCCGGTCTTCACAGCCTCCAGATCCAACGCGTAGTTTCCCTTTAGGTACTCGTGAGACACGGTGGTCAGCCCGTTGGTGGAGCTGAGAGAGTAGGGAGCAGAAAGTCAAGACAGAGAATAAGGCACAATGTGTCGATATACGAGAACGGACAAAGCAGAAATGGGCACTTCATCCCAACCTCTTCCCGGCCAGAGGGGACCAAAACACACAGGGGAGGCCAACGCCAGTCCTGTAGGGCCACCAGCAGTCCAGGTATTAGGAATATCCCTGCTTCAGCACGGGTGGCTCATCAGCGGCTCAGTCGTAGGGTAGGGGATTATGTTGGCGAGTGGCTACAACGATGGTAATTAAGTGTAACCTGTGACTGAGCGACAGGTATCTGTAGTTCCAGGTGCACCCGTAGCACCTGTTTTTGTGCCTCCACCAGCTCCTCCCATATTTGCACCGTTTGGTGACCAGCAGCAAATACAAAGCATCTCCGAGGGGTCACATCCCACGCCACGAGCAGCCGGGAGCCGTGAGCAACAGAGAAGCTTGGGAGGGAATTCCCAAAGAAGCCTGAGGTCTGTGGTTCAGAGATAGTATTATAGTTAATTGTGTCAGTATATTGTATCTCTCACGGGTCCACCTTCCTGCATATATTACACACGAGGCTCTGTCAGCTGCACGGTCAGCACGGTCAGCACGGGAACCGCCAGCTTCAAATCCCTGCGGCACTCAGCGGGCGCACGGAAATATATCCCTTCACTCGCTCTCTATATCTCACCGCTGGTATTCATACTAGAATACTACTCTGGGTATGGGGTCTGGGTTATGGGGCTACGGCCGCAGTGGTCACGTCTGCACGCGCGCCGGCGCGCGCACCTGTCTCAGCCGCGACCTGTGGTCTGCGGCTGTGCTTGGAGTGGAGAGCAGGGGATCCGACAGGCGGGAGGATGAGGGGGTGCATGGATGGGGCACCACCATGGCGTCACACGGCTGGTTTGCCCGCCGCCGTGATGTCGCTAATGCTCGGCTGCTGCGCCAAAAGAATAAAATACTTGTCTTTTGGCCAAGGCAGCTGCGCATCGCGGCTCGAGCGCGTCTGCGCTGCAGCGGCCACTGGGGACCAGGCCATCTTCTCACCAGTGACTCTCAGATGCCAGAGGCTCGCCAATATCTAGCCAACTTCATAGCAGACGTGATCACAACTGAGTGTGACAGTAACAAAAGTATACAAACAACTATCCAATTATCCCCCAAGCTAGAAAAGAGATAACAAATATCAAAAGGGACGGACACACAAACACGGATACCAGTCGCTCAATCACAGGTTACACTTAATTAATTACCATTGTTGTAGCCACTCACCAATATAATCCCCTACCACTATCTGCTCCGGCAACCCGCCTATTCCAGCTGTCCTGGGCGGTGACTCCTTCTACCAAATCCTGCAGACCAGGCACTAGGGACAGAAGCTCTAACTAAATATACAGTTCCTTGGAAGGAATTATCTGTCCTGCGTATTACAACGTCACTCTTCCTCATAGGCTGCTCCTGAACTATTTTTAGCCCGATTATCACTATAATTATCACGTCGGTCGACGTCACACTCAGGGTTTATGTTTTATGTTTTTTTATAATACTCTCAGAATAACGTGAGCACTGTTGTACGTCTCCTATATTTTTAATTATATCAATTAAAAATGAATTTTAGATTGATCTACAGCTCCCACGGTGTGCGCAATATACGATCACTCCATCTGCGGGGTCCCCTGCAGAATCCCTTTTTTATTTGTTGCAAGCTAAACCCAAACTCTTGGGGTCAATCCAAAAATCTGCGGGTAAATTGTTTTTGTTTGTAAAAGTAGTTATGAAGTCATCGGGAACCCAGCGGGTAAGGATAAGGAGAGGATATGCGGGAATGCAACCGAGACGCAGAAAAGCAAGACATCATCCCCTTCTGGCAGGGCACCGAGGGATGCGGGTAGAGCTTAGGGGCGCAGGGGAGGAGGGGGCGGGGCTTGAAGAACGCTGTTCAGCTACAATGGGTGTTCCGGCTGCGGGAGGATGGGCCCGTAACAGTGGCGGGTCCCGGTACAAACGGAACCGGCTGCGCATATAGCATTCTGCCCCTGCCACCCACCACCCTGAGTCTGAAGATAGAAAGAAGGGAGAATAAACAGCGCTGGCGCGGATCTTCCTGGTGCATTTATTCTGGTGAATCCGCGTTTCCGGCCAGCAAGCCTTGAGAAAGGTCCCATCGCCGGAGAGAAACGTCGCTTCGCCTGAATAAACGCGCTCAAGAGATCCGTGCCAGTGCTGGTTCTGAACATCCGGGCACCGCAGGCACCTCCGCGGCAGGGTGAGAAGAGAGCGGCGAGGGCGCCTATCTTTGGTTAATGATAGGAAGCGGCGGCCTCCGGGTGCGACCCAGAAGCAGGAAGGTGACACGGGGACAGTACCTCTCTATGGTGCCGTCCTGCCCGCAGGGTACCAAGCTCTGACCTGCGCTGCCCCCCGAGAAACTGGCAGAGGCGGAGCGAGGGGGCAGCGGAGGCTTCTCATCTTCCCCATCTGAAAGAGAACAGGGTGCATGTCAGCAATCTGTTATTAAAGCCCCCAGACCCCCTTATTAAAGCCCCCAGACCCCCATTTTAAAGCCCACAGACCCCCTTATTAAAGCCCACAGACGCCCTTATTAAAGCCCCCAGACCCCCTTTTTAAAGCCCCCAGACACCCTTATTAAAGCCCCCAGACTCCCTTATTAAAGCCCCCAGACACCCTTATTAAAGCCCCCAGACTCCCTTATTAAAGCACCCAGCACTTCCCTTATAAAGCCCCAAAGACCTCCTTATTAAAGCCCCAGACCTCCTTATTAAGCCCCAGACCCCCCCTTATTAAAGCCCCCAGACCCCCTTATTAAAGCCCCCAGACCCCCCTTTTAAAGGCACCAGACTCCCTTATTAAAGCCCCGACTCCCTTAAAGCCCAGACGCCCTTATTAAAGCCCACAGAAGCCCTATTAAAGCCCCCAGACCCCCTTTTATAAGCCCACAGCACTCCTTAATTAAAGCCCCCAGACTCCCCTATTAAAGCCCCGACAACCTTATTAAAGCCCCCAGACTCCTTATTAAAGCCCCCAGACTCCTTATTAAAGCCCCCAGACCTCCTTATTAAAGCCCCCAGACCTCCTTATTAAAGGCCCCAGACCCCCCTTATAAAGCCCCCAGGAATCCCCTTATTTAAAGCCCCCAGACTCCTTATTAAAGCCCCCAGACGCCCTTATTAAAGCCCCCAAGACTCCCTTATTAAAGCCCCCAGACGCCCTTATTAAAGCCCCCAGACGCCCTTATTAAAGCCCCAGACTCCGGTGCTGCCACACGCGTTACATGCCCACACTGGAATGTGCACGGCTGTTGAACACGCGAATGGGCGCTTAGATTTATTTATCCAGCGCCAACAACGTATGCGGCCCATCACCACTTAAATATTAAGAGTCAACACGAATTCTAGGATATTAAACGCACAAGTCACGGGACAACGGGTTTCTTTTTATTGCAACGTTGCAGGGGCGGTCAACTCCAGTCCTCAAGGGCCACCAACAGGTCAGCTTTTCAGGATATCCCTGCTTCAGCACAGGGCTGAAGCTCAGTCTTTGACTGAGCCTCCTGGGCTGAAGCTGGGATAAAAAAATGTTTAAAAACGGCGCTAAAAATGATGACGTGAAATGCAGCTCTTAAACCCCAATATAATTTACCTCTAAAGTCTCAACATAATGCAGACAAAAAACTAAGCGGAGCGCTAATCACAGTAAATGGTTAAATTAAAGTGCTGGTGTAAAACACACCGTGCAAAGTGCTAGTAACTTGTAAATAATGCGTACAATGTGCAAAATGGGTATGAAAGTGCTTTAGGGACAGGACTTGGTTATCACGCCAATACAATGTGTAGTATGTAACAGGTGAATAATAAACCATTCCCTGCTGGGCAGAACTTCCTTTCCCGTGGATAGCAATAATACTCTATAATACTCTAATAATACTCTGCCTCCAAAGATCACAGAGGAGAAGGAAGAAAAGAACGAATCCAGGTTCAAGTGAAATGTATTATTATAAAAGCAGCTTAAAATGTAATCTTCCATTCAAGCTTAAAGCATAGACACGGTAACGGTATCTTTCTGGGGGCTGGTGAGCGCTCGGTGGTCCAGAGGTAAAGCCAGAGGGCGAAACGCGTTGGGTGGAGAGCCCGTCCTTTGGAGAAGATATGGGAGAAGCGTTCCGCGGGTCCGCAGAGCTACCGGAAACCTTTCAGCCCCCAATAGCGCGAGAGGAGAAGTTCCGTGACGTCATCAACCAGGAAACACCCGGCGGGTGAGCGAGCCGGCGCTCCCTGGCGCCCAGCCAGCACACGGAGGGGAAGAGAAAGGAAGCAGAGACCCTGCTGGGCCACCGAGTGGTCACAGGCCCCAGAAAGATACCGTTACCGTGTCTATGCTTTAAGCTTGAATGGAAGTTTACATTTTAAGCTGCTTTTATAATAATACATTTCACTTAAACCTGGATTCGTTCTTTTCTTCCTTCTCCTCTGTGATCTTTGGAGACACTAGCAGTTTGCTGCACGGGCTATTCTACACCAGCACGTTATTTGAACTAGTTACTGTGATTAGCACTCCCCTTATTTTTTGTCTGAAGCTGGGGTATGCTGAAAACATGACCTGTTAGGGGGGGGTCTTGAGGACTGCAGTTGAGCCCCGCTGCTCTAAAACACAGACACAGTGCTATTGAGTGAAGGAGCATTTCTAGTCGCCCGATCGGCACTGAGGTGTACAAAAGTGCACACCTGGCTTGTGTACACGGGGCCTGGGGAAGCTGCACAAGAACAGCCCGACATTACCAGAGAAAGAATCACGTAGCCAGCAAGGGAATTTATTTTTCGGAGATATGCCAGAATTATTTGGGACTAACTGAGCCCTTTGTTTTGCAGCCCAGAGGTTTTGATAATTAAGGCCACGTCCAGGGTGAGGCTGAGCGGGCGCTCACGCTCGCGCTGGCCGCGACGAAACACATTGCTGCAGTGTGTATGGCCAGCGCGAGCGAGCGCCTGCACAGCGCTTAGCTGCTTGCCAAAGCAAACACATGTGATTGTACCACTCGTTGGCACGGCACGCAAACGTCATGACCACGCTCCCCGACACGCGCCCCCCCCCCCCCCACCGCGCGCGTACCTAGCTGGCCACAAATCGCCCCGGCCGAGCAGTGCGCGTGATGTCACCGCACGAGCGCCCGCGCGTTCGCTCCCTGCCTGGCAGCAGCCTAACCGTTGTATCTCCTGAAGGACACACGGAGAGCAGAGATGTTCCAGTGAAAACCAAGACAGCTCGGGGATCTCACTGACAGCACACGCGGAAGCCACGACCTCTTGTGCGGCCCGGAACAGTGGGAGCAGAACAGAGACTTTCAGAAGACTACTCTAGAACACAGAACCTGGGTGCAGAACCTGAAGGGGGCAGTCATGCAGCAATTCCTGCTGTTCCCAGCTCCAGTGACCCCTGCAGTTGCCATTGTGGGCAATTCAGAAAGGGATCTAAATGGCCACCAACACAAAGCTGCAACGGGCACCTCCCCATGATGAAGAGGTTTTGTATAGGCCACGGAAGTGAAGCAGACCCCGGCGGCCATATTTTTCACCCACGTAAGAATTATTGCCCAAACCACCAAAATCTAAATACCTGGTTAACGCCGGTGGGGATGAGGGGGTTCCCA
This sequence comes from Ascaphus truei, assembly GCA_036426205.1. Lineage (NCBI taxonomy): Eukaryota > Metazoa > Chordata > Amphibia > Anura > Ascaphidae > Ascaphus > Ascaphus truei. Next base: position 282,775,071 of record CM071569.1, read on the forward strand.
AAAGTTTAACATAGAATGGTTCAGATATATATATACTGCATGTTTGAAAATAAATGGTTTGCGGTTTCCAGAGGAACGTACTGAGCTTAAAAATATGGATTAACAAGCGGTATCATTACCGCACAGCTGCACAACATTAATAAACAATCTTTTTTCCCACTAAAAGGGTGGTGGATGCATGGATCAGGCTCCCGGCAGACGTTGCTGCCCACTGAAGGCAGCATTCCACCGCACAGCTTGTGTTTGGTAGGCAGTACGGAGGCATGTGATGGACGGGCCAGCCCGGGTGGTACTGGCCCAGACTCCCGGCTCTGATGGGGCAGTCGGTGTGGCCGACCCTACGACACTGTACGTACCCGAGTAGTCCCGGTCCTCCGCCACGTCCTTCTCCCTCTCCACGGGGTACAGCAGCGTGGAGACCATGCCCTGGTTGGGCTGCAGGTACAGGGCTATCAGGTCGCCCAGCGTCTTGAAGCGTCGCACCTGGACTCCCTGAGAAGTCTGGGGGGGGAGATTGGGAGAGCGTCACCGGAGGCCGGACACACGAAGAGACCGCTCATAACGGGAGAGCGTCACCGGAGGCCGGACACACGAAGAGACCGCTCATAACGGGAGAGCGTCACCGGAGGCCGGGACACACGAAGAAGAACCGATCGCTAACGGGGGGAGAGAGTAACGGAGGCGGACAACACCGAAGAGACCGCTCATAACGGGAGAGCGTCACCGGAGGCCGGACACACAAAGAGACCGCTCATAACCCACCATGTTATTTATAGCGATAACAATCTATTAGAGATGGGGGGCTCAACTCCAGTCCTCAAGACCCCCCCATTCCCCCCCAAAGGTTCAGGTTTTCAGGATATCCCTGCGTCAGCACAGGTGGCTCAATCAGTCCCTGCTTCAGCACAGGTGGCTCAATCAGTCCCTGCTTCAGCACAGGTGGCTCAATCAGTCCCAGCGTGAGCACAGGTGGCTCAATCAGTCCCTGCTTCAGCACAGGTGGCTCAATCAGTCCCAGCGTGAGCACAGCTGGCTCAATCGGTCCCAGCTTTAGCACAGGTGGCTCAAAAAGTCCCTGCTTCAGCACAGGTGACCCAATCAGAGGCTCAGTCTTTGATTGAGCCACCTGTGCTGCAGCTGGGATATCCTGAAAACCTGACCTGTTTGGGGGGGCTCTGGGACTGGAGTTGGGGACCCCTGCATTAGAGCACGAGCTCTCACACCTTCCCTTACGGCAGGGGTGCGCAAACCTTTTCCCCTGCTCTCCCCTCCTCCCCCCTTACCCTGTCTCCGGCGTTCTGACGTTACAACGTCATGTGACCCGCGGCGTTGCCATGGCGATGCGTCGTCAGACACAAGGAATGGGACCTTACAGAGGCCTCGCGAAGCGATCCCCGGCATTTCATTTAAATGATCTGGGGAAGAGCGTGGGGCCTCTGCAAGCCCCCCCCCCCCCCGTTTGCGCACTTGCGCCTTATGGATTACTTATTTGTCAAAGCGGCAGTTTCACAGAGTGGGGGTTTGACAATCATATAAATAACAGATAATATAAATAACAGATCATGGGAATAAGCGCTTCAGACATAAAAGTAACATTTCGGAAAAGGAGTCCCTGCTCCGGGGAGCTTACAATCTAATTGGTAGGTAGGGAGAACGTACAGAGACAGTAGGAGGGAGTTCTGGTAAGTGCGTCTGCAGGGGGCCAAGCTTTATGTATGAGGTGTAAAACTATCACTCACGGAGCTACTCGTATGCTTCTTTGAGCAAGTGTGATTTAAGGTGGGTCTTAAAGGTGGATAGAGAGGGTGCTAGCTGGGTATTGAGGGTAAGGTCATTCCAGAGGTGTGGGGCAGTCAGTGAGAAGGGTTTAAGGCAACACCACCGCCACACCATCTTGACAGTCCACCTACTCACCCCCAAAGAAACTTCACGTCCCACTCACGTTGACCCACCACGCACAGACTGACACCTACATCACCTACCCCACACACTCATGTACCCAGGGCACCACTGACACACTGACACCCTACTCACCCACAACTCAGGTACCCAGCCACGCACAGACTGACACCTACCCAGACATGCGCTTCCTCGCTCAGACAATCCCTCTACTCTTTCCTAAATCTGTCTCAGCATCTCCCCTCCTGAAATCCCTCTTGTGGCTTCCAATCAAATCCCGCATCTCACACTCCATTCTTCTCCTCACTTTTAAAGCTTTACACTCTCTGCCCCTCCTACAGCTCAGCCCTAATTTCTCGTTATGCACCATCCCGACTCTTGCTTCTGCTCAAGGATTGTCTTCTTTCTACCACCCTTTGTATCTAAAGCCCTCTCCCCAGAGACACACAATAACACACCATGAAGAAGGGAGATACTGCAGAGACACGCAATAACACAACATAAAGAAGGGAGATACCGCAGAGACACGCAATAACACACCATGAAGAAGTGTGATACTGCAGAGACACACAATAACACACCATGAAGAAGGGTGATACTGCAGAGACACATAATAACACACCATGAAGAAGGGAGATACTGCAGAGACACACAATAACACACCATGAAGAAGGGTGATACTGCAGAGACACACAATAAAACACCATGAAGAAGGGTGATACTGCACGGATACACAATAACACACCATGAAGAAGGGTGATACTGCAGAGACACACAATAACACACCATGAAGAAGGGAGATACTGCAGAGAGACACAATAACACACCATGAAGAAGGGTGATACTGCAGAGACACACAATAACACACCATGAAGAAGGGTGATACTGCAGAGACACACAATAACACACCATGAAGAAGGGAGATACTGCAGAGACACACAATAACACACACCATGAAGAAGGGAGATACTGCAGAGACACACAATAACACACCATGAAGAAGGGAGATACTGCACAGACACACAATAACACACCATGAAGAAGGGAGATACTGCAGAGACACACAATAACACACCATGAAGAAGGGAGATACTGCACAGACACACAATAACACACCATGAAGAAGGGTGATACTGCAGAGACACAATAACACACCATGAAGAAGGGAGATACTGCAGAGACACACAATAACACACCATGAAGAAGGGAGATACTGCAGAGACACACAATAACACACCATGAAGAAGGGAGATACTGCACTCCAGTGGGACACTACTTCTCGCAGCCAAATACAAATCCCGCTTGTGAGCACTTTCACACGTCTCAGATCTGGTCTGCAACCCTGCCTTTCCCCATCATCTTTTAGCATACAGTGTTTCCACTGCAGCCAGGCATTCTGGGTAATGACATGCAAATGAGCACTCGCCGTGTGTCACCTTTTGCTTGATGTCCATTTCAACATGGATCCCTATAAGCTTATGCCTACAGTATGTGCTTATTTGCATGTCATTACCCAGAATCCCTGGCTGCAGCGCAAGCATTGTATGTTAAGGCCGCAATTACAGTACGTGCGCGCCCGCGACATCATGAGCCCTATGAGGCAGGCCGTAGAGCTCGCGTGTGCGCTCGCCGGAGCCGACCGTGCGCGCCATTCTCCAGCAGACTTTCAATTTTATGTTTACCCCACGACCAGCCAATGAGGGCAAACCGCTCACGTGACATCACGTGCCACGCCCCCACCACGCCTCCCCGCCGCGCAACCACTGTACACAGAAAATCGCCCAAGCGATAGGCGTGCGTGACGTCACATGCTATGCACGCACCAACTAACAATAAACAAATAAAGCGATAATGGCACCACATCACGGACCCGAGCACGGATTACAAGAGGGACGCCCGCACTGCGTGCCCGCACTGCCCGCGCGTTTCGTGATCCTGGTTTTTACGTTTGTGGTGATCGGGAATATTTTGGAATCCAGTATTGCTCGTCCTGAGGAAGAGCGGAGAACTCCCGGAAGCTTGTCTCATAATATCAATTGTTAGCCCAAATCAAAAAGGGATCACCTAATACTGAAGTACCGGCGCTCCCCGGCTATCCGCCGGAATCCGTGCCGCAAACCGCCGTCTGAGAGCAAAACGTCGCACTGCGGATCCAAATGTTAGTCCGCGCCGGTGAGCGTCGGATAATCCGTTCCGCAAACCGCCGTCTGAGAGCAAAACGCCAGATTGCGGATCCAAATGTTAGTCCGCGCCGGTGAGCGTCGGATAATGCGTTCGGCGGACGGCATGAGGACGCGTCGGATAATGCGTACGACGGATAACGGACTGGCGGACAGCGGGGACCCCCTGTACTCAGTTTCTCTGCGCCACCCTAACAAAGCAGACACAAGCTTCTTACACCCCAATTCTCATTCTAACAATAAGAACGTGATTACAAACGGATAGAAAGCCGCTGTAAATGCTACATTATATATCTCCCCATGCACCGGGGTTTTATGTGTATTGATTTATTGGGTCTGAGCGATATCTTTACCACCACAGATTTCATTCAAATTCTACATTACCCAGAATCCCTGGCTGCAGTGGAAGCACTGTACGCGAAGAGATACTGGGGAAGGGCAGGGTTGCAGACCTGTTTGAGACGAGTGAATGTTCTTACAAGCGATATTTCTATTTACATTAACAACAGAAGTGAATTTAACCTCTGTGCTGCCAGAGGGGTGTTATGGGACAAAGAAGGGCTTGCACATTTAATAAGGTTTAAAAAGGTTATGGTACAAAACATTGTATAGAAAACAGTCAAATAAAACCATAAACAGGAGCATCGTGCCCAGAAATATTATTGTGTCGCCGGCTGGGACTGGCCGACCTGTCGCCGTCTGGGACTGGCCGAACTGTTGCGGGCTGGGACTGGCCGACCTGTCGCGGGCTGGGACTGGCCGACCTGTCGCGGGCCGGGACTGGCCGAACTGTCGCAGGCTGGGACTGACCAGAGCCCTGATGTCGCCGGCTAGGGACTGAGCCGACCGTCGCGCGCCGGACTGTGCCGCAACTGTCGCGGGCTGGGACTGGCGCAACATGTTGTGCGGGCTGGTGCGACCGGCCCGACCTGTCCGGCTGGGACAGGCCGAACCTGTCCGCGGCTGGGACTGGCCGACCCCTCGCGGGCTGGGACTGGCCGACCTGTCGCGGGCTGGGACTGGCCGACCTCTCGCGGACTGGGACTGACTGACCCGCCGCGGGCTGGAACCGGCTGACCTGTCGCCAGCCACAAACAGGGCCACAAGGGCCACCAACAGGTCAGGTTTTAGGATATCCCTGCTTCAGCACAGCTGGATCAAACAGTGGCTCAGTTATTGACTGAAGCACTGATCGAGCCACTTGTGCTGAAGCAGGGATATTCCTATAACCTGACCTGTTGGTGGCCCTTGAGGACTGGAGTTGGCCGCCCCAGCCTTAGATCTATGATTAACCTTACAGTATATGCAGACAGACTTTACACACAAGAGATAAGTTACATATGTATTCAAATAAACATGTATACCTGTCTGATTTGTGTAAGAAATCCCCTGCATTTACCCTGCTGAACATGCCACTGCCACTCGTTCACCAAGGTCCTTTTAAAGAGCAATACAAGCGGCACCTTAATATCTGCCGCCTTTCATTACCTTTACTGAAAACTAATTACCTACTGTAGTGCCGACGAGTATCATAAACCAAACCTGGGGCAATCACCAACAACACCCAGGTACATGCTGGGTACATGCCGGGTACATGCCGGGCACATGCTGGGTACATGCCGGGTACATGCCGGGTACATGCCGGGCACATGCCGGGTACATGCTGTGTACATGCTGGGTACATGCCGTGTACATGCTGGGTACATGCTGTGTACATGCTGGGTACATGCCGGGTACATGCTGTGTACATGCTGGGTACATGCCGGGTACATGCTGTGTACATGCTGGGTACATGCTGGGTACATGCTGTGTACATGCCGGGTACATGCTGGGTACATGCTGCAACATTTCAGTGACATTTCTGCAGACACTAATGGCCCATCGGATTAACAGCGGGGGTCCCTGGCAGTCCCAATTCAAACTGAGTGGGACAGCCAGGACCCTTGCTGTGTTAATCCGATGGGCCATTAGTCTCTGCAGAAATGTCACTGAATTTTTTTAGCATGTACCTGGGTCTTGTTGGTGATAGCCCCAGATTTTCCAAGGCAAGTTTAAGGCAAGTTTTAGAACACTCGTCGGCGCACCTGTAAGCTGCTGATCAATTAGTTCTCCCGTGATTGATCAGCAACGATCCTGCTTCCCAGGGTTCACTAAATGGCCGCCTTTCAGTTTCAATCAATGCTTCAGTCCGTGTAACTCAGCAGCTACAATGTATCCTTATATCACTTCGGTGGCATCATCTATTGTTACAGTTTGCAGCTCAAACTGCTGGGAACATTGGCAACAAATTATCCCAAACAGGAAAGTGTTACAAAGATCTTGCACTGCTGGGGAGGTGGGATAAAGCCTGCTATAGAAATCACAGGATGCTCCGTATATTAAAACTCATTAAAAATGGCATTGGGTTTAATTTAAAAAAAAAATCTAGTATGTATTATCTATTACTACAGAGCGGATGAAACCCCGCCTGCACGGATTGCTCCCTTACAGGAGCTGTACCCCATACAGCCAAAATAAACTGGGGACAGAGTTTAACTGCTTCATTACCAAGGGACGACAACACGTTACAAAGCAACTGCTTTTTAAGAAAGCAAGAATGCCAAAGACTGAGTCACCTATGCTGAAGCAGGGACTGATTGAGCCACCTGTGCTGAAGCTGGGATATCATGGAAACCTGACCTGCTGGGGGGGCTTGAGGAGTGCCCCCCCCCCCCCGGAGTACAGGACCTGCACGACCCATCACCGTACCATGCCTGACCCAGCACACCAGGGGGGGATAGTGTAGGGGAGATGACGGAAGCATTGGTAAACCAGGCACTCCCACATCCCAAATGCAACCTTTGTACGTCACTATTACACAGAGGTGCACGTAGATGTGCTGTAGGTGGAAACAGGTGCTATAGATACACTGACACGTGCAAAGACGGGGATATCACTGCGCATCGTGGGAAACAGATTGCTGGGGCTTTCTGTAAAGATATACAGGACAAGTGAGCTCTATGCACACATAACTATGTTCATTTAATGCAACCATTTATTATTATAGCCCTGACTTTTCTTGTCTGTCTCTTATGTAACAAAAATAATTGTATTTCATTGTAGTTCTCAAACGGACTGTCAGGTTTTGCTATGTCCCTTAAGTGGAGTATTACCTGTATAATAAGTGGAGTATTACCTATATAACAAGTGGAGTATTAACTATATAATAAGTGGAGTATTACCTAATAATAAGGGAGTATTACCTATATAATAAGTGGAGTATTACCTATATAATAAGTGGAGTCATAACTCGGTAAACTATAATAAGTGGAGTATTACCTATATAACAAGTGGGTATTACCTATAATAAGTGGAGTATACCTATAGCATATTAAGTGGAGTATTACCTATATAATAAGTGAGGATTTACCTATTATAATAAGTGGAGAGTGTACCCTATGAACAAGGAGTAGATTACTATATAACAAGTGGAGTATTAACTATATAATAAGTGGAGTATTACCTATATAATAAGTGGAGTATTACCTATATAATAAGTGGAGTATTACCTATATAATAAGTGGAGGCCTGTATTTACTTTAAAAAAAATGATAATGATCCATACAGGACAAAGCCATCCAATCATTTCTGTATACACTCTCTCACCTCTTACTTGTCACAATTACATAGTGACATAGTGACATAGTGACATAGTTATATATTGACAGTTACATAGTTACATAGTCCCATAGTAGATGAGGTGGAAAAAAGACGTACGTCCATCAAGTTCAGCCTATTATAAATTTAGACGACAGATACTTTATCCTATATCCGTACTTACAGTATATTGATCCAGAGGAAGGCAAACAAAAATCCCCAGTGACACATCATCTAGTGATATCACATAAGGGGAAAAATAAATTCCTTCCTGACTCCAAGAATTGTCAATCAGATTACTCCCTGGATCAACATCCTTCCCATGTTTACTTATTTGGTATACTGTATCCCTGTATACCTTTCCTTTCTAAAAAGATGTCCTACCTGGTTTTGAACAAATCTATTGTATCTGCCATCACAGTCTCCGTGGGTAATGAATCCCACACTGTAACTGCCCTTACTGTAAAGAACCCTTTCCTTTGTTGCTGGTGAAATCTCCTTTCCTCCAAACTTAAGGGATGGCCCGAGTCCTTTGTACTGCCCTTGGGATGAATAGTTCATTTGAAAGCTCCTTGTATTGTTCCCGAATATATTTGTATATAGTTATCATATCCCCTCTTAGACGCCTCTTTTCTAATACAAACAAATCTAATTTAGCTAGCCTTTCCTCATAAATCAAATTATCCATCCCTTATTAATTTGGTGGCTCTTCTCTGCACTCTCTTTAGTTCCATAATGTCTTTTCTAATGTGTGGTGCCCAAAAATTGAACTCTATATTCAAGGTGTGGTTTTACTAATGCTTTATAAAGGGGCATAATTATGTTTACTTCCCTTCCATCCATTGCCCGTTTGATGCAAGATAAGATCTTGTTTGCCTTTGCAGCTACTGCATGACTTTGGGCACTATTGCTAAGCCTGCTGTCTACAAGCACTCCTAAATCCTTCTCCATCAAGGATTCTCCTAATTTATCCCCATTCATTTGTAAGTCGCCTGTTTATTCTTGCATCCCAAATGCATAACCTTACATTTATCTGTATTAAACCTCATCTGCCATTTACCTGCCCACGTTTCCAGTCTCTCCAAGTCCTTCTGAAGAGAAATTACATCCTGCTCTGATTTTACTACCTTACATAATTTAGTATCATCAGCAAAGATGGAGACATTGCTCTCTATGCCAACCTCAAGGTCATTAATAAACAAGTTAAAAAGCAAGGGTCCCAGTACCGATCCCTGAGGTACTCCACTCACGAATTTAGCCCAACCTGAAAAAGTTCTATTGATGACAACCCTCTGTTGTCTGTCCTCCAGCCAGCTTTCAATCCAGGTGCAAATATTATTACTGAGTCAAATTTGCTTAATTTTGTACACTAACCCAGGGGTGCGCAAAGTGGGGGGTGCGCAGCACTTACAGAGGCTCCGTGCTCTTCCCCAAAGCATTTAAATGAAATGCCTGACCTCTGGGTACAAGCACACGAAGCAACGTCTCAGAACCAGAATACGGAGACGGACAGAATGATGTTCGGCGGAGAAACCTCTCATTTCACAGAGTTGTCGCCTAGTACCCCGACAGTCAAAGGGTTTAATAGGGGAGCTGATCTGATGGGAAGGCGAGATAAACCTTAACCCTTGTGTTACCTTCAAGACATCATGAGAGCCGGCACTGCATCTTATGACGTTCAGAGAATGTCACGCTATTAATGCTAATTTTCCAGGGCGACAATCAAGTCACTGGGGGACCAAATCGTGACCACGTGGTCATTACTCCGAGCGATCACAAGGTCGCGATCTCAGAAGACTGGCGGTGAAAGGAGTAATAAACAAATATTGTAAAAAAAAGTAAATAAACGAAAAGTACAATAGAGAAAAACAAAAAGGAACAGTATCATACGAGAACTATTCATTTAATTAGAAATAGACAATTATATGCATAGCTTTTCCCAAAAAAGTACAAAGTAGATTTGAATTAAAAAATATATACATTTCTTTTTAAATTTCCTCTACAAATATATAAAATAAATATTTGCATTGTAAAATAACCCTTTATTATTACACAGCCACTCTTAGAAGTGGGTTAAACTGACGTAGATAAGTGAAGGACCAGTCATAACCACACTCCGCGGTCTCCTGCAGCATCCCCATGGCCGTCACGTGCCGTTCTATATATGATGGAGGATACAGCTGTGCTGGCACAGTGCTGTGAGCAGGAGCTATGGGGCGATGGATAACACTGAAAGTGGCCTGTGATAAGGGAGCAGCAGCTGCAGAGGAAGGTATACAGTGATCGCCCTGTTTGGATAGATCAGTGATGTTTACTGTACGAGATCAAAGCTTTTTTTACTAGAGTCACAAATAAAAGGGACAGTCGCTCGTAGGATGAAAGGGAACTGTTTAAAGAGGCAGTCGGCACGGCCCTTTAAAAAAAATGATTTCAATGTTTTAATATATGATTACTTTTATTGAAAACGAATGACCTAAGCTGCCGATTGATTCATTCTCCTGTGATCGATCAGCAAAGATCCTGCTTCCCAGGGTTCACTAAATGGCTGCTTTCAGTTTCAATCAATCCTTCAGTAAGGTGTAACTTAGCAGCTACAATGTATCCTTATATTACTAAGGTAACATTATCTACTGTTACAATTTGCAGCTCAAACTGCTGGGAATGTTGGCAACAAATTATAGCAAGCACAGGAAAGTGTTACAAATATCTTGAACTGCTGGCACTGCTAAATTCAGGAAGTGCTGTACACTAAATAGCTCCAATAGGCACCACCCCTGTGTCACTGTAATTGGACACATAGCCTGATGACACTTTCTTCACTGAATACTACACAGCACATGGGTGTGGGGAAAAAGCCCCATGATTACTCCTGGCAAACCTGCCCTTACCAGGGATTATTGCACAGGAGGAGAAAGAACTATAACCCCAAAACTACACAGGGTTACACTTGCATGCAATGCCTTGTATATAATGTATACCCTGTTCACTTATGTAACTATGTACGTATTTGTAACCATGTATTATTTGCCATCATAACTCTATGCCCAGGACATACTTGAAAACGAGAGGTAGCTCTCAATGTATTACTTCCTGGTAAAACATTTGATAAAAAATAAATAAATAATAATTTGCATGCCGTTTCCCAGAATCCCTTTCTGCAGTGGAAGCACTGTATGCTAGGCGATAATGGTGAAAAGCAGGGTTGCAGACCTGTCTAAGGCTGCGGCCACGCTGGCGCTGAATGCGCTCATACTTGAGAGCGGTGACATCACCAACTCTCCAAGCATGAGCGCTGGCTGTCGTGCATAATTGTGCAAGCGCTAGCGGGTCGGGCATGGATCGGGTCTATTTCTGTGTGTAATGTGTGTGCTTGTGTGTGTGTGGCTGTGTGTGTCTGTGTGTGTGGCTGTGTTTTGTGTGCATTGACTGCTGCTGAGCGCGCTTCATAGTCAATTTTCTATGTCTCCCCGAGTGCTGAGCTTGGGAGAGCGTACGTGCCCACGCGGATTCACATTCACTTAAGTAAACGCGCCAAGCGAAGGCTGCGCCTAAGCTTAAGGCTGCATCCCCGCTGGCGCTCAGCGCTTGACGCGTTCTCTTCTGTGAGTGTGAATCAGCCTGCACGCGCACGTACGCTCTCCCAAGCTCGGCGCTTGGGGAGACAAAAAAAATTGAGATTGACGCGCGCTCTGCTGAGTTAAATACACACACACAGAAACACACACAAATAGCCCCGATCCATGCCCCCCACTCCCCTTTGCAAAATACGGCAGGCCCCTCTGCGCTCATGCTTTGAGAGTTGGTGACGTCACCGCTCTCAAGCATGAGCGCGGTCAGCGCCAGCGGGGACGCAGCCTAAGACATGTGAATGTGAATATATATATATATACTCAAAAGCTGTGAAATGCAGCAAGCATAAGCTTACAGAGGACCATGTTATATGGTTTTGAAGCAAAAGTTGGCACTGTGTGCTCATTTACATGTCATTTCCCAGAATCCCTTGCGGCAGTGGAAGCGCTGTGTGCTGGGTGATAATGGTGAAAGGCGGGGTTGCAGACCTGTCTGAGACATGCAAATGAGCATACAGGAATAATTTATCACTTATGCCCTCATCATGCCTTTATGGGGAGGGTTTTGTCACTGTTTTTACTCACCATAACTTAACTACCGTAAGAAGAGATATAGAGAGATATGTAGAAGATATAGATATAGGAGGAGGAGAGAGTAAGGGAGAGTGGAGATAGAGAGTGGAGGGAGGAGTAGGAGAGGTAGTAGAGTGATAGAATATATATATAGAGATCATATGGAGATGAAGAGTGAGTATAGATATATCAGAGATGTAATATACTGTATATATATATATATAGAGATAATGATATAGAGATAGATATAGATCAATACTAAATATAAAGTATCTATACATATACAATAAATGTCGTTGTGGGTGTGTGTGTGTGTGTGTGTGTGTGTGTGTGTATCTTGCTTAGGAGCTGATACTGCAGCTGTGCCGAGTGGTATGTACAAGAACCAAACCCCGCACGCCTACGCACATTCAGAGTGAGGACCTGTGCTGCCCCAGGCCCCGGGACTGACCTCTCCCTGCAGCTGCTCACTCAGAACACAAGCGCTGCAGGAAGTGGCGAGCGCCGACTGCCACATACAAAGCAAGACTCTCCAGTCGCCAGCGCTCACAGCACAGGGGGCCCAGCTAATAACTCACTCAAACATTTTCCCTGCAACCTTTGCTTTCAATTGGTGATCAGCAGCATAGGTAGCCATAACGGATAATGATAGTAGGTCCCCAAACCCCTGCAGTGCCAGAGAGGCCAGCACCCCACCGCAGGGGCTCCGAGATGGCAACCATTTCCCTAAAAACGTCACTGACTCCCACTTCAGCTGCCGTTACATGTGAGGCGCTGACGAAAGCAGAACCAACCCTACAATAATAATCATTTTATATTCGGTCCAAGGAAGTAACACAGGGCAGGCCAACTCCAGTCCTCGAGGGCCACCAACAGGTCAGGTTTTCAGGCTAACCCTGCTTCAGCACAGGTGGCTCAATCAGTCCCTGTCTCAGCACAGGTGGCTGTGGCCAGTCCTGATGTAACATCTCCTAAGGTCGCCCTGTAAGGCTGCGTCCAGGGTCAGCGCTTATGCGCTGACCCGTGCGGAGGCGCGCTGAGGCTCAGGGAAAGCGGGTGCTTTCCCTGGTCTTAGACCGCGCGCCGTCCGGGGGCGTGTCGGGGGGTCGGCCAGTGACGTCACAGAGCTGCTTCGCCCTCATTGGGCGAACCGGTCACGTGACCGGCCCTGCGCTCAGGCGAGCGCGAAAATGTAAAATTTCACTAAGACCTTCAGTGCCGAGCGGAAGCGCGCCTCCGCCCACAAGCACCATCCATGGACGCGGCCTTAGGCTGGTTCTATAGTGCGGGCGCGTGCTACGACGTGCGCGCGGCAGTTTTTAGTTGGGTGAGGATAGCCAGCCATTCACACGGCAGGGAGCAGACCGACGAGGGAGAAGATGAGGAAATTAATGATTTCGCGCCGCTACCGGCGCTGTAATGTATGTTTGTGTATGTATGTATGTGTGTATGTATGTATGTATGTATGTGTGTATGTATGTGTGTGTGTGTGTGTGTGTGTGTGTGTGTGTGTGTGTGTGTGTGTATGTATGTATACGTGTCAAAGTTAAATAAATAAAAATTATTTTTATTACATTTTTTTTTATTTTAAAAATATTATTTAATACATAACTCACAATTTCTACACACACACACGCACGCACACACACACGGCCGCACTCAGTATAGAACGGCCCTTACATGTTCAATTTACTACAGATTACCAACACAAAGTGTATTTGGGGATTTATCTCTATGTACTTCTACTGTATATACACACACACACACACACAACAGAAGTGATGTTAAGTGCCCTCTCTAAGTCATTAATCTCCATGAACTAGTTGACGGCTGTCAGATTTTAACGCTGGCAGAAATAGCTGGATAAGGAAAAGGGGAGAACTGAGAGCACAGCAAAAAGCGTGGAACTTTTATTTTTTTTAAGAGGCTTAGAGGTTTCTCTTTTTAAACTAGGCATGTTTCAGTAAAGGTTTTGTTATTTTTTCTCTTGGCCTCCAGTTCCACGCTTTTTGCTGTGCTCTCAGTTTTCCCCTTTTCCTTATCCTGCACTTACCTGTGGATGCACGCTGCTGCTGCTTGCTGCTGCTGCTGCTTGCTGCCGCTGCTGCTTGCTGCCGCTGCTGCTGCTGCTTGCTGCCGCTGCTGCTTGCTGCTTGCTGCCGCTGCTGCTGCTTGCTGCCGCTGCTGCTTGCTGCCGCTGCTGCTGCTTGCTGCTGCTGCTTGCTGCCGCTGCTTGCTGCCGCTGCTTGCTGCTGCTGCTGCTGCTGCATGTCTTCCATTCACCAGCGGTTGATTTTGTGAGTACCCCAATCATTGAACTGTATGCTGCGTTATTGTCCGTCACTAGGGGATTTGGTCTGGCATTGCGGGGGTCTGCTGGTTCCCGTCGGGGGGACCTCATGATCGCCGTGGTCAGCTTTTCCCTGTACCTATGTGATTGCTTATGGGCTTCATTCGCTACATCTACAGCTTTCCGCTTTATACTCAGGACTCGGGTACATCAAGGGTTAATGTGGATGCCTCCGCGTGATGCGCGCGTGTCTACTGGACTAGTAGCGCCGAACACTGAGGTTCATTCCTCTCATTGCTACAGAAATAGCTGGAGGCTGTGAAAGGTGCTCAGCTGGCTGTAATTGATTAAAGAAACACACATTACAAATGCTAGAAGAGAAGGCGTTACGTGGCAAAGTACTTTCACTTTACTACAACGGTATCGCATCCTGTCTATTGCATGTCAAATCGAAACGTGAAGCTTTACTGGCATGACAGAAAAACATGTCAGGATTGCCAAAGCATGAATAACAGGAGGTATGGTATAATGGTTACACAGTACATGAATAACAGGGGGTAGGGTATAATGATTACCCAGTATATGAATAACAGGGGGTAGGGTATAATGGTTACACAGTACATGAATAACAGGGAGTAGGGTATAATGGTTACACAGTACATGAATAATAGGAGGTAGGGTATAATGAGTGCGCAGTACATGGGTAACCATTACATACAGGGATGTTGGGGTTAGTGGGCGTCTGTCAGCATGGGACAGGTGCTGATATAGTGTGTAGCCAGTTCTGCTGTGGTTTCATCTTCTCCCAGGAGGATCGCAATTTTTTGGTTCTCTTCTATATTATTAAAGTTCTGGATAAGAGCTTCGAGTTTCTCCAGGTGGGCAATCCTCACTTCAGAGTATTGTGTGCAGCACAGCAGGAAGTGTGTTTCATCTTCTACCTCTCCTAGCTCACATCGCTGGCACAGTCTCATCTCCCGGGGCTTCCAGTTCATTCCTGTCTCCTTCTTGTCTCTGCCCTGTCCTCCTCACACACACCGCTCCATAGTCTCACATCGCTGGCACCAGTCTCAGCCATCTCCCAGGGGCTTCCAGTTCTGTCTGTGTCTGCCTGTTTCTATTTCCAGGCTGTGAGCGCTTATTCTGTACTGACCCAGGGTCTGTCTCTCCTTTGGGTCTTTTACCTTCAGAAGGTAGGGTTCTGGAGTGTAATCTCTCTGTAGGCTGTTGTAGATCTCCAGATTCTTTGAGCGCTGGATATCATTTTCCCACAAAGTAACATACTGCCCCTTAATTCGCTAGCGATTGAGTTGATTTGTTTTTTCGGCAGGTTGTTGATCTGTGTGGGGTTTAGTTCTGGGAGTGAGAGGACAAGTTGTTTGATGGCACAGGGTTTAGTGAGGAGGCCCCGGCTTTTCATTGCTCTGTGGCAGTAAGACTGTGGGTGGCTCTTGTTTAGATGGGCCCAGAATGTCAGTGCTCTCTTCTGTACCGTGAGCAGTAGAGGAGAGCGGCCCAGCTCAGCCTGGCATGCATTGTTTGATGTATTCCTGGGTACTTGGAGAAGGTGTTTGCAGAATTCCAGATGCAGTATTTCGGTTCGGCTCTATCAGGAAGGTGAGGATTCTGCTGTAGAACAGTTTCCCCAGGGTGCTGCTGAAACAGATGCCTCTGAAATTAGATGGGTCCAGCCTGTCTCCTTTCTTGTGAATAAGGGTTATCAGTCCTTCGTTCCCCAGTTCAGGGAAGTGGCCAGTAGTGAGGACCAGGTTGACCATTTTCAGTAGAGCTTCTTGTATAGATGTGTTGCTGTACTTCAGCATCTCACGTAGAATGCCATCTGGTCCACGGGCTTTCTTGGTTTTGACTAGTTTTATTTTTTATTTTATTTCCTGGATTGTGATTGGTATGTCCAGTGGGTTTTGGTTATCTTTTATAATGTTCTCCAGTGTTTGTTTGGTGAGGATTTGTTTTTGTTCTTGAGTCAGGTTTTCTTTTGTGATTTCTTGGTAAAGGTCCTCAAAGTAGTTTTTCCAGATGTTGCCGTTCTGAATGGCCAGGTGTCTGTTATTCTGCTTTGTATCCAGATGTTTCCAGGTTTGCCAGAAAGTATTTTCATCCAATGCTCACATCGCTGGCACTGTCTCATTTCCCGGGGCTTCCATTTCTGCCTGTGTCTGTCTGTGTCTGCTACAGATCCTCATAGGTGGCAAAACATCCCAAAGTAGTGCCCCACAATGCTTTGCATTACGCTTTGCAAGGTGGGCCATGACTTCAGGAAGCAAAGCAGTGATTGACAGCTCTCACCAACACACTTCCTTTGCAGCCATGGGGCAAATTTTGCACATGGACGAATGGCGACAGTGGCCAAAAAAGTCGGGACAAAGGCCTAAAAACCAGGACTGTCCCGGCTAAACCAGGACGTCTGGTCACCCTAGATGTGGCCTATGGGCAACAAGTGGATCAGCCCTGTAGTAAGCGCTACAAAAATGTCGCTGTCAGAGGAATCAGGAACATTAGTTTGATTTTTTTCTCTGCGATGTTTGTATCTTGAAAGCAAAAATACAATTCCAGCTCCTCCCAAATCGGCTTGCAATTTACTAGCAACATGTCTACATTTCTACATAAGAGATAATGGGGAAGGGCAGGGTTGCAGAACTGTCTGAGACATGTGAATGCGCCGACAACGTGGAATGTTTATTTACTGTACACTGGAGGGTTTTTGTAACTTTTTTACCCACCATAAACGTATATAATGTGCGGTTGAAACCGGTTCCAACTTCACATTGCAGAGCCAGTATAACCAGTCACACAGTGAAGAGACCCAACAGGTCGAAACAGCGGTCTGTGAGTAGGGTTATTGGCTCTGCACTTCTTTAACACAGACTGTGCTGTAAAGCTGTGTAATACCGCAGGCATAAGCTTATAGGCAGTGGCGGATCAAAAATATGCCGCCCCCAGGCACTTACCTAGTGTCGCCCTCCTCCTCCAGCATCATATGACGCTGCGCCGTCCTGTGGCCATAGCAATGCAACGCCGTGACGTCACATTGCCGGCCGCGCTTGCGCAAGCGCCGATCACGTACTGTATGCATGGGCATATGCATAGGCCCGGGCCTAATTGGACATCCACCAGTGCTTATCGAGATCACTGTTAACATGGACAAGAAGCAAAAGGTAACGCTCTGAGCTCATTGGCATGCTACCCAGAATCCCTGGCTGCTATAGGAACCACTGTATGCTAAGACCGCGCTTATAGCCCCGACGACGCGACGTCGCATCAAAACAAATGTATTGAATCCGTCGCGTGCGCTTATAGTAGGAGCGACGGCTTGTTCGCGATCACTGGAAGTCAATTACATTTAAATTTTTCCGCGACCGCAGCGTGACGTCAGCGTCGCCGTAGCAAGGACTATAAACGCGGCCTAAGAGATAATGGGGAAGGGCAGGTTTGCAGACCTGTCTGAGACATGCGAGTGTGCTCACACGTGGGACTTGTATTGGTTGTATATTTACAACCTAAGTTTAATAACAAAGGAGCCGTTTAGTTGCATCTTTTGATCAAAGTAGGATTCAAGCCGCCAAACCCGTCAAGACCAAGTACAAATATAGCAGGTACCTACACTGAATTAATACAATCTCTTACTGTCCTATGGACGTAAGCTCGTCTGTATTCTGTACGTTTTTTTCTTTCTCCTAGAATTTATATCGTTTTTTTTTATATCAACTAATATAATATTTGACGAATGACGGCTTCATGATTACACTTTACAAAAAAAAGAGCCCCCCCAAAAAATCTATTTTCCTGCAGATTCCACGAAGAGGGAAGAAGGAAAGATGCCGGATGTCTAAAAATTCCACAAATTCTTATTATTCCAAACAGTAGTTTTTTCAATTAAGTTAAATCAGAAAGGCAGATTTTTATTGTTGTTAAAAAAGGGGGCTTACCAGCTACAGGAGAGGGGGAGGCGGGGGGGAGGGAGCGGAAAAATGACATCCCGGGTAACGCCGGGTATATCAGCTAGTTTAAATCTATAAAAATGCCACAGACGGTAACCGAATCTCAATGAGCCAATAACGCATAAATATACTTCACATTACATATATACAACACGAATCCATCTAGAAACATCCTCTCGGCCTCTGTTGAATGATGAACTATACTGTTTTAGATAATTGTCCTATTGCATTTCATGGTGAAATGTGGAGCACCGCGGTAAGTGCATTTGTACTTAATCATTTATCAACCTGGCGCCATTTTTGTTCAACGTCCGATATTTGAAAAGAAGTGCTTAGTTGACGCTGTAAGTAACGCATGAAAGAAATGTTACAGTCAGTGCAGAGGGTGGGCGATTTTACCCTCGTAACTCAAATACACCATGCTGGGTGGGAGCTTACCGGGAGCCCAGAGGGAAGCCACAGATTCACTGCCGGGGTTCCCCGGGACATCACCCCTTGAATTATTTACCATGCTGATTATTCTAATTTACCTTAATAATAACTGCAGCTAGCACAGCCAAGGCAGAACATCAGGAGGATGTGAGAGGGAGGTCCAAAGGCACTATAGGGCCATAGTCTTCTGCCAAAGGTCACCTTGTAGACCATCAATTGAATGGATTGTAAGATGTCTTCCAGCGCTGGAAGGTGTCCTATAGCAAAACACTGCTAAGTAAATATAAAAATGGGGTGACGCACAGTTACCAGGGCATCCTGTCTCACTCTCCCCCCTATATTCAGTATTAGATGAGGCAGGGGTCCTTGTTCAATATGCTATTAAGCCAGTTGCATGGTGCCCAGAGCTTTCTGACAAGGAGAAGCAGCTTTACAGCACACAGCAAGGCCCCGCTTCTCGGCGATCTGCTGATATGGCGGCACCGAGAAGGGGGCCGCCATGTCTGCCCAGAGGTCGCGCATGCGCAGAACGGGCTGTTTCCGCCGGCGCGCATGTGCAGAACGTAGGTTGCCCTCGCAGAACAGTTTGCGCACGCGCACAAGAAGGAGAAAATGCCGGTTTGCGCATGCGCACAAGGTGGAAAATGCCGGTTTGCACACGCGCACAACTGAAAATCGCCGGTTCCGCTTTCCGGCGGTTTTCACTATACGGCGGGCCCTTAGAACGGAACCCGCCGTATGCCCGTGGCCCTGCTGTACTGATATCGGGATGTCGGGTGGATGTCTGGAGGAGAGGGCTGTGATACAATGGCCAAGCATTACAACAAGTGGAGGCTGTCTGAGGGATGGAAAGATGGAGCTAAAGTTACAAATACCAACACTCGTCTCTAGATCCCCAACATTGTTACACTTCCTGCTGCTTTTCAAGCCGCTACCCGACCCCTTCTCGGCTCTTTATTCTATTCAACATGCCGCTTAAAGCGTGCGACACAAGGGCATCTGCTTCATCACATCCCCCAAGGTAACACCCAAAGAGATTAGAGCGGGGGTGCACAAACTGGGGGGGGGGGCGGCTACAGGGGCCCTGCGCTCTTCCCTGAGGAATTTCAATGAAAGGCGGGGGGGGGGGGGGGGTGTCGCGTGAGGCCTCTGTTACTTCACTTACCTTGTCTGGGGTGACGCATCGCTATGACAACGCGGCGCCCAGGGTCACATGACCCCCGCATCGTCATTTGACGCCGGAGACAAGGTAAGGAGGGGGGAGCGAGCAGGGGGGCAGTGCAGAGAGAGGGGCCGCATGGGGGGGGGAGGAGTTTGCGCACCCCTGGATTAGAGGATGGATATTGTATAGAAGGGGGAGAAGGGATTGGGAAAAGCCATCATAACATACAAAGCACAAACGGGATCTGGCTTCAGCACAGGGCAGGAATTGTGATGCGCAAAAATAACTAATAATAACTCCGCCCCTTATACCAAACCCCCCCCCCTCTCGTGCCATAACCTCGCCCCTATATAACATAACCTCACCCATCTCCTGCCATAACTTTGCCCCTATACATAGGGATGGCAGGTGGCTTCTCCAAAAATACTGGACACAATGGTGAGCGGTGCGACACGCTCCAGACACACACACACACACACACACCTCTTTCGGCTCTATGCTGTTTCCTCCTCTCTTTGGCCCCACCCCTAGGCTCCTGACACCTCCTCATGATTGGCTCCTGCAGCCAATCAGGATGGAGGAAGCTGCCCAGCCCCTTAGCAACAGCCATGCTCTCTCCCTGTTTGGGGAAATCCCACTTCACCCCCAAGCCAATCAGGTAACTATGTCCAGAGAGGTAATTCCGGTCACATACATGTCCAGTATTGGTATGGTCCAGTAATATGTTCTAATATTTTACTGGAGAGTGTGCCCAAATGCAGGGCAGTCAGGTTCAATACTGGACACCTGGCAAACCTACCTGTACAACATAACCCCACCCTCTCCTGCCCCAACTTCGCAACTATACAAGATAACCCCACCCTCTAGTGCTATAACCATGCCCCTATACAGTGTGTGTGTGTGTGTGTGTGTGTGTGTGTGTGTGTGTGTGTGTGTGTTTGTTTGTGGTGTGTGTCGTGTGTGGTGTGGTGTGTGTGTGTGTGTGTGTGTTGCAGTGCTAAAAAGTACACACTTTAATGAAATTGACTCTGTATTTATGAAGGTCGCTATATGACTTGTTACATGACACAATTTGTAGTATCACATACCTACCTGCTTGCCACAATTTAAATTAAAACAGGATTATGGGTATTTTTCTTATTTTGCAACTAGCATTAGTAAATATCACTTACTATTTGAATATTTTTTTTTATAATAGCCATACTGTGAAAAGAATACATACTGTGATTGTATATAGTGAAATATACGCTGGTTGTCAGAAAACATGACACAGCATAAGCACTTCTAATTCTGCGCTAACAATACAAAGACTTTTTTTTGTGTCCACACGAGTCAAAGGCTTGGACATTACGCTGGAAACACTCCTTCACAAGAGGAGGAGGTCTAGATAAATCCACAAAGAAGTGTCAGAAACACAGTCCCCACCAGAACGACAAACGTTGTGTCATCTCAACAGCATGTCGGGAGTCGAAGAATTGGTGCTGTAGAGCTGTGCAACTTAAGAGCAGAGGCTTGAGTAAGGGGCTGTCAAGTTCTAGAGCCGAAGCCTGGAAAAGCAGCTGAAGGATTCTAGAGCATAGAGCTGGGTGCATGGTTCACTGCAGTATGCCGGCTCTGGGTGTATCGCAGTAGGTGAGGCATCTTCCCTTTCCTCTGCAATTCTCCATACGTACACAGACACTTCCTGACTATAAACATGACAGCGGGAAATGAAGGACGATACAAAGGGAGATCATATCCAGAGCCAGACCAGATCTTCTATTTAAAAACTAAATGGTGCAGCCTGTAGATATAACACTGCAGAAAAGGCATTGAATTGCTATGTAACTTCACTTAATTGAAACCCCAAATTATGTTGTTAAATGGGCCTTCAGTTTCAATGTATACGTATAGTTGTTTGCTCTTTAGAACCTACTATTCATTATATATATGTATATACAGGCATACCCCACATTAACATACGCAATGGGTCCAGAGCATGTATGTAAAGTGAAAATGTAACCTTTGTTCCACCTATCGATGCTTCGGTACAGGTAGGGAGCCGGTATTGCTGTTCAGGACATGCTGACAGGCACATGCGCGAGCTGCCGTTTGCCTATTGGGCGATATGTCCTTACTCACGAGTGTACTTAAAGTGAGTGTCCTTAAACCGGGGTATGTATTCGCAGTCCAGGGGGAGCATAAAGGGAAACAAGACAAAATACAACAATCTAAGTGCAGACAATTAAGTAAAGTAAATAAACTCTGTAGAATTCTTGGCTTCTATGTGCAGCCTACTCACAGGATTTTATTGAAAAACGGGCTGAGCAGGGGGTTATAATTCATATTTATACATTTTTCACGTATTTGCACTATTATTATTCACTGTTCACTATTGAGTTATTTATTTATTATCACTTTATTTTTAGTGGTCACTAATAGTGTTAGCGCCTGTTTTTTCACCGCCACTCATCACTTAAACCGGGGTATGCCTGTATACATACACATACATATACACACACCCACACAGATTTTTTTTTTTTCTGCATAAAAAGGTGGGGATACTGTGGTCCTCCAAAAATCTTTTTGTGAAAAGCTATTAACACAGGAGCCGTCAGCTCACATGCGAGAGCTCACGCATGCGCAGATGCCTAATGTGTTAATAGCTTACACCAACCTACACACTCAGGTTACAAGTTTCTGCCATTGTCGCGGAGTAGAGCAGTAGCAGCGCTGCATGTAAACCTTGTTGGACGGCTAGAGAAGGTGACTTTCTCAGTCTTTACTACGCAGACATGTGGCGCTCCTACTGCAGGGACGGAAAAATCCCGGGCGCGGAGAAACGGAAGCCGGTGTTGTCTATGCTGCAGCACAGCGCTGGCTGACCTGTCCGTCACCACTGAGGCCAGCAACGGCGCATCCTATCCCGGGTTTGATAGAGCGAGGATTGGTTGCGCTGTTGCCGTGAGATGACTGACAGGACAGTCAGCGACGGGCCGCTTAGTTTGGGTGGGGAGGTGAGGGAGGGGATGGAAGCAAGTGAGTAAACATCATGGGAGTGGGGGGGGAGAGAGGCGAGAAAGACGGAAGGGAAGAGAGTGGGGGAGGGCAGGATTGCGCTCAATGGCTATGCCCACCCAGCCTATAACTTGTGGCAGAGGAGGGGAGGGGTTTGTGTGTCTGTCAGTGTGTGCCAGTGAGTCTCAGTCAGAGTGTGTGTGTCACATGGCTGCCGCTGAGTGAGAGGGAGGGTATAGAATATTACAATAGCATATATCTTATACTATATTAGTGAAAGCACTGTATGTTTGCCTGCCTGCCTGCATGCATGCATGCCTGCCTGCCTGCCTGGATGTCGGGTGTCCCTAGGGGAAATCTCATTGGTCCCTTGGCCCGCCCCCGCACACCTCTCATTGGCCTGAGGCGGAGTGACGGGCCAAAGGACACACAGGGACACACACACACACAGGGACACACACACACAGGGACACACACACACAGGGACACACACACACAGGGACACACACCACCCCAGGGACACCACACCTACCAAAATCAAGACAAACACACACACACACACACACACAGACACACACACACACGGACACACGGACAAACGGACACACACACACACACACACACACACACACGGGCTGTGGTTACAATAAACCATTTTTATACAACATCGTATTACATTTTCTTCCATCTTTCTTTTCAATATTATTATCCAACCTTTACAACAAACAGTCACCTATTGTTCCACGATTTATAAATAATACTACCTATTACGCATTTACATCCCGGGCAACGCCGGGTCTCTCAGCTAGTATATATATATTTTTTTAAGTTATGGCGGGTGAAAAAGGCGACAGAAAACCTCCACCGTTAGCATATAGCCAATAAAGAATATCACTTGTGAGCACATTCACATGTCTTAGACAGGTCTGCAACCCTGCCTTTCACCATTATCACATTGCATACAGTGCTCCCACTGCAGCAAGGGATTCTGGGAAATGACATGTAAATGAGCACACAATATGTCACCTTTTGCCTGGAATATCCATTCACATGGAGCCCATTTAAGCAAATGCATCGTCGTTCACGAAACCCGGCGGCTTGCGGGTCTGAGAAATATGTTCATTCTGCATCTTTCAAATATTTTCCCTCTGGCTCATACAGACGGCAGCATGAACCCCCCAGGAAACGTGCAAATCTCTCCGGTCTCAAACACGGCAAAAGTTTAAAGATATCTGAAATTATGAAACACGTGAACACACACTCAAATGCATCCCCGCCGCGCACCGATACCGTCCCGGCCGCGCACCGATACCGTCCCGGCCGCGCAACCGACACCGTGCCCGCCACGCACCGATACCGTCCCCGCCTCGCACCGATACCGTCCCCGCCGCGCACCGATACCGTCCCCGCCTCGCACCGATACCGTCCCCGCCTCGCACCCGTACCGTCCGCGCCACGCACTGACACTCCTGTCTCACCACACTCATTTAGCAGGGTTTTGGGCCTGTATCTGCCAGTGTGTCTGTGCTGCGCCCAATGGCTGAAACTCAGAACCTTCAGCTAATAGAAGAAACTGATTTACTGCAGTCAAACCAAACTCATCAACCTGATCCCCTCAAAGGCCGCTCGCGCCTCCTCTGTCAGGGTTGCCACCTTCTGTTGAAAGCTAACCCGGAGACATTTTCGAATTCAATTTCATTTTTTTTATTGATTCCCCGCTCACCCCCATGTACACCTCACCTGTCCCCCTCTCACCCAACCCCCGTCACCTCACCTGTCCCCCTCTCACCTCACACCTCCCCTCCCCCCCTACCTCACCTGTCCCCCTCTCACCCCCTGCACCTCACCTGCCCCCCTCTCACCCTCTCCCTCACCTTGTCCCCCTCTCACCACCCCTCGCACCTCACTCTTCCCCCCTCGTCCCTACCGCCTTCCCGCCTCACGCTACCACCTCTCACCCCCCCTGCACCTCACCTGTCCCTCTTACCCCCCTGCACCTCACCTGCCCCCCTCTCACCCCCATGCACCTCACCTGCCCCCCTCTCACCCTCCTGCACTTCACCTGTCCCCCTCTTACCCCCCTGCACCTCACCTGCCCCTCTCTCACCCTCTGCACCTCACCTGTCCCCCTCTCACCCCCCCTGCACCTCAACCTCCTGCCCCCCTCTCACCTCTGCAATCTCATCTGTCCCCCTCCTTCACCCCCCTGGCCTCCTCACCTCCCCCCTCCTCTCACCCCGACCTCACACCTCTCCGTCCCCCTCTCACTCCCCCTGCACCAATCACTTGTCCCCCTCTCAACCCCCCTGCACCTCAACCTCCCCCATCTCACCCTCTCTGACCTCACCTGTCCCCCTGCCCTCACCTGCCCCCCTCTCACCCCCTGCACCTCACCTGTCCCCCTCCACCCCCTGCACCTTCACCTGCCCCTCTCACCCCCTAGCACCTCACCTGCCCCCTCCCCCCCTGCACCCTGAACCTCCCTGCCCCCCTCACCACCCCTGGTCACCACCTGCCCCTCACCTCCCCCCGCCCTCTACACCTGCACCTCACGCTGTCCCCCTGGCCACCTTCACCTGCCCCCTACCTTCCCCTCCACCCCCTGCACCTCACCTGTCCCCCCTGCACCTCACCTGCCCCCCTCTCACCCCCCTGCACCTCACCTGCCCCCCTCTCACCCTCTGCATCTCATCTGTCCCCCTCTCAACCCCCTGCACCTCACCTGACCCCCTTCAACCCCCTGCACCTCACCTGTCCCCCTCTCACCCACCTGCACCTCACCGTTCCCCCTCTCACTCACCCCCCTGCACACCTCACCTGCCCCCGTCACCGCTCTTCACCTCACCTGTCCCCACTGCACCTCACCTAGCCCCACCCCTCTCCACCCCTGCACCTCACCCTGTCCCCCTCTCACCCCTGGCAACCTCACCTGCCCCTCTCCCCCCCTGCACCTCACCTGCCGCCCCTCGCCCCCCCGCACCCACCTGTCCCCCCCCTCTCCCCCTGCAACCTCACCCTGTATCCCTGCACCTCACAACCGGCCCGTGCGTGCCTCACACCTGTCCCCCTCTCACCCCCCTCCTCAACCTCCCTTCCCCCCTCATCCACCCCCCCACCTCACCCCTCCCCCTCTCCTCCCTCTTCCCCTCACTCCCCTTCCCCCCTTCCCCTCCCCTTCCCCCCTCTCCACCCCCCTATCCCCCTCCGCCCTTTCCCCCTCCCCCCGACCCTTCCCCTCACCCCTTGCCCCTCTGTCTCCCCCCCCTGCCCTCCCCTCCCCCCATCCCTCCCCCCCTTCCCCCTCCCCTCCTTCCCCCCTGCACCCGACCCACCTTGCACCCCCCCCTCCCCTCCGGCACCCCATCCCTGCCCCATCCCGCGCACTCTTCCACCTGCCTTCACCGCCCTCCCCTCCTCCCACCCCCCCTGCACTCGACCATGCCCCTCTTACCACTTGCACCTCACCTCACCCCCCTCTCCCGCCCCCCTCTACACCCCGCTGCACCTCCCTGTCCCCCTCTCCCCCCCCTGCACCTCACTTGTCCCCCTCACCCCCTGTACCTCACCTGCCTCCCCTCTCCCCCCCCTGTACCTCCCCTGCCCCCCTCATTCACCCCCTGCTCCTCACCTGCCAACCCCCCTCTAACCCCCCGTGTAACCTCACCTGCCCCCCCTCTTACCCCCCTGTACCTCACCTGCCCCTCTCACCCCCTGCACCTCACCTTCCCCCCCCTCACCCCCTGCACCTCACCTTCCCCCCACTCACCCCCTGCACCTCACCTTCCCCCCACTCACCCCCTGCACCTCACCATCCCCCCTCTCACCCCCTTGCACCTCACCCATGCCCCCTCTTATACACCTGCACCTCACCTGTCCCCCTCTCACCCCCCTGCACCTCACCTGTCCCCCTCACCCCCCTGCACCTCACCTGTCCCCCTCTCACCTCCCTGCACCTCACCTGTCCCCCTCTCACCCCCCTGCACCTCACCTGCCCCCTCTCACCCCCCTACACCTCACCTGTCCCCCTCTCACCCCCCTACACCTCACCTCTCCCCCTCTCACCCCCCTACACCTCACGTGCCCCCTCTCACCCCCCTACACCTCACCCCCCTGCACCTCACCTGTCCCCCTCTCACCCCCCTGCACCTCACCTGTTTTTTCCCTTGATTATCCCAGAGGCTGCCGGGCGGCGGCGCGATCTTTTGACGTCACCCTCACGCCGCCACCGAGCAGCCTCTGAACAAGCAGAGGAGACAGGAGACGAGGCGTGGCGGACGCGTGGCGGAGAGCAGTTCGCCCTCATTGGCTAAACCGCTCGCGTGACGCGACCGTCACCTGCCAATAACAAATTCCTCTGCCTTCTTACCAGTCGCCCGCCCTGCAGCTCCAGGCAGCGCGCCCGCCGCTGCACCTATGTTTACTTTCATTGGATTTATAGCTTTTGTGCCGCGCGGCATCGCGCCATGCAACGCCGCCGAAGGTCTTCTGTATAATCACAACCTTAGCCAGCAACACTGTTAGGACACACAGCACACTGACAAAGCCATGTGTCCAGCCTGTTTGGAGTATCATCTTTAATACAACGCGCCACATAACTCAACGAGGAAAGACTGAGGACCTCGGGATGTCCGGCCGGGGAGGGGAGAAGGGAGAGGGGGATATGTCTGCCACTTTCACAGACACAAAGGGGTTTCCGCCACGTACAGGAGGGAAGCATCTCCCAGAGACAGAGAAGTGCTGGATCAGGAGGTCATGCTCTGAAACAGGAGGGCGGCAGGATAAAGGGGAAGTGCGGGGAAGTCACACAAAGGGTAGTGGAATCATGGGATAGACCGCTCAGCAGAGGTGGTATAGCAAGTAAAAAAAAAATGCATGGGTTAGTACAGGGGTGCACTTAACTTTACAATCTGCGTCCCCCTGCCTGCGCCCCCCCCCCCTAAGTCATGTGACCCTGCGGCGGCATTTGACGCCACGTTGCCACAAGCCGCCGGAGACCAGGAAAGGGAAGTTACAGAGGCCTTGGGCGCGCGATCCCGACATTGAATTTAAATGCTTTGGGGGAGGGGCGCGGGGCCTCTGTAACCCGCCGCGCCCCCATCGGAAAATGTTGCGCCCCCCTGGGTTAGACGTAAGGCTATCCTAAATCTAAAAGAAACCCAGGGGTGAGATATGGCCTGAGGGTTTGCAGCAGATGGGCAGAGCAGCCGGACCAGAGGGTCTGATCTGATATCACAGGCTCCGTGATACATTTCTTCATGGCCCTCTGAGTAGGAGAGTGTTTGCGAATCGCGTATTTTCTTTTCCTGTATATACCATGTCTTTATCAGAGAGCCAGGGGGGCTTTGCCTGTGCAAACTCCTGTTGAACACACAGTGACATCACACAGAACACACCTATCTACGCTCCATGCTGTTTCCTCCTCTCCTTGGCCCCACCCACTGGCTCCTGACACCTCCTCCTGATTGGCTGCCTCAGGGTAATGCAGCCAATCAGGATGGGGGAAGCTGACCAGCCCCCTAGCAACAGCCCTACTCCCCTGCTCGGGGAAATGCCACAGGCCCCCCAAGCCGGTCAGGTCACTATGTCCAGAGAGGTAATACACATACGTGTCCAGAGAGGTAATACACATACGTGTCCAGAGAGGTAATACACCAGTATACACCTGTACTGTAAAATGAGAAATTCCTGCATGTCAGTCCTGGTAGCTGCAGGCAGTGTATGGGTTAACCCTCAGTGCATATCCACACTGTTTCTATAATGTTGCCTTTTAAAGGTCAGTGCTAGCCACGCCTTATTTCTAGAAGCGGCTAGAAAGGGTCTCCTGACATGGCGTGACCATACTGCAACATGTAATCTGCCCAGTTACTGGGGTGGATTGGTGTTCACACCCGCCGATTATAAAAGGTTGGGTTCCGCCATTTTGAGGTTCGACCCCAGGGAGGATCCCAATAACATCAGTGAAGACCCCAACTACCACCAGGAAGATCTCCATAACATCAGGAGGACTTTGGGAGGTCTCCAAGCCGCCTTAGCCTGTAAGGCACGCAAGACACTGTTATAGTTTTCAGTGCTAGGGCAAAGTTTCCCAGGGTTAGGGGGGCCTTATGGACCAGTGATCCAGTAAGCCTACTCTAAAGTACAGTAGTTCCCCAATTTATGGTTTCAAGAGGAACTCCTGGAGGGGTCTGCTAGGAGTTTCAGTGGGTAACTCCCTGATCTGTCCTGGGCAGAGCAAAAGGCTCCCAGGGAGAGTGAGTCACTGCCAATCTCATAGCAATAGGAAACTGGAGTCCAGAGTCCCAGAGTACTGAAAGCCATTCCTGTTTGTGATCCAAGTTTGCTGTTTAATAAAACCAGTTAAAAGTTCCTGGCGCCCTCTCTATTTATTCATCACTCCTCATACAAGCCAGCGCGGGTCCATCAACCCCGAGATGCAACCAGGTGAACACTGATCACCTACATATTCTTTACTCAGATGAACGCTATTTAAAGAGACGGAGACATTGAGAGTGTTTATAAATCCTTAATTTTCTCTGTACACCCTATCCCTCGTGCTGTGGGGGGGGGGGGGGGGAAGAGAGAGAGGTGAAAAGGGGAGTTACACACATACATGTCCAGAGAGAGGTAATACCAGTATACACATACACGCCCAGAGAGAGGTAATACCGGTATACACATACATGCCCAGAGAGGTAATACCGCTATACACATACACGCCCAGAGAGAGGTAATACACAAATACACATACATGTCCAGTGAGAGGTAATACCTATATACACATACACGCCCAGAGAGGTAATACCGGCATACACATACACGCCCAGAGAGGTAATACCGGTATACACATACACGCCCAGAGAGGTAATACCGGATACAATACACGGCCCAGAGAGGTAATACGGGATACACATACCACACACAGAGAGAAGCGGGAATCCGGTATACACATCCACGCCCAGAGAGGTAAACCGGTATACACATACACGCCCAGAGAGGTATACCGGTATACACATACACGCCCAGAGAGGTAATACCGGTATGCACATACACGCCCAGAGAGGTAATACCGGTATGCACATACATGTCCAGTATTACCTGTAATTATTTACTGGTCAGAGTGTCCAAATACAGGACAGTCCGGTTCAATACTGGACACCTGGTAACCCTACCCTATTAGTGCACTTTGGCCTGAGGAGGGGCTTTAATGAGGTAGCCCCGTTCCACCCGTTAGTAAAATTCCTATAAAAAGTAGTTATTAACATACATCTGTTTTCTTATTCAGATTCTGTGGCAATTCCTGGCAGTTATTTTAAATCGAACCACAAACCCCGGTTTATATAATGGAGAGAAAAAAATCTACTCTGCGGCAAGAATTCATGGATGACTAACACTGCAATGCAGCAACGGGGGACCCCACAAAATACCGGGCCCCGCATTCCCACTACAAAACCAGCGTCTCAGATTCAAAGT